>JBBBDQ010000195.1:2097500-2770000 GCA_037127315.1 Ascarosepion bandense | reverse complement strand
ACTACAAAATTGTACATTTTGTTTCGACATTGAAAGAACAATGTCTCACATGTTCTAAAGTATAATTTATAATGAATATTCATTGGTCTATTTTTTATTGAGCACTGATTTAAATTAATGTGTTGAACATTGCAAATATTTTCTTCATTCCTTATTCATTTGTATATATATATATATATATATATATATATATATATATATAGTCATCTGCAGACAGGTGTGTCACAGCTTATATATATATATGTGTGTGTGTGTGTGTGGTTGTTGTGGGTAATTGTTTACAGTTTTCTTGTATAGGGTTTCATGTTTTTATTAAAATGATGCATAATGAATCTCTTAGTACTTTTTTATCAATTTATTCACATCCTTTTGTTCATTACAAGATTTCAAATAATCCTTTGCTTGCTTTCAAAGGTAATTTTGATTAGATTTTATTTATATTTTACTATAATTAATCAATTTCTTTTAACTTCATCCTTTTTCTTAAATGCTGAAGCATTTTCAACTGCGACTTAAACATTCTGTATTTTTGTATTCAGTCACATTTTTACAGAAGGATTTTTTTTATAATGAAATAAATGGAAGATGTGACAAAAATCACTGAAAGTAAATACAATTATAACAGTAAAACTTTGAAATATCCAAAGATATCAGCTTATTGTGTTATTTTTATTTGTTTTTATTTTATTTAATTTTTTTCTTTCACAGAAATGTTCAGTCAGATGTAAATTCACTGTTGCCAGAGATAGCAAAAAACAATGCTGAATCATTTTCATATTTGACTTATAAAATTATTAGATAAATCATTGTCAACCATTATTATTTCTTTATTAATTTCAGTTACCTTTCCCTCTGTCTACATACATAGACTGTTGCTCAGTACCCACATTGTTTATTAACTATCATAGAATAAGTTATAGTAGTTGTGATTCAAAGCAAGTAAATCCTTCCATCTGATTTATTTCCTGCAGAAAGTACTGGAAAATGTTTCAAATAAAATTCACTGGCTTTAAATTTCTTCTTTAACCTTTATCACTCAGTATCTGATTTCATTTGCTGTACAAAACATTTACCCTGTCACTGAAGGTGACTCTGATCCTGAAGAATAGTTTATTTGAATTTCATAGTTATATTGTCATACCCTGCTATGGCAATAGAAAACAACTTTGAGTGAAATTAACAATAAGTATACTGCAGTTGAGGGCCCATGAAAAAGAATGCAATGGAAAGTTGTATTAATAATGCAGAGTGCTAAAGGTTAAATATTATTTCTAATATAACAATATTTGTTCTATTCAAACAATTCTTGTTTTTATTCTCTTATTTTGACTCATTTATTTACAGAACATGAAATATCTCTTTTAACAATTGCTGTCAATCAAATTGGGTATGTTATTTTCTAATTAATTTAATTGTTTTCTCCAGGTATTTTTTCATCTTAACCCTAGTAAATTATTTATTTAAAAAAAAACGTAATTTCTTTACTCACTACTTATCAACATGCATTGATGTGTTTTTCAAGCTAAAGATTTAAATACGTATTTTTCTTTTATTTTTGCATTTTTTTAAACAATTACTTATGTTTCTGACTTTCAAAGAAATTCACCCAAATTTTTGTTTTACAGTAAAATTTATAAATACAACCACTTACTGCACTATTACAAATGCTGTCAAAATTTAAGCTCTGTTGATTGTAAATGAAACGTGAATTTAAGTTGTCAAAGCTTAAGTTCATTATTATTTAAATTATTTCTAATCCTGACCATCGAATATGCTTTAAAGCCTCAAATAAAATGTAATTTTTTTAACATGTTTGAAACATAAGCACTAACTTTTTATCTTATACCTGTGAAAACAATGGTTTGTTTGTTTTTTTATAAAAAATGTAATCGAGCAACTTGAATCATTTCTGTTCAATCCGGTATAAAAATTTTCTTTTTATGGAATCAAGTTAAAATGCGTATAACCTTTTTTTTATTTTTAATCAAAACGCTTTCAAAAGTGATTAATCAAAGAGAGTTGTCTCCCTTTAATCATTTCAATATATATATATATATATATATATATATATATATATATATATATATTTTTTTTTTTTTTTTTTTTTTTTTTTTTTTTTTTTTTTTTTTTTTTTTTGAGAAATTTAATTGAAATTGATGCTGGTTGCATTTGAATACCACTAATTCTGATTTCTTGCTAACTGTGTATATCAAAGGGCCCATTGAATAATTGATTTCAGGTATAAATAATTATTTCATCACTTGTTTCAAGTAACTAATCATGCTAAATATTGGAGAACTATTGTGAATAGTAATACAGTTCCATCATTTATAATTCTTATATATAATTAGGGACTAAATTGTAGGCATTCAGAACAAAGAAAGAGCTTTACACACAATGCAAACTCATATTTCTTACCATATGATATCATGTAGCCAGTTCCATCACCAGAGTGTTTTAAGTGGGGAAGTGTAAGTTAATGGGGGGGGGGGGGTAAAAGTAAGAATTTGTCCGCTAAACTTAGTTTACATCATTTTTACAAGGCAAGGGGGAAATGCTGTACCAGCTCAAACCCCCTAACTGCAAACCAATAACAGATTTAGATGTAGCAACATCTATTCCATCTTTGTCATCAACTAAAGCAACTGAGTAAATGAAATGTATCTTTATAGTCCTAAAACTACTGGTTTTGTTCTCTCTTTCTTAAGTTTACTTCATCCCAATCTGTATATATAAATGAAGGTGTTAAAAATTTCTCAGGCTAATTCACTTTCTAAAATCACTGATTTTCAGGTTGAGAATTTTTCAGTACCCACTAGTAATTTCATTTGATATTAGTTTTTTTCATGCAAAATTAATTGGCATACAACATCTACTACAACCAAGGAATCTGTCTTTTTACTGCTCTTAATCACTAAAGAAACTACTTTTTAGTACAATACAAAAAGACTAAAACTAAAGTTATTTATGGTGTCACCATTTGAAGTTGGATTTTCAAATATGTAAAGTCCAATTAAAAAATGATTTTATTTAAACCGATTTATATTTCCCAATGAAAATATTTTTAAAAAATTTTTATAATTAATATTTTCAGTCATTTCAAAACATTTTATACAATTAAATTGTTTTCTCATCTTTTTTTTTAATTTTAGACATTTAAATTAATTTCAGATGGAATGAGTTTATTTAAATATATTTAATCATTTTTTTTTTGTCTAACAGGAAATATTTTTCATTAAATGTATTTTGAATTTAAGCAATATTTTTCTTTATCATTTTATTGTATTTGTAAAACTTTAACACTTACTGACGCCTAAGAAAATTGATTTGTTCAAGTTTCTAAAAATTAGAATAGAAAATATTGATTATAAAAACAGATATCAGACAACTGGTGTTACTTGAATAAAAATCTTATCCTGTTTGTTACCTGTAAATATACACACTTATTAAAGAATACTTTTATGTTGATTTCACACCTGAGTGAATATATATTTTCAAATAGTTGTGTATATTTTTGCACACATAAGAAAAGATGATAATTTTACTTCTTAGTAAATTGATTTCCTGAATTGCCTTTCTTCTTAATTTTAAAAAGCAAATAATGATGGTTATTTTGAAAACAACTCCTTTCGTATATTTGCTTCCAAGGGAGGAATTTCAAATGTAAGGGATTACAGCCATATCATGTTGAAATGTTGATTTTCATACAATCATCAAAGTTAAGCAATGTTGAGCTTGCTTAGTATTTAGATGGCTGTCTACAAGGGGAATACCAGTACTGAAAGATAGTATGTGTGGGTAGCATAATAGATAATAGCATTGAATTAAAAATTGGAGAGCCAAGTTCCAATTTCACTCAGTTCATTACATTCACTCAATTCTTCTTTCTGCATTTTTTTTTAAATCTCATAATTTAATTTCCTTTACTTTGTCTCTGTTTACAACATTATTCTGAATAATGGCATTTTTATATTTATTAACTGCTTGAAATTTGAGAAAACCAACCATAAGGGAAATTTCTTTTGACCTTTTTATTACTCTGTTGTGGTTCTACAGAAGGATGCTGAGGATATCATAGACAAAAAAACGACAAGATTTTGGAGAGTATACAAACAAAAATTAAACTTAAACTTAGCATCCGAAAGAAGCAGCTGTGGTTTGTGGGATATGTAATGAGGAAGGAGAGCTTGGAGAATCTAATACTCACATGGTGGATAGAGAGAAAGAGAGACATACTTGATGGGCTTGGGAAAGTGGATAGCAGAGCAGGGTTTAGAAGATATACAAAGAAGAAAATAGTTGAGAGCAACAAGAGATAGAGACATGTGGAGGTCCATGATCATCTACATCATGAAAGAACACAGCACATAAAAAAAGAAGAATTTTCTGTTGTTAAAAAATCAGTTAATAAATAACCATTGCCTTCCATCCAACCTGAAGATACTTTTCTTTTTTCCTGAAGATACTTTTCTTATTACAAATGTTGATCATGTCTTTTTGCTAGTTTCCCAACTATGATCTTTATATTTTATTATCTTCAGTTTTCTTGATTTGTTGTTTGATATAATCTTTTTCTTAGGAGGTTATTGAGCAGATTATGTTGAGACAGTTATTTTTTTTTTTATTATATTGAGAGAGTTTTTTTTAATTATTATGCTGAGAGAGGTTTTTTATGTTTTTTATTATGTTGAGAGAGTTTTATGTGTTTTTATTTTTTATTATGTTGAGAGAGTTTTTTTTATTATTATGCTGAGAGAGGTTTTTTTATGTTTTTTTTAATTATGTTGAGAGAGTTTTTATGTTTTTTTATTTTTTATTATGTTGAGAGAGTTTTTTCTGAGTATATGTAGGGTGTGTTCATAAACACAATATTTTGCATTCCTGACAGCAAGAGGATTCCTAGGATTTTCTTTATGTATGCAACAGCAACAGTATTCTTTTTAATCATTCTAATATTATAAGAATAACGATCATGTTTAAATGCAAAATTCTTGCAATTTCTATTTTCTTATAATTTAAAAGTGTCAAATTCTTTTGCTGAGATGGTGTTTTTTTATCCGACAAGATCATATCTATAAGATAACACTTACATTTTTTAAAGTCTTTTATTATGATATCTGATCTATTAGTTTGTATCATTATCATCATTATCATTCCCATGACCATATTTCAGGATGTAGATCATCATGGACGTCCACATGTCTCTATCTCTTGTTGCTCTTAACTATTTTTCATTAATTGTTAATTATAAACATTTTATGTTTATATATAAATTTTATGTTTATATATATATATTTTATGTTTATATATATATATATCTTTTATATATATATATATATATATATATATATATATCTTATATATATCTTATATTTTATTTGAATATATTTTATTTGAATATATATATTTTTTTTGATATTTTTTTATATTTTTTTTATATTTTTAATTTTTTTGATATTTTTTATTTGAATATATTTTATTTGAATATATTTTATTTGAATATATATCTTATATTTTATGTTTATATATATATATATCTTTTATATAAACATTTTATATTTAACATTTTTTAAAGTCTTTTATTATGATATCTGATCTATTAGTTTGTATCATTATCATCATTATCATTCCCATGACCATATTTCAGGATGTAGATCATCATGGACGTCCACATGTCTCTATCACATGTTTCTCTTAACTATTTTTCTTCTTTGTATCTCTTCTAAACCCTGCTCTGCGTAAGGTCACTGCCCATCTTCCTCTATATGTCTCAGTAGCATGTTAATATTTGAGTCTCTGTGAAGGATCTTCCAGTTCACTCAGTGATGCTGTCAGTCCATTTTTTACTCTATTTGCCTCTTTTCTTCTTTTGCTTAAAACAGGACATTATGTGTTGGCTTGTATAGAATTAAGGTGATTAAGGCTCTTTTAATCAACTTGCAAATGTTTTTAAACCACTAGTGTTATTTAAGTCAGTTAAGTGCCATACGTGAAACATACTTGGGTGACCATTTCTCTTTCGAGACATGACTGACTGGGCAGAAGATTATCCCACAGTAGGTTGCCATTGCTTTCTGTGGTAGATTGATTGCCAGCCAAGGCTATAGAACCCAATCTTTCCTGCTATTTAACCTATAACTAGCGGAAAGAGATGGATTAATACCTTTCCCAAGGGTATTTGTGCATAAGTGAATGGAATGGATTCAACTGGAATTCGAACTCAGTTCCCCGATTTCTCATTCCGAGCCGATATCCACTGCACCACAATGCACATCACCAAATGAACAGTTATTTCACTAACTTTGTAGCAGGAATTTCAATGATATGGAAAGACTGAAAAGAATAGAGACTGTAATCTAGAAGTGATGGAGGTGAAAGTTTAGACTAACCAGTTGTTATTATTTTCTTCTTCTTGATAATAATAATAATAATAATATTCATTTCTTTCCAAGCCCTAACCAGAGACCTAAGGTCAGAGACGACAGCATGACATTTTCCACTGGGCATTTTTTTTAGGAAAAAAACAAAAATCTATAATTTTAAAATATGAATGTTTAATTATAGACACTTAATATCATAACTTTTCATTGTCATTTAACTGTCAGCATATACAAGAGATTTTGACTAGGTCTTATTTTGAACAGTATTTTTTAGCATTCAAAAGTATTTATATTAATTTTTGATTTTATAGGAAGCAAATACCAAAAGACTTATTGGAGCAAAATATATTGAAAATTACTTAACAGGACTAATAAAAAGGGTTAGTATTACTAATGATAATGATTTAAAAGTTTATATTTTAATTGCCATAGGTAATATTTTATATCAAGCAAAAAACAAAACAAATAGAAAACAATGACTATTATGATATAAGGATAAAGTGATAAAAATTATAAGGAAAAACAAAATTCACACACTTCATTGGAAGTTATATTTAGTCACATGACAATTTAGTTGTTAATTGTTGGGTGATAAAATTGGTTTGTTGCACATGCATAAGTTCCTTGTAAAACAAAATAGTTTTGTATGAAAGAGTGTCCTTGTCTGTTAGTTGTGAACCAGGCACATATCTAATTATTTTTTCAAAATTTCCATATCTAAAATTTGCAATTTTGGCTATAAACTAATTACCAAGAGATTTAAAGCTACCAAGGAGTTAGTGATACTTATGATATTCTTATCAAAGAGAAAAATGTTTATTTCAAATCAACATTTTAAAAAAAATTATTTTTTCAAATAAAAATGTCTCATAATAAACAATTTTTTTTTACAAACAGCCTCAAATCAATTTTCTTTTTTTTTTTAACTATTTTTCCATCAGAAGATTTTTATAAAATTTAACCTCATTTTAAACAATATTTTCTGAATATTTCTTGTTTGCCTTTTAATTCCTCTAAAACTGCTAATTGCAAATATCAAATGATGTCAAGAATTATGTTTCCTCTGAATAAGTCAAAGAGGACATTTTTTATGAGTTACTTCATAATGGTTCTCAGATTGTCAGCAGGATAGAGATCATATGAATTTTTTAGTCACCTGCTAAATCCATCTTTTCAAAAAAAAAAGATCAAGACTTTTTTTATGTTCAAAAAATAATTTCATTAAAAGAGACAAAATTATCAGGAAAATCCAAGACCATGTTCACAATTATCAATGCTATTAGATTCCATCAATAGCAACATAAATTCTCCTTTTGGATTGAAACATCGCACTGGGAAAAAAAAATTTATTATGAGACATCTTTTAATTAATTTGATTGCCTGTTAAATAATAGTCACAAAATTATGAAAAAAGTGTAAATAATAATAAAAAAGGCTCTGAATAAGTTTCATGCAATTTTTATCTTGTGAGCCTCTTATATCATTCTTGTACTTATAAAATCCATTATTCTTATGTGATACAAATTTGTTGACTTTTTCCTGAATGTTTTGTTAATAAAATTGCTTATCCTCTATCACAAGCATTTTCATTTTTTTTTTTTTGTTTCATTTTATCTATGGCGAGGGACATTATTTCACAGTCATGATTTTTAGCCATATTTATTTATATCCTTTTCAATGAGACAAAGAATTACTCTTTAATCACTTTGAAATGAAGAAACTTGAAGACGCATTGAAGATCTGGTCATTTTCAAATTTTCACACTTATCTGGTCATTTTCAAAAACATTTATTCATTTTTTCTGCACTATATTATATATTATATTTTTCTTGCAACATATCACTTTGGGAATTGTTACTTATATCTATTTGTGAAAATTTTATTTGTTCTTTCAACCTATATGCATTTCATGTTCTGAACATACAATGATTTGCTTAATATATTTTCATACATTTGGATATTTTATGTAAAGATTACATTTTTCTGTTAATACAATCAAAATTAATATGAACATCTATTTACTCTGTCTCTGCTTTTTCATCTGGCTAATTTAGAGTTAAAAGTTTTCTTTTAAAATAAAGTATGTGCACATAGATTCATCAATAAATCCTTAATATAATAATGAAAAAAGCCTTGTTATTTTACACAAAAAAACGTAATCTTTTTTATTAATGTACTTAATTTACTGGTAAATATTAATTGCACAGATCAAACTTTATACAGTGAAAATTTTCAATTAAAATTTGGTTAATAACTACATGTCAAGCTATGGAATCATTAATTCACTTTCATATACATGACCATAGCAGGCAATATATGTACTATGTCAGAGTTTATCATGCAAGGCAATATTTTCACAATAAAATTGGTATTAGTCAGCTGATATTAGTAACATTTTCAGAATATATTTATATGAGTAAATATTGTATGTGATGTGCTTCTAAAATCTATTCTAGTTAAAAAATATTGATGATAACTTATTTTGCTGGGGGTATGATATTTTAAGAAGTGCAACATAGTTTTTATTTATACAAGTCCAACAGTATATAGGCCATAGAAACATATTTGATTAACACAATGTTCTATATACCAGAATAAATTATCATTTTACATGTTAATGTAATCACTTTGACATTCTATGACTTTCATCAGTTATTTTCATTTATTAATTTTAATAATTTTCTACTATTTCCACCTTAACTTTAATGAAAAGTCTTTAAATTCTTCCCAGTAATCTTTTTGCTTCAGTCCTCTTTTCCATTCTTATACACACCACTTTTAATGACGAACCACAAGATTACTATGTAAAAAGACTGGAAGCTAATCCATTAATTTGGTCTCTTTAAAATCTTTTTAAAAAGATGGGCAATAATAAAGGAACATTATATTGCATGAATATACTCTTAAGATTAAACCAATATAAAACATCTCCAAGAACTAACAACAATGCCCCAAATGAGAATAAATAAATTGACTTTTTTCCTGTTCACACACATCCCCAGTCTTTTAGACTGGGTTTCCAATTCCTTCTGAAGTCTTCTCATTCTCAAAATACTATAAACTGAATACATGTTTTTAAAATAATTATTGCACTCAGTTAATATTTATGTGGAAATCACAATGACACTAGTATTAATTCATAAATTAGTTTTTAAATTGTCTGAAATTATTAAATGAAGCATTTTCATTAATACTAATTTTGATCAATGTTTTATTTTTATTTTTAACATTTTTTATTACAAAATTCCAAAAATTCATTAATCCAATAATTTTTTAAAAAACGTCGTTTGCCATATAACGAAAAAAGTTATTCCCCCTTAGCATTCTGACACGAATAACATTAAAGGGAGATAACTAAGATCATTTAAATTTTATTTATATCTTCAGACTTAATCATATACTCATTTCCTACTTTTCTCTAAAAGATTTCTCACATACCATTTAAGAGTTTAATCGTTACTGAGTTCTTTCATTATTTTGACCCTCAATAAATATATTGAGTGCTTGCTATAAAAAAGGAATTAATGAACTAGTTTAAAAAGAAATAGCTAAAATGCTCAATGGGTGCACCAGTATTACACTTAACTAACCTCAACTTAGTAAATATTTACTTATAAATGATAAAGAAAGTGTTCAAACGAGCATTAATAAAATTGAATTCTATGATATGAAAACACAAGTGGTCTTATATCCTTATAAAGCGTAAACACTTTATCTTATCATCATCATCTACATGAAACAGGCTATTGAAGCTCATTGAATTATTTGCATTCAATTTTTTCATCATATTTCTTTGTAATCTATGAAGGAAGAAGAAATTAGATACTTGAATGCTTATCATTTTTTATTTAAAAGATGTTAATAAATCCAATTTCTTTGTGGTTTATTAAATTTTTAATGAGATATAAAATTGGGTTTCAACTAAAAAGTTGGCAAAAGAATTTAAACTCTGTATAATTTAAGTAATTAAAAGGCAAAAGTGAATCTACTAATTTACATAAACTTGTGAACATTTCTGTTGTGCTGAGAAAATTTTAAAACATTTTTATGTTTAGTGTATGTTTTTAATGTACATATTTTTTTAAACTTTTGTTTCATTTTTACACTTTATGAGTTTCGGTCACAGAAACATATTACAAATAAAAAATATTCTTGTATGAACTTTTTTATTATTAAAAATTGTTAATTTTTCAATTTTTAACTTGTATATATTTAATAAATTTATGGATGAGAATTTTTCATGAATTATAAAAAATGAATTATTCTGGAGAAAGCTCAACCTGAAAAGATGTTGGGTACCATTATATTTTGGGCAACAAAATTCGCTCATCAAATGTTAATCTTAATTTCAACTGATCTGTACAAAACACAAAATGATTGGTTTCTCTTCCAGATGACTCTTATCAAAAGTATATCCATCTATCATTGGTCATAGAAAGTGACCTTTGTAATTTTTGTTTACGATTCCAAGATGGAGTATTATTACAATACAATGTATTTTTTTTTACTATTATCCTCATCTTAGTAGTTTTTTTCAAAACATATTAACTGATCAATGACTATTTTCTGAAGAATAATCTTAAACATAGTCTCAAATAATTAGTTTAAATATTTGTTGGGCCATGTAAATGGTCAGTAAAAGTCATAGAATGTCAACTGAGAAATAAACCTCTCCCTCCCTATTACATTCTCTCTTTCTCATATATATATATATATATATATATATATATATATATAAATCGTTACATAAAAAATGTTTTCTTTGTTTACAAGAAAAAAACAGACAATTAAATTTTTGAAAACTAACTTATTAAACTAATGTAATGAAATAACTACTTACTACCATCATAAGATAATTCATGCTCTTAAATATATCTAAAATTATCTCAAACTGTTTACTGTATGCTATAATCTATAATCCTACTGTGGTATCCTATGCAAATGAACTGAGTTGTATTTAAGTGCTAAGCCACTGTTTGGACTCCATTACATCATGCGTAAAGGTGTACCACATATCAAGTACTGAAACTGCAAAACATACCAGACACAACACCTACCACCTACCCCTTTTAGTTAATTATATATACCTTAAATCTAACCTTAATTATCTGTTACACTGCTGTTTATGCTTACTTTCACTACCTGTTAACTCTAAAATCAAGTAATTCCACCTTTAATAACTAACATAATGATTTTACATCTATTTCCTTACATTAAAATTGTGTTTTTATATTAAAAACACCCTTCAAGACAATTATTTTATTGCTTTAATTTCAGTCTTTTTGCATTTAAATAATATATTGGCTACATTTTGGTTCAGTACTTATTTAAACTAATACAGACTGATACATCCTGTCATTTCGCCACAATGTTGCACTTTAATGTCTTAATATTCATTGGTCTGCACCCACAAATCTTCTAAGATAACCTCCCACACCACTTCAACTGATATGGTAGCATTTTTTATTTTTATATTATTTTATTTTAAATTTTCTTATCTATCTATCTATCTATATATATATATATATGGGATTATGGGGTTATATGGAGTTATGGGGTCATATATATATATATATATGACCCCATAACTGAATCACATTTTACTGTCTGATGATGGTACATTGACCACTGAAACTTGATAGCTTTAGAGTTGCAGTATACTATAATTATAACAATATATATATATATATATATATTTGTGTATTTAGGCAGCAAATATTCTTTTAAACATGTCAAATTAAATAAATTGCAAACAATATGTTTATTTTTAATAAAAACTATTCATACACATAGATAATCTAGATGTTATGTAAGATACCTTAAAAAATGAATGAAAACATCTGTCAACGTTAGAGCTCATTTCTGACATCTTTTGATTGTAATATGTGAAAGATTATCCGTGAGTATGAACAAATTTTATTAAAAATAAGCAAATATATTGTTTGCAATTTATTTAATCTGGCATGTTTAACTATATATATATATCCAGGGAAAGAGGACCCAAGGTTTACAATTTTGAGTTCTCTGGTATTTATTTTTTTGGCGAACCTGAAGTAGACTACCACCACGTTTAATTTCGTTGTTTTTCATTTTTTTTTTTTACTTATTTCAGCACAGTCCTATCGATTGAAAAATTACAATATTTAAACAAATTTGGAGTGGGGTCACTTTCTCGTACAACATTAAAGTAAATCTATCCTCCATTTTCAATCCACTCGCGTTGAGGTCACTTTATGTTAATTTCATTGTTTTCCATTTTTTTTTACTTTTTTCAGCACAATTCTATCAATTGTTACTTAAACTTTCTGATTTCCAAAACAAAAAATTTAAAATTTACAATATTTAAACAAGTTTGAAGGGGTCAGTTTCTCATAAAACGTTATAGTAAATTGATCCTCCATTTTCAACCCACTATAAGGTTGTATGAGAAACTGTCCCTCACCAAAATTGTTTAAATATTTAAATTTTTGCAAATCTTTTTTGTCATCCATAAAATTTAAGGTGTAAAAGATAATATTGCACTAAAAAAGTAAAAAAAAATTTGATAATGAATACATTTACAGGTGGTGGTAATGTTGTACCAGCGACTGGTTTCAAAATGGAGGCTCAATTTACTATAATGTTGTATGACAAACTGATCCCTTCCAGAAAATATTTAAATATTGAAATTTTTCAAAATTTTTTTTGTCAATTGTAAAGCTAAGGAGATAATCGATAGGACTGCGCTTTTAATAAATTTAATATTATATAGTTTTTTGCATAGACACAAAGGGTGTGGGTTGTCTAAAGACCTACATATTCTAACTTCTTTTAAAATTTTCCATTTTAATGTGGGTGTTTTATTTGTTTCCTTTAGATATCAATAATATTTTGATAGAGATGTTCTCTTTCTGTACTTATTATTATTAAATGATGACGTGTGCTGATAAAATCATTTCTTCAGAGAGTTCTTAGTACTACCCACATAAATTTTTACATTACTAAGGTTTTCCACAGAAGATATTTTACATTGATAGATGATTGATTCTGTAAGGCACCTGTTTTTTACCGGACAACCTATAGGGTTTCTACAATAACAATTTTTCTTGTCTAAATTGTTATTTTCAGTTATTAGATTATTTTTATTAATTATGTTAAAATTTTTAAAAATATTATTATTGTGATTTGTTATAATTTTTTCCAGATTATTCATACAGCTATAACTTAATTTAATAGTATTTTTATTGAAAATCTTACTTAATGAATCTTTTTCCGGAAAATGTTTTTTTAATTAAAGCAAGGAATTTCTTCCCCAATTTACTACTAATCTTTTGGTGGGGGGTGGGGGGGTGTTTCAAAGGATTATTTAAATGAAAATCATTTTCACAACTAACAACTAACATTGTCTGATGATGAGATAGAAATCTTGAAACACAGAAATTTCCATGTAGCAATGTATTTTTCATTTTCAATTGTATAAGAAATTTAATTATATATATATGTATATATGTCTGTGTGTGTGTGTGTGTGTGTGTGTGTACATACATAACTCACAATTTACAAAACTTTTCTTTTGACGTTTTACTGATCAAACATAAATCACATTCTGTCTTACTAGTGTAGATTTGTTTGAAATAAGATCCATTTTTCTAATGACAATCATTTATCAGTAAAACAGTTCAAAATAACAGTTTTAAAAATTATCATATATTTAGAATTCTATCAGATTCCTGTTCACATTTTTTTCTCATACATAATACATCATATATATATATATATATATATATATATATATAATATGTCAAATATATTTTTAAGTTTTTAAGTCTAATGTCTTTATTGTTTGTAACTTTTTGGCCTTTCACTGATGACTTTAGTTGACTGTGTTTTTGCTATAATAGCAAAGGCAGGTATTTAGAAAATGTTTATGAAACCAGAAGATGAAAACAGTGACTTAATGACAGAGCTGCATCCAACAATAATCATCAGAAAAATATATTTAAATATTCATATGTGAAAACTTTCTAAAAATATTAAGGACAACAAAATCTATTGTGATTTTTCTCAGCAAAACTAAATTAGTAATGGTATAAAATTCTACTGGGTATAAAATGATGATTTGAATTAATATTGTAACTAAGTAATAAATTGATCATCCAGTAATTACTACATACTGATATAAAAATTAAATAAAAAATATTTCAAACCTAATATTAATGTCTTGACAATATATGTTCTCATTTTTGTCAACATAATAAACTAGTATTAAGTTATGACTGGTCACAGTTGGAGATTGATTTATTATTGTAACTAAGTTACCCAGTAATATGTAATTACTATTTATTAAATGACTAAAAAATATTTCAAGACTCACATATGAAAACCTAATAACATTAACAAAATATACTGTCATTTTTGCCATCATGAATAAACTAGTTTGTTCATAATATCATGACATTGACAATTTTATAAATAAATATTTCAAACTCCTTACCTGAGAAAGTTTTGGGAAATGATCAGCTAAAACAATGTAAAAAGCAACAGAGATGGGGATATTAGTCTTGAAAATACTAATACTTGAAATACAGTACCTATGCATATTGATGTTTCATATAAGTTAACTGATGTTTTAAAATTGTATTGTGTTATTTATTTCTTTGGTAAATCGAATTCATTACTACATTTACAAAATTGTTATTGCAACCAATAATGGATTAACTTGAACATTTCTTATAATCATTTCATAAATTTACATTCGCTAAAATTCAAATATTATGTGTATATATATAACCACTAAATAGCCGAAATAATGCATTGTAACCAGAGGTATTGAAGTATGTTACCCAAAAAACATGTAAACTAAAAGAATGCAAAACAAATCCGGTTGATCTGTAAATTAATGATATTATTGTAGGTCTCCATTTGTACTCAATTATAGATTTAAAAAAAAAACAAACTATTCTCCAAGGGAGATAATTTATTATTATAAAGTTATATAATTATTATCATATTATAGAATTATTAATTATAGAATATGATTCCTTAGTTATTTATTTGCTTATTTGCATATGAGTTAAAGAAAAGAATCTCTTCTTAATGTGAAAGGAGAAAATTGAATGATAATTTATTTTTCTTCATAATTTTCTCTTGTAAACTAATACAAAAGCTCACACAGGATTATCTTTTGCTAAATTCATTTATACTTTTATTTAAATGTGATACTTAAATTTAATAAAACCTATGTATACTACTATTGAAGTTATTATTATACAATTATTTATAAAACATTACTAATTTATATGCATAAACTATTTTATTTAGTGTTTTAATAAAGTTTAAACAATGTGAAAATTATGACGGGTTTAAATAAAATTAATACAAATAGTTAAATATTTATTATAATGGCTATTTCTGATTAATTTTACTATTAGGATTGTCATTATTAAAAACTTGGGAACAGCTGCAATTTACATTTGAAATCATATATGAATAATTTCTTAAATATATAACTTGCAAAAGAATTTTTATTGTTTATATTTTTTAAGTGTGATAAAAAAGAAACTTTAATTAATTTTTTGCAAACTTATTTTTTAACTTTATTGCTGAAAGGACAAGGTAACAAATACTTGAAACCAAATCTTCATGTGTTTGCATTCATTAGTTGTACTTTACATTATCACTTGATGATTTGTTATTTGAATTGTTATGAATCGCAATTTCATTTTGAACTTTGTCAAAAGATGTTTTTCTATTTCTGTACTTGGTCAGGTCCTTAAATGCTTCAAGTCGGCTTCCATATATGAAAATGGAAAAAACAAAAAAGAAAACTCTCATAAATTAAACTTTGAAAACTATTTCTTGCCATTTTCGTGTGCATTCACAAATAAGAATCTAGTTTTTACTATTTTTTCACAATTTATGCATTTAGTGTTGCAAAACAAAAAAAACAAAAAAAGAAAAAAGAGAGCAAGTAAATCACAAAAAAAGATTTTACATAACATTTTAAAATTCTATATCTTTATATGTTAAGGACCAATTGAAATATTAAAAACTCAATTGCTGAAAAGTCTCTGTTGTTTGTTTCTTTTTTTAATTGCTGCCTTTTTATTTTTTTATTGCCTTATTGAAATGATCTAAAGACTGATTTTCATTCATCCTCAAAATCTCACAGTAACAAAGTCATTAACTCAACATTTGTCGATGTGCAGGTAGTGTAATGGATAGTGGCTTAGAATAAGAAACTGAAGAGCCAAGTTCAAACTACAGTTTGGTTCATTACATTCACTTATGCACAAACACTCCTGGAAATGGTAGGCATCCCTCTCCTCTCCCAACCTGTGGGTTAAATAATTGGACTTGTATCTAGAAAATTCATGGTTATTCTCAAAAGATTGTTAATGCAATGTTCACTCACAAAAAATAATTATTCGTATAATTCAAAATATATTTCAGATTGTTTAGGATGTGGTTTCCGGCTTTCTCTTTTCCAATCTTTTCACTCCTATGTAGCCCCCTGCACATCAGTGGTGTTACCGCCTTGCTCGGGGTGATATGATTTAAAAAAAAAAAAAGATTTAAATCACTAACAGAGGGTTGATAAGCCATAAAAAAGAAGAAATCAATCTGTTAATTGAACACGTGTACTTACAGTTAAAAACTGACAATAGTATTAACTAAACAGTATTTATCCATTCAAAACTTCACCATTCCTAGAGTTGCCAATCATGAGGGCTTCACCATCCACAATTTACTGACTGCAGTTTCACTTATTTGTGGTTGAACCAATCAACAAAATTGAATGTTCCAAAATGATATTAAACTAAAACTACTTTATAAAATATATTTTAATGGAATTTAGCATACACAACAAACTGATCATGACATAACAAATCTTATAATGATAATAATAATATTTTGATATAACAAGTATTTTTATAACAACAAGAATTTATTTTATATAATAGTAATAATAATATTATTTTGGCATAACATAAATCTATTTTAGATCACTGCAAAAGTTTGTAGCCTATTTTCATTGTTTTTAATTTTCAAATCAGACACAAACTTTTGCAATGATATAACATAAACTTTTACCTTTATTTTGATATAACTTAAATCTTTAATAATAATAGTATTTTGAAAATTAGAAAAAAGTTATATCATTTTAAATGTTGTCCCCAAAGCAATCAAAGTCTGAATCATGAGGAATAAAAGTTAAAATTAATTTTAACCTCCTTTGGCACCACTGGTATAGCAGAATAAAAACTATACTAGATATCCCAAAACATGGGCAGTAAAATGAGGACACTCAACAATTAAATAAAGGGATCAGTTCAAAATTCCTTATAGGTTATCTGGATTAATATACACCTGAGGAAGTCCAAAGGGCAAAACAGCTGAAACATAATTGCAACAACAAAAAAAGTAAAGCCTGCATGTAAATAGTGCAACATCCTAGAAATTCGAACAGAAACTAAAAACATGTCCTATAAATGAAAATTAATCCTTCCACTAAACCATAAAACGTATACAAATGCAAATCTGTTTTAGATTTTGCAATGCATGAAAATCAGTCTGTAGACTTTTGCAGATTTGACTAAGTGTGATAAAAAACAAAAATGGTTACCATGAGTGTCCAGTACAAGTGACATCAAGGAAAATTGTATAACTGGAAATTTAAGTTTTAAGAATAACTAATTAAAAACTATGGAAAACAACCTCTTCATCCATGGTGGTAAATCTGCTACTTGTAAAATCTAATAACAAATCTATAGCATCAAAGATGTTTTACAATACTGGTATGACAATCATAAAGATATGTTAAAAATGTTGTATTTTGCATATCTGTGACTCTGAAGAACAATTTTGTATTAAGAAAAGCAAATTCAGGATGCGATAGATAAATTGTCGTCTAAATTATGTAAACATGAAAATAACACTGACATCTCATTTTAACAGATATATTTACGAAAATTACACAAAAATATCTTGAAATACGAAAGAGTAAATTTCAATAAAACCGTTTTGGCTTCAACTATAGCCTTCAGACAACTTCAGAATCTCCAGCAACTCTTCTGGACAGTCTCCTTGTTTAAGTTGGTGAATACTGCCATAATCCTTGCCTTCAGTTCATCTTTGGTATTGCAAGAAGTTTTGTTGGTCTCTTACTCAACTGCACCCCCACACATAATAATGAGGGGGGTTGCAGTCTAGGAAGTTAGGTGGCCAGATGTAAGGGATGATGTTGCAGAAATTGTCTGACAGCCATGACTGGATTCTTCTGTATGTGTGGCATGGTGGAGTCCTGTTGCCAGACATAGGGTCTTCCAGCAGCCACCCTCTTGGCTCAGGTCAGCAACTATCTTTCAAGGCACTTGATGTAGACATTCTTGTTGAGTTTGAGTCCCTTACCAACAAATTCAGAAGTTCTGTTCTTATCAGAAGAATCAGAGTGTTTTCAGAGCTGCTGTACTTTTTGTAATCATCATTAGACTCATCCAAATCTTCCCGAATCCTCTGCCCTGTCCTCAAATTGACACCCAAACACTCTGAAGTGTTCTTATTAGAGCTTCCAGTGTGAATTCCACACAGTACTGCATGATATTTCCAAATTTCTGGCAGAGTGAATTGCATCATGGTGCTCTTTAACCAGTACCCAACTTACCCTACTATACTTGGCAGCCAACAAAATCAAAAACAAGCAAGGCACAGGCATGAAATTAAAAATATAAAATGGTGATAATATACTCATCCCACCCTGTAAACATGTTTAGCCAATATTTATTTTTACATTACATACAGAACCAATATATTTCCATGTTTTACATATACAACACAGTTCAGAACCCTGAAACTTTGTTTTATATACATACTGTTTTATTTGATACAATGCTGTTAAACCCTGCATTAGTCACCTCAGATTTTCAAAAATAGTCTGCCTCTCACAACTGAGCTACAACTGCACCACATCATGTGCTCCACACCCTCACTGAATCAGGAGAGAAGTAGGAGCGAGCAAAAGAAACAAGTTGCCAATTAGGAATTATGAGTACTTTAAAATTTGAGAGTAACAAAAAACGCCATGTGACTAATGCAGGGTTGATGCTTATAATACATTGTTTAATATTTATAATGAATAGCCCAAAAGTTTGTATATGCTGTCTTGGAAGGGGTGGGGGCATTAATTATCCACCCCACAGCCTCTTTCCCAAAAATGAAAAACCTCAAGCCTATTGCTATTTCCATGACAAATGTTTAGACAAGCTACCTTCCTTAGTTTCGCCAGTTCAGATCTTTACATCTACCATTCCACATACACAGGGCCAGGTCCTCCTCATTTTTTTCATATTTCATTCATAACAAGGAAGTTCCACTCGAACAGCTTCTTCCTGAGAATCACTACTTTATGGGATAGACTCCCAAGAGGATGCTTCTCCAATCAATATAATCTTAACCTCTTCAAGTCAAGAATAAACTATTATCTATTCTATATATCCTCATAATCTGCACTTCTTCCTCTTATGCCCATACAACCTTAGTAAAAATCTACCCTGAGTGGCTCTTTGTTTTTTAAAAAAAAAAAAGGGAAACCATTTTAAGAGATTTACTCACTGAACCCATCTGAGAAAGGCTGAAAACTGGATTAGCTGAAACATTTTGTTAAGAATAGCAGGTATCCAAAGAAAAGGTGAAGCACAATGGGTCTCTGCTCAATTGAGTTGGACATCCACGTAGTGGATTACACAGTGGATTTGGTCTGGCTGACTGGCAGTTTTATAACAACTAACAGTAAAATAAAGATATGAAAGTTTCAAAGCAAGCACCCACTGCTCAGAAGTTATAAAAACAATAAATAGAAACTTTCAGAATCTAGGAAATTCATGTCATGGATCAGATAATGGCCATCATGGTTAGAGAGAGAAAGAGAGAGAAAGAGAGAGAGAGAAAAAAAAGAGAAATCATAAACAGTCAGAAGCAGGGTTAAATTGAGAAGAGATGTAGAGTTAGACTGAGACAGAGATTTGAAGGGAAGATCTGGTCCATTAGTCTGCCACAAGAGAAGACAGTAGCAGTGAAGATATCCCAAGTGTCACTTATCTATCAGGTAAATCCATGAATAAAGAATAGTGTTTATTCGAGTCACCAGACTTCTTGTCTTTCTCACTAAAGCAATATCTCAAGAAAGCTGTATTCAAGACTTCTCTCTATACAATATTTTACTGTGTTTCTTTGTTGAATATACACTGGACCTTTGCTAGTTTTGTTTACACCAATGCAAACAGGTATTGAATGATGGCATGAAACAAGTTGACCAGTTAGTGAAAAAGCTGTCTGAAAGACACCGGCATATTTTTATAGTTCAAATAACCAAACAACGTTAAATATATTAATGACATTTATCAAAGTTATAAACAATGTATTTTCATTTTATAATAAAAAAGACTAAGTTCTTTAAAGTGCTGTGAAATATTTTCTTGCTTTATAGTATGCTTCAATAATTCACTTAAAAGTGAATAATTAAACAAAGGGGAAAAAAAGGCACAGTTTTTTAATTTTTTCCTAATCATTTCACCCCAAGCAAGGCAGGATTGCCACTGGTGTGCAGGGGTTTACAGTGAGAGCAAAAACAAGGTACAGAGGATGTCGAAGAAAGAATAAGAAATGGATGGGAATGAAGTAGATAGATGGCAATTGATGTTGCATTTAAACTTTTCGAGATTGTAGCTATCAGGGAAGCAAACAAATGGTAGGGAGTTCCACAAATGGGAAGTGCAAGAAAAGAAACAGACTGGGAGAGGCAGTTACATTTAACTATTTTGATGGTGATGCTAATCTAGTAGCACCAGTAAATACATGTGGTCAGGGAACCAGGGAAAAGCAGAGCAGTTGCCATGAAAATATTTTAGTGAAAGAATGAGACTTTGTTGTAGAACATAGATTTTTTTTTTTTTTTAATCATATCACCCCGAGCAAGGCGGTAACACCACTGATGTGCAGGGGGCTACATAGGAGTGAAAAGATTGGAAAAGAGAAAGCCAGAAACCACATCCTAAACAGGGAACAAGGGATGAGCCTTTTCACCTGTTCAATAGACGTGGGTGGAGTGTGAACCGGTTTATTCAGAATAATATTCTCATCTTTGTTTCACCTGATCTACTCTCTAGCCAACATCACAATCTTTTAAATGGAATTAGCAAAGTTTAACATTTATACCAGCAAAACAGCAACATGTCAATAAAGACAGTTTTTCTCTTGGTACTGCTATTACTGTGGATGTGCATTGTGGGGCAGTGGATGTCGGCTCGGAACAAGAAATCAGAGAACCGAGTTCGAATTCCAGTTGAATTCATTGCATTCACTTACACGCAAATACCCTTGGGAAAGGTATTAATCCGTCTCTTCCTTCCAGTTATGGGTTAAATAACAGGACAGACTGGGTTCTATAGCCTTGGCTGGCAACCAGTCTACCGCAGAAAGCAATGGCAACCTACTGTGGGATAATCTTCTGCCCAGTCAGTCATGTCTCTTTCGAGACATGATTGCCCAAGCATGTTTCACATATGGCACTTAACTGACTGACTGCTATTACAGTATATTCCCATGGCAATTTTTATTGTTTTAAAAAGTAATTTATTTTATCACATTATTTATTTATAAAAATTTTGTATTTATCATTTTTATAAAAATATGTCAACCAACTACAATGCAATGTTTATCATTTTTTTTTTTTTTTTAATCATATCACCCCGAGCAAGACGGTAATGCCACTGAAGCACAGGGGGCTACATAGGAATGAAAAGATTTGTAAAGACAAAGCCGGAAGCCACATCCTAAACAAGGAATAAGGGGTAAGCCTCTTCACCTGTTCAATAGACGTGGCTGGAGTGTGAACCGGGTGATAGTTTAGTTTATCTACTCCAATTGAAAAAAAAAAGGAAAGAGTGAAAAGATTGGAAAAGAGAAAGCTGGAAACCGCATCCTAAACAAGGAACAAGGGATGAACCTCTTCACCTGTTCAATAGACATGCATTTCCCAAGTATTTCTCTTATTTACTCTTGTCACATAAATTTACTAAAATAATTTGCAAGTATCTGGATTTATATTATTTTTTTCTTGAGATACATCTTATTAAAAAAACATTGGAAAAATGCAATAAAAAATGTTCAATTGACAGAACTTGTCGGTTAAATTAAATAAATCTTTAAATATCAAATATGGACCATAATCAGAAAGGATATGTGATAAAGAACAAATAGGAAATATTTATCAATCTAACATGTTTCACTTTTCACTTTTATTTAAGCTTTGTTAGAGATTAAGAACAGGACAAATTCTGGTATTTTCAATTTTTGTGGTATTTGATTGAAAAGACCAGAATTTGTCTTTTTGTCAGTTTTATTTTTTTTTTTTAAACATAAATTAAGAAGCCCAAGTGAGGAGCATTGGCATTTCAATGTGGTATAATGGATAGCAAGCTTGTCCTGTTAGGATCAATTATAACTGAATAGTAAGTTCAATCCTTACTGGGCACCCCCATAATTTTGGTCTTGTGCCACATCTAAGGAACACTTTGAAAGTAACCAGAAAGAGGTGAGGAGGGAGTGGAAGCAAGGAAATAAAGTTTCTGCAAGTCATTACTTTTTTTGTTTTTTTGTTTTGTTTTTGCTGGAAACAAGGTAATAGCCTGAACCTTATGGTACCAGAAAAGAGGATGAGCTGAACCAAAGGTTATATATTTTTTATTTCATTCCCCTTCCTTTTCACTCCCTGAAAAGAGGGACAATTCAACTTATAAATTTCAAGAATATGGGTGAGTGTTGATAACCATTTTTTTCTCATTCAAATCACAAAGACAAATAATAATTGTGAATAATGTTAAGTGCAAAAGGTTAAATTCTCTTTGACCAATATGAACTGGTGTGTCTGCTTATCAGCAATATTGACACTCATTTTTTTTTAAAAACAAAATATGACTGGCAACATCAGTGTTCAACACTTAAAATTCATATAACCATCAGATTAAATTATGTGAACTTTTATAATTTTAGCGGGATGAAAAGAGATAACATACTATCAGTTACAATATTGGTGATGTATCAGAGAATTTAATTTTACAATCAACTAAAAATGGTTACAAGAGATGGAACCAAATTCATCAGAAAAAAAATTAATGAACAATTAAAAACCCCAAAAAGTTAATACAAAAAAAACAAGACAAAAGAACTTATTGCAGAACTACTTTATGTCAAATAAAAATATACAGAATATACAATTATTATCACAAATTTATGTTTGAATTTTTTTATAACGTTTACAGCCAGCAATATTTATATGTACATCAGGTCAACATCTCAGCGTAGCAACAGTGAACTGGAAAAAAACAACTTGAAAACAGTGCCACCTATTGCTGAAATGTAGAATCACAGAGTTACTTGCCCTTATTAAAAAAAATTGCTTCACAACTTGCAGCCAATTATTGTTTATATATCAATATTGATCCCTATTTCAAGTATGCAACTATTGCATGAACTATAACCAGCTTTATAGTAAAAAAAAATAAACTATATAATGGCTAAAGGCTTGTACTAAAATTAATTACTAGAATAAATGGACAAAAAAAACATCACACAATGGTCATAAACTGTTTATGAAAGAAAATTCAAAACAAATGAAAATATAAGACATTAAGTAACAATATTCATAAATGTTTCTTGTCAAATTACATATTTTTAAAAGAAAAACTAATTTTATTCTTTTCAAGTTTTAACTAAAGTAGACCTAACATTTCCCAATATTTGTTTTTCAGTCTTTAGTTTTAAAGAATATAAACAACAGTAATGGGGGAATTCTACTAAAATTAGAATTTTAACATTAATGCTAAAACATAAAAAAATTCCTATTGTGCCCTTCATGCATCTTTTATTATATATGCTTAAAAAAGCGTGGGGAGCTCTAAATTGAAGAATGATTAACTGATATATATTTCATCTTCTCAAACAATTTTTTTTATTTTCCTAACTTGTGACAAGGCATATTAACAAATAAAATAGTTAGATACAGTCATGTATGTTTAGTTATAGAAACAATTTACATATTTGTTTGTGTGTGTGTGTATTTGAGAGAGAGATGGGTAGCATTTTCAAAAAAATAAATTGTAAAATTATAACATTCAAATAAAAGTTTCTCTTTCTCCAGTTATGATTGGCAAGCAAATATATCAACGTAGACTTTTTTTTTTTCTCTAAAGGAATTATTGTCTTTAAAATATTTTTTTTGTTTTTGTGTTAACAAAATTTCTGGTATTTATCAACCCTTATTAATCATTATTGTCACAGAATCATTTAAATCTTATATATTCAAATAATTCAACATTTATTTCTTATTTACTCATGTTCTGGAGTTATAAACTCTAGTAAATTTCACCAAGGGGAGGAAAAATTCTATTTTTTTTTTTTAATGATTAAAAAAAAAATGTTAGTCTTTCAATTTAATCCAATTTTTATCTCTAGAATATGAGTCAACACATTAAAAATATCTACCACAGGTGCCTGAAAAACTCTGCAATATCAATTCAGGCATCAAAATGGAATTTAAAATATTTTTTTTCTTTTTAAGTCTTTACTTGTTATTTTGTTTAGATTCTGTTTAAATTCACAAATAAAGACAATATACAGATAAATCTATATTTGAATAATTTATTATTATTTAAATTAGTTTTTAGTTTTTCCTTTTCATGTACTTTATGCTACCAATCATTTCTGTAAAATCCTAATTCAGAAGTTTTCATAATCAAGAGAATAAAATTTAACACAAACTTTATACAAAAAGAATCTTAAAATGTTTGATATTTTAAGATCGTTTAGTATTCCAATCAATGGTCCCCATTCACAACTTAAATTTATAAACTACTTCATTAATCTGAAAAGAATTCTTTAGCATGGGAAAATAATTTCGGAAGAGAGAACATTCAATATCTAAGTTATATTGAAGAGAAAAAAACGAAACAATAAAATATGAAGTAAATTATTTTGTTATAGCTGCTCTTACGAACTTGTGGAAGTATAAATAATTACACATGTATATATGTATGTAAATACATTCACTGTACATAAATCCTCCTATTCTATAGGCAAAAGTTAGCTTAGAATATTCATTTACTATTTAATGCTGCCAAAATTTAACTTTTACTGATTTTTATCCAATTAAATTTTTTTATCTGCATTATTTTTTGCAAGATAATTTAATTCTACTGAAGAATAAAAAGTTGTTTCAAACTCAATAACTAAGCATTTCTACAAACTAATTTTTGTGCAAGAGACAAAAAGTTGTTTTGAAGGGACACATCTTTGTAAGGAATTAACAAGACATTTTTTAAAAAAAATGGAAACAGAAAATAAAAATTATGACCTATCAAAAAAAAATTGAACAAGCTAAGATAATTAAAAAAAATATGCAAATGCTGTCCCATCGATTACAAAAAATTTCAAATCTAACTACATTTGTCGACAACAAAATGCAAAGTCAACTATCTTAGCCTGTTATTTTCTAATAAAAAGTCTAGAATGGTATTTTTACTTACAATGATAGATATGCATATTTAGCTTAAAATGTTAAAAGCAGTTAAGCTAAGCATCCAATCAAAGTTTCCATTTTTTTCGGATATATGATTAAGTAAGAAGTATGGTCTGTGATATTTGCACTTGAGCAAAGGGCAGAGAACTGATGCTATTCATTGCATCATGCATTTCAGTCTTAATATTACAATAAAATAAAGAAATATTTCAAACAGAAGTGACTGAAAATGGTTCAGCAATAAATATATGACTGGGCAAGAACAAAAACAAAAAACAGATGAAAAAAAAAAAATGAATAAGGATTGAGAAAAAAAATAAACTCAAAGGAAATGGTACTTTTATGAAAGAATGCCATCCTAACAAAGGTGTAAAAAGAAAATTGTATTAGAATTATAATATTGACATTAATTCTATTGTTAGTAAAATATCTATTTTTCATAAAAAAAAATCATAAACAAAATAGATTAAAAAGAAAGTGTGGATAAAGTTAAATCTAATGTTTTAAAGAGCGGAAAAGGTTTAAACTATTCTTATCAAAATCCAAAAAAGATATTAACTTTACTTACAACCAGTCATAATACATATGGGACCACTCCCCCCGGTCACAGAGGTTAAGGCATTTCCAGTTACACTCAAGCTGTCGTTACTAAAGAATTTTTTGTTTCCAACATGCATATGTAGTAGATACTTAGTTTATAATAAATGTCTTTAATCCATTTTTTTCCATGAGGAAATGTAAGCTTTGCCTTCAGTGGACGGATCAGAATCAGATTTTGAAAAAACATTTTTTTTCATTTAAATTTTTTTAAAAGTATTGCACTTCTATGAATAGGAAGTTTGTCTTTCCAAGTTTATTATAGACAGAAATACAAATGGTACACAGCACAGCAAATAGAAGAAGTCAAATAATTAATTCTAATTACACATGATCTTAATGATTCTAAATTCAAGTAAATTGAAAAAAATTATGAAATGTTTATAGATTAAAAAGACAAAGCTTTTCCCCCTAAAATATAATTTGAAAATATCAATTTTAGAAATAATTATTGGCCCCTGATTGTATCATTATAATTAGTAAGAACTTAAATAAAAAATGAAGCTTTTAAAAATCTTTAAGTATGTCTACAAAGTATCAAACAAATATAATTAAAACATGGAAATAGAGAGACTCAGATAAGTAAAAAGAGTGTATACAAAAATAACTGAACATGTATATGAAAAAAAAGAGGGAGAAATAAAAGTGAAAATGTAAATAAAAATAAATATTACTGTAAGTATATATTTAAGATTTTAAAATTCATAGCAATAGTAATCATCATAATAAAACCCAAAAAATTATAAGTGTTATTTAGTATCGAACATAAGTGGTAGCTGAAGTATCATACATGGAAAAGTAGATATTCAATTGTCTTTCAAAGCACTGCCAGTTAATTTATGATTACTTTTTACTAAAAATTTAATAGAATAAAACACAGAATAAAGATTTGAAAAAATAAATCCAATTATGTTATTTTAAAGATGAAATCTGATATTAAAAAACATTTTTAAATTATCATTTAATTCTTCATATTGCAAATTATGGTAATTTGCAACTCAAGAGGGATTTGTAGAAATTTATAATTCTGATGTCATTATACCAGAAAATTATAGTGTAAAAAGAAAAAAAAATTCTACATCAAAATCAGATAAAGATTTTTAAATGAAAAAAGAATTTTGTTTCCCATAATCCAGAAAATAAATGAAATCCTTTGATGAATAATAAAAATTAATTGAAGTATTATTAGGCTTATTATTGAAAACATTTATAGAAAGTATACAAAAAAAGTCATTTGGGATGTTAAATAATAATTTCTAGTTTTCTATATAATTTTTTAAAAAAAATAGAATTTAGCTTTAAATCAATTTATATAACAGCAAATACAAGACAAAATTTTGACAATTTTGTCTATCACCATTTTCAATTATATTTTAGAAAGGCACATTGATTATTTTACTGGCACAAAAGTCATAAAGTAAAGACTAACAATGGAATGCTATATAGGGAGATATTTATAAGTCTTTTAGCAATGTGAGTCTTTCTCATGTTTCCAGCTAACTTCTAAAAGAGGATATATTTTTTTTTTAATGTATTACTTCTATTTTACTGAAGCCTAAAAATCAACCATCATTTGAAATGAAAAAACAAAAATGAGGAATAAAAATCAAACGGTAGATAAATAATTGCAAAGAAAGAAAATGTTTCCTTTTTGTTGTAAAAAAAAAAAAAATAAACAATTAAGAAACCCACAAAATAATCATCCACACACATAAGTATAATACAATTTGAAATGCTTGTAAATGAAGAATTCTTTTCTTTTTCTTTCTTTTTCCAAGAGATCATTATTGTTAGAATCCTTTCTTATTTACTCTGTCCTTTTTCAAAGCAAGAAAGGCATCACTGAGAGACCAGAGGTGGTATCACACAAAGAGTGATGTTAGCTGGCAAATACGTGTGTTTGTGTACTGTCTGTGTCTTTGTATGCGGATGCTTATGTGAAGAAAAACCTCTGAAGTGAACGTGATGGTGTTGAAACTAAGTTGACAAGAATCAAATGGTAGAGAACCACAAACTGTAGGATGGTGCCATGGCTGCTCTAGTGTCAAATCATTCTTGTTCTGGGTGCATCTTGGAATTGGTACACATAATCTTGTAATTCCAAATTACTCTGTGGCAGTCTACATGTGGGAATTTGCCAGCTGCAAATATCAGAAAGAGATAATGAGACAAAAAGAAAAAATATATATTTGACATAAATGAAAAAAAATGATTACATGAAAGAAATAAGAGTGTGTAGAATTGGTAAGATGAGTTCTAATTCCAACTGAGTGTTGTATTCACTTTGCACTAATGCTCTTGGAAAAGGTAAGAATCAATTTCTACCCTCCACCCAAATAAAAATGCACACACCTGCTATAAGCTAAATTGTAGAGTAGATTTGGCTATATAACTTTGGGTGACAGCTGGTCTAAGAGGAAGAAAACTCTGAATTAAAAAAATGTGAAGGAGTCACTGTGAAAGCATTCTACTATTTTTTCAAGAAGTCATGCAAATTCACAGATAATAAAAAGAATCTGTGGAGAACCATAACCTACATTATAAAAGGATATGTCATAAAAAAAAGATGTATTTTTAGATTAACAAAACTAATCCACATTGGCATTATTATTTTTTTAATTTGGTTAAAGCCAATTTAACTATTGATGAGACAATAGAGCGAGAGAAAAAGATTCAGAATTACTATATTTGCCCTCTTTCTACCTCACAAAAAACGAATGAAAGATATTTTTATGTTGAGGCATCTGGTAAGCTAAAGTTTACCCAGACATCATAAATTATTAGTACTTGTACCAAGCCTAACTCCATAATACTGTAACATTAAATATGAATAGGTAGGAAGTAAGTCTTGATCCATCAAATATGGCAGTACTTATTTCCTTGCTAAAATTAAACATTTTGTATCACATTTATATATATATATATATATATATATATATATATATATGTATATATATTATTATTATTATTATTAAACTGTATTAATTTCCCATTATTTGAGTTTTGTGTCTAAAAGTGACACCAATCAACAATATTCTTATTGCTTAAACAACAATATTCTTATTGTTTCAGGGCATCCTGCTATGGATGCCCTGAAACATGAAAACATATATATTTTTTCTAAATTCTTATTTTTTAATTTTTGTTTTTAATTTATAAAGTCATTTTCAGTTAAAGCTGGTGTGACAACTTTAATCAAGACTTTACTACCCATCCCAAAACATTACCCATTTTCAAATGTCTGCTTTTAAAAAAAAAAAAAAAAAAAAAGAAAACTGGCCATTTTCTCTTGTAAATCATATAGTGTGACTTCAGGCAGTTTTTGTCTTATGTTGTTAAAGAAGGTTACCATAACCTGCAGCTATTTAAAAAGAGAACACAACACACATACATATTTATGAAAAGCAACTCAAAGCACACAAGGCAAAAAAAAAAAAAAAATGCACAAAAGCCTTTTTTGTTATCTGAAATTCTGACTTGAGTCATTGTCATGATTTAAGAAGATATTTAGATTAGCTGGGACCTGCCATGCCACGTACACAAGAATGAATTCTCTTCATTTCCTTTGTACTTGATTACTAAGTTCTTCTCCAAAATCTGTTGTTTTGTGGCACAGACTCCCAGCAGGATATTTTCTTTGACATTTTCAAGTCTATGGCTAACCATTATCTTTCCTACATAACCTTATGAACTACAATTCTTGCCTTTGTTTATGCTGTAGCACTGCACAATAACCTTCGACCTTGAGTGGCTCTTGGGTGAACATTAGTGTAAAAAAAAAAAAAGAAAGAAAGATGGAGATTGCATACAAAAGTAATGTTTTTATTTTTTTTCAGACTGACTACTACTAGATTACATCTGTGTGGAAATTTGTGAGATTAAGATATAAAACCAGTTATGAAAAAAACACTAACGAGACTGATTAAAAAAAAAATATTCTATTTTTAGTAAATATTTAGACCAACTATAAAGAATATACAGAAAATTAAATGACAATCATTGAGATACAGTAATGACAAAAACAACTACAGGGATTTTATTTCTGATATTAAAACAATAAAAGCAATGATAATCAGCAAACCATTCCTTTTACATATTTCCCTTGGACAAACATTATCATAAATACAAACATTGCTATGTAGGTTGAGTGATAATGATGACTTAATTATCAATCAATAGTTAACTATAATCAATGGTTATACTATTAATAATAATTAAGTTTGAAGCTCCCTAATGCAACCTTAAAATAAGCAAAAATCTACATTTTTTATTTTTATCATAAGTAACAATTCTCACAAGTTTGAAGCCTAATAAGATTTGAGTAATTATTTCCAAAGTATATTGATCTTAATTTGGCAGACAGGTTTCAAATTGCATCAATGTATCATATCTTAATATTTTCAAGTATCTTTATTAGTAGCAGTAAAATTTGCTCATCTTTTGAAGTTTTGCTTTGTGCATCTGATTAATGAAACTGAGGCTTACAATTTCATTTTCTTAACCAATTATTTATTCACTGGAGAGCATTACTACTATAAAGGAAATGGAAGACAAGAAGAATACTTTGACAAATAAATATTTTCTCTTCCACGACTGCTGACTAGGTCCCTATAAGAATATGAATTAAAATCTTTTATTTTCTCAGCATGTGTGGTCTAAATAATTAACATTTACAATCAGAAAATGTTAAGACTAGAACAAAATTCATGTTAATCAGTAAATCCTTAAATGATGATATAGTATATATGATATAAAAAAATTGGTATTTTTGGTATTGATTATATATGTTAGTCCAAAGGAACCAGGAAAAAGGCAAATAATATCTTGTTTTAAATCAACATGCAGAACATTTTCCTTAGTTTACATGAGTGTACAAAAGCAAGAAAGCAAGTTTCAATAAAAGAATTGTGAATGTATTAGATATTTACCAAAACAAGGTTTACACTTCAGATGTCTGTAAACACAACAGAGATATTTTCAGTGATTGTGAATTCAAATAAAGAGTAAGTAAATTAGTGAAATTAATAAAAGATTGTAATAATGACTATTAGACATTAACAAACTTCTATCTGTATTATAGACAGAACTTTCTTTTTTTTGGGGAGGGGCATGCATGATACACAGGTTATTTTTTTTTTTTTTGTAGTGGTTAAAAAATGCATTTTTGGTGACCAGTTACAATATACGTAGGTAAATTTTTTCTGGATGGGTTAAAATTCATGCAAAAAATTTAGGAGTCACACTATAAATAAAGTTGGCTTATTTATACACAAGTATATACAGTAATCCATATGCTACACACCATAAAGTTAATCCATATTTTACTTTATAATATTTTATTAAAAATAATATTCAAAACTTGCACCAGGAACTTATTTATTTTTTCTGTTTTCCCCAGCAAACTATAAAATGTTATTTTCATGTTAGCTAAAATATTAATTTACTAAATGATAAGCTATCCAGCATCTGAGGCTTTTGTATCACTTATTTATTTTTATCTTTCAATAACGTTTCAATTTTTTATAATGGAGCACTTTCTGTACAAATATCTCGTTTATTTATAAAATAAAAGTGGTGGACAAATTAATTTGGTTCTAATTAAATTCATTACTTGAAAATAATGAAAAAGGTAAGATTTTACAAGTATAACAAGTAACTTAGAAGAATGAATTTATATTAAAATAAATATAGACCCATTGCTTTAAATAATGATGGGGGGTTTTCAAGTGCCAAAGAGGTTGAATTGGAAAGGTCAAAAGATTGTTTATAGTAATGGGTAGGCAATGACAGGAATACAAGTAAACAATAGATATTATTTGGACAATCAAAGAACAGTTAGTCAAAGTGGAAAAGTCCTATGTAATATATTTCAACTTTCAAAAGGACTTCTTCAGACTAAATAATGTCATTATTGATGTAATCATATATATTTAGATGACAGAAACAAAAATATAAACAAACAGATTATAATTAAACCTCAAGAGAAAACATTGAAGATACTTGGATGCTTAAATTTAAATTTCTGGCATCCAATGAGTCTAGATGTACAGCCTAGCTGATTTCATTAAGCCTCTGATCACTGTTGTTTTTAGATATCCCACCTTGAAAATAACACAGGTTTTGCTAAGAAAACAGTTTGTGGAAACAATCACAACAAACAAGGCAGGCAAATTTGATCTCCAAAAATTCAGTGGTTTGTAGCCAACCTATCTTCAAAAGATACAATATAATAGTGAAAGGTTCAAGTCTTACTAGTGTACTATGGATTTAATGATGTCTTCATAGATACAAATATGTTACAAATATTTAGTTTCTGAAAATATTTTAATAGTTGTATTAATGGGCATTAAATAAGCCATTGGACAAATTCTTCAGAAAGAAGAAATCTTGAAAAAATTTCATTTAAGGTAAAAAAAAAAAAAAAAAAAAAAAAAAAAAAAATTTAAATAAAAAATGGAAAAGATTTGTAGTATTTGTTGTCAGAGAACTTCACTTTTTACAGATTTGCCTCCATGTTTCTTTCTTGTTTGTCGATATTCTTGGTAATTCCCAATACTCGAGGCTTCATGGTCACTTGTTCCTATGGCACCATTCTCTGATAATCACTACTACCACTTTACAATAACTATTTGCTACCACAACTGTTATTATCATCAAATATTACTATCACCATTCGCAATCATCATTAACACAAATTAATCCTCTCTGCCGCAATTAAATTTATACCACCACATAAAAACTAACAAACATTACAAATTAGAATTTCTACCATTTAAATATGCACAACCCCAAAAAACAAGCTAATAACCGACTTTTACATATTCAAATGTAATAAGATTCTTAACCAAACTGAAAAGATTAACACTTAATATAAATTTATATACCGTTTATATAAATAGAAATATGTTGACGAGGTGATATTAGCTGAAGTTAAACTGGTTAACATGATATGCTTTGTTTAAATAAATATAATCTAAATCAGATTGCTTACATTTTGTCCAGATCCTGGTCTGGAGCTTGAGCGAGGTCTCAGGCCACCTGTACCTGGTCCACTACTGCTTCCAGGTGACCCTCCACGTCCATTGGGTTGACTAATAGAAGCTTCTGAGTCCCAACGTTCAAGTTCTTCACGCACAAGTTTCTCCATCTGATCGCGTTTCATTTCATCACTGTTGCCTGTAGACTAAAACAAAAAGTAAAAATAAAAGAAAATCAAAAGAAAAGAAATGAAGAAAGTCAATGTCTTTATTTTTAAAAATGCAACCTTGTCAATCATTGTTGAAAAATTTGTTTGCAGACACACATACACACATATATATATCATACTATGTCTTTTGTTAAAACTGATTTAAGTTTGCTTAATAAAAATATTTACTCTAGCTTTAAACATATTTTATATCTCCATGATCTATTAAATTTTTAAGAGTGAAAATGGGTTGTTTGTCTTGTGTAAATAATATAAATGTTTTATATGTTAATCCTTCCATCTTCCCAGTATTTTGATTGTTTCTTGACAAAGAACTCATTAAAGTGATATTTAATGTTATCCAAAGAATTAAAATTTTTACCATTGAGACTATTTTGCATGGATCTGAATAAATGAAAACCCAGAGGAGCAATGTCTCAAATTTGGCTGGTGGGGTAACACATCCCAGCCAAGTTGCAACAATTTTTGCAGGGTTGCAAGGTCTGGCATTATCCTGATGAAAAATAACCTTTCCTGTTTGCCAATTCTGGGCGTTTTTCTTGAATTAGTGCCTTTAATTCATCCAGTTGTGAGCAGCACTTTTCAGAGTCAATTAACAGAAGTTCATAGCACAGGATTCCATTTCAATCCTACTAGATGCAGAGCATGAACTGTGTTTGGGGTGACTAAAGTTGACTTATATCACTTACCCCGCAATAGTTTGAAATGTACTTTAATTGAAATGTAAGCATATTATATCTGTCAATAAATTTGATATGTTCTATCATGTTGGAACATTAACAACTAAAAATCAGCATGAACCTTCTGGACAATCCAATATATAAACAAATAAGACATACATACATGTACACTTATTCTTCCTTAGAAATTACTATAAAGGAACAGTTGAATTAATAGGATCATTCAATAAGTCCCAGGCCTGACATAGATGGAGCCACTAATAATAATATATAATTTTTATGAAGTACTAACCTTCAATTGACACATAACAAAATTTGGGCCCAATTGGATTATCAGTTTGCAAATTACAGTTATTTAAGTGAAGCTAAAGTTGCAAATTTTCAAAACAATGGAAAAATCTGAATTTCGGGTGTTGATAAAGCATTGCTTTCTGATGGGAAAAAATAATATTCAAGCAAAGCAATGGCTTGATAAGTGTTATTTGAACTCTGCTTTGTCGAAAAAAAAAAACAGTTAAGAGGTGGTATGCTAATTTTAAATGTGGTCATACAAACACAAATGATGCTGAACGCTCAGGTCACCCAAAACCAGCAGTTGTCCTAGAAAACACCAAAAAAATCCACAAACTCATTTTGGCTGATCGTAAATTGAAGTTGTGTGAGATAGCAAAGGAGTTGAAGACACCAGAAGGCAGTGAATTCACCATTTTGCAAAAATATTTGTCAATGAGAAAGCTGTGTTCAAAGTGGGTGCGGCGTTTGCCACTGTTTCAACACAATAAAGAGGAGTTTTTGTGTGAATATGTGACAATGGATGAAACATGAATATACCACTTCACTTCAGAGTCAAATCAGCAGTCAGCTGAGTGGACAGCAGCAGGTGAAAGCTGTCCAAAGCAACCAAAGACACCAACAGGCAAGGTTTTGTTGGGGTGCGTAAGGAATTTTGTTCATCAATTCCCTTGGGAAAGGAAGAACCATCAATAGTGAATATTATATAGCATTACTGGCACATTTTAAAAGGAAGAAATCACTAAAAACAGCCACAAATGAAGAAGAAAGAAGTGATCTTTCACCAAGACAATGCACTGTGTCACAAACTATCACAATGATGGCAAAGCTACATGAATTGCACTTTGAATTGCTTCCACATCCACCCTATTCTCCAGACTGGGCTCCCAGAGACTAATGGGTATTTGCAGACCTCAAAAGAATGCTCCAGGGAAAGAGATTTGGCACTACTCTAATGAAGAAGTGATATCTGAAACTGAGGCATATTTTGAAGCTAAAGACAAATCGTTCGACAAAAAGGCATCGAATTGTTAGAGAAGCATTTAAATCAGTGTATCACCCTAGAAGGAGACTATGTTGATGACTGAAGTCAAATTTTGCCTAAAATTTGTTGTTTTATTAGTTAGGCCCAGAATTTATTGAGTGATGTGTTAGTTTTGAGCTTTTCTCGTCCCAGAAGTAGAATATACATTGAAAACTCTTATTTAACAAAGTAAATAGTTTAATTCATTCTATAAAAGAGGAACAGCTATACTACAAAACGAAATGCTTGAAAGTCTGCTTACCTCAGTGATGCTATCAAGCATTTTGGCCATGGTCTCTCGCCGTTTTATTTTGGCCTTTTCCATTGCTTCAAGTTTTACAAGAACTGCGTCAATTTTGGATACAATGCTTCCAATGGAATGTTCCATGCGATCTACACGGCGTGACAGTACCGTAAATTCCTCATATGAAACACCATTAGTAACACGTCCTGACCGTGAAAGCTTTGAGCCATTATCCTCATCATCACTGTCCTCACCACTGTCTTCCTGGTAACTCATACGGCTGCTGCAGTGCCGTCCCTGATTGCCAGCTTTTTCTTCTAGTTCATCATACTCTTTAGTGAGGGCAGCCTGCAAAAAACAGCAGACAGGGTTAAATCATGATAAATACATCTACTTTATAACCTAGGTTTGTCAGTTGATGCCATTTTCTCCCAATGTTCTCATTGCTGACTAAAAGGCATGACTATATTATGTTACCAAGACAATCCCTCCACAACAAACTTAAAGAGGAAATGATGGTATTTCCTGAGGTTTACAGTTTGAAGATACAGTAGACAAATTTGTGTAATTTTTGTTGGAAGGATCCAATTTTTTTTTTTTTGGTTTTGTAGATGTTGTAAGCTCGTTTTTTAGCATTTAGGATGAAATGGTGTGGGTAGTGGAGAAGTATGAATGTTTTCTTTATATGTTTCTTCTTCATTTATACATTCAAGACAACTTATTCTAAGGGCTCTAAGGTAAAATCCTATTATTTGTTCAGATTTTATTTTCTGACTGTAGTAGGAATAGAAATTGATGAGGTCATTTTTGTATATGGGTTTCAGCAAACTTTAAAATCTAATTTATTACTGTTGAGTATTAATAAGATGTCAAGGAAAGGAAAAGAGTAGTTTGTTTCAAATTCATGTATGAATTCAATGATGCGTTCAACCTTATTGAGTTTCATTATTATATTTAATAGGTTAGTATCGTGGGGGGGTGGATGTGTGCTGTGGTGCAATGGATATCGACTTGGAACGAGAAGTCAGAAAACTGAGTTTGAATTCCAGTTGAATTCCTTGCATTCATTTACACACAAATACCCTTGGGAAAGGTATTAATCTGTCTCTTCCCTCCAGCTATGGATCAAATAACAGGACAGATTGCCTTGATTGGCAACCAGTCTACCACAGGAAGTAATGGCAACCTACTGCGGGAAAATCTTCTGCCCAGTCAGTCATGTCTTGCCCAAACATATATCATGTATGGCACTTAACTGACTGATCATGGGGGTAAAATAAGAGGACATCATCTATGTATCTTAAGTAGGTAGAGCTGTTAAGTATTATGTGTTTGAATGTGCTGTATTCTAAAAATTCCAGAAAGAGGAATGTGATAACACCACTTATAGGTGAACCCATGGATAAACCAAATTTTTGTTTGTAGAAAGGGTTATTGAAAGAGAAGAAACAGTGGTTAGTAGTTAATTTGCATATTTTTATAATTTTGGGACTGGTAGAGGATGCTTTTTTTTTAACTTCATGAGGTGATTTTTTAGTATGTTCAGGCATTTTGTGATGGGTATATTTGTGTATAGTGATTTGATGTCTAAATTTGCCATAGACATGTTAACCATATTAATGTTGCCTATTCTTTGGAGTAGGTCAATCGAATATTTGATGTATTGATGTAACTGTAAATTCTACTCCAACAGCTTCTTTTCTCGTGCTTCCCGCCTGTGGAACTCCCTTCCACAAGTCTGCTTTCCTGACAGCTACAATTTCCAGGTGTTTAAATGTAGGGTCAATAGACACCTCCTATCACACTAACTCCCAATTATTCTCAGAACACTCTCATCTACTCAACCCTCATTCTCGGTATCCTTACCCGCCTATCACCCACCCGCTGACATTTCCTATATTTAATCATCCTTTCTCCACTCTACGTAGCCCCCTGCGCAGTAGTGGCAGTGACATGCCTTGCTCGGGGTGAAACGCTTATAAAAAAAAAAAAAAAAAAAAAAAAATTTAGTGCTAATGGCACCTAGGAACAGTGTTAGGATTTTATCAATGGCTCTAGCTAACTAATGGGGTGCACTATTAATTCCAGATATAATAGGTCTAATGGGCATGTCAGGTTTGTGTGTTTTGAATAAGCCATATAGTGTGTGTATATAGTGGGGTGATATTTTATTAATCTAGAACAAGATTTATTTTCATTTTTTAATATCTTCTTTATTGTGTAGAAATTTTAACCATCCAAAATATTCCTCACATATAAATAATTGCTTCCTGGACGGAGTATGCTTAATAGAAAGGGTAGTCTACAAGGCAAATTTTCCTTAAATGGCCAAAATAAAGTGTGCATGGAGGTGTACTGAACGCAGTTTTAAAAAATGATATTACCATCAATCATCATTCAAGCTGTAATGTTACAAACATTGTACAGAACTAACTAACCATGTGTGCGAAAATAAAGAAAAGAATGGAAAAGGCCCGAGTATACATTGAAGTATTTTGAAAAAGGCCAAGCCTTACTGACTTCTTGGAATTATGTGCAGATAATGCAAAGCTGGTGACTATGTTATATCCAGGGCAGGGAGGCCTGTTAAAGGAGAGGCCTGAAATAAAGTTAGCTTATAAATATGCAAAAAATATCTTCTAGAACAGTAAAAGCCCAGATGAGATTACCAAATATATATATTTTTCCTTCTCCCCATTACTCCCCCTCTCAATTTCTCTATTCTTGCTTTACTCCTTCCCTCCCATTAAATTTCTCTTTGATAGCACAAGTTTATGTATAAAGTAAGTGTTGGAAAAAAACAAATGACCTTTTCACCAGGTGAGGAAACCTTCATTGATTGAAACTGCAGTAACAGAGGAGGTTAGTGTTCCAAATATATTTTTATATATATATATATATATATATATATATATGGAAATATAATTATTATTCTACATTTTAGGCATAATATGCTCCTGATGATTGCATAACACATGAAACTCCGAGTCGTACCTAAAACGTAAGATAATGTGTATATTAATATATATTTTTGCTGTTATACAGCATTAAGTACTGTTCTATTCACACTTGATTAATATTTATATATTAATGTGTATCTGCATATATATATATATATATATATATATATATATTAGTGAATGAAGTAATAGGCTATAGTGGTTCCAGCTCTTAGTAGAGATAGACCCTGTTTCAATGTACATTATGCTGTATATCTATAGCTCAAAACTTAAGTAACAATCATTGCCAATTAATGTAATTTTGAAGGGATTATTATTTATCCTGATGAGTAAAAAGTAATAGTTGAAATTTTAGTAAAACACTGAAGAGAATGATATTGAAGGTTAAGTATGTTTTAGGAAAATTGCTTACTTTCTGTTCAGACAAATCAGCTTGCATTCTCCTTTGTTCTTCCTCATCAAGAACACGGTCACCATCCACATCATACTTAGCAAACATAGCTTCGATTTCTCCATCAGCATATCCACGCCTGTAGAAGAATAAACAACAATACCAGAGAATTGTTAAAAACTAGCAAATTAAATGAAGGAAAAAGTGCGATGGATAAATTGTCGTCTTAATTACACAAAAAATTGAAAATGATACTGACATCTCATTTTAACAGTTATATTTACCAAAATTACACAAAAATGTCTTGAAATACTAAAGAGTAAATTTATTTAAAAAAAATAAAAAATTAAAAAAATTACCATTAGCTTCAACGTGACTGTATCTTGTTGCAAAGTCCTTTTGCCTAACATAGGGCCTTCTAGCAGCCACCCTTTTGGCTCAGGACAGCACTACCTATATCTTGAGTCTGTGGCCCTCATCAATAAATTCAGGAGCTCTTTTCTTATCAGAACAATCAGAGTGAGTTTTTTTTTAGAGCTGCTACACCTTCATTAATTACCATTAGACTCCCCCAACTCTTTCCAAACCCTCTGCACTGTCCTCAGATTGGCATCCAAACACTCTGACATATTCATATTGGAGCTTCCAGTGTGAAAGCCAAACTGTACAGCATGCTGTTTCCAAATTTCTGGCAGAATGAATTGTCATGGTGTTCTTTTTCTTACAGATGGTTCCCAACTCACCCTACTATACTGTGCAGTTGACAAAATAAAAAACAAATAACATGCATGTACAAAATTTAAAATATAAAATGGCGACAATTTAACCATCGCACCTTACATATATGACAAATAGGAAACTAGTAGCAAGAAACTAATAAAGATACACCAAAATAAAAATAAAAAAATGCTCAATACCACACAAGGTGGTAGAGCTAAATATAATTAGCATTTTGGTTGTTCCCAAAAACTGAAACCGCCCGTGACTCAAGTTCGTGCACATAAGTGCAATCCTCTCTTCTCTCAAGCCGATATTTCAATACCCCTGTATTTTTAACACCTTACACTCATCTGGGTTATAAATGTTCCTGTGTAGTTTAGACTGGTATTCTGACAGCTTGAGGAATATGTTGTTCCCCTTGTGAAAAAAAATAAATAAATAAAAATAAAGGGTGTCACAATACTTACGATTTCATATCTTGGCGCCATTCATCAAAGTCCAGATGATTGTCTTGGTTAATATCAGCAGATTGCAATGCTCTTTGGATATCAACAATTTTGTCACGTTTAAAGTTAAGTTTATCAACCATTCTTTGATATCCCTAAATAAAATTAAAAAAACAAATGAGTAACAAGAAAGAAATTAAGACAATAGAAAATAATATTGACATAACAGAACCTTTAATGAAATGAGAGAATGGAGAAACACAAAAGCGACTGCATCATAATTTGAATAGATTAAAAGGATAAGAAATTAAAATCGTGGAATTTTAAATGGTAGATGATGAAATTAACAGAATGTGTGAATGGAAAAAGGAAAAAATAATTTGTTATTAGAATGCATAATTGAAATGGTAAAATATAAGGTGTCTGTAAAGTCAATGTACTGCTTAAGTATTTAATATCTTCTCATTTATATAATATATTATAAAAGTATTAATTTTTCTCTGGAGACATCAAGAAAGCTCAATTTCTAAAAGATCATATATCTCATAAGTCTACAGAAATTTTAAAAATGTATTAATCTAGGCATTCAAAATGGTGAATATGTTGAAAGTTACAATATCTTAAATGAATTTATCTTCATTTGAATTTGGTTTAATATATCTTATATGGAAGTTATTAAAAATCTAAACTTCACAAGGATTTTAGATTCTAAATAATTCTAAATGGTTGAATTTATAATTGAAAGGATAAAATATAGAAATACAGTTAAAATAAAAAAAAAACTGTAAACAAATAACTAAACCCAAATTGTAGAATTATAAAATGGCAAAATTTACAGATCAATTTAGAAAATATATTGTTGAAACTGAAATGTATAGCTTAAATGATAAAATATAGATATAAAAGATAACACATCATGAAATTTTTGGAAAGTATGTAATTATTATGTAGGCATGATGGAAAAATGTATAGCAACTCGAATTAAGGAATTAGAAAGCTGAGTTTGAATTCCATTCAAGTTCATTACATTTATTTATGGACTCTTGAGAAAGATATGAATTCAACTCTTTTTCCCTAGCGATGAGTAAATAGTAGGGCAGACTGGGTCCTATGGTCATTCTAGGCGGTAAACTGAATTCAAACTAGCCTGGTGTGGGGTTGGTCTCTGTCAGGCTATTTTGCCCAGGAAACACCACTGCTGCAGTACATGTGGTGCCCCTACAACCCTAATGAGTTACAGGGCTCATAATCATGAATTATTATAGCCAGATTGCACTGTAGACATTATAAAATTATTCTGCTCATTTGTATGCAAGACTCTTACACTTTGCCAACAAAACCAAACTCAGTAACTGTTGTTCAATTGATTCCATGGAAGTCTTTGTTATCAGAGTGTCTCAATGGTCTTAATAGTTTCCATACTTTAGCCTAGTTTGTTTATTAGTGTTTTATATATATATATATATATAAAGGAATTTGTTGGATTTTTTTTTTTTGTTCACAAATTCCTCATATTTTGTTTAAATATTTTACATCAGTCATTTTATCATAAATTTATATTTAATAGGCATATAATAGGCCTATTCTTTGTATAAGTCTGAAATATATGTGAGAATAATGATATCTTAGTTGTCAATGCCTAAATTTCCACAGGTTCAGCAAGAATAATTCTGGATTAAAAACCATATACACAGCAACAGGAAACCACTCCAATATTTTTCCCCAAGAATAATTATGACAACTCATAATTTAGAGATATTAAAGAAAAGTAAGCTGTAGAGAGCCATGATCACTTACAGTATGAAAGGAAATTGAACTTCAGAGAGAGATTATTGATAGATTTAATTTTGGGGTGAACTTAAAAGCCTAGTTTATCAATTTATAGACTTACTCTCTTGAAATAGTCTCCCATCTCAAATTCATTCTTTTGGTTGGCAATGTCTCCTTTCACCTCGGAATAAGTATCATTAATGATAGCCAAGAACATATTAAGGAGTACGAAGAACACAAAGAATACATAGAGGAAGAAGAATATTGGTCCAAGTACTCTGTCTGCCGCTTCCAGTTGAACAAAATCAAAGTCACCCAAGATGATACGGAAGAGAGTAAAGCTGTAAAAAAAAAAGTACAAGCAACGGAAATATTAGAATAAGTTACAGTTTTATCAAAAGTTGGTGAATTGGCAGAATTAGAATCAAAATATATTCTATATTATAAACAATTTGTTATTGGAAGTTGCTGCAGGCTAGATAAAATCATAAGGCAGCTTGTAGTGAACTGCAGAGGGGACACTTGGGTCCTAAACTAACACTTCATTGTTGCATTCAGTTAACTATTTGGGTGTCATCACTTTTGATAAACAATTTTTCACCTGTTTATTGTAATATTGGATGTGTTTTGTGGTGCAGTGGATATCAGCTCAGAACGAGAAATCAGGGAGCAGAGTTCAAATTCCAGTTGAATTCATTACATTCACTTATGCACAAATACCCTTGGCAAAGGTTTTAATCTGTCTCTTCCTTTCAGTTATAGTTTAAATAACAAAACAAATGGGGTTCTATAGCCTTGGCTGACAACCAGTCTACTGCAGAAAGTAATGGCAACCTACTGCGGGATAATTTTCTGCCCAGTCAGTCAGGTCTGTTTCGGGGCATGATCGCCCAAGCATGTATCACATATGGCACTTCACTAACCGATTATAATAGGGTTTTCATTACCTCCCTTGAATGTTGCCCTCTATAAAATAAGGCATCTCTGGATAAATAAATAGAAAATAAAACATGGCTAAATCATACTAAACTCATTGTTTTTTTTTATTTTTTTGTCTGTCATTATTCAATGGTTACAGTTAACATTTTTGGAATTTAATATTAAAATATCTCTTTTGTAAGTACTAGAACAGTTTAATTAAATCCAACAACTTTTTTTTATCACAAGTCTCACACTTTTTTCTTTTATTGATGAATTCCAGAAATGAAATGCAGTTTCTCAATGAATTCTCATTAATCATTAACCTTCATGCCCACAAAAAATGGTGTGTCAAAAAGAACAGATTTTCCTTTCACACCACTATTATTTTAACTACCTTCACTCTTTGACAATGTTAACTTTTTTAAAAAGTGAGGATTATAATTTTAATGAAATCTAAACATATGAAAGTAAATTTATACATTTTCTTTGTTCTTGAGAATCAGCAACAAAATTAATATACACTATTTAAACATTGTAATAATAACAACAATAATGAGGACATTAGTTTGAGCATAAATAACTCATCAATATAGAAATTCAAACAGAAAATCTGATGATCCCAAATGTTTTTTCATTAAATATTATGGTTAAAGTAATGTGAAGACTTTATGAACCCCAAGTGATTCTTTTTATATTAAATCTTTAACTTTTATTAATCCATCATATTTATTACAATCTTTATAATAATAATAATAATAATAAATGATCTTGGAAGACTTGAAAAAAAAATTAAAACAGAAAAGGTATTTCTAGTTTTACGTACAAAGAATCCTCAAAGCTGCTGAAGTCTTTGATTTGAGTCCCAAAAATCAAATAGCCAAGTTGGGTGAAAGCCAAGAAAATGATGAAGAACATGACAGCAAATCCTGCCAAATCTTTTGCACATTTCCCAAGTGTAGATGATAGTTGAGTCATTGTTTTGTTGAAGCTAATGTATTTGAAAATCTGCAGCAAAAGAAAAAAAAACATTAAAAGGCTACCAATCTATTATTTTTTTCTAGATACCAGAATCAAGGAGCATTTAGATTTGTACTATTTCTGAGTTTTTTGTTCATGAAAGATTGACATTATATATATTTATGCTCTCACACCCTGATTGAGCACTCTGGAGGAATGGTAGACTTTGAAAAAACAGTAGCTACTCTAGCATCTACACATCGCTCATTCAGTAATGAATTAGAGCACTAACTACTGGTGTATGATAGATCATATGCTAAAAGTCTGCTTCCTTCTACCGAGTGCCCATAGCTCAAAGGTAAAATTGCAGACTGACGCCAATTCAGTCGTATTTTGATCCTCAGTTAGAAGCAATCTGATGTCTAACTGTATTGATGAGCCATGATTCAGCAAAACAGATCTGTCTGCAGATGACTATATATATATATATATCATTAATTATACTTAAGAAGATGTACAAATTACGACCTTGTACATTTGTACATTGTACATTTTGTTAGACATTAAAAAATCAATGTCAGATCCGGTAGTTAATAATGATGGTAATAAACGTTTTATTGAAAAAAATTTTTAAAAACACCACCTCCTTTTATATATATATATATATATATATATATATATATATATATATAAAATGTAAAATGCGCATATAAAAAACGAAAAATCAAGAAGTATAAACAGTCAATTGCTGATACCCATCGACAATTGGATGGTGTGATTCACAGTGTTCATCTATGAAACTGGCGTTGGGATAATGAAGATTACATCAATCATCTAAGTGACAAACCATTTACTCCTATTAATATTTTCTCTCTCATACACACACGCACACACTAATGCATGTATATAGGAAACAACAATGTATGGTCTGTTTCAGGCTTCAAGTGATCACCAGATCATGATTTCGGTGATTGCTTGACACTAACTGCCCAGTCTTAATTTCTATATCTACATTGTATTTGCAAAAGATCTGTTTCCCAATTTCCCATATTAAGGCTTCTTTCCCCCACCACCACACAAAGGGGTTCTGAATACTGGTTTGGTGAAATCGGTTAGAATGAGAACTTTTCAGCACCCCCTCATAAGTATAACCTCAAGTTCTCCACAGATGCTAAATTCTGAGGATGAACTATATGAACACTATTTTTAAAATGTAAGAAATATATTTGAATTACTTGGAAAAGAACTGCAAACATTGAATGAAATACGTTTGACCGATTCATGAGCAAATTATTGAAATACTTTGCTTTTTTTTTTTATTCTGAGTGTATACCAAGTTTACAGTGATGGATGGCTTAGACATAGTATTTTGTTGCACTTGCTTCAAATTCTAAATTAAATTAAATGTATTTCAATGGGTAATTCCCAAATTTCAAATGTTTTTTTAATACCATTGTTCACTCATTGACACATGAACCAGATCAGAAAAGCAGAAGTTGCCAACCTTTTATTTACAAAAGGTGTGTATGAACAACTGGAGAAGGATTTCAGTCACTTGCATGCCAAAAAAATTCTTGTAATAAAACTTGATTATTTATATATGTAGACATATATATATATATATATATGTAATAATATTTGTATAATCATGTATGTAAATGTAGCAACAAATAAAATATTCAATTTTATTCAATATTTGTATATCTATTTCTAAATACTGACCACTTAAATTACAAGTACTGCTAGTTTTAAAAGCAGTTTCTTCGATGAATACATTGGTCAACAGTTTTTATTTGTTTTATTTTTTCAATTTTTTACAAAACACTTTTATTGTCATTATTTTTGGTAAGCACTCGTGTAAAACTCAATAAATAAATAAAACATGGGATAATAGCTGATCGAATTTAAAAGCTTTCTGAATAAAAAAAATTTTTTTTACCTTGATCCATGCCAGGAAAACTGTGATAGCAATGGCATTGTTGAATTGCACCTGACAAAATGCAAGGAATTCGAATTGGGCATAGATGTCACCTTTTGCAAGCAATGATTTCAGTTTTTCACTGACTGCTATGGTTCGGTAGACATTAAATGCAATACACAATGTGGAGATGAAGATAACTAACATGTCCAGAATGTTCCAAAAACCTTTAAAGTAGGAGAACTTGTGTTTCTTGATCTGCAAAAAAACACAAAAGAAAAGATAAAACAAACACATGCACACACACAAAAAAATAAAATAAAATAAAATAAAACAAAGAATTTAGTTGGATTCAATGAGAATTTCAAACTAATATCCTCATGTTTTAGCTTACTTAAATAATATTCAAACGAAAGAATTACTTTAACTACCTTCAGGTAATGTATTGTGAAATTATTTTTGTTTTGTAATACCTGTTGCCAATCATGTTACGCATGGCATAAAAATAAAAAAAATCAGATTAAAACTGAAGTCTTAAATAAAATGTCGTCTCCTGGTTAACTCATTAATCAGAAGTAACAAAATTATAATCTGATATCTTAAATATATGTAAGATAAATACCTCAGTATTGTACAGTTGTAAGTCACCTTTGGGCAAGAAGTAGAATTTATCAATCTTATTCATACATGACAAAGAGCTAGAATTCAAAATCATAAATATAGTATAAAATCTAGGAATCTACTTGCCAAACTTCATCATTAAATCATTATTATATCACAAGAAATACCTGTGAATATTGTTATATAAACACCTATGAACATTAATGGGTATGTCCCAATCCTCATAAACACATTGAACATGTGGGAGGGTTATATTGCTGTCTTGCAGTTCCCTACTAGCAGTGGTTATCTACTTAACGCAGCTAGTGAATATTGTATTTTGTTGATATTATAAAGATTAACATATCTTTTTCCAACCTCCATTTTGGTTATTTTTCATTTCGTAACCTTTTTATGTTACAACAAATATTTTAACAGGTTTTTTATTTGGATTTTCTGATGATCTTAATTCCAAGTTAATAATTGAATAAGCTCATGGCAAGTTCTGGAGACAATAAAATAGCTGTAAAAATTTCCCTATCACATCTTTATATATATGAGCTTAACAACTTTAACAAAATATTGCAATAACAATAAAGGTGTACAAATGAAAAGATTTGAAATTGAAAAATTTCCCATTTCACTGAAACAGCCATTAAACACATCACATCGTCTATCTTCCCTTTCTTTCTTTTTCATTTTCTCACTGAAATCAAGTAGCATCTCTGATATGCCTTTTCTAACTTTCTATGCTACCAAAACGAAATAGTCCATTATTTATAAGGTATTGGCAGGGCATAACAGTTGTACTAACTAAAGAAGGTACAAGCAGAATTATGAAATTATTTAATGTTAATGATACATTCATACTTTATGATTTAAATCAAAAGCAATAACAGTCTCACATCTCTATATACAACTTTTAAATTTCAATCTTACCTGAAATTTTTGAAAAAAATATTGGACATTTAAAAAAATATATATTGGACATTCTAGGCATGAATACGTAATCTGATTATTAGAAATAATGTTCAGTTTGTCAAAATTTTGTGCAAGTTCAGAAATTTATCTTGCAACAAAATGGATAACTACATTCAATAACCTAAATAAAGATCGGCAGTCAATGCATCATCAAAATACAAAAGTAGTTTCATACTACACAGATACTACACCAAAGCAAAATTTCCACAGCAGGAGAAAGTAACCAAGAACTGTGTGTACAATGTACTATTCAGTTGTTGCAGAGAGTACAGAGGTGAAGTCATCCATCATCTAAAAATAAGATCTAAGGAACACTAAGAAACTATCACATGGAAACACTTTAAAATCTAATGTGGCTGACATTATGAATAGAGAGAAGAGAAGAGTGACACACCAATGTTGATTGAACATGATCACAGTAATCAAGAGAGAAAAACAAACTAAATATCACTACTAGTAATTTGTAGTAATTATTGATCTGGAAGGAGACATAATGAACTTGGGTTTCCACAAGCATGGACTAAGAGATGATCGTACTTGTAAAACTCTGCAGAAAGTCATACGATAAGTGCAGAATTTGCTTGAAAGCAGTCCCAAGACCGAGAAACACAAACAAGACACATGTATGAAAGGGGTGTAGATATTTTTCCAGAATAAGATTCAACAATATTCCAAAACACAACAGACATCTAAGGAATGCCATTGTATAAGGCTGAAACATGTTAAAACAAAAATAAGGAAATTAAGTTAACAAAATCACATATAATAAAGATTGCTTATATTTGTCTTCAATTTGAAGACAAATTATGAAGAAAAAATATCACTGATTTTCAGTTTAAATATGTACATATTTGTTGGACAAAACCTTGAAATGAACTCACCATTCATTTTTATTTGTATTTCTTTCCTCTTATTTTTCTTGCTTTTTATCACAACTCTCAGATTGTCATTCTTTAATCATTACAAAGGAGTGATTTCAAAAATTAATGCTTTAAAGAAATTTGAATAATATTACACCATGAAGTGTCTGCATTGCAAACAGATTAATAACTATAGGACAGCAGGCATTCCAAACTTGTAAACAATTTCCACTAAAATCCCTGAAAGTTATCTTTTTTTTTTTACACATTTTTAAGGTGTCCATTTAATAGAGTTTTATTCAAAATTAATGCTAGAGACTCCTTTCTGTTTACTTGCTTCCCTGATAGCTACAATCTCTAAAATTTTAAATGCAATATCAATTGCCATCTTCTATCTTTTTGAATCCCATTCATCTTTCATACTTTCTTCAATACCCGTTGTACCCAATTTTTTCTCTCACTGTAACCTCCTGTGCAAAAGTGGCTGTCCCAACTTGCATTATTGGAAAAAAAAACAATGAATAAAAAATAACTAATCTAAAATACAAATCTGGAAAGTCATTGCGGGCCAATATTTATATGAACCATTCAAAAAGTTATGTCTGATATTTTACTACATTTTCCCACAACACCAGAGGTGAATGTTAGTGGTTTGGCAGTAGAGGTTGAGCCTTTTTGTCAACAGCCCATATTTCTTTTCCTTTGTTATAGATAGCAGCTGAGTGGTTTAAAAGAGTGGTTATAAATCAGGTGTGCAAAATAATAATTGCACCTACTGAGTCACTGACACTTGCTGAACAATGAGACCAAACAGAGAATGTGAGAAGCTACATTCTGAATAAAGAATGCCAAAAAGCTGCATAGCCAATGGTGATGCTTATGTGAGAAACTATTTTGTAGTTGAAAACTGGCTTCATCCAACAGTCTTATTGCACTCCCTGTCTGTTTTAGTTCCCATGGAAATAAAGTTATTTTCAGAGTAGCAATATGAGTTAAGTCAACATACCTCAATGGTTTCTTCAATGATGTAATAGAGAATGAAAAGCACAAAGATGGCTTCACATGCCATAACAAAATAGTCCAAACTGTTAACATAGCGAATAAGCTTTACAGTGCTGAACTGAACAGATGAGAGTGCACCTCCAGTTGGTGGGAATTCTACGACTAATCTGAAAGTAGAACACAAGAAAAATAGGATTGTAGCATATAAAAAAAAAAGATCAATATTATTAAACATTTAATTTTTATTTTTCTATCTAACCAAAATTTCAATATTATTTTAAGTTCAAATTTACTTTTGTTCATTTATAGCTTTGGCTATGAACACATTAACTAGTTAGCCAGAAGCAAAACAAGTGGAAACAGGTACTTCTTTATTATCAGGATTTCTTACTTCATTTAAAAGAAAAAAAATCACATCCTTATTCTCTCTCAGTAACCAATGGATTTTTTTAAGTTTAAATTTACTTTTTAAATTTTTTTTTCTGCACTAAGTTAATTTTTAATTTAATACAAAGATTAAAATGTAACTCCAGATATTGGAACCATATTGTCTTATTCTTATTTATATCTGACATATATTTATTTCATCCTATCTTTGTTGACTTTTCTTAAAACTCTCAGACCATCATTCTATGATTGTTACTAAGCTACACAGATTGGAAACAATGAATAAGCCTATCAGCAAGATTCAAATTCACATTTCATTAGCAAACCTGCTTGTTCAGATCAACTGCCTTACCAATTAGGCCATGAAGACTATCACTTGCAGAAGATCAAATCTAACCATGCAATCTTTGATTTACTGGAATCTTTGTTTTAATGTTTATATACTCTATTTGTATTAGTACTAATATTATTTTTGTAGTGTAATGGATAAAGAGCCACGTTCAAATTCCAGGCAAGTTCATTACATACATAAATATCCTTGGGAAAGGTATAAATCCACCTCTTCTTCCTCTTAAAAAGTAAGACTTTTATCAGTAATTCAATATTATCTCCAAAAAAATTCTAGCTTTAAATAACCTTCCAAAAGGTTGATAAGTTATAATAAAAAAAAACAAAAATAAACTTCAATCTTTTCTTATAATTATAATAATTAAAATTAGTTTTGGGCAGTAAACAATACACTTCTGTAGAGAAAAGAAACTTTCAAAATTAGCTTTAAATATGAATATTAATTAACTAAGATTCATATCAATTTCAAAAACACCTTATATATTTTTTGCATCAAGAGAAATATATCACTAAAATTACCTTACAACACAGAAGAGGTTGATATTGGCATTATATACAGTGAAGTCAATAAAAACAACCCTGGTTCCACGGTCAATCCACAAATTGTCAAAAAGAGCATCAATAATTCTTGTTGTTTCATTCTTTGTTTTGCTGAGGTCTTGAACATAACCACCACCACCATAACTCGTAAGTTGACCCCAGTAAGTGCTACCATCCAATTCCTTCTTGGTTTGATATACAAATCTTCAAAAAGAAAAAAAAAGTGTCCTTCGTAATTTAAACATAAAAACAAGTTTTAATAAAGCTTTATAAAGAAGAAAATGCAATAACTTGTATTATGAATGTTAATGTCAATTAGCATTAGACATATTGTAATTAAATAAATTATTTCCAATCATATTCTATATTAACAATGCTTACAATCTGTATAAGTGTTCTGCTTGTTCCAATCAGCAGTAAGAATAAATATATATTATTGAAAATTATACAATAATTTTAACAAAGGGAGTGTGGGTTGAGGCTGGTCAACACTTTCTATCCTAGACCTAGCTAATCAGATTCACAACCCAATCATTCATTACAATTTGTTCATTCACCACAAGAACTCATCTATCACCCCTGAATCATGCATATACCATAATACCACATATTTGCAGGGAGACCTAAAAGAAGAAAAAAAAAACATGACAAAAAAGTGCTGTTTTATATACAAATGTTTTATTTACAAAAATATATTTAAAAATAAATGAAAATGAGGAAGGGAGGGATGAACACCCAAAACAAACTAAAATATAACTAAACATTCAAACTAAAAATAACAAATGTTAGTAAAACCCATCCACCCTTCAAAACTAAAAGTGGCTGATGTATTCTACCAATAGAATGAAGAAGTATACTTAATAACAGAGAGGGAAAAGATAAAAAATAAAGAATAGAATGGGAAAAATCAAAGACTGACCTAGTAAAGATAAAAAAGGGGGCTAAAAACTAGGGAGGGGTTGGGAATCTTGACATGGATCATAACAAAAGAGAAGGCTAGGAACAACACTTACTCACATTAACTGGGTAAAATCAGCTGTAGAATTGATTTCAATAATGTCCTTTCCCCAAATTTATACACAAACACAAGAGATGCATGCTGGGATTTGATGGGCCTGCTCTCAGTCTCATCAGAATCAGTTCTATTCATTTTTGGCTTGACATCAGAATGCTGCGATTCCTCGTCTGTTTTCTCTTATGTATTAACACTATTCTTAGTTTGTGAACCTTTTGCCACATTACTGTTCCTTTGCCTTGAATATATTGTTTGCTTGCTCAATATTTTTTTGCCCTGTTCTTTTCTTTCTCATGTTATTGTTTAATGTTTATGCAAACTTTATCAATTCTGTTTGTTGGGCTTTTCTGCCAATTAAATTTAACCATGGCCAATTACTCTATTCACAACTTTGTTTTGGGGAGAAATTTAAAAAAAAAAGAAAAACAGTTAATCACAATGTTTTAATTAATGATAATACACTTAAGTTTTCTTCTACATTCAAATGCAAATCAAGACTATCACCTAATATGAATACATTGTAAAAAAAAATAAAAACAATGTAATAGCTAAGTTTAAAATACATTAAAAAAAAAAATTTCTTAAAAGCTTTTATTTTAGCTTTAATTCCATGCTAATAGATTAATATTTTAAATAAAGAAAAATACTTTGCTGTATTTTAAACAAAATCTAAATTGACTGGAGTCTGTTTTTTAATGCTCATCAATAAAATCTATAAATTCATCCATATTAACAGATCGGCCAACACAAAATAGTTCTCTTTAGCAAAAAAATCTTAAACAAAAAGTAACATACTTTTTTGAAATGTTATTTAAGGAAATTTTTTATCCAATTTCTTAACTATTAAGCAATTTTAAATATTTAAGAAAATATTTTAAGCAATCTAATATTTTATTAAATTTTAGATATTTTGGGGTTATAGCCATGCTCACAAAGATGTTTGCTGAGAAAATGTTTATTATAGGTACTTCTCTTATTTTCTGATATTGTTGTGTATTGATGTCCATATTTACAACAATCGCCACATTTATGCACAAAACAATTCTTTTTAAAAATACTGGGAAGGGGTCATTTTAGTGAGCTTTTCAATTTATAATAATTGAAATATAATTTTAATTTAATAGCTATACCACTTGGCCATTACATATTAATACAGACTTTTGAACAATTTGAAAGTTTATAAATTATTCTAAAAAGAGAGAAAACAATTCTTGTGAAAATACATTATTCCTAAAATATGTTTTCTCAAGAAAATAATGTCCATAATATATTTCTTCTTTTGGGGACATTTCAGGTAACATAGATTAACTTTAGTCTTGTTCCAAGAGAGAGTGATACTACCTGGGTGGGGATGGATACCTGGCATTGAACTTAATAATAATAGTAAAAACACACACACACAAAAAAATAAAAAATTAAAAAAAATAAAAACCACAGATTTTAAGGTATTTTAAGGTTTTATGTGTGCAACTACTCAAATAGAATATGACACAAGCTTGAACTTAAAGAGAGAGCCCGCATATATATGGACTAAGAAAAAAATGTTTGTAGATGCCTCAAGTTGAAGAGGCATTATCTGTGGGGTCAGCCCCTGGGTTTGAGCTTACATTAATTGTAAAACATTGTAAAACCCATAAAAATACAAGTTTTAAATTTTAAGTTCTTTAAAAAAAAAAAAAAAAAAAAAAAAATATCAATTCAGCCCAAACAAAGGCAATAATGCTGCTAAGAAATAAGGGGCTACTGGGAGTAAAATGATGAGTAAAATTTAGAAGAAACCGGAAACCAAATCTTAAACAGAAAACAAGGGTTAAACATCTACTCCTGTTCAAAAGACGTGTGTGTGTGGGGGGGTTTGTGAATCAAAATAATAAGTATATAATGTATTATATATAACACAACTTAGTGGTTCTTGTTTATTAGGCATAACTAAACTGTATATTCAGATTTAAAAAAAAAACAAATTTTTTAAAATCACTCATTTCCAATCTGGTTTTTGTGTTCTTTATAAATAAAGCATTGATTTATTTTTTGCTTTTATAATTAAATTGCTTAATTATTCAAATAAAGCTATTCTATGTCTTGAAAATGGTTACCACCTAAACATTCAGATAAAAAATTGGAAGTAAGAAATGTATAAAAGTAAATAGGAGTATTTACATCTTCTAATATTATGTTTTCAAAACTTAATTATAAATTATAATGACATGTAAGATATGGACTAAACAACTACCAAAATGTTTAAACCTATGAAACTGTCTAATTTCAAGGCATATGTAACTTTTTCATTAAAGAAATAATCATATGGTTCAGTGGACAAAAAGATAGTTCACCTATGCAACACTAGGTATACTTGCTAATTCTACATATAGCTGATCAATTTTTTTTAGTAATTTTTGCATCAATTCCTAACTACTGACAATCTGTTTGCCTCATTTTCCAATGTACAACATGCAGAGAGCCAATTTGATGTCAAAAATTGGAAAAAAAAAAATCAATCATCAAATTTGTTATTTTTTCTTTAGAAATATTTAGTTTGTTGATGCCAAAAATTATCAAAATTAAGTAAGTGAGTAGTGATGTGGGCAGTGAAACTGCCTAAAATAAGTTCAAATTAAGCTGGCACAAAAATACAACTGTAATCATTGTTTTATGTGGTTCTACAGAATGATGCTGAGGATACCATTGTCTAAATAGGTTAGTAATGACAAGGCTGTGGAGAGAATAGAAACAAAAAATAAATTTACTTAACATCAGGAAGAGACAACTGAAGTTTCTGGAACATGTAATGAAGTATGGCTTGGAGAATCTGATACTCACATGGATGGATAGAGGGAAAGAGAGACAGGAGAAAACAGTGTGTGATATACCTGATGATCTTAAGCAAATGGATGGCAGAGCAAGGTTTGGGAGAGATAACAAGACAAAAGGTACCAAAAGCTACAAGGAACAGGAAGATGTGGAGGGTTATGATTGTCTACGTCCTGAAGAGACATGGCACATACAAGAAGATGAATGGCAGAATTTGCTGTGTCAATAAATATGTAATCATTAAAGTGAATGAAATTTTCTATGTATTTGCTTAATAAATCCTCTTTTTTATATTACAGGTTATATTAAAATCTAGAAAAAGATATAATACAACTTTTTTTTTCTTTTAATCATATCACCCCGAGCAAGGCAATAATGCCACTGATGTGCAGGGGGCTACGTAAGAATGAAAAGATTGGAAAAGAGAAAACCGGAAACCACATTCTAAACAGGGAACAAGGGATGAGCCTCTTCACCTGTTCAATAGACGTGGGTGGAGTGTGAACCGGGCGATAGTTTAGTCTATCTACTTCAATTGAAAAAAAAAAAAAAAAAAGAGTGAGAAGATTGGAAAAGAGAAAGAAGTGCTACTTATTAAAGCCATACTTCCTTTAGCATAATGTTATACATATTATTTTCATATTTCTTTTCTTAAAAATCCAAATGTGGCACAAATCTCAGAAAGACAAACAACTTACGCATTTTTAATTTCTGCCGGCTTTCCAAATGTGTCTGAACGATCTTCATTAATTTCAGAATAATCATCGAAACACTGCTTGATGGAACTTTTGAAATCAGGATGGACAAGACAGGAATCATTGCGAACTTTTAGCTGCCGCATACGAGGTAGTCCAAGAAGTTTATTCTCATAGTAGATGTAGCCATCACCAACAATAGGGTCTTCATTGTACCATTTTTCCCAGTAGAGAGCATCAATCAGAGGGCCTTTGGCAAACTGGATGAAGAGAACGTATAATAAATAACAAGATTTCAAAAATCACATAGTCGGAACATTTTGCACATTCTATGCTATTCAGAATAAATTAAATGTTCATGAAAAAAAAAAAAAAATTAATTAAAACACAGAAACTATAATTAAGTTTTGAATTGGAGAAATGAAATTTTAAGATTTATTCAGTCAAATATTTTCATTGTTTATAACATCTTTGAATAAATTAAACGAGGAATCCATTTAAAATTAGTTGAATTAATCAGTTGAAAAAGAAAGGAACGCTGGAAAATAAAAGAATTTTGGTCAATCAAAATAAAGATACTTCTGATGTAGGCCAAAAACAAGCTTTGCACCAGTAGCCTGGAGCTCTTTCTTAAGAGATATAAACTGACAGCCAAGAGGCAGCAAATCATGTTGCATGAAGAAACTAAGCAGTCATCTGCTTAAAATATCTTTCTGCCCTTCTAAGGACCAAGAATACATGCAGATTGGTGCCACACCTATTTCCAAAGTAATAAAACACCCAACAGTGACCATAAAACTGCACCCCACACGTAAGGAGTGATGTTCATTGTAGAAATTGTCTAACAGCCATGACTGGTTTCTCCTGCTTGTGGCATGGTGCAGAGTCCTGTTGTCAGACATAAGGACTTCCAGCAGCCATTTTCTTGACCAAGAGCAGTAGTATCTCCTCAAGGCACTTGATGTAAGCTTCCATGTTGAGTCTGAGACTATGAGAAATCCTCTGTACTGTCCTCAGATTGAAACCCAAACACACTGATGTTCATATTGGAGCTTTCAGCATGATTGCCAAGTAGTACAACATGCTGTTTCTAAATTTCTGGTAGAGTGAATTGTGTCACTGTGCTCTTTCTCTCCCTGACGGTGACCAACTGACCCAACTATACTGTGCAGTCAACAAGATCACAAACAAAAAACGCACATGAGCGAAATTAAAAATATAAATCAGTGGCAATTTACACATCGCACTCTGTATGCTAAAACACTTGTATGTACGTATGTTCCTGAGATACAGCTTAATACATAATAGACTTTTTTAAGAGAATTACATTGTGCTGACAGAATTGAAAATATGACAAAAATCAGCCATTTTTAGTAATAAAAAAAAAACTCATTTCAATCAATTTAAATTAGTTTTGAAATACAAAGTATTTTGTTTATTGAGAATATTAAATTTATTACCTTGAAACTAAAAGTAAGAACAAAAACTTCAAAAAAGATTTTTCATTTTTAAAAATTCGTTTTAAGTCTTAGGTGTTGCTTTTCTTTGAAAGTACTTAATTGTAAGTATGAATTTAAAGAAATAAGAGACTACAAATTAAAAGATTTGAAATTGACAAGATTTTCCATTTTATTGAAGCAGATGTAACAAATATTAATCAGCCTCCACCTCTATCTTCTCTCTCTCTCTCTCTCTCTCACTGAAATCAAACAGCTATCTTTTTCTTCCAGCTTTACTTGCAACTAAAATGGAGTGGTCCATTATTTATCTGCGACAATGGCAGCTCTTGACTTAAGTACTAACAAGCAGAATTATATTATAAGTAAAAAAACTATAAAATATTAACAGTTTTATATCTTCATCTTTCTCAATTGATATATCTAATAGAAGAGATGTGATTAGTGATCTTTGAAAGAAGAACAAATATCTGGTTGTAAATTGATGAGTTTTGTTGTAAATCCCATATTCTCATCTCTGTTCTTTTATTTTTTTGATTGGATATACATGATTAAAAATCAGGCTAAATCATAAAAGAACTCATAAATGCATATGAAAATGGTTCCAATGCTGTGCAAAGCTTAAGGTTCTTATTTACAGTATCTATATTTTCAAGATTTCAAGATTCTTGCAGTCAATTGCAAAAGCTCAGTTGAACCTCTAAAATTTTCAATACCCTGGATTGTTTCACCAGCCTTGCAGAGTTGATAGTGACCACTTGAAAAAAAGTTGTCTCAAGCAATGAGCTGCATTAAATAAGAGACTTACTTTCCAGAAATCAGCAACAGTGTTAATGGTCCTGAAACTACCACCTCCACTGTAGGTGGAGTCAACAAACAAATCAGTCATAGCTTTGGTGTAGTAATACATAGATGGGCTGGTCATTCCGAAGGTGACTGAAAGAAAAATAAATAAAAAATAAGGATTACAAATGACAAATTTCTATATCCAGAAAGAACTTTAAAAAAATTAAATTTTAGCAGTAAGGTGTTTCCAATAAAGTGTATGTCACATCTTAACCAAGAAAGAAAAAAGACCAACATTTATATTCTTGAGTTTTTATTACTTCAAGAGTTATTTTTAGTGTATAGTATCATATGCAAATTAGTAAACATGTATAAATAAAGAATAACTGGCAAAGTAAAGAGAGGAAAAAAACCCTGTTGTCACAAAGGACATGGAGAGTTGTGCTACAACTACTACTATGCACAAAGAAATGCAAAACGTAACATAGTGAATACCAATATTTGAGTAGACACTCCATTTATTTTAAGCAGTATTTATTTTGTGTACCAGCCTATACACCTCACAATACTTATTAAAGAAAATGTACCCTCAGAAAATAACATTTGAAGTAATAAAAATATGTCAAATTAAAAAGTAAATATCCATTAATTCTTGAGTTTCCATAAAAATCTTACCTAGGGGTGAGTCAAACACCTTACTAGAAAGTATAAAGAAATAAAAAAAAAAAATATTTCTGCTATGCAAACATTTTTTTTTATAATCATTTCACCCCAAGCAAAGCATGACCACAATTGGAGTGCCCCCCTGCACAGTGACAGAAAAAACAAAGTACAGGGGATGTCAGAGAAAGGTTAAGAGATGGACAGGAATTAAGTAGATAGAAGATGGCAATTGACGTGGCATTTAAACTTTTGGAGATTGTGGCTATCAGGGAAGCAAGCAAACAGAAAGGAGTTCCACAAACGGGAAGTGCGAGAAAAGAAATTACAAGAGTAGAAGAGAAGGTTAGATATAACTATTTTAACAAAAGCTTAAGTGTTAATAGTAAAGAGCTTGATATACTAGTACTTTGCGACTTAACTGTTTCCCTATATAAGATTAAAGTTAAAATTATATTGTAATTAGAAGATTTTGATTATCTGTAACAAGTAGTATATGTGCATACTTAGTTATTATCCATTTTCATTTTGTCTTTTACCTGATAATTGTTATATCTAAATGAAAGTAAATGAAATACTGTGGCTCCTAGAAAAAAAAGCTGCTATATCAATTTGTTCTAATTTCTAACAAACCAAAAATTATACTTATTCATTTTTTCAAGTTTCATTTTTTTTTTTGGAACTAACATCCTGATTTTTACAGTTTGCATCACATTTCTCACTTTCTTTAAGTGCATATTCAGGTTCTCTTGAAGAGAACCTTTAATTTAATCCAAATAAGATGTGTAGTTCTTGTTTTGTCATGTTCTTTGTAAGGATTGAACACACAATATATTTTGCCAATCTAACAATCCCTCTTATGGTACACCCAGTACCATAATAGTATAATTTGGAAAATTTGATAAAACTGTCAAAAGCTTGTCTATTTTTATATTTGTTCATTTAATATTAGTAATACTTCATTTTTCCTTTTTTTGCTAAATTTTTTGTTTGTTTACAGATATTATTCAAGTAAGTTTATTAAAATCAACAGTCAGGACTATTAAAGAATTTTGAGTGATCAACTTTATCTTATGGTTTAGGAAATGTTCCTGGAAGGAAATGCGATCTTTCAGGATAATAATGCACCCATTCTTATTGCTAAAGTTGTAACTGAATGGTATGAGAAACATTCTAGTGAAATAGAACATTTTATCTAGCCACCACAGTCCTCAAATCTCAACATCATTGAACATTTATGGTTCATCATAGAAAAACAAGTGAGCAGTCGATATCATCCACCATCATAATTTAAAGAACTGATGACTGTTTTAGCTGAACAGTGGATAAAAAAAATTCCTCTGGAAACAATTCAAAGTTTGTACAAGTCAATCCTATGCAGAATTCAAGTTGTAATTACTGCTAAAGGTGGTCCTACCTCATATTGAAATAAATTTGCTTAAAATTTCAAGGTGTTTCCATTATTTTGCCCACCTTCTGTGTATATAGATTTTAGTCTTTTTGCCGTGATAAAGTCCATCACAGGACAAAACGCATAAGCAAGAAAAATAGTTTTCCTCATCTTTATTTAACCATACTGTTCTCAGATTATAACTGAGTATACTTTTTATATATATATATATATATATATATATATATATATATATACACACACACACACACACATACACACACGAATCCCATGATTAGTGCAGCTAATATGTACATCACTAACTATAAAAAAAATTATGCTTAAACTGAATAATGTTTTATTGAGTTAATCGAGCATTACGTATGCAGTAATTGGACTTTGTTATATAAAAATTCTAGTGCACTAATTGAAAATACATTAATCAAATGATTCCTCTGTGTGTGTGTGTGCACACACGCTCCATTATATTATGGTTTATTATAATGTAATTTATATGATAACCAAAAAAAAATTAACTAATCTGTTTATTTTATACTTTGAAGTAATTTTCCAGAACAAAGGGCTAATTCTTGAGTTAAAACTGACCTAAACTTTCTAACCAGAATATATTTTCTTATTCTGACCTTTAAACAAGGCAAAAATTGTTAAAAACAACCCAAGAGACTAGTGTTATCTACCAAATATTAAAGCAATGTATCAACAATTATTAAGACAAAAGAATGATTTTCAAGAATCCTCAAAAACTTATTGTCCAAGTGACCACATAAAACAGATTGCCAAAATGAATGCCTTAAAATTTTATCAGCAAATCAGTGAGTCATTATTAACTGCGCAGAATGGATGAAAGATATGTGGCCACATACAGATGCGTCTATCTACTTGGCTAAAATAAAGATAATTTCAACATCAATGGCTTAAGCAATAGCAAAAAGTAAAAAAAGAATAAAAAAGTAATCATGAAAAATGTTGAAAGAAAATACCACAGAAACTGATTATGAAGATCATTCTGAGATAGGTTCCTTTTGATAACAATAACCAACTGGTAATATTAACTCATCAATACTGACTGAAAAATTACTTTAATTTCACATTTTTCAATCATAGCTAAATTAGTTTTAATAAATAAAACATCAGAATGATATGTATTTTTTAAAAAGGAAAAGTCATGTCTTTAGATAAGTTCTTTTTGTGGCAATGAAAATTTTAAATGCATCAATTATTTTCAAGATGAAATATGTGCTCAGTTTGAGCTCCAAAAACCTTTAACCTATTAATGCCCACCATAAATATAGTATTAGTGGTTTAAAAATTAAAGAGAACATCTAATATTAATTACAGGTTTTTAAAAACAAATCTGTATTAATTATAGCTTTCTACCTTATCTATATTGTTTAGACTATCGTCCTCATCTTTATTGCAATGTTTACGATGTTTTGGCCACACTGTGCACCAGCCTTCATGTGCTAGGAATTCCGAACCAAACCCTTTATTTCGATCACTGGGGTATATCATTTTCATTCCATATGTGCTGCCACTTCCAGTAGCCATGTAGTTATCGCCCTTTAACTCAACTAAGTTAGTTGCTCACCACTACTGTAGCCTGATATTGAACTCACAACTCTTTGGGTCAAGTCACTGGAATTAACCAACACCTATATCCACTGGGCTATATGTCCTAGCACCTAAGAAGGCCAGAGCATACAATGGCTGAAACATTGTAAACATGGCAGTAAAGATGAGGACAACAATCCAAACAATGGAAATAATATAAATACTACCTCATCTCAGAATTGTAGACAAATACTGAGGATTCTACCAATAACCTGTGGTCTCATTTTTGGAACAGTGGTAATTAATGGCTTAAGCAAGGGATATAAAACTAGAAACAATTTATGAAAGGTTAACTGGATTGTTCATAGGCTGACCACAATATAAATATAAGTAAACACATCAGCTGGTAGACTAAAAGACATGCAAAAGCACCAGAATTTGGTCAGTCAGCTGTTGTATCCTGGTACACTTGAATGTTTTTTAACCTACCAACTGATGTGTTTATTTCTATTATATCTTGGTTAGGCTATGAATTTTTCACCCAACCTTCATACATTCATTGTCATACACTTTCATAAAATAAACATTATGAAAAATACCAGTAATTCTGAATATAAGAGGATAATGTTTAATTGATTTTAAATAGTGTTTAGAACTGACTGATGATTTCATAACATTATCCATTACTAGCAGTATAGCCCAGCGTTGCTCGGGTGTAATGAAAGCTTTAAAACTAATCCATGGTCCCGGAGCTCAGACTCTTTGGACGTTGGCACGAAAGACTAAAAAGCAATAGTTGTTTCCAGTTAAAGCAAAACCGTAGACTGAAAGAAAAATGAATGGATGTAAGTCAAATTTTGAAGTTTGGTGAGAATCGGATAAAAATTGTTGATTTGTATAAAGGACATACAGACAGATAAACAGACACACACACAAACATCTTGCCTTTTATATATATATATATATATATATATATATATATATAAATTTTCTGCACTATTGTAAGAACTGCAACCTTGAAACTTCTGAATATCATTTGTCTTTGTCTATGAGTGTATCAAATTTGATTAAAATCGGACCACTCCTTCTATAACCCGATTTTATCGATTTTTGAAATTTATTGGGGGTACCTCAACACAAAACTTAGCTAAGAACACTCAGACGCTTATAGTACAACTGTGTAAATTTTCAAGAAAATCGGTTCAGCCATTTCAGAGTCTATAAGTAACAAACACACACACAAAGTTCCATTTATAAATAAGTTTAGATTTAGATTATAATGAATGTCTTCTTCTGTAATTGTATTTAAATTAAGAAAATAAAATAATAACTGACAAATTCCAAACAAGTGATAATATAATGGCTCACTGCTTGTTTTTAAGTATGCCCATTTGCAAAGGTATCTAGCTAATCAGATTATGTTTAATTCAACACTCAGAGCCAACTTGTAGTTTATACTAGAACTATACTAAGGAGATCATAGTTGCATTTTTTAGAAGAAAGTACACAATATACGCAAACCATTGGTTATGATGACTTGTGACTTCATGCAAATACAACAATCAACAATTTCTGAACAGTTTTCTCAACCCAGTGGTATAATTTTCAGACAATTTCCAACAATGTCATTTGCTGAGATCACTTCCTGTGACTAATATATCAAGGAGGCACCTCACTGACAAACCCATCCATAGTGACATTCAAACTTGGGTCTTATGGTCAGAATGTTAATGTTTGTAAGCCAAATGCAGAGGAAAGTGATTATAATCTGATTTAATCATATCAACTTTTACAAACATCAAATCAAATACATAGTATTATTCCAAAGCTTGCAGACAATCACTATTGGCTATAAAACAATAGTTAACAGACATTCTCACATGTGAATTCAATCTTTTTTTTTGGAGCCTATTTATTCTTATCTTGTACCAGACTAAATGGCTCGATTTTTGTACACTAGTATGATATAGTTTAGCAACAATTACAGAACAAAGATGAAGACATTTTTCCTCCAAGAAAAAGCCAACAAAATTGAATTCTGAAGTTAATATCATCACTGAATAATTTGTAAATGTATGATACTTTGTTGCAATTTATTTTCTCAAAGTTTGACCCACAAATTTATCCGGTGCCTATATGATTATGGTCAGACTTAGGATCTACAATTCTCCCTGAAGTAAAGTCTGAAACAAGCTCTGAAAATTTTATTTTATTTTAGCAACATATTTCATGCTAAATTTAGGGTGCAACTTCATTTTTCCATTATACCATTTCCCTTCAGAATGTATACAATCATGTCCTTCCATAAGATTATTTTCTTTATTGATAAAATATCATGGCTTTAGTAAAGATAGTAGACTGAACTCACATTTGTCTTTTCAGAAATTTTTAATTTAGTTTTCCTTCACCTAGACTGAACAGCAACCAAAGCAAGCGAGCCTAGTCTACCCTGTTATTTAATCTATAGGTGAGGGAGAATGGAGGGATTTTTGCCTTTCCCAAAAGATATTAGTACAAAAATGAACATAACTTCCTTCACCTTGAGTGACTCTTAGACCTTGTATTGGGTAAATATTAGTTTAAAAAAAAAAAAAAAAAAACAAGGTCAAAATTCGAACTCTGCTAATTCCACTTTTCATATTGATAACAACAATGTTATTTGGATATATTCAGTGTAGATTATATGCCACAAAATAGGGTATGTAAATATAACTCATAGTATTAATAGCTGTTATGAGTTTATTTTGAAATATAAAGCAGATTTTCAAAACAAAATAAAATGTTTATAAAAGAGTAAATAATAACCTTTAAATGTAGTTTGGTTTTCTTTTACTTGCACTACATATATTTAAATATAAAATCAGTTCTCTCACTAATAAGGAGTGAAGCTAGATATTCAACCGGATTAAAACAATCCTTGTCAAATAGCAAGTGAACCTTCTTGTAGAGTCAAAGGCCATCTAGTACAAGATTTGTGTATACAGCTAGCGCAATGATAATACATCACTAAGCAGTGGGCTTCCTAAACTGAAGTCAACAGCCAGAGAAAAATGGTACTCCAGATAGAATCAACAGTCATGTGTCTGTGACCAAGATGAGCTTTCAAGTGATATTGGCTGGAGATTGACCATATGAGGAATGAGCACTAATATGCCTACTTGCCAACATGAATGAATACCTCACAGGACCTGTCAGATGCTCAGTTGTGCAGTAACCCTACAACCAACCACATCCAATAATGGCACTCACGCTGATGATATTTAAATGAATTCTTTTGAATCAGTTTAACAATAAAATCAAACGTTATTCTGTATATGATCACAAAACAAAGTCAGTGTTTTTACAATTACAAACATCATACTTACTAACACAAAGTACAGACAGGAAAACAATGTAGATGATTAATTCTCTTAATGTGGTCTTCACGTGAAGTTCACGGTCGCCCTTGGTTTCTTCCGTGTCACGGGTAGCCCACAGAGCTGGAAATTAAAGAAAAAAAAAAAAGATCATACTAATGTTTAAAATATTTGCAAAAATTCTTGTAATTTCTAATACAAATTATCAGCATGAAGCAGTTTAATTAAAAAAAATTCTTCAGCAACACTTTTAAAACAGAACCTATCTAATCCTGCTAAAATTATGCAAGTTAAACAAAACACTGACAAAAGCACATTGCTTTTATTGACATAAACTGATTGAAAAAAGTATATTTTCAGCAAGTAGTAGTAATAGTTGTGGTTAACAATATATATAAAATACAATGTGTGTGTATGTGTATAATGTTATATTTTAGTGGGTACATAAGTTTGAGTAGACATCACTGTTATTTAATTTATTTTTTTTATTAAACAGTGAAATTAATATCTACTAACCAAGAAATTCAAAATCTAAAGAAAATGTTTCTTCTAACAGAAACAAACCTGTATTCCCTTTTTCCATCAGGGAAACTACTTTTAAGTTAAGTGTATCTTACCATTAGGCCATGGGAAACTATCATAGTAAAGCAAGAGTTAATCAGCACTATTTAAGAAATGCACATCTTTTGTTAAAACCTTTTGTTGTAAACTTTATTTTGGAAACCTAAACAAAGCCATTTTTTAAGTAATTAGTAGATATTTTTAATCTGGTTATACTTCTTATTACTATAAACATTATATTTTAGTGAGTACACATGCTTGAGTAGAATTCCTATTTTTTTTTGTCACTTGCTGATAAGAGGACCCAATTTCAAATCTAAACTGTAGTATTTTGAATGAACAAGCATATACTACAAAATATATTCATTTTAAATAAAGATGAAATTATAAAAATGATTTCAAATTTGTACATTTAAAGCTTATACTCTTTTCCTGTTACATTTAGGTTAACCTTTTGATACAGATGTCCATTTCAATTTCATTCAAATGGAGTGTGCATTTTAATTCAGTGATAAACCTAAAAATATTTTTCCAATCAAGTTTTAAAAAAAAAATTCTTATCAAATATTTTCTGAAAAGTTAAACCCTTATCATTATCTGTTTTTTATTTTGGGAATTAAAAAATTTAATGTTTTTTCACTAAGAAATTAATAGTAGCATTTTTACCTCTCCTTCCACTTGTGTGCATGAGTGTTTATGTACTTGTTTGTACATTAAATGATACAAGCACATATAAGGCACTCATACACAACATAGACAGATGTATTACATCCGTACACACAAGTTTGAAAGACAGAAGGTCAACTTTTCTTTTATAATAAAGATTAAACAGTGAAACTCATGTCTAGAGAAAAAGAGTCTAACTACAGAAATATATACCCTACTGCAGTTGCTATCCACTGAATCAGCCTTTTGCTCCACCTGTTATCCTCTTTTTTTTACTATGAACTTGCTGGTGTGGTTGGTTGTTTGTTTTGTTTTATGGCATAAAACAAAATATGGTTGGTTGTTTTGTTTTTGTTGGCACTAAATGACCCTCAGTGGGTCATTTAATGCCAACAAAATCTTTAAATAAATTCATAGCGATAGTTTGGTAAAAAAGTGTGCATGTTTACATATATATTTTAACCATTTTCAATTACTCATATTTTTGAGTAGAGTACAATTCAACTTCTTTTAGGAAATTTACAATCTTGGATGGTTTTATTTTCATAAAAAGTTCTCTTAAATTACTCACTTGATAATATTTTCTTCGCACTAGATCAAAATCTACACACTCTAACAGTATATGCTTCACTGTAAATTTCTTTTTGGCATGTAGTGCATATTGGAGATTCTGTGCCCTCTAGTAAATAAAGTTGGGTAATGTAGGTGTTCGAATTCCAGCTGAATCCATTGTATTCACTTACGCGCAAATACCCTTGGGAAAGGTATTAATCCATCTCTTCCTTCCAGTTATGGGTTAAATAGCAGGACAGATTGGGTTCTATAGCCTTGGTCGGCAACCAGTCTACCGCAGAAAACAATGGCAACTTACTGCAGGACAATCTTCTGCCCAGTCAGTCATGTCTCTTTCGAGACATGATCGCCCAAGCGTGTATCACGTATGGCACTTAACTGACTGACTGAATGTAGGTATGGCCTATGTGCAAACAGGTCATCACTTGTTCTCTTCTATTTTTGTATTCTGAGTTCCATTCTTCAATAGTGGTTTAAATGTTTTGGAGTTTGTTATTAATGAATGTATTCCAACGATGTTGCCATTTTTTTAATGATGATTTTCTTTACAACCACCTTATAATCAGAGTATGGAACCTTTGTGTTTGTTATTGCATCCTTTAGGCTTTTTGCCTTCAAATCTGCCCTGTCATTTCCCAGTATCCCAAGATGGCTTGGGATCCAACAAAAGATTATTTCTTTATTTTTAGATAAGTGGTATATTCTGTTTAGTACTTGTGTGGTTTAATTTTTTTAATACAGTAAGTGCAGATAAAGAGTTAGTGAAAATTATGAATTTATTGTGGGTAGTTGTAGTTATTATGTCATGTGCTAAATTAATAGAAATTATTTCAGCACTATATATTGAAGCTATGTTTGTAATTCTTTTATGTTGCTTATTCTGTTTTAGTATTGCAGCACATCCTACTCCATTTTCGCTTTTTGGTCCATCTGTGCGTGTGTGTATATATATATATATATATATATATATATAGTCTGAGTGGTTATTTTTAATATTCAGTATTTCAGACTGGTCTACAAAAGAGTTTGTTTATGATCCAAGGGGGTGTAGATGAAATAATTGATTTATGAATTTGTGTTGTATATATCGGATTTTCTCCTATGATGTTTTTAATGCATAAACTGAAAGGTTTGATAGATTTTTCTTTTTGCTGGAAAAGTTCTGTATATTATAGTTGGAAAGTATTGCTGTAAGCTGGATTTAGAGGGCATGGTGCTAGTTTTAGATAGTATTGGAGAGCAAGTTTTTGACATGTTTATTTTAAGAGATGATTTATTTGCTTCCGTGCATAAGCTTTTAACAGGAGAGGTGTTATGCTCCAAGGGCTAGTCTAAGTTCTTGATGGTGTATAGTATCAAGTTCTTTTAAATATGTTTTTCTGGCTACTCCAAATATAAAGCAGGTGTTTTGATCTGATTATAGAGTGATAAAATTTTAATAGTTTAATAATTGTATAGCTTTATTACATTTCGATCTCAAGTATTTAATATGGGGAATAAAGGAGAGTTTGCAGTCAAAAATGACTCCTAAGTTTTTGTATTGTTCTACAACTGGAATTTCAGTTAGGTGGAGTTTATGTTCGTTGCAGAAGTGGACACATTTCGTTTTTTTCTGTTGAAAATTTTAGTCCATTCTCTGTGGCCCATTTGTTGAGCTTATCGATACATATCTAGAGTTGTCTTTCTATATGGTTCATATTTCTTGCTCTATAACATATCAGGAAGTCATCCACATGCAAAGCACAGTTTGTTTCACTATTTATGTTTTTTACAATATCATTTATTTTGACATTAAATGACCCTCCAATTAAGTTAAAAAAATGATGCAAGTACATATAAGGTACTCATGCACAACAGACAACAATATGCCTACAAAGAAGAAAGACCATACTGCAAATCATGTGGCAACACTAATCATGTTTAACAAACAATACACTACTTTGAGGGACACCAATTTCTTGTTCTTTTCTTCAGAGAAAATATCTCCTATTTTAACTTTAAATCTTTTATCTTGCAGGAAACTTGATAAATATTGGCATTCGATCTTCTAGCCAAAGGTCTTTTTTAAGGTCTTTTATTATGCTGTAGTTCCACGTTGTGTCATATGTCTTTTCAAGATCAAAGAAAACTGCCACTAGATGCTCTTTTTTAATAAAAGCCTCTCTGATAAATGTTTTTAAGCAGATCAGATGATCAATAGGGCTTCTTTGACTTCTAAAACCAGATTGATATTCAGTTATTAATTTTTTTACTTTCTAGATACTAAATCAATCTGGTATTTATCATTCTCTCTAGTTTTTTGCAGACACAACTGCTAAGAGTAACAGGTCTGTAGTTTTTTTTTACATTTGTATTCTCTTATAGTTTTAGGTATTGGTATAACTAGTTTGTTTTCATATTTTAGGGATGTTACTGCTCTTCCATATACTATTATAGATTTGTAGGAGGTAATTCGTTTAGGAATTGATAGTGAATTTTGTCTGGTCCAACTGCTGTATTGTGGGCCTTGTTGTGGGATTCCATCAGTTCTGTAGTAGAGACTAGTTGATTGTAACTTTCAGTATTTTTGTCTTGGAATTTGATTTTTACTTTTTCTACTTTTGTTTTGAAAATTTTTGCGAGAAAATTTCAGCATATTCTACTGCCCCAACCAACAGGGCAGTGCTGGTGTGGCATAACAGTCATCATAGAAGCAATTAAGAAAAAAATAGTCAGATAAAAGTTCAAACAATGATAAAAAATAAAATTCTTACAAGTTTAAATACAAAAAGAATGAACAACCTCCTGATTAATAGTAGACTTCAGTGACTGCTGTTGGGGAAATATCTACTTGGCAGATGGGATGAGGAGCAATGCTTTGCTCCTAAACATCTCAAACCTATAGCTACTCTATTGCTATTTCCATGGCAAAGGTTCAGCCAAGCTACTTTTCTTAGTTCCACTAGTTCCAATTCTTACACCTAGGACATGGTAGGTTATTTACACAGAGATGAATCATTTGTATTCTTTTTGTATTTGACTGGCAAGAAGGAAGTTCTCAGATAGCTTCTTGAGAACTGCTACTTTTTGGAGACTCCCTAGAAGATGCTTCCCTGATTGGTACAGTCTTAACCTTTTTAAGTGTAGGAACAACGATTATCCTACATACCCTTATGCTCTGCATTTACTTCTTATTTACACCCATACATGACCTCATTCTATAACCCTCTACATTGAGTGGCTATTGGGCCTGTTATTGGATGAACATTTCATTTAAAAGAAAGAAAAAAAAGGTAATGTGCACATACATAAGACACATTGATCCTTGGTAGAGTGCACTGAAAATTACACTTTTATCCTAAGCAGAAGTGCTAGTCTGTATATAATTTTGTCAGATTTGATAGGTATTATACAAGCTATTAATATTTACACTATTTAAATTCAGACTATTTTCCTCATCTTAGTTGTTGCTATCAAAACATTTCAGCTGTTGTGCCCTCTGTTGCATATATTGATCTAGGTAGGTTTTCTGTCAAATTTTAATTGAAGGCCATTACTGTTCCTATGTAGCATGATATATAAGAAGGGTAAAGTGCTGTTAGTAATTTCAGTTTCAAAAGTAAAATCTATTGTGGGTTCAACACTATTAAGTTTGTTAACAAGAGCGGTTAAAATTGTGTCATGTATATATATATATATATATATATATATATATATATGTGTGTGTGTGTGTGTATCTAATCTAAACTTATTTATAAATGGAACTTTGTGTGTGTGTGTGTGTGTGTGTGCCCTTTACCTATAGACTCTAAAAAAGCTAAACCGATTTTCTTGAAAATTTACACAGTTGTACTATAAGCGTCTGCGAGTGTTCTTAGCTACGTTTTGTGTTGAGGTACCCCCGATAAATATCAAAAATCGATAATCGAAAAAATCGGGTTATAGAAGAAGTGGTCCAATCTTAATCAAATTTGATACACATTTGGCTCAAAGTAGGAATAATTGTAGTTCTTAGTCTCAGCCATGATACCATTTACTCAGAGGACTTATGTAACCTTCAAAATTCAGTTTACGACGAAAAAAACTTATTTGATATCGATACCAGGAAATCAAAAAGTGACTTACATCCATTCATTTTTCTTTCAGTCTACAGTTTTGCTTTAACTGGAAACAACTATTGCTTTTTAGTCTTTCATGCCAACGTCCAAAGAGTCTGAGCTCCAGGACCATGGATTAGTTTTAAAGCTTTCATTACATATTGCTAGTATATTATAAGAGCATCATCTATGCATTTAAAATAAGAATTTTGTGGTAAATCATTACTTAGTATCCCCCATAGTTTACTTTCAGTTAGCCTTAAGAATATTTTTGAGTGTTTTTAAATTTTAAAATTTTGAAAATCTAACAATATTTTCATTTTTGTTTATGAATACATGTTGCAAAATAAAACCCTTATATTTACCTTGATAAAGTTCATCTGAGTACAAAAAGATATTTAAGAATAGTTTACCTTTTATTTTGATTCATTATATATATATATTATAAATTATATTTTAGAACATGTACAAATTTTTTATATCCACTACAAATTGTACATTTTGTTTTGACATTGAAATTACAATGTCTCATCAGGTGGTGTGGAAAGAAATGGAAAACCTCTTTTCTTGAGTTGTGTGTGGAATGTTGGTGGTGGTTGATAAGGGAATGAGTCTTGTAAATTGTCAGTTAGAATTTTGAAGAAAGTGGGATGGGTAGTGAATATAGTTGATTAATGAAAGTGTCAGGGAATTTTGTAGACAGATTTAACATTAGAAGACTGGATGTAGGTTTTATGGCCACATGAGTAGACTTTATTCTTTGGATTTATTAGGGGAGCAGAGTAGGGAAGTATAAAGGGTGGGGAGGGAGGAGATTGGACCTATCTTTAATGTTTATTTGTACAATTATGGAATATTTTTGTATTTAAGCACAGTTTTTATAATTAATCTAATTTTGTATATTTAACCTTAATTTTGAATTTAAGAAATTGATTTTTTCTATAAAATGTTAAATTAGATCACAGTTTGTGGTGTGTAATTGGTAAAATTTAATGTAAGAGCGTTGTTAGTACTATGAAGGTTTATCATCTCTAAGGGGTCCTAGCTTTGGCTTTTGTAGTATTTTTTAGCATGATTGTAAGGTTAGTTCTTTAATGCATTTGCAGTTTACTGCAAATATAAAAGAGGCTTTCCATTCCTTTCCACACCACCTGATGAGACATTGTAATTTCAATGTCAAAACAAAATGTACAATTTGTAGTGGATATAAAAAATTTGTACATGTTCTAAAATATAATTTATAATAAACATTCACTGCTCTATATTATATATCGAGCACTGCTTTAAATTAATGTTTTAGATGTAAGATTTTTCTTCGTTCCTTATTCACTCAGATATATATGTGTGTGTGTGTGTGTGTGTGTAGATAAAATGAAGTGTTGAAAAGTTGTTGATTAGCCCACTTTTCAAAACTTTTCTTTTTAATCCTTTAACTGTAAGCAAGGCAAGAAGCCACTAAGATGCAAGGGGTTAAGGAGTGCAAAAGAATATAAGCAAAAGAAAAATATTAAGGAAAGGGAACAATAAAAGAACAAGAATTAAGACAGATTATAACGATTGACACTGCATTTAAATTTTTGAAGATCAAAGTTGACTAGAAAGCAAGAGATCAGAAGAGAGTTCCATGGTCATTTAAATACTGACTTTAGGAAATGGGTTAGGCTGAGAACTTTTCAGTACCCATTTGCATTTGTGAGCGTTTAATTATTTATGTAGTTTCTCTCAATAACCTACAATGAAACAAATAGTTGGTTCAAGAAAGACTATGCAGCAATTGTTTATAATTCTTAAAATTGGTTTTAGAGCTTTCAACCAGTATCTAATCATCTTCAGGAACAAAACATAAAATGTCATTTGTCAGGTGATGATGAATTCAAACTGGTATAACGGTATTTTTCCTTGTTAACTGCAACATCATGAAGTTGAATACTGTATAGTTGAGCAGTAATCTTTAATTTATATTATGGAGATACTGAAAAGTTCTTTACTTGATCCACTTCCCAAAAGCAAATGATCAAATATTACAATTTATTTTGGAATCTCTTCTTAATCATAACAAAGACTTTTCAACATCATCCTTTGTGTATTATACGAGCACACAGATCAAAGCATAGATAATGATCATCATCATGTAGTGGTTTAATAATTTTAACTGTGGAATTTGAAATCTATCAGAGTTATTTCATGCACTTAATAAATTCAGTCCTGCAAAAGTATTTTGTGATTGTCAATTTATAAAACCATGAAGAACTAAACCAATGAATATTATACAATGCATGGCGAAACCAATTTGCTGTCTTGAGATTTTTTTCTCTGAGATGCTTTTAAATGTTTTGCTGCCTAAGTGCAACAAAAGTACACTACAAATTTTTTTTATTAGACTGCCATAAATTGCATGGGGCCAAGCATTATACCTATGGACAGAAGAAGAAAAGAGATATATCTTTAGTTCAATCAAAGTTTGAGTTAACATGTTTGGAGGATTTGCCATTGTTTGTCTCTTGCCATAAAGAATATTCACTCTTACAGGATTAATTTTCAAATTGTTGTAGTTTTATATATACAAACCTTAACAGAGATATACAAAGTCAAAATAGTACACACTCAGTAAGGAATGAACTCTCTAACAATGGTAGGATTCTATTTTAGTGCAGCTAAGTAAATATCTATACAGTTTTTGTATTAAAAGAAAATTTGATAGCAAGCTTTATAAAGATAAAATCTCGAACTTTGTAATGTTAAATTTTGTGCTTTGTATTTTATTATATGAACATGAACAATATGAATAGTATACAAGTATTAACTACATAGCTGTAAACACCATTGGGGCATCATGCAAAACTTGTGTTACTGTATTGAACTGAAAGCTCAAAATTGAATTAAAAGGCAAAGCTCTTAAAAGAATTAAAAATACAAAAAACTGCCAGATCAAGCCATCTATTACTATAGAATGTCTATTACTCAGTCTATCCATAGTAAATTATGTCAACAGTTAATCTGAGCTTATAAATGATCAACAAGCTAGTGTACATAATAGCTGAGCTTTGAATTAAATCAACAGCCTTCAATATTCACACAATGACTCAAGTGAAACTACATTCAATATTAAAGCTCAAAATATATAGTTAAAAGAAATTTTTATATATCTAAAGTTGAAAATTGGATTTTTTTAAAATCATGTAACTGAATCATACTTGAAGAATAAAAATTTCAAAAATTTCATTTTTGAATAAAGTTCATTTTAACTGATTGCTCGATTAAAATTTGGTGGTGGTCGGATGTGGGCTCTATATAATCTCTACCCCAGTCAATGGACATAAAAATAAATGCTAGCTCTCAAATAATAAAAAAAAAAAAAACATAATAATAACAGGCAATAATAAGCTTATAATATTGATAATGTCAACAAGCATTGAATATAAGGCTTATTGATCAAGACTTGATGTGGGTCTATCCAAAAAAAAAAGCAAACATAATTAAGAAAAGCAGAAGTTGGCCAAGTAATCAAATGTTTTCACAATGGAATAAGACTGAATTTGAAACTAAAGATCAATACACCAACTAAGAACAAGTTTGAACAAGTCAAAAGTAAGAAACTTCATCTATAGTTTGAAAAGCAGAGTCAGTTATGTTGTCATGGAGTGAATGGTACAATTAGTATTATAAGTGATGGCGTAGGTGGTGCATGGGTTCTGTCTACAAGGAAGACTAAATCATTGATCTACTGCTTTTGTATTGTTATTCTGATACTGTACCACCTGAATTTTTAATGCAATTTCTTTGCACTGATTCCTCTTTAACTCAGAAATATACTGATAAAAGAAGAAATTAAAAAAGTGTAGCATGAAATTGAAGAGATAACATGAGATATATTTTTTATTGTATTGAACTAAGAATGAATCATATCTTAATAAAAGACATTCATTCATTTTATTAATTTATCAATATATAAACTATCAAGTTTTTTTTATAGCCATATCAAGTACAAGCTTATAATTTTCACATTAGATGGTATGAATGTGTTGTATTCTATGATACTTTATGCTTGTGATATGCTGAAATTTGAAAGTCCTTAAGCAGCTCTATTCATGAAATTACAAGATGTCATCTGTGAAAAAAGCATTGTGCTAAATAAAATTCTTCAGTGAGTCACTTCTGAGAGAATAGATATGGCTGAGACAAAAAAAGGGACTGTGAATGAAAAACTTGTGAACCATGGTTAAAATTTTTCTTTACCCACTACTAGAATAAAAATGTAAAAAAAAAAAAACCAACAATCTTAAATCTCATTTTATTCTGTGACAACCAAATAATTTGCCCAAATAATTCTTTTTTTTTTTATATAAAATAAGGCTTTTTTTATATAAAAAAAAAGGCTTATTTTATATAAAAAAAAAAAAAAAAAAAAAAGAATTATTTGGGCAGCAAACATATTTTCAAGAAGAGTAATAGTGGTCAATCATTATATGTATTTGTGTATGATAGAGTGGCCAGTTTCTCACTCTCCTTTATTTAAACTTTCTGCTATTCAAATATATAGCATACTTCCTAGCTCTTGTTTTAATTAACCACTCATGTTACAGATGCTTTCCTACAAGCCACCAACACTTTGGGATCTTGTAACAATTGTTTTGGTATGGCAATGGAGTATCTTTTATTAGATCCAATATTTAAAATTGAAATTGTTAGATACAATATTTAAATTCTGAAATTTTGAATTTTGTTTGAATCCTAATAAAATCAAAACAAAATCAGAAAACAGAAATGTTATCAATAGATTCATGGAAAGATTCCCATACTTCAGTAATGTAGGTACTAAATTTAGGCACATGTTCAAGGACGAGGAGGATATTAAGCAGCATCTCCTTAAAAACCAAGTATACATTTATGTTTAGATAAAGGTCAAATTTTGATTACTGAATCTTATGTTCCCAACACTTAAATAAGCATAATTTATCAGAATTGACAAATTTTTGTTGCAAACAAAATTTTTTTTCTGGTTTTAGGTTTAAAATGATGAAAATATGTATACTATTCTGTTTGTATATAAAACCTTTTAGATCATAGTGCGGTATCTGTCTGATTCCAGCCCATTCTCAATTGGAATTGGTTACAATTTATGACTAAGAAACCTACATCCTAACTTTAGACAGGAATGAATTGGAAAAAGCAATAGCTAGCAAGGATGAATTGAAAAAGAATGTGTGAAGGAGGAAAGGTAAGAGCTAAGAAAGCTAGAGAAAAATGTCAAGAAAACTAAGTGAAAGGAGATTATATATATATATATATATATAGATAGATAGATAGATAGATAGATAGATAGAGAGAGAGAGAGAGAGAGTTAAATATCTGAATTGCAATCTAACAAGATGATAGGATAAAAAAAAAGAACAAAGTAGAAAACATATCTCAATCTAACAGGTTTCATTTTTATTAAAGCTTCTTCAGAGAAAAATTAATTGCTATCTTGGAGTGATTGTGGGCAAAAAGACTGTGTGGCCTTGTTGATCAAGAAAATGCATAAACAGAGAAAAGATAAACTTTTGTTTTTATCACTAAAGAGATTGGTAATATTTTTCTTTCCTATGCATGACAATTTTTGAGATTAGCTGACAGGGGAGGAGCCATCTGGATATACTCTGAACAAGCCCCTGGCATTTGGAAATCATAGCATGAGACAAGCTGAAAGACATTCAGAAAGTTTGGATTCATCACAGGATGGTATGTCAGCTTTTGGAGTAGGCTGAGGTTAGATTCTGAGAAAATGGGAGAAGGAAGAGAGAAAGTTTAGCACCACTTATATGGAGCAATGGTGTGGGATGAGATATGAAGGGAGTTGGAGTTAAGGGGAAGTTTGATTCCTCTGACCACTTTCAAAAAAAGGGTCGGACAACCCTAAATTTGAAAAACTACTCAAAAAGTTTGAGATTATGGAATTTTAGAAAAAAAAGTTGATGCTAAGAATGAAAGACAACTGAACCCAGACCCTGGTTAACCCCACCACTCCTAACGAATGCAGGACTATTTCAACTGAAAGTTTGGTAACTTGAAGTGTCCCCACATTATTGCTACTGGAATCCACATTATTTGCAGAGACTTCCTGACCAAGACATTGTGCCAGCCCTGAAGACCAGAACTTAGAAATTTAAGTTGCCACTAACACAAGCTGCAAACTCCAAAAGGGGACCCAATGTCATTTGATTATAACAGTATTGGGGAGAGTTAAAACCACTGTATACAACAAATCATAAACCAAATTGTTACTTTTTTTAACACAAGGTAATTCTTTATTCCAAGGAATTTTTTGTGTGTAGATCCACTTAGTCAGATTGTCCTTTGCTTCAGTTTACTTCATCAGTAATTTCCTCCCCCTCTGAGATCATGTTGGTAGAGGAGTGAAAGATCATGAAGGAGATAAACACCAGCCCATGCTCATCAGCACCATACCAGTGACCAATGCATTAATGAGGGAGAGATAGGCTAGATGGTAACCTTAGTGGTCTGAAGGTTATGAAAACTAATGCAGGGAAGTGGTTACATCACTGGTTGCTATAGAACACAGTTTGACTTGGGGGCTACAAATTGAATCCTCATCAATTCAATTGAACTGAATGACTTGAAAACATACCCACAAAAATGTGAAATGTCAAAAAAAAAAAAACGTTTTTCCTTTGACACCATTATTCTTTTAGCTACCTCCATACCTTGGCAATGATTATTGTTTTAAAAAGCAATGAGTGGAATTAGAATAAAACTCAAATGTAAGTGAATTTATACATGCTCTTTGTTCTTGAGAATTTACAACAAAAATAATAAACATTATTAGATTGTTTATTGGAATGGTTAGCAAAACAGCGACTAATTGCCAATTGATTCAAACTTTATAAAAGAGTAAATAAAGATTTTCTTATAGTTGGCTCACATGTTTTAATAAAAAATTTAATGTTTATTTCTTTATAAATTGGTAAATGACAAATCATATAAGGTGTGTCTTTAAATATATTTTCTTTCAGTTATCATTTTTAGCCCATTTGTGCATCCATACACTGATATCTTCTGATTGCATTCTTTTTTAGTTTTGATCTTTTCTAGATATTATTCATTCAAACAATCTGCTGTTAATAAGTACATTGCTGCCTGACATCACCAATGCAAGGGAGGGAACTCTATATTGATACATTAACAAACATCAAATCCAACAATTTAATCTAATTATATATGTTAAGTTTTGTTTGTTTTTTCATTGTTGCATATTGTGAAAGGCCTACACAGTAATGGATGAGGAACTAACTTAAATATATATTACTAAGCTCTTTTCTCAACTTAATCTGATTTTTTCAGAATTATTGCACAATTTGATCAGATAGACACTTATTTTCATATAATTGTTGCTTTAGATGAAAGATATTTAACTTTATATCCACCTGTAAAATATTTACAATGGGTATAACAATGCTTTACCTACTCAACCGCTATCTTCTCTGCTAGCTATCATGGCATGCTAGTAATGAGATCCTTTTGCAAGTGAGACAAACTACGAGTAGATTCCTAACTTTCACTAAGAGTATGAGTCTTAAGTCAAAACAAGCAGCCTCAGCTGAAATTCAAATTGCTGATTTACTAATATTTTAGTACTATGGGGAGGTGCTGTTTGAAGGATGGATTTCGAGTCACCAAGCTACTTTTGTTTTTTGGTTGCCTGCAGACAGGAGCAATTCAGTAAATTTCTACTAGAATTAAATAATGTTATAGCTTATTCACATCTGGAAGTACTGATTTCCTAAACATTTCAAATATTTATCTTACACTTTCGGTATCTAATAAAAGGGGGGAGATGTTTTTTTCTTGTTTGAAAATTTCCCCCACCCAATGCTTATTAATTTTGAACTATTAATTTTGAACTATTCCTTACAACTCAAATAGGAAATGGCAATTATTACAGTTGGTTCATATACAGACTTAGTTTTACCTTACAAACATTCAAGTCATTTTGCTTTGACATGATTATCACACAGAAATGCAGGATATCTTTTAGTAATTCACATTGCTGATTACATTTTTCATACAATTTAATTATCTGTTGTTCTCACAAAGATAAAATTTTTGCTAACACCTGGCCCTTGGAAAGACAAGACACTTTAGAATGTTACGGCAAATCCACATTGAATACCTCATTGTCCAACTTTAGTATGTTACAAAACTGATAATGTTGTGTTGTATTTGCATGAATATAGTTAACAATACTTTAACTAGTTACAAAGAATCACTTAAAATAGTAGATTTAGCACAGAGATGTTGATGATGTAAGATACAATGAAAAGAAATGAGAGCATCAGGCTCTGATAATACATTTTTTTTTATCCAGGCAATAAACTTTTCAGGTTTTTCGTCATGAAAGGTGCACTAACTGTATACACACTCACTAAATTAATCAAATTCAGTCCAACTTTACGATATTTATCTTGAAACTTTATGAAGATATCTATTCCTCATGTTCTATCTGTAAGATTACCCAAAGCCAGTAACTTTGTAGCAAACAAAATATTCTGTTATGGCTCAAATGAAATAAAAAAATTTGTACTGAATCAATAGTATCAGATGATTCATCCAAAGTGATAATATATATTTCCCTTTTGAAGTATTGTGTGAAATTGTTCCGTTATGCTGAGGATAAATTCATACTATTGGAATAGATAGACTAAACTATCGCCTGGTTCACACTCCACCCACGTCTATTGAACAGGTGAAGAGGCTCATCCTTTGTTCCCTGTTTAGGATGCGGTTTCTGGTTTTCTCTTTTCCAATCTCTTCAATCTTATGTAGCCCCCTGCACATCAGTGGCATTACCGCCTTGCTCAGGGTGATATGATTTTAAAAAAAAAAAAAAAAAAAAAACTACCAATCAGTTATGGTCCTCTTTGAAAGAGACAGTTGTTCGTACTTTGAAACATTAATGTCTAAGCATCCTACAACCTCAATAACACATTCATTTATGATTTTCACATCACTGAATCCCCCCTCTCATCCCTAGTATATAAGCTACTTTATAAGTTGTTTCAGTGTCATTATTTCTAGATCATGTTACTGTTTGAAATAACTGTTTGCTTTTGTTTTTCATCTTTTGATTCATCCAATACAATCTTCCACATCTATCCCTCTAGTATTTGTCTATATTTCTGAGATGAGGTAGTATTTACAATATTTACATTATTCAGACTATTGTCCTCATCTTCGTTTCGGCCGTTGTACACTTCAGCCTTCTTCAGGTGCTAGGAGTTTCGAACCAAACACTTTATTACAATCACTGGGGTATATCATCCTCATTCCTTGCATAAAGCCTCGATTGGAAGTCAGGAGTTATCTACCTCTAACCCTGCAATTTACTCGTTCACCACTGCTGTAGCCTGGTATTGAACTTACAACTCTAAGAGTCAAGTCAGAAACTAACCAACTTCTATATTCACTGGCTGAAATGTCATACAAATGGCAACAAAGATGAAAACAATAGTTTTCAATAATGTAAATACCTTTCCCTCTAACTTGAAATATTTGTGTGCCTTATGAGTGACATAATGCTGATCAGCATTGAATTTCTTCAGTGTTGATATTGCAGTATCGTAAAGCAACCAAATTTTCTTATCTTTAGGAGACAGAAAATAATGCAGTTCGCAATCGTCATTAAAACTTCTGTTTTCTTCCTTTGTCTTTCTTGACATAACAGGCTGTTAAGCACACAAAATAAAATCAAATACATGAATACAGTCAGGCTGTATCCACAAATTCCATTTCAAAACAGAAAACCTCATGCACTATTGTCACAAGTTAATAATCACTAGTGTACTGGATTGCCATGGGCTCTTGCCAAACAGACTCAGGCAGGGAAATTAACATCCATTCTAATGTAGCACTAGAACTAAATCATGAGTGTAGCAGGTATTGAAATAGTCCTTATGACTTACTAATTTTTAATTGTCAAGGTCAGCCAATGAGGATTATTTCATCAAATTTTCTTTTACTCTTTAGTTTTTTTTTAAATATATTCATTTTAAGGTTAAAATAAAAATAATAAAAGTCAAACAATAACATTAAAACAAATAAAAGGTTTGTTCTGCAAAATCTGGATTAATTTAAAAAGGCCACAGGTTCCCTGCTCTATTCCATGACATTGTTTAAAAAAAAAAAAAAAAAAAAAAGTATACAATTGTTTTTTTTATTCTTTCCAGATTAACATATTCAATGTACTTTTGAATTTTTATCTGAATAAGTCAGTATTTAATTTATGTGAGCATTTTTACATAGTAATTAAATTGTGAGTTATGGCTTATTAGCTCATTACTATTTTATCAGAAAATACAATCCGTCTTCAGGACATGGCTCTGAAAAAGCTTATTTGCTTAAATTCTAAATTTTTGACCCATTACATGATTTTCCAATTGCCAGTTTTAACCACCCCCAATTGCATATTGAAAAAAAAGTTATAACTGCAAGATACATCCTTGTATTAGGCACCTAACAATAGGACAAATAAAAGCTAAGTACATGGGTAAATTATTGTCATTTTATATTTTTAATTTCACATATGTGTTGTTTGTTTTCGTCGACTGCACAGGGTCAGTTGGTTACTGTCTGTGAGAAAAAGAGCATTGTGACGCAATTCACTGCCAAAAATTTGGAAATGGCATGTTGTACTACTTGGCATTTTTGCCAGAAACTCCAATACAAACATTTCAGAGTGTTTAGGTGTCAATCTGAGAACAGTGCAGAACATTTGAAAAGAGTTGAATAAGGATAACGGTGATTATAAAAGGTACAGCAATTTGGAAAACTCAGATTCTTCTGATGAAAAAAGAAGTCCCAGATTTGTTGGTGAAGGCCACAGACTCAACACAGAGGCCTAAATCAAGTGCCTTGAGGAGGTAATACTGCCCTAGGTCAAGATGGTAGCTGCTGGAAGACCCTATGCCTGGCAACAGAACTCTGTACCATATCACACAGGCAAGAAAACCCAGTCATTGTTGTCAAACAATTTCTGAAACCACATCTGCCCACCTAACTACCCAGACTGCAACTCCTTTGATTGTTTGGGGTGCAGTTGAGTGAGAGACTAACAAAACTCCTTGTAACACACCAAAAATGAACTGAAGGCAAGGATTATGGCAGCAATCACCAATTTAAACAAGGTGGCCATCCAGGAGATACAAGAGATTCCGAAGTTGTCTGAAGTTCATGATTGAAGTTAATAATTTTTTCAAATAAATTTACTCTTTAGTATTTCAAAATATTTTTGTGTAATTTTGGTAATTATATCTGTTAAAATATATCAGTGTTTGCGTAATTTAGACAACAATTTATCCATCGCACCCTGTATTAACTGCTTCAGTCAAAATTTGAACTCACTGAAAGATTATCCACATACTATTATGCGTGTGTGTATAATACTTTCCCCAAAAAGCATTGATATTACACTGATTCTACAGAGAATTGCTAGTGAGTGATACTTTGATCCTCACTAAATGTGCTGATACACATAAATACTCCTATCATCTTTATAGGTATGATATTTTCTGTTTTAACAGAGGACTTATATATAGTAAAGAACACATGGGAAAAGTTTCTTTAAAATGTTTCACTTTTAAAAAAATATCTCTGAAGAAGTTTGTTAAAGACAAATGATTTAAATTTTTCTAAATGTTTAAAAATCCAAAGAGACAGTATGTTGATTGAGGTTTAATTTCATTGGTCAGAAACATGTCATGTGTAATAATATTTTTTTTTTTTTTCCATTTTTAAAAGAGTTATTTCGCTACCCAGGTTTCTACCATGAGTGGTGTCTTCAGGTGATTTTTAATAACTGATTTTACCTTTTACCATTTTTCTTTTTAAGAATGCTCTTGTAAAGGTGTTTTATTTGAAAGTTCACGTGGCAGAGAATTTATGAACGCGCATTGTTTAAATTCAAGTGAATTATGAGGTTTTCATCCATGGCTGTATGAATGGAAAATATTCAAAAGTTCTACAATATAATTGTATAGAACACTTTTTAATACAAATGTGTACTGGTCTAACCCTATTAGGACCAAAAACTAAGTATTAAACAATCAATATATATATATATATATATATATATATATATATACACACACAAGTTTGTTTTTGTAATAAAAAAAAATTCAGCATCACAACAAAATGCAGATTTTGTCATAGTTACAATAAGTTTGTCTTTGTAATTCACTTCTGATGATTATGAAGGAGATCAAAAGTTCTTGGGTAGGAACAAACTACGGTGCCTTCCTTGATGAATTTTATGTAAACACCAAGCAGCTGATTAGAGAACTGGAAAGGATCATTATAAAAATAAATAGACATAATAAATATCTATATCATTCAATGAAACCGGTTTGAATTATGATATGCTGCCTATATATATATATATATATATATATATATATATGAGAGGGAGAGCAGTAAACATGTATAAGAATAGTAATATGAATATGTGTGCACGCGAGTGTATAGTTTTGATTAATTAATATCTTTTCACAACTTATTAACTCCTTTCAGTTTATTCAAAACCAGAAAATTTTTTATATTGGAAGAGATTTTTTAGGATATAATGATTTACTGATACAATCTCACTAATTAACCTATGGCTGGGGGAGTACAGATGAATTCATTCTTTTCCCAACAGTATTTGCACATTAGTTAATACAACAAACTTGATTGGACTGAGAACTTAGCACTTCAATTTCCAGTTCCAAGCAGTTATCCATTATACTACCCAGTGTGTATTTATAAAGGAATGCTGAAAAGTTCTTAGCTCAACTAATGGCCATCCCCAAAAATCTATGATATATCCGAGAGATTAAAATGCAAAAAGTTTTTTTTTAAGAATAAAATAAATTTTAAAAAATCACAACAAAAATATGAAAAATAAGGAAAAGAACATCAGCCCACAACAATCAATCAAAAAACTGTAAACTCTGCTGGAGGAAAAAAAAATAGATATAATTACTTTCCCAGACCAAAACAAACTACTAAAGTGATTAGAACTCATTTCAAAATGCAGACATGAGAACAAATTTTTACTATGCTATTTAATAATCAAAAACTGAAAACAAACAAAAATAAGTGAAAATAAACAAACAAATGCAAGTGAAATAAATGAATCCAAACAAATAAACTAAATAACTAATAAACAAATTAACAAACTATGCCCACCAAAATAACCATTAGAATAATACAATAGACAACTCTCAATGCATCATTGACTTGCATATATAAAAAGTCGAGCAAAAGCAACACACTAGGCCTGGCAAGAACATTTAGCATGAAACAGACTGTCACCTCTGTGTGTTGACTTCAGTGTCTACTTATAAAAAGTACTGGATTTTATTTATTAATCTGATATATTTTCATTACTTTAGTGTTTAAAGTAAGATATATAAGTGGACACAGAGGTCAACACCAAGTAGTGATAGTATTTCACTCTTGAACACAATCTTCAGGCCATGTGTGTTGTGTTGTGTTTTGGCTTGACTATTTATATCAGCTGGTCAATGGTGCATTACATGTATCAAGGTCTACTGTATTATCCTAACAGTTATTGGGTAGGCAGTAACAGTTATGTTTTAAATTATTATAGAGGCTCTAAATATATATGCTGTATTCCTGATACTGAGTACTTTTATACACAAATATAGCATACTTAAAACTATATTTTTATCACACACACACACACACACACACACATGCACACACCAGGAGGTGCAAAAAACAAAAACAAAAAAAAAACAAAAAAAAAAACAAAAAAAAAAACAAAAAAAAAAACAAAAAAAAAAACATCTTAGCCCAACCAAGAAGGGATTTCAAACTAAACTGATATTTACTCAGTGGAGAATTTTTCAGCAAACCTTTGTAATATTAATAATTACTTAGACAACACATCCTTAGAAAATGACAAAACATTTTGTCTGGACAAGAACATTGTTTATATGATATCATCATAATACACAAATTAAACTATAATGCTTGAATTTAAAAACTGAATTTTAAAAGACAACCATCAAGTATCACAGTTAAAAATATATATATATATATATATATATATATATATCAGTGGAGTATGGTAAATAGGACATATGTACCATGGGTATCAATTGAAATTGGTGCGTGGAGGGGGCGGGGGGGTGTTAACACCACTGAACAAATAATTTGTAGTAAAATATTCAGGAATTAAGCACCAAGTCATCTGGTAAGATTTTATACTGCAGAATGCCAATATCTAGTACAGTTCAGAAGAGATTCTAGCATTTATTGTTCAATATAGATATGAAAGTATGTTCCCAAATTTTCATATTGCAAATCAAATTATACTAACAAGTGCAATATCCATAGCAAGCGATTTTTCAATAAGCTGAAGTTAATTTTGTTCTATCCGAGATCATCCAAGGGACAAGCTAGATTGTGAGACCTAGCACTACTGAGTGAGGAAAGAGAGGAAACTGAAATTGTCAACTTTGAAAACATGATTGGAAATGTGCTTCAATGAAACTAGGAAGGTACAATTCTAGGTTTAACCAGAATCTTTCCTATTTCCACTTGTCTTCTTACAGTAATAACTTATTTTAATAAGTCTTTTTGTGGTGACATACTTTCATAATTTCTCAATGAGAAATTTAAAAGACGATTAAAAAAATATTTATCTTGACATGAAGTATTTTATTAATATTAAAATGTTAAAAGATGAAATGTAAAAAAATTCTCTTGCTTTATTATTATTATATATTTTGGTAAAATTTAACCTTTGGGCCTGCCAAAAAATGTGTGTCAAAAAGAGTTTTACCTTGACACTACTATTATTTTTACAATGTTTATTGTTTTAAAAAGTGATGATTAGAATTTTAAAACCTAACCATATGATGAAAGTGAATTTATACATTTTTTTGTTCTTAAGAATTTACAAAAATATTAAACACTATTTATTTATTAGATTGGTTAATTATAAGAATAATTTATTTACAACATATTAAAACTAATACAATTCAATGTTTTCCATTTACCAATTTATAAAAAAATAAATCTGAAAACAAATTTGTATTTATAAACTAATAAAAATTACTAAATTATAAAAATATGTAAATCAACTATAATGAAATCCTTATTTACCATTTTGTAAGGTTTGAATCAATTGACAGTTAGCCGATGTTTTGCCAAATGTTCCAAAGAACACAATTCGTTAGCTTTATCAATTGCTTTTGTCAAGATGCTTAAATGTTCACTCTTCACAATTATAAAAAAGGAAAATTAAAACAAAAATTAATCTGTGATAAAATAAATTAAAAAGAAAATGTATAAGTCTGGAAAAATCAAGTTAGTTTAAATTTTTTTGTTCTATAATTCATAAATATTTTTATAGAATTATGAATAAAAACAAATATGGTTTTCATAGTTACTCATTTATAAAATAAATACTGCATTGTAGTTGGTTTACAGATTTTGAAAATATTGTCAGGAAGTGAAGTTAAGTTAAAATAAAAGCAGTGTCAACTGTCCTTTTTATATAACGTTTTTGCAGTACGACAGTTAAACACTACCATATTTCATTATTTTTTTCTTAAATAACAAAGGATAATTAAATTCTATATGCTAAGGTAATTTACTTTAAAACATTTTACTTTTTATAATAGCTGTGTTGCCATAATTATGTGAAAGAATATATTCATATGGTTTTATTATATTGTTAAAATTTTAATTCCCTTCAAATAAAATATAACAAATAAAAACAGTCTTCTTGTTGAAGTAATACAATTTATTACATATATTAATGGTTTTTTTGAAATAGCAGGTCAACAATGTGATTTCGTAGGGTTTAAATAGGGACACAATTTTAGTGCCTTGCCATAAGTACCACTTTCCATAGATGCATCTCTAGCTTCTTAATCCTTAGGATTTTGAATTTTGATAATGGCAAAATTAATTGCCAAAAAGATTTCAATCAAAAACAGTTCTAACATAGACTAATTTTTAACCTATTTTCATTTGAAACAAAAAATTAAATAAAAAATTTTCTTGTCAATGGTATTTGACCAGATTGGAACAGTTCTACAATCTTTAAGATGGCTGAAATTTTGCATGAAGCTTAACTTATCTGTTACTAAAACTTTCAAAATGCTTTTTTTTCAGACTTTTAGAAAAGATTCCTTACATTACACAAGTTTTAAGTCTGGTCAAGAGTATTAAGGGTGACTAGCCATCAACAAAACAGCAGAAAATGTGGAAAAAATGAGTTTATACATAAGGACCATTACTAGACAATTCATCAGATTTTTAGATGACTGAAATCAGTTATTAAGTTTTCTGTGGGATTTTATTCTTGGAATTGTCCAATACTATCACATTATTCTATAGTCACTATTATTTTTTTTATTTAATTTAACAAATTGATCTATAAATATTAAATGTAATGTAAATTCTAGGTAGCATTTTGATTTATTTAACTGTATGTGAAAAAATATTTTGGAAAGGAATATAATTTCATGAATAGAAAATCTAATTAGATTTTTCATCTTTATACCATCTATTTATTTTAGAAATTAATATCTTTAGCACCAAGTAAGTTTTGTTTAAAGGCATATCAGCCTCTGTGGGTTAGTTAATGCCAAAAAGGTAGGTTTTTTTAAGGTATTTTTTTTAATGTTTGATTTAGTCAGATTTTGATGGAAAAGTTATTTTTTTTTTTTTCATTTTAGAAAACTGAAGATGTCTTCTAGTTTTGTATTCAAAAATGTATTGCTGGTAATTTCTTTTTTTCCTTCAAAAATTTATTGTTGGTAATATTTTTTTCTTCAAAAATGTATATATTTCTATAAAAGTGTATTTTTCTACTTTCATAGTGTTTTGACCCCAGTTTAGGAGTTAACTATTTGCCCATCGCTGGGGTCCTAACAGAAGCTACCACTTCAGATCAGGGTTTACTTGGGAACAACAGCAATGAAAGTGGTTCCATACTCATCACAACCCCTCAATTAGAGGCCTTGCTGCCAGATCCAGTTTACTGTCATAACCAGGACCTCCATTATTGGACTAGAAACTTTTTAACTAACATAAATAAGTAATAAAAACTGTCTATGCATTATCAAGAAAATGCTAAGAAATAATAAAAGAGCTTTTTGGTTTTTATAATCATTTCACCCCAGGCAAGGCAGGATAGCCACGAGTGCACAGGTGGTTACAGTAAGAAAAAAAAAAAAAAAAAAAAGGTACAAGGGATATCAAAGAAAAGATAAGAGATAGATGGGAATCAAGGAGACAGAAGATGGCAGTTGATGTTGCATTTAAACTTTTGGAGATTGTAGCTATCAGGGAAGCAAGCAAATGGAAGGAGCTCTATAAACGGGAAGTGCAAGAAAAAAAGAGTAGAAGAAGCTGTTACATTTAACTACTTTGACAGTAAAAGAGTGGGACCTTGATACCAATCTAGTAGCATGTGTAAATACATGTGGTTGGGTAACAAGGTAAAAAAGATTGTCAGAGCAGTTGCCATGAAAATACTTGTAGAAAAGACAGAGGGAAGCCACATCACATCCGTGAGAAAGTGACTGAAGGTGGGTTGCCAAATCAGGATCAATTATATTGCAAATCCTCCTTTATCAAGATATATAGCAGGAGCATATGCCCAGATATGGCAACAGTATTCAATGCATGGACAAATGGTAGATTTATAAATAAATCAACTATAGAGTAAAAAAATGATAAATATAAATATTTATTGGCACTTTTATTAAAAGAATTTTTTATGATTTGGCTTTTATTTCATTCACGAACATAATGAATGCCATTTTGACTTTGGCTTTATCAAATTTGATTTAACTTTTTTCCCTAATAGTAATGTACCAAACAAAATCCAATTAATGATTTTTTTTTTCACAATACATTGAGTATCAATGTTTATATGTTTATATCAAACTAATATACTTTCCACCTCCCCAACAGTATCATTATTTATATCAAATTAAGAACATACTTTTTACCAGGCAGTGACACTGTCATTATTTGTTTCAACTATTTCAATTTGAAGAAAAAAGGGCTGTTTTTGATAACCAAATAAATATATTCTTACCTATAACATAGGTACTTCCACTAATTTGATATACATAAGGTTTGAAATTAATTTTTTAGAAGTGAAAAAGCTTTTTTGAAGCTTTCATTTTAGCTTTAATTGAAAAGATTTAAAATTTGCTATTTTCAATAAACAAAATACCCTGTGGTGTATTTCAAACAGAAATCATATTGATTGGAATTTTTGTTTTTCAGTAAAATTGATAAAATTAGCCATTTTGACACATTTGTAATCAAAATTTTAAGTTTTAAAAATATTGCAAAAATAAAATATATATTTCTGAAACATTATTTGAGGAAATGAGAACATTAGCCCAAAAAGGCACAATGAGTTACTTTTCTGGAGTTTAGCACCAGCAATGCTGATGGAAGGCAGAGGGAGGGGGTCTTTCAAATGATTAAGGGAGAGAAAATAGTTTTGGAAGTGTTAAAAGTGATGAGCAATCTTTTGCCCCAGTTAACGATAGTCTCGAGTTCATTTTGGGCATCAACTTCTGTTGTGATCTTGTCGGACTGATCAGCTTTACTATCAAGGCATAAGTAAATGGTTGTGTCGTGTCATCAGCATAAATGCCAAGTTGAGAGCTGATGTCATCAGGAAGGTCATTAATGAAAATCAAAACAGCATAGGACCAAGGATGGAGCCTTAGGAGACACCCACATCAATATGAAAGGATCTAAACGAGTGACCATTCAGGATAACTTTCTTAGAAAAGGCAGGATCAGCTCAAAAATGGCTGGAGACACTGTAACTTTTCAGCTTGTGGAGAAGACCTGTATCCCAGACCCTATCAAAGGCTTTCAATATGTTCAATGCTACAGCCAGTGTTTCACTATTTTTATCTAGAGGATGATAAACTTTCTGCAATCATCAGTACATCAGCAGTTGACCTGGAGAAACAAAAGCTGTAAGATGATGAACCAATTCAGCACTGATTAGGGCCTCTCAGAGTTTGCTAAAAAGAGGCAGAAGGCTAATAGGAAGATAATTGGAAGGGTTGAATGATTCCATACTTTCTAGCCAACTTTAATCTGCAAAAATTTAAATGCAATGTCAATTGCTATCTACTGTCCTCTTTCTGTTCCTAATTCTTCTGCACTGTGTAACCCTTTGCATTTTAATAGCATTATAGTGTTGCGTGAGGTGATACTGATTATTTAAAAAAAACAAAAACAACCTGATTTGAAACATTATTTATAGCATAAAATGTTGCATACAAGCATTTCTTAAACATGGGAGGCCTTGTTTTTTCTGACATGCTAATTGATTTATCAACCACATGAGACAGAGTTACACTAGTGAAACTGAATTTTAAAAGACTTAAACATTTATAAATTATTCAATTTAAAATTGTAACACAATAAAAAAAATTTTAAAAAAAGGAAAAATCGTGAAAAAAAAGTTAAATAATGTCTTTTTTTTCCGATTCAGAACAGATTTTCGGTAAGACAGGGTTCTGATTTTTTACAACAAAAATTTGTTGAATTAAATTCTTCAATGAATTCTGCTTTTAAGTTATTAGTTAAAAGTTTTTTTAGTCACTAATGATGAATTTCTAGTTTTCATGAAATTAAGTAATAGGGTGTAACAAAAAAATTCTCTAATACAAAAATTTTAAAAAATGATTAATTTGAGAATAAGTTTTAAAATTTTAATTTAATTGAAATCCGACAATTATTTGATTTTTGCAAGAATTTTCAAATTAATGGGTGTCACTGCAAAAGAAGAGACTAACACATTTTTGCTATGCTCTTCACACCCTCTGACAAGAAAAAAAGTTTTTAAATAAAAATTATCAATGTTAAAAAGAAATATGTATACAAATATACTTTGATCCTTTCTCTTAATAAAGATTTTGACGAAAACTGATTTTATTACATTTGGACTGAAGCATGTTGTCATCACGGTATGCTGATTTTTTAGCGATTTCTTTACAATGCGACAACTCTACTTTGCGTGTCAAACATTTCCCTTTTCTTGGTATTTCTATTTTTATCCTTACCGTTTTTTGTGATTTCTTACAAAATACGTAGTGTAGTTTTAGACATTCTTAATGATATTTATAACTTAAAACTACACTCAATTCTTTTTTAACTAAAACTTTGAACATAAACATTGGAGAAGATTAACGAAAGAGAAGTAAATGAAAACAAAGTCACGCTGTCGTAAACCAAATCTGAATCACAAATAAATACTAGGTCAGATAATAGTCTGTTACCCATACAAAGTCTTCTTACCACCACTACCACCATAACTGCCATTGTAAATTGGTTAAAAGTTAAAACGATAACACTAAAAAAAGATTCCATGAGAATTCTCATCCTCAACAAACGACTACTAATAATTTATTTTCAAGAGAAATGATGCTGAAAATTAAGTAACACGAGGTACCTCCACTCATTTTCGATAATTAACTTTTTTTTTAAATTGAATTTTAAAAGAAAAATTTCTTGAAACTTATATTTTAATTTAATTCAAAGCTAAATGATTAAATTTATTATTTCCAGTAAACCTGGTGTGGATTTCAAACAGAAATTATATTGATTGGAATCTAAAATGTTTCAAAATTCCAACAAGTTGGAAATGGAAGTTTTTAGTCTGGGAGGTTGACTGAGGGAAAATAAATATAAAGATAAACACTACAGTAAACAGTTTTCATGCAAACTTTTTAAAAGTTAAAAAAAGTTAACAAAAGAAGTCTGTGGTTTAAAAACAGACCAAAGAAAAGGTGATTCGGTGCAAATTAATAGAGTAACCGTAAAAAGACGTGTTGCTAGTGTTTGAGCTGGGATAAAATAAAAAAAAAAAAAGAATTGTCAGCCAGCTTTTCTTTTTTAGATACAAGTAGCAGTCTTTTTAAGCACTTTGCTCTAAAAATACATGTATGCCCCCAAATTAAATCAATATTTTTTTTGAAAAGCACGAAATGCAATTTTTATTTAAACAAAAAAAAAAAAAGTACTGTTCGTTTCATTTCAATTATTGTCAGATTCAACATGACTTTTTAAAAAAAAAAAGTTCAAATTATGAAATAAATCTCAGTGTAGATTGGTCAAAGATCGTTATTTTTTGTTGTTTGTTTGTTGTTTTTTTTACCAAAAAAATAAACGGGTCTAACCAATTTTTCCTTTTCGGTGTCTTTTTTTCCATCTCATTTAAATTAATTTGGTTTGTTTTTAGTTAGTATTTACATTTTCTATAAAAGAAGTTAAAAACTAAGAATTATCAAGTTTGTTTTTTTAACCTTCTGAGTTAAACCTTTTTTTCTTTTTTGGCAACATTGTCATTATATTAGAGAGGAATCGGGGGTTAAAAACACCTAAAAAGAGATAAATTAATATTCGCATCAGTCATCGCAACATTTTTAGTAGAAATGACGTCATAGATGTCAATTTTAAGTTAACTTCTTTTAAAATAGTATACAAAGTACACGAAAGGGAAACACTAAGTGACTAAAAGGACAACTTTCAGTTGATTTTTTTTATTCATTTACTTCTTCAGCAATAATGCTTAGCTTTCTTCAAAAAACACTGCTGTCAAAAGTTTTGTAATTTGTTGAATTACTTACTAACAGTAACAACACTTCAGTTCCAAATAAAAAAGCAATTATTTCTTTTTATTTATTTTTCATTTCAATTTCTAAGAAACATTTCAATTTTTGTTTATAATCGCGGTCTCTATTTTAAAACAACTGAATGAATTTAAACTAAGTAATCGTCCGGAATTTCAATACCTTGCTTAAAAGTAAAAAAAACAAAACAACTTTTCACTTTTTCAATGTCTCACCAACCAAAAGAAAACTTGAAGCACATGGAATATATAGATAGAAAATGCACAATAATTATACACCAATTTAACTATACTTACAACGGATGGCTTTCATCACTTTTCCACAACATGACAGATTTTGTGCCTGCTTCTGGTTAACTTTATTGTTCCCATAAAGGCCGGGTTCCATACCGTAAGACTTGGAAACGATGCTTGAGTGTCCACCAGCGGTACTACTGCTGTCCACTAACCCCAGGTCACCGCTGTCCCAGGCCTTGCGGGAGTGAGCGCTAGCCGGACGGGTAGACATCTCACAAGGAGAAAAAAAAATATGTCCAAGAAAAAAAAAAAAAAGTCTTCTTTTTTTTAGGTTTAAAGATCGAGATACGATTGTTGTTGTCAAAAGACCGAAAGTCACTCCGATGCTTAAAACTTCCTCTCAGTGGTAGTGCGAGGAAGGTTTTTCTTTTATTTTTTATTTTTGTAAAAGATGCTCTCCGCTTCGCAGCCGGAAACTTTGTGGATGACGAATGTAACTTACTAGCCGGGTATATAAATTAAATTGGCTTGTCGATGGGACGGATCGTGTAGGAAATTTGATAAAGAGGACGGTATCGATCCAAAAGAGGGTGGGGTAAAAAGATGACGATGACGACGACGACGACGACGACGACAAAAGAATTTCCAATTCACTGGTTGCTCTGCTGCTGCTGCTGCTGACGATGATGAAGATGAAAATGTTATTTCAAAATCTGTTGATTAAAAAAAGGATGAGGAAGAGGATAGACATTGAGACAAGAAGGAAGAAAGAAAAATACAAGGTGAGGTGGAAATAATGAAAAAAAGGCTTGTGAAAATTAAAAATCCATCGATGTGATGGTGGGATAAAGATTAAATAATTTGTTTAAAATGTAAATAAAGTTTTAAAGACAGGTTACTAAATAGGGTGGAGAAGATTGGAAAACTAAAAGAAAAAGAGGGATGGTTGTTAATTTGTTTGATATGATGAATGACACAAACAACAACAAAAGATTAAAAAAAGGGGTTAGGAAACAAGATGAACTTGCTATTGTTGTCTTTGGCTTGTTACCCACATCAATCAGTAGTAGGCTCAAGATGTAAGTTTTTTTTGTTTGTTTTTTTTAGAGAAGTTAAGTTAGTTATTAATCGGTGAGGTAGATTGAAACGGGGAAGGAAGAATAATGAATATCACTATTGGTCACTGTGGCATGGTTACAAGTTACAACCCTCGGTAATTTCACTAATCTTTTTCTGCTACTAAGGACGATTGGGAAAACAAAAACAGCCTTCTTTTTTCTTTTTTTCTTCGTCTTTTTCTTCTAGCAACATGAGCAGCCACCCTGGTCGCTTGGACACCAACCATAACACATTCCGTGTTATCCCAGGGCACAGTTATACTTCTCCTTTCTTATCGATCCTTATTTCTCAAAGATCTGCTTCTCTCAATGAAGTGTGTTATGAAGTTTAAAAAAAAAAAAGAAAATTTCACGATTATCCCCGCAATGAAGAGATATTATAAAACCAGTTTTTTCTTCTCTTTTCTAAACTACCCAATGGTAATAACTTTATATTTGGAAGCACTTCTTACTGCTACCTTAAACTTTGGGGATGTTAGCAAAACTTGTCGTGGTTTTGGAACAAAGGAAACGAATTTTTCTCCTCTTTTTTTCTGTTCTGTCAAAGTTTTCCTGAAAACTAGATTATTATGATTAAATAAAGACTGCGGATTTTTTCTTTAGGGTTAAAAATGTTATCAGCTTTAAACAAGGAATTTGATTCCGTTTAATCGCAAATTTGATTCTTTCCAAAATTTCATTTTTTCTTGAATTTAAAATTATTTTATTTGAAAGAAATAATTAAAAATAAATTAAAAATGCTGAAAAATATAATAACGGTTACAAGCTTAAGAAAAACTATCATTTTACGTTACAAAGCTGATCTGACAATAATTAAAAAATAGATTTAAAGAGTGATTTTTATTGGCCCAATGATTATAGTCTAGGAATGCTTTATTTTTTTTATAAAAAAATAATTGATTTTTCAAGTCTTAAAATTATGACTATTAAGTGACTATTCTAATAAAAAAATCAAACAACCCATACTTGATACTGTTTCCTTGGATTATAAAAATATTATCTATACTTTAAAGTTTAAAGGTATTATTATTTTTAACTCGATGAATAGATTATTTTTAAAATAAAAAGTAAAACTTTATATTTCATTTTAAATGAAGTAACTGTAAATTTTAATATAAGTAGGTTAAATTGTCAGAAATTCAAATTTTAATATTGGAAAAATATTGGGCGATTAACTATAAAAGATGAAAAATAATCTGTTCGTCATTCTTCCATATTATGAATGATCACTTGAAATAAATGAAATGCATTCTCCAACACCTCTACACTCTTAGATAAGAAGAATATGTTAATGATAACAGGCGAATGGTCTTTTACACCTAATCTTTTTAAATTAATCTTATTCTTATGAAACTTGGATTTTGTCATGGATTCATGAACTACTAACCAATACCAATTGATTTAATTTTTACAAATTAACTTATGAATAAAAACTATTTTGAATTAATACTTTTTATTTCTTTAATATTGTCGATATTTTAACTTTATAAAAGTTCTAGTTTTGCACAAAGTTACAGTTTTGAGTTTACAATCCAAGTATGGTGTATTCAGAACAATAGAATTTATATGCTTAGAATTTAGGAAACTAGCTTACCAGATGTGGAATAGAAATCAACAAGTATTGTCGCGTTTTTTAAATTTAACTTGATCTGATTTAATAATTATATTTTCCGTTTTTCCATGTACATAGTTTTATGAGGTAAAACCGGTAATTTTTAGGTTACCAGTGACAAAACCACTAAAAAAATGATTTAAAAGTTAAAGGAGCTGAAAAAATTTTCTATTTTTTGACAATGTTTAATCGTTCAGAATTTTTTTATATTCTAATTTTTGAAACAATCTGTCAGTGAATAAATGTTAGTTAAAATCTCACATAGCGTGAATTTTTTTCAAATTTGTGATATAATTTTTGAACTGATGAATACAAAAATATAATGTTTTGTACAATTGTAACATGTATAACTTTTTTTAAAAATAACATTAGTTTCTTGTGTTTACGCAGAGTTTGTTGTTAGTTATGCAGTCACTGATTAATAACAATTTTTTTTCAAATAAATCATTTTTTGAAAATACTTTACTTATATAACTAAAAATGAGTAAAAAAAAAAGACTTTTTCCCCCTTTTTCTTTTCTCTTCGCCTTCTATATTTTTTTTGGGGGGGGGGGATCTTTTTTCTTTTAGAATTCCAATTCCACCTCATTGTATTTAAAAGTTAAACTCTAATTTAATCAGAAATTATTATTGGGCTGTTTGGAATAAAATGAACAAAGTTTTTAAAATAGTCAATAAAATCTCTTTGCCCTCTTAAAAGTTGCGAAATATTTCATTTGTTGAATTTTGTTTGTTACAATTGTTGAATATTTTTTAAAAGTTAAAACAAAAATTATTTTCTTTTTAATTATTTTTTCAAAAATATTGATTTTCATAAATGATATACTCATAACATTTTGTATTCCTAAATAAACTTTTAAAAATAAAAATTAGCTTATGAATCAAATAAAATTATTAGACGGTCGAAATATACCAAGTAGATGGCAAAAGTTGGAACTGATATGGTGAAACGTAATGATAGCTGTAAAAAAAAGTGTATTTGAAGGTTCCTGTAAAAATAAAATAGTTGTGTGGGTGGGTGTATTACTCAATTGAATATGTATATCTGAAAGTAAAAACTAAGCTAGCATCTGCCATTAAATCGTTTCGCCAGCGTTTTTATTAACGACAAGACAGGAAATAATCTACTTTATGACAGAAAGAAAGTTTTTTTTTTCGGGGAAAAATAAGAGAAAAAGGAATTGATCACAGAAACTAACCCAGATTCCTAACATTGTTTATGGTCTTAAAAACGAATGAACTTTGGACCTGATCTAAAAATGAAAAAAAAAAGAGTCTTGAAGACTGGGAGAGTATTACGCAAATGTGAAAAATAGTTTTAAAAAATAGGTGGAAACTATAAAAGCAAAAATAAATTATAAAAAAAGACGCAAAGAAACTTTGCTATGACTTGAAATAACATTTTCCTTTTGTTAAAAGTAACTGTGATAACGGGGAAGATAAAACTTGAAACTTCAGCCGTTTCTTCAAGAAAGTAGAGGAAGTCTGCATGTGTGGGCGTAAGTGTTGTATAATTCTTCTTTGTGCTAGATAAACCGTTCGTTCACGTACATCAACCGACTGTTCGCAATGGGCACATAAAAATGGAAGTGCGGGACAAAAAGAACTACATATGCTTGCTTGTTCTTTATGTTCTATCAATAATGTGAATTGTGAATAGTATCGTACACACTCTCTAGTCGCTGTAGTCAATCTGTTAACATTTTGTAACTCGGTATTGTAGGTAAGTTAAACAATGTATTTAAGAATTAGGAAAAATTTTACAAAGTAAAGTTAGAGTGCTGAGCTGCTATGTAAATATCAGTCATCCTATATGACTGTGAATGCTGAACAATTTTCTCACAGACGAAGAGGAGATTTGAGGAACAAAGATTTGGTTCTACAGGAGGACGCTGAGAATACCTTGAATGGAGCATATGAGCAAAATGGAAGTTTTAAGGAAAATAGAAACAAAAAACACGCTTATTCTTCAGAGAAAGAGACAGTTGAAATTCACTCTCCTTGTTGTCTTGAGCAGGGTTAGAGGTCTATCCTTTGTTCCCACTTTAGGATTGGGTATACGGTTTCTTCTAAAGTCTCTACTTCAACTCTGTATTCCTAACGCTTGTTTTTTTTCTATGCAAATATAACTCCACACAGTAATCCTCTACACAGAGCAGCTCTTGGGCCTTATATTAGGTGCACATTAGTAAAAAAGAAAAAGAAACAAGCGGGACAGTGAAACAGCTATCAAAAGAGGTGGTGTAAATGGATGGCAAAACTTTGAGTGGGAGGAGGAGTAAATAAAGACAAATATTTCTAAGAACTACAAAGGATAAGAAATTGTTAAGAGCCATAACCATCCACATCCTGTAGGAACACGGCACATAAAAGAAAATTCGAAGAAAGATTATACTCTTTATCATCTATCCTAAGGTTCATTTAATCATCGATCTGAGAAAACGGTTGTATATAGAATTGACAGTTTTAAACCATCGTTTCACAACCATTTTCCCGAGTGGAACAAAAGCTTAATGTTTCACGGAACTCCTGTATAAAATGATTATATAGCATTATTAACATCTACCTATTTTATATTTTTATCGTAGTTCGTGTGGGAAAAATAATATATGGACACCGTGCGTGCGTCCTGTACTTGAGTGAGTCACTCAAGGGTCCACCAATCCGCTACATACAGGTCCTGTCCACTGACCAGTGAAGGCGGTTTCACACTGACGCCATATAGACATCGCTAAAAATACATTCCCTATGATTATCATAATTTTAAATAACATAAGAGGTTGAAACCTTTAGTATAAATAAACAAGGAATTTCCAACAATTTGCTGTAAGTATATAGTAAAATTACCGGCATAAAATTAAACAAAAATTACTCAAAAAATGCATTAGCCTCTTTATCACTTTCTCGTTGAACCCCAAGCGGTCTCTTATGAAACCCCTTTTACGGAACCCTAAAGTTCCGGGAACACCAGTTGAGAAACACTGGTTTAGACATTCCTTAACGAGTTTGGACGCAATGCATGGCATCCATATAACAGTTTCGATTCGATAAAGCTATTTAAGAACAGGACTCGAGTTCTTAGGTTAATGTTTTGGTTTTGTAGCATCTTGCGGTATTGTGGAAAACTACCTAGTGGAGTGTAGTATCTGTTTATTTATTTATTTATTTTTTATCTCCTATACTAATTTTGTTATAACTGATCTATACCTCGATATAGCTGAAATGTTTAGTATTTATTAATTCAACATTTTGAATTTTTATGATAGATTCAAGGTATGTGCCTTCACTCCCTTCATTCTAATTCCAGATCATAGTTTCTGTTTCTCCCTCTTCACCGGCATCGGACACCGAGAGGGAAAAACAGGAACGATCAGTGCCCATCTCTTCACATGTGTGCTTGTAGACGCGCAGTCCAGGAGGAGATTAAATATATTGGGGATCTCGTGTCTTTCTCGTCTTTCTCCTGATGAAGCTTGAAATGATTCAGTGTATATTAGTGTATTGACCAGATATTCGGCTCTGTGGACAGATATAGATAGGTACTCTAGTAAATCAGTGGGGTTTTGAAAGATGATTTCTGATAGATGAGGAAAAGGACATCTCTATTCATGTAGCCATATACTGCTGTGAGATCAGCATAAAAGGTAAAAACTTCTATTCCATAAGTTTGCGATTTTTAGGGGTTTCTTTATGACATATATGCCATTATTACTTCCCTTACCAGAACGAGAGCCAAATTAAGTCGATAGTTAACTTTCACTGAATGGTTAAATTTAAATTTAAAGTCGATAAGTATTTTCACCATAATAGTCCAATTCAGATACCTTTGTACGTGTCGGTGTTTTAATGACTACTTTTTTGTTACCATAGTATATTAGCTGTGTTTATTATTAACTGTTTCACTAGTATAACCCGGATATAAGAGTAACCCGGGTATAAGAGAGATTTTATCTGGTCCCAAATTAGAGCCTGTAGTAATGTATATAAAACAGACAAAACCGGATATAAGATAAACCCGGATATAAGAGAACATATATCCGGTCCCGACAACTCTCTTATATCAGGGCTACACTGATAGCTTACTCTTACATGTCTTCGCCAGATTCGCTAAGGCGTTATTAGGTAGCGCTGTTAAACAGCTATAAAAACGGGACACTCCTGTTTTCTTTCTCTTTTCTTTATTTTCCTTCTACCATACAACAGAAACAACACCAACACCGTATCTTGTCCCGGGCATGGGGATATTTTTCCCCAGGAGATTGAACTTTTTTCACGCGTAGACATGTGTATCACACGCACACAAGTTCTAATACACTCTGTATTTGTTAACGAAATATGTAACTAAAAGTATATGCAGTGAATGTAAAAATATATATTTAAGTAGTCATACATAGTGAGAGTTGCTTCTTGTTATATACCTACCTATGAACATTTATGTCCCAATCTTCATAAATATGTTGGAGGGTGGGGGAATATTGCCGCTTAAAGATTAACTTCACTTAAACGCAATTCTGACATTGTCGCACTCTCTACCTTCGGGCAAAGAGTAACCCAGACAAAGCTTCGCCGAAGGGTAGAGTCTTATCTGGGAAATATTAGACCATTTATTCCCGAGCTATATGGCTCGGGTCTCCCATATTAAAAATGCCTTGCGCCACATTTTGTCTTAAGTGGGGAGGCAGCTAAATATTAATATTACCGCCTAAATGATTAAATTCGCTCAGACACAATTCTGACCATGGCCATATCTGACAGGGCACGGGTCCGAGCCAATCCGTGCAATCATAGTGAAAATCCGGGCAAGGAAAAATGTCTTCGTCAGAAATCAAACTAAACAATTCACGAAGAAAGAAAGAAAAACGAAGAAAACATTCGAATGAACGCAGTAAAAATCTGTTTGTTTATTTATTAACTTTGAGAGAAAAGACTAGTTATACTCAGAAAGTCCAAACCCGATTTCCTGCTTTCGTTCACGTTCTGTGCCTAATTTCCATTGGAATAGCCGAAAAAATCCGCAAAAATCATAGTTTCTGGAAACGGATGATACCGATGACGTCATCACATTGTCAACTAATAAATCCGGGCAATTTTCTCTGTGCCCGGTGATTTTTTAGCATCAGCTACGGCCCTGATTCTGGGTTAGTCTCCAACCGAAGGCTTCGCCAATAGTAATCTCGTCTGGGAAAAAGTATACATTCGATTTTTGCCTGAGCTATATGGTTCGGATTACCCACATAAAAAAGGCCTTGTACTACATTTTGTCTCAAGTGGAGAGGCAACTAAACAATATATTGCTGTCAAGCAGTTCACCACCAGCAGTGGTTATCTACTTCACACAGCTGGTGAGTATTCTATTTTGTTGATGATATAAAGATTACTATTTCATTTTCCAAATCCGTTTTGGTTATTTCTCATTCAGTAAACTTTTTAGATTACAACACTTATAAAAAGAGTATTACGAAAAAGCTTCACGGGAAAGTTTATTTATTTCATTGAAGAAAGGAAGTGAATAAATGGCGTGATGAAGTCGCTGGTGTTATATAGTGTCATACGGACTTAGTACTAAACATTCAGCAGATAAAAACATTTGAGTTTTATTCAAACCCTGAAAGAAGCCGCGTAAATTACGCAGCGTGCATACTTAAGATTTGACAGAACTTCATTTCGTTTGTTCCCATCAGTGTAAGAATTTGGAAGTTCCTGTTTTTATAGTTTAAAATTTTATTCATAAAAATGAACCAAAATTGTGCGTTGTGGTGCAGTGGATATAGGCTTAGAACGAAAAATCGGAGAACCGATTTCAAAATCAAGTTGAATTCGTTGCATTCACTTACGCGCAAATACTCTTGGGAAAGGTATTAATCCGTCTCTTCACTCAAACTATAGGTCAAATAACAAGATATATTGGGTTCTAGAGCCTTGATTGGCAACCAGTCTACCACAGAAAGTAATGACAACCTGCTGCGGGAAAGTCAGTCATGATCGCTCAAGCGTGTATCACGTATGGCACTTAACTGACTGACTGAATGACCAAAATTGTGATTTAAAATACTGGTTACAATCGTGTGCTTTCGTGCTGTGCATATGTATGTATACAATAGGAAGGTGTTTCTGAACATCTTGAATCGTGAAGTAATAGTTATTGTGAGTTCAATCCCTGGGCTGGGAAATTTGTACTTGCACTCAATGAAAATGGGTGAGCAATAACAGTACTAAATAAAACAAGAACTAGATATCCCTAGACATGAGTAGTGGAATTACCCCCGTGGATTAAATAAAGAGTTTAGTTCAGAATTGCTTGTAAGTTACCCAAATCGATATATACCTGAGGAAGACTAGTGGCACAAAGGTCGAAACATTATCCTAACCGCAACAAAGATGAAGACAATAGTCCGAATATAAAAAGTGTAAACAATGATAACTTCTTATATCGTTCCCTTTGCTCATTACTAGTATTTCACGTTTCTCAATGCCAAATTCCATTCCTATATTTTGGTTGAAGATTCTAATCGTTTATTGGAACAAAATTTTAGCAAAAGTTGCATAAAATATTTAATAAAAACAATGTTAAGCTTAGTTACTGCTGCAAGCCTAATTTTAAAAAGTTAATTAGTGGATTTCCGGTTCACACTCCACGTCTATTGAACAGGTGTAGAGGCTCATCCCTTGTTCCCTGTTTAGGATGTGGTTTCTGGCTTTCTCTCTTTTAATCTTTCTCTTTTCTAATCTTCTCTCTTTCTAATCTTTTCACTCTTACGTAACCCCCTGAACATCAGTGGCGTCACTGCCTTGCTTGGGGGTGATATGATTAAAAAATAAATAAATAAAAAATAAGAGTTTCCAAATTAGTTTTTCCTCATGTAGAAAAGACAGTTCACCTTTTCTACCGACTTTGTGAATTTATAACTGTTTGCTTTTCTTTAATATCCGGTTTAGCGGTATCATTGCTATGGTGAATAGTATAGGATACAAAATCCTATATTTTACAGCGAATAGCTGAAGCACAAAAAAAGCAGAAAATGCATACACGCAAAATCGGATCAGAATCATTAAAAACAAATTTCGGTACAAAATACTAAAAATAATAAGATCCCAAATAAATTAAGTGATTCTGGTTGCCAATTTGACAAAAAATTGAACTTTCAATGACCCGTGTGACTACTTTTTAGCGCAAAAAACGTTTACGTTTGGGAGCCGACCACGTGATTGAATTAGTTATATATTCACGTTTTTGGTGGCAGTCAGTCAGTCAGAGGGCTACGGGTCGTTTGAACGGACGTCTCGTCCGGGCGACCTGTATTTTCTTACCCTCTCACTTTCTCTTTCACACTGCGGTTTTTAATTACTTTTCTTCCTCACGTAAAAAAAGGAACAAAGGAAATTCAAATCCGCTTTCATTTCACACTCAAGACGAACTTTTACTCGCGACATCAAATTTGTCTTTTCTTTACAAAATAAAGACAAACGAAGACATCATGCACATTAGTGAGACCATTTTTTTTTCTTTATGCATAAAAGAAAAAAATGATCTAACTTTAAAAAAGACTGAAATCTTAAAAACTCACATTCACAAGAAAAACTTTATACAGGACTTAAACATATGCGTTACTATTGGGAATTTCCCAATTTTAATTGGTAACAATATTGTGACGCCGGCGAGAAGAAAGGAACACAAACACAGATGAAAATGTTATAAACTTTTATTTACAGGAAAAGAGAGACAAAAAGAAAGGATAGTCTCTTGCAAACAGTCGGGTTTGCGGAATTTATCTGAAAGATGCGTTCTTTTAACAGTTTATATTTACTGTGTCGTAATGGCTGGGTTGAAGAAATAGAGTCATAACTTCTGTGCTTCAGTTGCTGTCAAATCCCCTCACGTATCCTGGGTTTAGTTGACGGAGAGCAGACGGGGACGTCTTGTCTGTAAGGCCCCAACAAGCAAAAGAGGAAGGGAGTTTGTAAAACCCGCTCACGTGGGGAGTTTGTTGAAAATCTAAAAAGGTAGCCCGTGATTGGTTGTTTTTCATCCAATCACGGGGCACCCAGTTGGCGACTCCGTAATAATTTCTATATTACTTCAAAACAATAAAAATTGATATCCCTCTTCTCGATAAATACATTTACACTTATTCATACAAACAAGTCCCTTTTGTCTTTTGTGTATAGGATAAAAATCCTATATCATCCAACAATTAACCGAAACGCAAAAAAATAAAATTACACACCCGCAAAAATGAATCAGAATGACTGAAAACATTTTGAAAAAAACAGACCAGGGCAAAAATTCACAATCAAGTGTGAAATTTAATTTTAATAAATAGGAAAAGGATTGATCCTGCACTGAAAGAAAAATACGAAGCAAATTTCGCGATCAAATGTTAAAAGAAAGGAAGCGATTTGCAACATTGAGAGAAAAGCTAACAATCCAGTGTGAAAAGGTGAATCGGTGTAAAGGAAGAGGGAAAGAAAGTGGAATCAGTCAGTCAGATGGGAGCAGAAAGAGACGACACGCTAAAATGTAACAAAGAAACTATCAAGCCGAAACGAACATGTAAGGTCGCGTCACACATTCGTTCTCCTTCACTCATGCTAATTTCTTTTACCTCTTCTTCTCCATCCTCAACATTCTCGCAGTCAACAAAGAAGATGACAAATGCATTCTGCTACTATCAACTATAAGCTCTGGATTCATTTAATTCCTTACTACTATTTCTCTGGAACATTTAACTACATACATTTTTCTCTTTGAACGTTTTCTTCTTACAAATTTGTTACTCTGTTTAGTTAATAAAATTTTACTTTAACATACAAAACGAAATATTTTATTCTTCTATAGTGGGTATCTTATCTTATTCTTTTCTAGTAGTAGTAGGATTCCGTTCTAGTGAAGGGTAGTAGTATACCGCAGCAGTTTAACGGAATTTGGCCTTGTGGGAAGATAGCCCACTATAATTCATAAAATGATTATAAATCAAGAAAGGCAATTTGAGTATAAAATAACATTTATATATATACATATTTCAATTAATGTTTTACAATTAAAGCAATACTTGAAATAAAGGTCCAACGGAGGTTAGAATGTTCATGGAAAATATAATACTGAAAAGATAAAAGGCTTAGTAGTGTGATTAATGTTCATTTTGAAGTTGCCGCTTCTAAGGTTAGTAAGTCAGTAAGTACTTTTGAGGAATGTCTTTGAAAAGGTCAGTAAGTACTTATGAGACAGTGGAGAAAGAAAGAGGTAAGCATAGTAACCGCTCAACTTAAGTCCAGAGAGAAACTAATCAGCTCTTCTCCGCCGGTCTGTCTGACGATGTTTTTTTTTTTTTTTTTTTTGTCTCGGCTTTTTATATCTGCCGTGTGGATCAAAAGCAGCTCGTTTCGACTTTCATCCTTGTATTTGATTCCGGGCTTCCCATTGGCTGGTAAATAAAATTCGCGTAGGCTCGTGAAATGGAAATTTGATATTTGATTAATTTTTATTTTTCAACCGGAACATCTGCGCAAACTCGAATGCGCACGACGAGTTTTATTCATTTGCTTTTTTAGTTGTTGTAGAGCAAACATAGGGTCTCGCTTTTGCTCGGTCGGAATCACCACATAACTTTCGCCCAGAAAATGGAGTGGTATTTTGGTATCTGTTGTCGCTTTTTTTTTTCAAAGAGAAGTTTTTTCGTTTTGTTTTGTGGTTTTCTTTTCCTTTTTCCGTTTTCACTTGAAATAAAAAAAAATGTGTTTTCTTTCTTCCATTTAACCGTTTTACCGAATTCAGTTTCCTCGGTACAAGAGGGGAGTATTCGAATCCCGTCTTTATTCCAAGGAATGTTTTGGTTTCGGTTCTTGTTGAAAGGGCTTGGTATTGTATTTTTGTGAGGCTAGCTATGGGTTAATTTGGTTTGTTGTCATTTTGAATTTGTGTTGCAGGGAAATATTCATATTTCGCTGAAAGTCCAAATTCTTTCTTTTCTTTTTTTTTTTTTTTTTTTTTTTTTTTTGTGGGAATAGCCCTGGGTAGGTTAGTTCTGATTTGTTGAAGTTTCTTCAGCATTTGTTGCCATTTTGAGTTTGTATTACAGAGAAATATTCACATTCCTGCCGGATCCCAACTAGAAACTTAAGTATTTTTTTTTGTATTTCTTTAAGGTATGGGCTACCAGGAATCCTTTCAATGAGTCTGTCGGAACCTTTTCTAGTCAATCCGAGGCTTCCAACTACAACTGGACTTATTGATGTTCTCATGTGTCACATTTTTGTGATTTCCACTTCAAGATTTTTGTAATTTGATAGTTTTTTGAAGATCTTCAAAGATACATTACAGTCTGCAAGGACCGCAATGTTAATAAGAAAGCACATTCTGTTTTTGTGGTATTTGATCGCGATGTCTAGGCGATTAAATTTAACTGTTCTGTCTGTGTGTATTGTAAAATCCCATAAAAATTGTTACAGGTCTGATCGCTGTGACTGGGTCTGGGTTATGTTCGAATCAGTTTCTTATAGTTTCCTTCCCGTAAAAGCTGCATATTTTCCAGTGGAGATATTGGCCCATTCTATCATCGGGTGCTAACACTGTGCAGCCTAATACAAGATGTTTAATTTTTTCTGGATATTTATCACAGGATCTACATTCAGGGTTAACACAATTTTTCATTATGTATGTTTGGTAATTTCTAGTTAACAAGTATTAGTATTGTGCAGCAATAATAATAATAATTATTAATACTTCTTTTTAGTACAATCCCTTATAAGGTCGATACTCGTGATCTAGGTTAAGACAAGGCAGACCTAGATCCGCTCAGTCCTCACTTTCCATCTTTAATTAAGTTCTAAATCGTTGACGCAGTCTTGTGGGTGAAGACTGAAGACTTATTTACACTTTGCGGCCTGTTTCCAACTCACACACCGAGACGCAACTGTATTGCTACTCGATTCTTTAGTTCCACCAGTTCAGACCTTTACAGTTAGGAGACGTCACGCTACTTCCGCGGAGTTAAATTATAATTTCCTCTGTGTTCCAAATGAAAGAAGTTCCACTCAGACAACTCTTTCCCAAGAACTTCCACTTTGTGGCACAAACTCCTGTATGACTGCTATCATGAAGATTACAATCTTAACCTCTTAAATTCAAGACTCCATCGTTATCTAACCTTCTCATAATCTTGACTTCTAACATTGCCTCATTCAGTAAACCCCTAGTTTGAGTGGCTCTCATGCCTTGTATTAGACAAACTTTAGTCTAAAAATATGCATTTTGTTGCTACAAATTCTGTGTTAACCTATATTTAACATGTATGTTTATATTTCCTTTACATTGATTATACTCACCTGACTTGACTTAAAGATTAGAAGGTCTTGTTCGAAATTCGAGCACTGTTGCCTCTAGTCTAGGATAAAGCTATATGTAATATTCTTTTTTATTATTAAAGACAAGTAGATATAATTTAGATATAAATCCCACGTAAAGGGATGTGCGTTGTGGTGCAGTGGATATTGGCTCGGAACGAGAAATCGGGGAGCCGAGTTCAAATTCCAGCTGAATTCATTGCATTCACTTACGCGCAAATACCCTTGGGAAAGGTATTAATCCGTCTCTTCCTTCCAGTTATGGGTTAAATAACAGGACAGATTGGGTTCTATAGCCTTGGCTGGCAACCAATCTACCGCAGAAAGCAATGGCAAACTACTGCAGGATAATCTTCTGCCCAGTCGGTCATGTCTCTTTCGAGACATGATTGCCCAAGCGTGTTTCACGTATGGCACTTAACTGACTGACTGAGATATAATTTATACTTTTAGAATTATTCTTAAAAGGTGATTGAGAGATATTTCTTAAAATATTTATTATTACTATTAGTTTTAAACTGAGCATTTCACGGTTTTCCCACTTTAAATTGCTGATGAATCTTAATTCTAAGTTAATGATTGAGTAAGCTCATAGCTATTTCTATAACAATAAAATATCTCTGGAAATTCCCCTATCACATTATTAAATATTTGAGCTTAACAACTTTAACAAAATACTGCAACAACAATCATAAACTTGGATGTTGCTCTTTATTTTGAGAAGTAAATGGATACAAATGAAAAGATTTGAAATGGAAAACCCTTTTCCATTTCACTGCAGTGTCTTTTCCATTCTTTCCACCCAATCAAAACGAGAGTCTATTTGGTATTGGCAAGGTGTAATGGTCGTCCGAACTAACAAAGAGAGGGACAAATACAATTGTAATAGGATATTTCCTTTTTTTCATGGTTATTTTGTATTTGCTTATTCACACTCCACCCACGTCTATTGAACAGGTGAGTAGGCTCATCCCTTGTCTCCTGTTTAGGATATGGTTTCCGGCTTTCTCTTTTCCAATCTTTTCACTCTTACGTAGCCCCCTGCGCATCAGTGGCGTTAACGCCTTGCTCGGGGTGATATGATTAAAAAAATAAATAAATAATATCAATGTTGTTCAACATTTTTCAACATTGTCTAAAGTTTTTATGCATAATTGCTAATTAAGATAATCTTGTACTTTCTTTAAATCTACGAGTTGAAAATAGATAAAATTATTTCTTCACTCGAGGTGAAAAATACAGCAACTTTAATTTTTTCTTTACATTTTATCTGTTTATTAGGAAGCCAAGAATATCTTGTACTTCTCGTTTCTAAGCCAAAATGACGTTTATGTCAAAAGTAAAATTAGGTCAAAGTTCAGTCAATTCTGCATAACGTTATTCATTTTTTAACAAATGAACGCTCTTCTGTGAAGCGAAATTACTAGAATTTGTTGTGAACTTAAAGAGGGAAAGAGAGACAGATGCAGGCCATAAGAAGGAATTTTAAAGCTACTCCCAGATATGACAAGTGTTATGTGTTTTTAGATGCTAAAAAGTCATAGGAATTATTGTGCCGTCTGTTGTAAAGGCTGACAGGAAACGTTTTAAAAATGTGAAGTACAATTATGAATGTGTAAGATGAAGAGTGGAAAACAATGGCAAGAGAAAGCAGGGGGACAGAAAAGGAAGATAAAAGAAACGAAAGAGGTCGTGAATGAGATTAAAAAAGAAAAAGAAAAGAGAAAATGATGGTGGGAAAAGAAAAATACAAAAAGTAAAAACAGGGACAACGAAAAAGACTAAGAAAAAATTAACTAATAAATAAACCAGTTGAAAGAAGGAAAAAAGAAACTGAAAGAAATAAAAAAAGAAAGAAAGAGAAAAAGTAAAGGCAATGGAAATTAAGGAGTAAGAAAAAGGAAGAAGCGAGGCGTAACTTTGATGAACAAGTGAAAGAAAAAGAGAGGAAAGAAAACAGTTAATGTAAAAAAAAAAATAAAAACGTACAGGAAAAAGGAAAAATAAAAATAGGTCAGATAAAGAAAAAAAGAAGGAAAACTGAGAAAAGTTTGGTTTATAAGGAAAAGAAAAATGTAACTGAAAGAAAAAAATATTACATCGAAAAATATGTTGCAAAAAATAGCAGTGGCAAAGATGGGGAATGAGTAAAGAACAAATGTTGATTATGTGCTTAAAAACTAACATTTTTGGTTGCAAATGGCATTATTTAGCAGAACAATGTCGGAGAATGTTTTATATGTTATTTGATCATTGATTGTGTTGCTGGTGATGATGAACTAACAATCCTGATAATTGTCCCCAAAGTCACATAGCCTTATCAGCCCCCAGCACTGACATTGTTTTCTCCAATATTGTAGTGATGGTAGAGATAGCAATGTTATGATGATGTAGTATGCGAATAACCACAACTTGTTATTTATCAAACGCTTCTTTGAAAGGCCGGTAACAAGAGGCTATTGTTTCGCAGACATCATCCCAAATACTTTCATACATAGCCAGAAACAACAGTTCTTTTAACGCCTTTTCCAACCAAAAATAATGTTATTTTCAGCTTTGCAAACTATTCCAGCAACTGTTTTTATAACACCCAAAAGCGACAAATCTTAAATAATAATAATAATAATAATAATAATAATAATAATAATAATAAGTATTAAGTGGGAAACTTTCAAGGTTTTGCTATTTGAATTTTCGGATTAACCATACTTCTTAAGTTCTTCTATATATCACGTCCCTTCAGGACGTTGGCGATCAGAGCTCTTCACAATTTTCTATCAATTAAAGCTCTTAATACATTTTTTCTTTTTGTTATCTCTCTTAAACACTGTTCCGCCATCCATTAACTTGTAGTGAACAGGAAGTTATCTACTAAACGATTTAAAACAGAATGTCATATTTAAGGTTTTGTACATATGGCTCCGCGCAGATATTCCGGTTGAAAAACAATTTAAAAGGAATATGCATATATTAGCCAATCAGAGAACAGAAAATATATTTGGAAGTGATCCTCTTTTGTCTTCCCAAAAAGTATAAGTACGAGTGATTTTGTCTCTCTCTTTAGAGGGCATCTTAGCCGTTCTCCTGGACTCAAGTCCAGACGACTTGCATTTGTTACCCTCTCACCCCTTCTCTCGTGTTGTGTTCTGTACCTCTCCTTCTTCAAAAACATTTCGTGAAAGCAGATACAAAGAAGAAGACACAATAAAACGAAACACCTTGCACATACATACAAACATAGATACACACACACACACACACATATATATATATATATATATATATATATATATATATATAACGGTCTTTATTATAATAGAGAGGATATATATTATTTAACGCTCGACGACATAATTATTACAAAAAAAATAAAATGATAAAACTCTATTAAAAAGCAAACACGCGGCAAGAGCTTTCATAACTGATAGTAAAGTTTAATAATTGTCAGTAAAGAGACGATGCTGCCTCTCTCTCTTCTCATGAGCATAACAGAAGGGATATATATATATATATATATATATATATGAGAGAGAGAGAGAGAGAGAGAGAGGTAGAATCGCCGACTGACGCCAATTCGGTCGGGTTTCAATCCTGGGTAAAAATCAATCGGATATCTAACCGTACTGATGAGCTGTGATACAGCTAAACAGATCTGTCTGCGGATGACTATTTACGCTCTCACACCCTGATTGAGCACTCTGAAAGAATGGTAGACTTTGAAAAAAAGTAGCTACTCTAGCATCTACGCATCGTTCATTCAGCAATGAATTAGAATACTCTCAGCTATTGGGCGTGTGTATAATAATAATGTACACGCTAAAACGTCTACCTCCTTCTACTGAGCGCCCATACCTCAGAGGTAGAATCGCTGACTGACGCCAATTCGTTCGGGTTTCAATCCTGGGTAAAAAGCAATCGGATGTCTAACCGTACTGATGAGCTGTGATACAACGAAACAGATCTGTCTGCGGATGACTATATGTACCTACATATGTATACTTATTAATTCACACAAATATATATATATATATATATATATATATATATATATATATATATACAAATAAATTAAGTAGAGAGGATCATTAACTTCCCTGTTCTACCATCTTCTCTTAGTAATCATTGCTTCAAGTTCAATTATAGATTAGGGTCATATTCGTTACAATCTTTTTTAAATTAAATTCGATCTAAGTTGAAAATTATTGTTGGTTACGACATTTTCCAATACTAAAGTGGTATTAAGTAAAAAAAACTGTGTAGTGACTGAAACTTTTACTGTAATTTTAATTAATATATTGTAATAAGCCTACGTTTTATGTCTGTGACTGAGTCAGAACTTTTTCGAAATGAAGACATTTTTACCAGTACAACAAAAATACTCAGATTGAGCTAAGAGCAGTATAAGGGAGTGCTGAAAAGCTGTCCGTACAACTAAGAAGCTCTTCTAAAAATAATCCGTTGTTTGGTCAGATTTTATGAAGTGGGTGGGACAAGGAACAAATGGGAAGGGGTTACGTATGTAGGAGATTAGAATTCGTTGAAAGAAACTGATGATTTCGCAAGCAGTGAAAAGTTTTATTAAAAATGCAAGAAGATATAAAACGAAGTTTATCACTTGAACAACGACTACTTCGTTGAAAAATACATTTGAGGGGAGAATTTTTCTTAACACATCTTTATTTAGAAACTTTTTTTTTGGTACCAAATTTCATCTAACACTCGATAGATTCTCAAGATAAAGGATTAGGGTTAAAATGGTCAAGATTAATGAGGTGTGCGATATAAATTAGAGGAGGGGGTAAGAAGTGAAGATTAAGAGGATAAGGAAGATAAATATTTGACAAAATAAATCTTTGACAAAAGAAAATGAGTATTTCAAGAGAGACAAATAAGCATTTGAGTCTTAATACGAAGAATTACCGGAAAGTAAGGTACATTCATTTACTGATGCAACACGTTTATTATCATACAAATAAAACATTGTTCCTCTGTTACTATCATCATTGTGCTACGTTTTCACGTATCGCCATCAAGATTGATGCACACATCCCATCCTTAAACAATCGCAACAATAACACCTTTGAAGGACGGAGTGTCAGGCGACTGAATCCACCCTTGCAGCTCTGCAACAACAGCATCATCTGTATGAAATTTCTCCTCAGATAAAAAATTTTTGATGCCCAAATGTAAGATTTGGTTTATAGCGTAGACAACTTGTAATATGAATCTCAGCTACTTGGATTATAGCGTAGACAACTTGTAATATGAATCTCAGCTACTTGGATTATAGCGTAGACAACTTGTAATATGAATCTCAGCTACTTGGATTATAGCGTAGACAACTTGTAATATGAATCTCAGCTACTTGGATTATAGCGTAGACAACTTGTAATATGAATCTCAGCTACTTGGATTATAGCGTAGACAACTTGTAAGATGAATCTCAGCTACTTGGATTATAGCGTAGACAACTTGTAATATGAATCTCAGCTACCAAATATTTAGTAACTTGTTTTACTTTTATTGAATAATAACGAAACACTTAAGACGTTTTAACCGGCATTGCGTGGAGGCTTTCGTTTCACTTTTAAAACGTTCGCTTCTGTAGAAAAAAAAGACAGCATCTGAAACCAGATTCTAGACATATTCTTTGCTTTACAATATGATCTCAAATATGCATATTTTAAGCCTAGTTTGACGAGTAGGTCTTTCGCTTAGCAAAGACCCCAAACATTTTAGACCATCAACTCCCTTCATGAAATCCTTGATTCCTTATCGATTCCCATACATGGATGAAAAATATTAATAATAATTTTTTTACTGATATTCACCCAATAAAAGACCCAAGGACCACTCAAGGTAGAGGAGTACTGTATAGATTTGTATTAGCGTAAGAAAGAGAAAGATGTGACGTTATGGGGCTATGCAGGAAAGATAACAGTTAATTCTAGACATGAAGAGGTCAAGATTTAATTAGAGAATAAAATTTAAGAGTTCAGGTAGAGATTTCAGAAGTATAGATTAGAAATATATTTTAGAAGGAACCGGAAACCAGAAAACAAGGGATAAACTCTTTACTCCTGTTCAATTAACTGGGGAGGAGCATAAACCGGATGATAGGCAAACCTATCTACTCCTATACTCTTCCTTTTTACTTAAGGGTAAAATATCCTTTGCCCTTCTTCTTCATTATACTTCCTCAGTAACATTCATTTTAGCTTGACGTTTTGTAATTTCTGTTTTCTTCCTTTACTAGACGATTTTGTTTGAATAATAATAATAAAGGAAAAAAAACACCAGAAATTGGGATGAACATCACCCAGACCCGGTTAAAACATAACAATTTTATAGGACTTTACAATATATACAGATAGAACAACCACAGCTGATCGCCCTGGCATAGTGATTAAAGAACACAAAAACAGAATGAGTTTCTTATTGACAGGAGAGTTCCTGCAGAGTGTAATATATATTTGAAGACCTTAAAAACCTATTACAATACAAGGATACCAAATGTGGCACATGAAGACAACAATTATTCCAGTTAAAGCTCTCGGTTTGGTTGGAAAAAGATTTGGTAGACTTGTTGAAAGGATTCCTGGTAGAGCATGCCTTAAAGAAATATAAGAAAAATGTTCTTATAAGTACAACTCACACCATAAGAAGGGCTTTATCTATTTTTGTATATGATCTTAGGTTTTTCATATTTATTTATTTATCGCAAAAGTGTTCAGTGAAAATATTATGATGCCATTTTTTAACATAAAGTCTCTGGTTGGAACCCAGAAGGAAACGAGTATGCAACAAAAATAAAAAGAAATAACAGGCCATGTTCTAAGGAAACTGTTGTCTCTAAAATACGAGTAAAATTTGAGATATGACCATCACCACCTCGTAACACAATAATAATGAGAAAAACTTGATAACATAAGTAATAATAAACACATTAAAAATGAATAAACCTTTTTATTTAATTAGTTAACATTAATAATGGGATGTGTTTCATAAGTAGTAGCAACGGCATTTGTTTGGAAATTCGTGAGTTTTAGACGTAAGTCAGCACGATTTATTTATTAATCTTCTTCTGACTCCTCTCTTTATCTATCCCCTAAATAGTCACATCGATCTCCAAGAGTTGAAATCAACCATTTTAAAAACTTCTGTCTTAGAGTTAACATGCCAATGCAAGAGATTTCAGTTTCATGGAGTACCCAACTAGTGCTGAACTTACAAATAGTGACTTTTGAGACTGGCACGTTGAACATAAATCTACTGTACATATACAGAGTACGATGAGTAAATTGTCGCCATTTTATACATTTAATTTCGCGCATGCGGGTTGTTTAACTGCAATCATCTTGATTATTATGTATGGGGCGTATTTGAGTGAAAGACCAATAAAACTCTTTGTAACACCAAAGATGAACTGAAGGCAAGGATTATGGCATCATTCACCAACTTAAACAAGGAGATCGCGCGGACGAGATACAAAAGATTCTGAAGTTGTCTGGAGGCCGTGGTTGAAGCCAATGGCGATTTTATTGAATAAATTTACTCTTTCGTATTTCAAGATATTTTTGTGCAATTTTGGTAAATATACCAATTAAAATGAGACGTCAGTGTCATTTTAATTTTTGCGTAATTTATACAACAATTTATCCATCGCACCCTGTATATCAAAACATCCAGATTTTGACACAGAGCTAGATTTACGAAACACTGAACACACACTAGTATTAAACATACGAGGATCAGCTGAAAAGTTCATAGGTTGACCAAAAGGCTTTCATAGAAAGTGACAAAATGGAGTTTATTTTTCAACATAGTCCCCTTTTGAATCCCATTGGTGAAGAAGTTTTAATTCTGTTGGGAAAAAAACATCAACTACATATATGACGTCATCATCACTGTTTTTTCCATTTTGGAGAACAGATAATAAATAATCAGCTGGCGCCAAATCAAGAGAAATGCTAGAGTGATCCTCCAGTTCAAAGCCACAGTCACGCACAGCACCCATTGAAACCAATGAGTTGCACGCTGGAGCATTGACTTGACAAAATAAGACCACTTTCGCAAGTTTTCTTGGGTGTTTGGTCTTGAGAGGCTTTCGTAACTGCCTTAGCAAGTTGGCATAGTACTCTCCATTGATGGTGTAGCTCTTTTGAAGACGGTTAATAAACACAATGACTTTTGCATTGAAAAAACTGAGGCGATCACTTTCTATACAAATGAAACGACAAGGTCTTTTTTGGTGGGGATGAGTGTATGCAAATGAAGAGACCAATATATATATAGAGTACTTGGATAAGTAGGACAGAAAATAGCCTGTCGTCATAAAGGACTTGTAGAGCTGTACTATGATTACTGCTACTCGCATTGATATGCGAAACATAAGTCTCTCTTTGTCTCTGGCTCAAAGGGATGAATCCAGTACTCATTCTGGGTTAAGAAACGTTCAACGAAACTAGATGGATTTGCCTCAAACAGTGTCAGATTTCCCCGTGATGTGTTCAGTCACTTTCGATCAAGTGTCAGAAGGCGCGGCACTAACTCTGCAGAAACCTTCGTTCATTGTACAGAATCTTCTTAACTCTCTCACGGAATAAGCTAATAGCCTTGGCTATTTGATTTATAGTCCATTGCCTGTCATCTATCTAGATGTGATGAACACAATCAACGTTTTCCTCGGTGGTGGCAGTTGCAGGATATTCGAACCTTGGGGCATTTTCAAAACTCTTCCTTCCACTCCTAAATTCAGCTACCCACTTTTGCACTGGAGAAGCTAAAATAAAACAAGTAAAGAAATTTAGATCCTTGGGAAGCGTGCTAACAGAGGATGGAAAATGCTATGTTGAGATCCAAAGACGCATTGGCATGGCCAGGGACACATTTGAAAAGATAACCAGAGTACTGAAAGATAGAAAAATCTCATTGGAAACAAAGAAAAGAGTGCTGGATTGCTATGTAATATTCGTCCTTCTGTACGGCAGTGAATGTTACGATCTCCTCAAGGATGAAGGAGAGGCTTGAGGCAGCAGAAATCTGATTTTATAGAAGGATGCAGAGGATACCATGGACTGAGCACGTGACTAACAACGAGGTGTTGAAGAGGATGGAAACGAGGAGAAAACTCATACTTAATATAAGGAAGAGACAGATGAGGTTTTTGTGACACGTAATGAGGAAGGAGGACATGGAGAATTTAATACCCAGAGGAGGGATAGAGAGGAAGAGAGACAGGGGAAAGCAGGCCTGAGCAAATGGATGGTAGAGCGGGGTTTGGGAGAGATACCAAGAGGAAGAATTTTGAGAGCAACAAAAGACAAGGCCAAGTGGAAATCCATGATTGCCTACGTTCGGAAGCGACACAGAAGAAGAAGAAGAAAAGCTGACGCATCATACTCTAATGTAATAACCATGTAAGCATGAATATCTTTAGGGTTAACCACTTTTTTTCAGCCGGTTCTTGATAATACTATAATGCCAAATTTTGTCCATTTTCAAAAGAAGTCGCTACTAGTTATTTTTTAAGTCTACTTTGAACAGTCAGGTGTCAGTTTACCCGGAAATAAACAATACAATTAATATATATTGATAAGAAGAATTGTATTTGACGTATACAAGATTTCGCAGTTCTAACATTACTCCTTCGTAGTCAGCCTATGAACTTTTCAGCTCACCCTCGTACTGACAACAGCTTGAGAGCTGAAACGTCAGCAATCATCTACAGCATGTGATCTGACACGTTCACTCGTGTGTCTTCTGTCTGTGCGCATTCGTCGTCAGGATTGCATACAGCAACCATCCTTAACACTGAAGAGGATTACTAAGTTTGGTGAGGAGTAAAACTAGTTCAAAATTAAAAACCATGCGTTATTTGGTAATTGTCTTACAGCGATAGAAAAAAATCAATAAAATTAATCCATCCAATCAGCATTTTTCAATTAATGCAGTTTTTGTTAGTGTCAGAAATGACACTAGTTGATGGACAGTGAAAACAAAAGCGAACTTATATGGAAACTTGAATCAAATCGTAGGATCAACTTGTGTTTTTTTTTTAAATTTTATTTGTTGTTCGTATTTGAGTAGTTTCTTTTTTGTTTTCTTGGATTTGTTTTTATAATTGAAAGAGATAGGCATTCTCTTTCTCCCCACCCTCTCTCCCTCTCTCTCTCTCTCTCTCTCTCTCTCTCTATCTATCTATCTATATATATATATATATATATATATATATATATTACAAAGATGCTCCTCCTGTACAAGGCCCAAGAAACATTCGAGGTAGAGTGTTACAGAGTAAGAGGCACAGTTTATGAGGATAGGTGGGAAAGATAACGGTTAAAGCCTAGTATTAAACAGTTTAAGATTGTAGTGATCAGGAAAGCATCCTCTTGAAAGTCGGCCTCACAAAAGTATCGTGGGAAGAAACTGCTCGAGTGGAACTTACACTTCACCAATGGAATAAGAAGGAAAGGAGGATTGTTCGCTACAAAGTGCGTATGACGGCTAGTTTTAGTCGTGAAAGTTAGAACCGGTAGAACTAAGGAATGTAGTTCGTCTGAACACTTGCCATGGAAATAGCGATAGAGCAGCGGAAGGCTTGCGATGTTTCATCTGTGGGCAAAAGGGTTTGTAGGGTGGAAAATAATGCATCACTCACAAGGAGGCGTAGAGGCTTTTGGATTATCAAGACTGAAAAGTTAAGAATGGACAGCTCCTGTCCATATATGACTACATTTTCGGATGTGCATTGTGGTGCAGTGGATGTCGGCTCGGAACGAGAAATCGGGGAGCAGAGTTCGAATTCCAGTTGATATTTCTTGCATTCACTTACGCACAAATATCCTTGGGAAATGTATTAATCCGTCTCTTTCCTCTAGTTATGGGCTAAATAACAGGACAGATTAGGTTCTAAAGCCTTGGCTGGCAACCAGTCTACCGCAAAAGTAATAGCAGCCTACTGCAGGGCAATCTTCTGCCCAATCAGTCATATCTCTTTCGAGATATGATCACCCAAGTGTATATCACGCATGGCACTTGACTGACTGACTACATTTTCGACCTGACCTGGCTCTTGTAAAGCTATGGAATAGCGGGAAGAGTCAGGTACTTACTGGAGTGGTACAGCAAACCTACCATTTTTCCAGTATTTTTAGCGATGAATGAAAGATAATAGGTAGGCCCCTAAGAATGCAATTCCATTTCTTTCTTTCACATGCATTTGGAAGTTGGTATTATTATTAAACCCATCTCTGTTATCATTATATTTTTCTTTTTCCTATTATTATTATTATTATTATTTGCTTTCTGTTTCTCGCAATCCCTTACCGGATCATTTACCGAAACCTAGGGTAATGCAAACGAGTAAATGCATATGCACCACCAACATAGGTATCCTTTCCAATCGAGCGGGATCCCATTGTGTCTCAGGTTACTGGCCTGAACAATTAAATGAATGATGAGAATATTTCGTCTCATAACTTTAGATAATATGAAGAAGAACGAAGAACGTATCAACCAGAATGTTATCATCAACACAACGAAGCTGAAGATACAAGTTTTCATGGAATACAGAAGATTGCTTCACCTAATGCGATATTTTTTACACACACACACACACACACACACACACACACACACACACACACACACACACACACACACATGATTGCTTCAGAAGATTACTTCAGTGTGTGTGTGTGTGTGTGTGTGTGTGAGCACACACACACACACACACACACACACACACACACACACTACAACGGTATTTCTAGATATGCAAAACTCAGGATATTGTGATGGATTGTATTAAACTAGAATGATGTAGTTTGAAAGTTTAGTTCTTACTAGTTCTTCTTAGGTATGCCAAAGAATGAGTACGACTGTAAACCTCGGATAAAAAAGGAGAGTTTTTTTATTATTAATATTGCTAAGACCAGGAAACTGACTTTGTCCTTAAATGATCAGCTTATAGAAACTGTTTTTGAGAAGTAAAATCAGGGTTTCTAATAAGGATAAAAAACGGGTTATTTATGCATTGTTCGGACTGTTATCCTCATCTTTATTGCCATATTCGCAACTTTTCGGCCATTGTACGTTCCGGCCTTCTTCAGGTGATATTTGTTGTAAACAAGAACACATAGCCCAGTGGATAAAAACATTGGTTGATTGACCCAAAAAATAAGTTGATTCAAAGAGTTGTGAGTTGGCCACTGTAGAAAGAACAAAAACTTGGAGAGTTGAGTTATCAAGAGAATTAACTAGAATTGAAATATGCAAAGGCATAGCATTTGGAATTAAAACAATCTGTACCCTTGAACTAAATAAAGCGTTCGGTTCGAAATTCTAACAAATATCAACTGATGAAGTCCGGGAAGTATAATTGCCGAAACGTCGTGAATATGGCAATAGCGACGAGGACTACAGTTAAACTATGTAGATAGTTACAATATTTCATCTCAGAAATATAGACAAATGTTAAAACAAGAATTTCTTTAATTGGTTATTCATGATAAATTGACTGCAATTTATGCTATAGATAATAACAATTTCCAATGTACTATGCTTGAGTTATCAATTTTAAGACAGCTAACAACTTAATAAGTAGGATCAACTACTTCTGTTTATGGCCACATCATGTTAAAACAATGATTCACCAAAGTTAAGCAACTGATCAGTACGTAGATAGGTGACCGTTTGGTAATACCAGCTGCTGTAAGCTTAAATGTGCGGTTGGTGCAATGGATACTCGAAATTGTTAATCAGAGAACCGAGTTCCAACTCCAGTTGGGTTCGTTATATTCACTTACGCGAAAATACTTCTGGGAAAGGTATGAATCCACTTCTTCTCTCCCCAGGTATGAGTTAATTAGTAGGACTTGTATCAATAAACCATTATTATCTCGAAAAGCATCTTACAATTTAAAAATATTTCTGGCTTTAAATAACCTGCAGTGGGTTGATAAGCTGTAGAAAACGAATCAATCAATTTATCAACTTAATTTATTGCGAATTTAAAAATAACGGTTAAAATTTATATTACACATAAGTATCGAATACAAATTGACTCAATTAGAAATAACGTCGTTCTCCAAATGTGGGTAAGACATGTTTTGGTATTGTTGCTTTTGTACGTAATGTAAGTATGGACTCTTACACACGTTCACAGCTCAATGACTCAGCTGAGCTGAGCTGAGCTGAGCTGATATAGGATATACCTGTGACAGTTTCTTCCACCTGCACCGTAGATAAAAGAATTACTTCAAATAATCTCTTTTAAAAGTAACTTTCTTTGGACAGATTTCTTTTAAATTTTCACTACTCTTAATTCCAGAACATCCTGGATTACGATCATATCACGTTGCAACACTATTTCTCGAAGTGAAGCAACATCGAATCTGGTCAGTACTTATATAGGCGACCGCTTAGAAATACCAACTGGAATTGGAAATCGGAGAGCCAAGTTCCAATTCCAGTCTGGTTCGTTACACTCAATTACACGCAAATACCACCGAGAAAGCTACAAACCCACCTCTTCTCTCTTCAGCTATGGGTTAATTAGTAGAGCTTGAATCAGTAAATATTTATTATTTTCAAAATATTCTAACAATCTAGAAATATTTTCTGGCTTTAAATAACCTGAAATGGTTTGATACGCCGTAAAAAAGAAACAAACCAATCCAGAATATCCTAAAATATACTTTAATCCTGTATTTTAATACATTTATTCACATTTCTGTCTTAAAAAGGAGTTACCTTGTTTTCTTTTTCTTTTTGTAATGCATTCATACACTGAACACACATATATTCATGTAAACCACAAAAAAATCAATATAAATAAAATTCCATTCTTAAATTGTCAGTCATAAAATGGCAGGTGGTCAGGAGAGTTGAAAATAACGAGTTACGTCATGTACAGATTTTAATAACGATCGATATAAGAAAAATATGAATTATTGCATAAGTGTCTCGTAAGAGGAAGTAATCGGAACAAGCAAGTGGAAAAAGCTGATAGGAAATAAACTAGCGACAACGAATAAATATGAAAATATATTCATCGATAGGTGATGTTTAGCTTTAGTTATATCGCGGAAAACAGAAAAGTGTAATTAAATCAGTCAATCAATGGTATCTATTTTTCATTAGACTAACAGGCCTTTGAATTATCAAAAGAATCATTTGCATTACCCCTTCAAAGTTTTTTTAACCATTTCACCCCAAGCAAGGCGGTACAGCCACTGATGCGCAGGGGGGCTACATAAGAGAGTAAAAGTTTAAGCAGAAGGACAGCGAAGAGAAAACCAAACCATTTACAGGGGGTGTCCGAGAAAGGACAAGAGAAGGATGGGAATACAGGTGTGATGACAGTTGCGAATTTAGAGTGAGAAAGGAAAAGAACATGATACAGGGGGTGACGTAGAAAGGACGAGTGAAGGACTGGAGACAAGTGAATAAGAGATGGGAATTGACTTTGCATTTAAATTCTTGGAGGTTATAGCTGTCAGGAAAGCAAGTATATGGAAGAGAGTTCCACAGGCAGGAAGCATGAGAAAAGAAGCTGCTGGAATAGAATTGTCACCTGCATTTGGTTGATCTAACTGTAAAAGGGTGAGACCTTGTTGCTAGTCTGGTTGCCCGAGTAAAGTTTTGTGGAGGGGGCACCAATGATCCAAGTTCGTCAGAGCAGAAGCCATAAAAATATTTATAGAAGAGACAGAGGGAAGCTACATCCCGACGATGATAAAGTGGTTGAAGTTGAGCTGCCAAGTCGGGATCGATTACATTACAGATTCTCCGCCGGAGAGAGAGGGGCTGGAGTCGAGATGCCAGGTCTGAACCGATCACATTATAGGTTCTCTTTTGGAGCCTGTCGAGAACCCTGAGATGAACAGCAGGAGCGCCCGACCAAATATGACAACAGTATTCTATGTACGGTAAGTTGGAGTAATAATCAGAATGTACTCTAATTTTACAAACAAAACAATGTTTATTATTACTAAACGATATTTTCCTGGGTACAGGTGTCTGAGTTGCTATCACTGTTTTTTTTTTCTTCCGTAAACTGAAATGAATAACAACCGGCCTTAATTGAGAAATCCGAGTAAAGAACAAATTTGCACCCGAGAGGAATCGAACCTGAATTCTTTTTTTTTTTTTTCCATGAAGGCCACCAACTTTTAGTCAAAGTATCAGACACGTGTAGCCACTAAGAGATAATGCTAATTGTCAGAAGAAATAATGTTGCTTTTTAGCAAGAATGTCCAGATTTCAAAGGTATTTTAAAAGACCACACAAAAAGAAGACTAACACACACACACACACACACACACACACACACACACACACACACACACACACACACACACAACGTCTAAATTACGCAAAAATGACACCGACATCTTTTTTAACAGATATATTTACCAAAATTACATAAAAATATCTTGAAATACGAAAGAGTAAATTTATTCAATAAAATCGCCATTCGCTTCAACTAAGGGCACCACAGGATTTCGGAATCTCCTATATCACTTCTGGATGGTCTCTTGTTTAAGTTGGTGAATACTGTCATAATCCTTGTCTTCAGTTCATCTTTAGTATCACAAGGAGCTCTCAACCGCGTCCCACACATAATAATCTAGGGGATGAAATTGCAGTCTGTGGAATTAGGTGGCCAAATGTAAGGGGTGATGTGGTCGCAGAAATTCTCTGACAGCTATGACTGAGTTCTTCTCCCTCTGTGACATGGTTCAGAGTCCTGTTGCCAGATAAATATCTTTCAGCAGCCACTCTCTTGACTCAAGTTAGCACTACCTCTTCAAAGCACTTGATGTAGGCCTACGTGTTGAGTTTGAGGTTTTCACCAACAAATTCGGGAGATCTTTTCTTGTCAGAACGATCAGAGTGACTTTTCTGAGCTGTTGTATCTTCATTATCATTAATTAGATGCATCCAACTCTTTCTGAATCCTTTACACTCTCATAAGATTGACACCCAAACACTCTGAAATGTTCGTATTGATGCTTATGGTGTGAATATCAAGCAGTACAACATGCCGTTTCCAAATTTCTATTGGAGGAAATTACGTCATAGTGCTCCTTTTCTCACAAACGGTGCCCTACTGACCTTAATATACTGTGCAGATGATAAAACCAAAAGCAAGCAGCGCGGATGCTTAAAGTTTAAAATATGAAGTCGCGACTTTTATTGTCCGGTGCCATCATTAATCCGTCAAAATGATAAAACAAGGAAAGTGTTTTACAAACTCTTTAAAGATCTAGATTTTGAAATAGTAGTTGAAACAAATAAGAAGGTAGTCCAATATTTAGATGTAGAATTTAATTTACAAACTGGCAGTGTTTCTCCAGATATGAAAGGAAACGCAACTTTAAATTACATAAACACAAGATCTAACCATTCCACAAGTATAACCAAGCACATCCATAAAGGAATAGATCACAGGCTATTAAAGAATTCCTCAAAGAAAGCAATATTTGATGAAAAGTGTTATATCCCGGAAGGGGATAAACAGAGAAAGAATAGTGCAAGAAATAATTCTTAACATTGAAGATATATGAATAGAGATTTATAATACCTCAGTACAATAAACCAAATACACGTACACCAATGAACAGTTAACAGGTACAACAAAAAGAAAAAAGATTATGAAGATGCCTTAAAAAATCTGACCATAAGAACATTTTAGAATACAAACTCCAACCAAACAGACAAAAAAAAAAAAAAAAAAAAACAATAATAGAAATCGAAACATTATCTAGTTCAAACCACCGTTTAACTTCAAAATAAAAAAAAACAGAACAAATATTTTTAAACTAATCAATAAACACTTTCAAAAAAGTTCAGAATTAAACAAAATTTTCAATAGGAATTCAATAAAAATGAGTTATAGCTGTATAATAATTTAGAAAATTACATAAAAAAAACAACGCCAGAAACTTAAATAACAACGTACCAAACGACATCATTAACAATGATTGTAAATGTACGGACAAAAATAAATGCCCACTTAACAGACTTTGTAATACAAAAGGGATTGTTTACAAAGTAAAAGTACAGGACATAAATAGTCAAAGCAAAACATATTTAGGATATACCAAAAACAGTTTTAAAGTTAGATGGAATAGCCATAAGTCTACAGCTAAACTGGAAAACCTTAAAAATTGTAAAAAAAACTGGCGAGCCACGTGTGAAAATCAAAATTGAAGTACAGAAAAGACCCCGATATAAATTGGAGCATAGTAACAATAGCCAAACCTTACAACGGTGGTAAAATATGTAAATTATACCAGGAAGAAAAATTGGCTATTATGTTGTTCCCAGACAGAAATAGATTACTAAATGAAAGAACAGAAATTATGTCCATGTGTAACCATGCCAATAAATACCTACTAGGATCATATAATCTTGGATGAAAGTCTTCTAAGACCCTTAAGTAACTAATTTTGAAAACTGCTCGTTCATAAAAGATCCCTGTTATGTGAGTGTTTGAAAAACGGTAAAATCAGATGTTGTAAATCACATGAAAACACCGAAAGGTAGAAACCTAGGTCGCAAAATAAATCGTTCCCAAATTTAAAATATTCAAAAGTTCTACAATATAATTGTATTGAACACTTTTTAATACAACTGCTTACTGGTCTATTTAATTATGACTAAAAACTAACTCTCTCTCTCTCTCTCTCTCTCTCTCTCTCTCTATATATATATATATATATATATATATATATATATATATATAAACGACAGGTATAATAATTTATATAACAAAAATGGATTGTAACATTATATAAATTAATTTGTTATGGTTTATAAAATGACGAGTGTTCTAAAAATAGAAAAAGGTAGACACACCGATGCCAAAAATTCAAAATCGGGCGGCAAAATAAGGAACCGTTTCCTTTGGTAGGAGTAGGAGTAAGAGTAGGAGTAAGAAGTAGGAGTTAAGAACAGTAGTTTTGTGTAGTAGATTTAAAAAGGGGAAGACGCTAGAGTTGACGACTAGAGTTCAGAATGGATAGGCTCGTTTACTACTAGCGTCCCACAGTCTGCTCCTGTATCCACACAAAATTTAAAGGTTGTAACTTGATGTAAAAACCTAAAGTTATACCAAAAATAACCATCATTAATTCAAGTTTGTGTTATCTTGTAATTATATCAAAACGAAGCAACACAACAGTGGTGACCTCGACATACGAACAGAAAGCAACTTCATATACAAAATATATATATATACACATATAAAAGGATAAATGGAGCAGACAGGAGAGAAAACGACTCATCAAGTCAATATCAAGGCACCGGAATTCATGGAAACTGCTGGAAATGGATGGTTTACAATATTAGAAGCCCAGTTTTACTTGCGAAATGTGACAGCGTCAAAAACAAAGTTTTATACAGTAATATCGTCGTTACCAGCCGAAGAAGTGGGTAAACTACCAAATGCTACCCTCGCATCAAAAGACTACGAGGAATTAAAACGGACTTTGATAGAAGCTCACGAACAAACAAAACCGGAGCTTCTAGAAAAATTAATGTCGGCTACGACTATTTCAGGACGACCGTCGACATATTTGCACCAAATGTTATCCGTAGCTAAACGGATAGATATTAGCGACGACATTGTGAGACACAAATTCCTGCAGGCATTACCATCAACAATAGCTTCAGTAATAGTCTCGCAAAAAGATTTAAACCATATCCAACTTGGCAGGTTAGCAGATGAATTGATGCCATTATTGAATAACGATAGGGCATTTGTTGTTCAGCGACCCTTACCTACTAAGAATAACTCACAAACAAATTATAAAGGAAAATACAGCCAAGACATTTCAGTGCCACTAAATGTCAGGCCGTATCGGAATAACCAACGGACAAAAATTTGCAGAGCACATATTTCTTTCGCCAATGAAGCAAGAACATGTAAACTTTGGTGTAAATGGCCCAAAAAAAGAACAATCTACAAATGTTGCCTAGTTCCCGACCAGCAACACCTAGGGGAAGTGATTCGGAAAACTAATAGGGCGAACAAGTTCAGTCCCACGAGGTTCGCCGCTATTAGAAATTACCGCAAAATTAGGGGCTACCAAATTAAAATTTATTGTAGATACTGGCACAAGTATCTCAATCTTACCAACTTCTGCAGTAAATGGTATTACATTAAAACCGACTCCCATATCACTATCCACTGCAAATGGGGAGAAAATAAAATGCTACGGACAAGCGAGTTTGGAAATTGGAATACCCAGTTTAAGGAGATCTTTTACTTGGACATTCGTGATCGCTGATATCACCAACTCACTCCTTGGACTGGATTTCCTCAACAAATTTGGTCTAATAGTAGGCTGCAGTAACAAAACCATTTACGGTCCTACAACAACCCAGAGAAAAAGTTTAAAAATATCTGCATCAGTGGTGAAGCGAGTCGTAAATGAAACGGAGCTACCGTCATTCATACGGAACATGATTAAAGAAAAATATCCGAACCTAATCACACCACATAAGAACAGTAACAAAAAACACTGCGGCGTCTACCACAGAATTGACACAGGAAGCCATACGCCAGTATTTGCAAAACCCAGGCGGCTTAATGTAGAAAAACTGGAAGCCGCGCGTAGCAAATTTAAAACCCTACAAAAAGACGGAGTGATCTCCCTTTCCAAAAGCGAGTGGTCTAGCCCACTACATATAGTATCTAAACAAAGCGGAGGATTTAGATGTTGTGGAGACTATCGTTCTCTCAATAGCATAACCAAGACTGACAGGTACCCTATACCAAATATAAACTCTTTTTCAGCAAAACTTACGAACAAAGGACGATTCTCCAAAATCGATTTGATTTCAGCCTACCACCAAATTAAAATGCATCCGGACGATGTAGCAAAAACTGCTCTCACCACCCCATTTGGTCTTTTTGAATATAATTATATGCCGTTTGGATTTAAAAAATGCCTCAGCTACATTTCAACGGCATATGGACAAAATTTTTGAAGACATTGTGTTTTATATATATTGATGACATTTTAATTTTCAGCAATGATGAGATTTCTCATAAAAAAGACGTTGAAACTGTTTTTAATATTTTAAATGAACACAAGTTAAAATTTCAGCCACAAAATCTGTTTTCAATGTGACTTCCCTAGATTTATTAGGCTTTCATATTAGCGTAGATGGCATTAAACCTACAACTAGTAAAATAGAAGAATTAAAATCTTTTCCTTACCCTAAGGACGCAAAATGGCTACGCAGATTTCTTGGAATGGTAGGATTTTATAGAAAATTAATACCAAAATTTTCAGAGAGAATGAGATTATCCCCTAAAGGCTCGTTCACATTAGATGAATCTGAACGACAATCTTTCAGTTCTGTAATTAAGGAACTTAATGATACATCCTCATTAGCTCACCCTGAACCTGTACAAATTAGCAATTAGTCACTGACAGTAGTAATTATGCTGTCGGTGCGGCATTGCACCCAATGGTGGAAGGAAATCCAATACCGATCGAATTTTTCTCTAAAAAAAGTAACACAAACGCAAATGAGATATTCTACATTCGATCGCTAACTTTTAGCAGCTTATTTGTCAGTGCTGCACTTCCGTCACTCCATAGAAGGTTGCCAAGTGCTACTTTTAACTGACCATAAGTCATTGTGTGGTGCATTTTATAGTTTAAACTCCGCTAAATCAGACAGACAACAACGACAATTACTTATCCTGACAGAATTTATTTCAGATATTGAACATGTAAAAGGTAGTCAGAATATAGTTGCTGATTGTCTATCCCGACCAACTCTTGCTGTACAAATAGATGCGTGTGATTTACCTGCACTTGCAGAAGCACAGGCATCTGATACAGAAATTCAATCTTTTCAGGACTTAAAAAAATTCACCATACCTGGAGATAACCAATTTATATGGTGTGACTTATCAACGTCTTACCCCAGACCTTTTGTTCCATCTAAATTGTGTGAGTCCATATTCTATAGTATCCATTCCATAAATCACCCTGGCATTAAATCATCCATTAAGATGATTAAAACTAGATATTACTGGCCAAACATGGATAAATCAATCAAAGACTTTTGTGCATCATGCACAGCCTGCCAACAAGCAAAGGTCTACAAACATACAAAATCACCTATACAGACATTAGAAATACCATCAGCTAGATTTCACACAGTCCACATAGATATAGTAGGACCACCAACAAAAGGCCCAAATAGCAGTTACATCAGTCCGTATAGATATATCCTCACATGTATTGACCGCACAAATCCTTGGGTAGAAGCGCAACCCATCAGCGAAATCACTACAGCTTGTGTAGCTGAGGCTTTTATAAACACGTGGGTCACACGTTAGGGTGTCCCGCTGCATGTTATAACCGACAGAGGCCGACAATTTGAAAGTGAGTTGTTTAGTGAAGTAGCAAAAATAATTGGTTTTTATAGACTACGTACGACAGCTTATCATCCTCAATGTAATGGTTTGATTGAGAGAATGCACAGGACCATTAAAACTGCTATTATAGCACGAAAAGAGTCTTGGCTCTCAGCTCTTCCAATAGTACTTCTTGGGATTCGCAGTATGCCCAATAGCTCTGATTTGTCTCCTTTTTATGCTGTTACAGGTACACAATGTTTGCTACCACAGCTACTAATAGATAGCACAAGCGAGGAGGCTATAACTCAAAAGTTCACAAGAGATTTACATAAAACCATGTCACAAATTGATGTGAGAGACTTCACCAAAAGAGTTAATAAGTCCGCAAAATCTTATGTCCCAGAAAAACTTCAAACTTGTGATAAAGTTTGGATTAGAGTGGATCGTGTTCGAAGACCATTGGAGGCAACCTATTCAGGTCCCTACACAGTCCTTCAGCGAACACCTAAATATTTTCTGGTTAAGATAAATAATGATATGGATACTCAAGTTTCTGTGGACAGGTTGAAACCATATATAGAAGTACAAAAACAAATAGTAGAGAAACAAGTAGAATAAAAGATGAATAAAAACAAAATGCTTAGTGATTCAGAACAAGAAAGTAGGAGTTAATGACAGTAAATACAAGAAATAAGAAAGAAGATTCTCCCATGACAAATACAAAATCTCGTTCAGGTCGAAAAGTTTCCTGGAAGAAATATAACGAGTACTATTATTAGTAGTACACTCCGTTCTAAAGGGGGAACTTCTGTTATGGTTTATAAAATGGCGAGTGTTCTAAAAATAGAAAAAGGTAGACACACCGACGCCAAGAATTCAAAATTGGGCGGCAAAATAAGGAACCGTTTCTTTTGGTAGGAGTAGGAGTAAGAGTAGGAGTAAGAAGTAGGAGTTAAGGACAGTAGTTTTGTGTAAGAGATTTAAAAAGGGGAATACGTTAGAGTTGACGACTAGAGTCCAGAAGGGACTCGTTTACTACTAGCGTCCCACAGTGAAGAGAATATAACTAGTCTGCTCCTGTATCCACACAAAATTTAAAGGTTGTAACTTGATGTAAAAACCTAAAGTTTTATACCAAAAATAACCATCATTAATTCAAGTTTGTGTTATCTTGTAATTATACCAAAACGAAGCAACACAACAAATTAAAAAGTAAAAAATAGAATACAATAGTCTAAATTTGTTTATTAGATTCCTGTTGAGGAGAGTTTTTAAAAAATAATTTATATATTAATATAAGAAATTTATCAACACGTATTCTTTAAAAAAAATGTTGTAATGAAACCAGACAGTTAATAAAAATAGTTTGAGTGAAAGCTGATTTGTATACAACCTTGTGCAAATTAATTGAGACAAAACGAATGTCTTTCACATTTCCTTGGTCATGTATACGTCGTCGCTTGGCGTTGTTTTTCTCTTCTAATCGCATATTCCTTTACGTTTTGAACTGATAGATCCAGTTGTTTCTTCGCCTTGATGACACGCTTGACAATTGAAAGGCTGACACAAACAATATCTGAGATTTACAATTTTCTTACGCTCCCTTGGAGTAACGTCCATCGCAGACAATGGACGTAGGACAACTAATCGACAGTCGAGACAATAGTGTTTGGGAATAAAAATCTGATGCAATCACAAATGATGCGATATTTTTCAAGGCTAAACAAATTTCATCATACTCCCCGAAAATAAATTCATCTTACTGTACACCGCTACAGATAACCTAATCTGAAGAAAAATAGAAATCAATAACACCCTGTCACTCCAGTTGATCTAAAACTGACCGTATGGGGAAAGAAAGGAAATTAAAGCAGTAGTTTCAATTAATTTGCACAAAGGTGTTTGCGAAGCTGAAATTGATGAAAAAATACCACCAAAATAAAGCCTGACTGTTTATAAAACAAAAAGAAAGATAAGTGTATATAATTTGAATTTCAAATTTGTAAATAAAGTGGCCTAGTCTTATGGTGTGAAAATACGCCTGTGAAAATACGCCTAATTAAATTGATAATACGCTCCCATAGCGATTTCACCTTATAGCACTGGTGCTGGTTTGTGCTCATACCAATTTTCTGCATAATGAACATTATAATGTTGGCTTATCTTCCAATTCAGGTCTACCCTGTCATGTTTATATTTAAATTAATTTGGGGCCAGAGTAAAGCACCCAGTGTTTGTAGAAAACGAAATTTAAAATCTGTCTTATTCAATAAATATCTTTGCTTTTTTTTTCTTTTCTTTTTTCTTTTTTAATATAATCGTTTTCCCCCAAGCAAGGCAATACTGCCACTGGTGTGCAATGGGCTACAATGTGAAAAGATGGATGACAGAAAAGAAAACAGTATAGATGATGTTGTAGAAAGGGTAAGAGAGATGTCCGAGTCACAGAGACAGAATATGACAGTTGACGTTGCATTTAAACTTTTAGAGATTGTAGCTGTCAGAGAAGCAAGTAAGTGGAAGGGGAGTTCCACAGGCGAGAAATGCGAGGAAAGAAACTGATGGAATAGAATTAGCGATTACATTAGCCTATTTTGACAGTAAAAGGGTGAAACCTATTTGCCAACCTAGTTGCACGGGTAAATTGATGAGGGCGGATCTCTGGGGAATAAAGCTCGTCAGTGAAAATACTTGTAGAAAAGACAGAGGGAAGCCACATTTCGTCGGTGAGAAAATGGCTGAAGACGACAAGCTATATCAGGACCAATTATATTGCAGATTCTTCTTTGGATTTTGTCGAGAACCCCAACATGAACAGCAGGAGAACCTGACTAGATATGGTAATAGTATTCAATAAATGGACGAATGGTAGATTTATAAATGTGCAAGATGGATTCTGACGAGAAAAACTTCTTAGTAACAGATGTAGCTGATGATTTAATGCATTCATTCAACTTGTGATCGGCTGGGAGAGTGTGGCCATGAGGGCACAGTATATTGTTATCGGAGAGACTAGTGTGATCCATATTAATGGAAGGTAGGAAAGCTTCCCTATGGAGGTTAAAGGAGAGCAGATTCGTTCTCGAAGCATTAAAATTTACAAGCCATTTCTTACCACAATCCATCACACACTGAAGATCCTTTCCAAGAGTAGAAGCTAAATCTACTTTGTCAGCCCAAGCAGATTTTTTATTAAACTAAAAACTTTGTTCCAAGGGATGTCACAAACGAAGTCGCGGAACGTATCCCAATCCACTCTTTGATAGCAGTAGGATATTTTGCTGGTAAGAGATTCACGGAAGGAGGGAGAGTGGAAGAATATATTAACGGAAACCACGGTATAAGCAGAGTTGCCAAGAGAGTAGAGCTGCATGGCATGGCAAGATCAGGAATAGAAGTGAAACGGAGATCTAGCAGTGAGCCAAATTCATTAAGGTTATTGGGGAAACGTGTGAGGAAATCCACTAGTTGCGTGAGAGATTGAGTGAGTGAAAAGTTCATGATATGGACGCCAGCAAGATCTGTGACGGATTTTGCAGCCACTTGGCGCGGTGACTCACCGAACACAAATATATTAGCGAACAAATGAGAGGAAACGACTTTGTCTATATTGTTCGAGAGACTGTCTAGTACGAAACAGTCAGTAGAGGAAGGGGGCGGTAGAGAAAGAAAAGAGAGTTTAGTAGAGAGAAACGGAGACATATATAGGAATGATCTAGAGATTCAAGAGAAATCACCCTAGACAGAGGGAGATGTTCGCTGACATAAATATCAAGTCCATGCATATGAATATGGGAGTCCTTTCTAAAGAGGGGAAAGTAACCGGGGATATAGAAATCAGAGGAAGAGATAGAAGGGTCAAGGTTAGAGAGCTAAGATGCCAGGTGAGTTTTCGTGGAGGAAGGATTCAACGCTGCAAAACTTCGTACGGATATCACGGACGTCGGAGAAAGGGGTTCAGCTGTTTTGCTTAGCTGGTTTACTTTTTTATTTCTTTAATTGTGTGTTGTCATAATAAAATATGTTTTTGGTAAGGAGCGGCCTAGAGTAGTAATATCAGTCGGTCTTTAAATGCAACAAGTGTAAGAGGGAACAGGTGACTACAGCATAAAGTGGGCTCGGGCTTGCTCACCGGAGGCACTTGCAGGGACACCCATCCATGCGCGACATGGCACTACAAGAACCCCGATATTATTCAACTGTTGATTAGAGCGGCCTGTTAAGATGCTACGCAAGAGCTCGGGCTCCTAATTACCAGTCAGAAGCAACAACTAGACAACGGCCAGCCCGGTGCCCTTAGTACGAAGAGACGTTGCAATCATCCACACACATTACAAGAAACTTACGATAACACCACTCTTTCTAAACAGGAAACACGGGATAAGCCTCTATTCCTGTTCAAAAGAAGGGTAAGGAGTATGAACCGGGAGATAATAGTGTCTATCTACTCCAATTAAAAAAATACTTAAGGACAAACCAATTTACTAAGTTTTAACTTAAAGTAGGGAGAATTTTAAGATATCTTTCTACGTGAGGACAAACGTTCACATAAGAATATCTTTTAAAATATGTTTGCTGTCAGAATGTCTACAATTATATTTAAAAATTTGAGCAACGCTTTACATACAATATTTAAAAAACTGACGTTTAGAAAAAATAAGTTCAATGTAAATCTTACCAGAGAACAAATCAGCTTCTATTAGAATATTAACTGAGTTGAATGAAACATAAAATTAATCATGGGGAATTTTATTTCATTTTTTTCTCGTTGTCATTCAGTCGGTGGGAAGCTTCCTTGACTATAACACTTTATATCCAATATATATATATATATATATATATATATATATATATATATATATATAAAGAGAGAAATTTATTGGTAAGTTTTGCGTTTGATCAGGTAGGATGAATCCTATGACTTCTGGTTTCAACCCAGAGTTGCGCAACCACTGATGGGTTAGAGTTTTGTCAATGTCAGAGTCATGTGTTTTCAATAAGTATTGGTCATATAAGGGTATTTTGTTTTCAAGTTAGACAGACTCTTACGTTTTACACTCTACTTGATGTTTTTGATCTCTTAGTATTTTACCTCCTATTTCATCTTTTTTTTTTTTTTGTACAGTCGGAGATGTATTATTATTATTATTATTGTCCAAAAGGTTTCTCCCTTTTTCTTTTCTTCCTTTTCCTTCCCTTTTTATTTTCTTCTGTTCTTCCTCATCTTTTCTTCCTCCTCTTTGTCTAATATCAATAGTAATTCTAATCGATTCGATATAGTCTGATTAGCATTGATCTACAAATGAGAGATTTTATTGTGAGCAGAGGTAAAGAATGTCTTGTTAAATTTTAACGCCTCAAAAAAAGAAACTGCTATAAATAATCTGAGAGAATCCTTCCTGCCTTCCAACGACATGTCTAGTGCCAACCTCTAGCATCGCAGCAACTCCAACACTCAGAATGAAAAAATTATCAAAAAGCGTCTCTAATGTGTCTTTCCCATCTTTTCGTAACTGCCGATGATATTTGAGGTAATTACAAGGAATTTTTTATAATTAAAAAAAAAATTAAATCTGTTTTTGGCTTGTTTATCGCGTAAACGTGAATGAAACCCCCTCCCCCCCCTATATATATATATATATATATATATATATATATATATATATATATATTAAATGAACTGCTCCAGAATTTAATAGTAAGTTATTATTATTAATTTTTAAATTTTACAATGGTCAGTTTTCAATCCGTACCTGGAGATTGTTGTGTGCGTTCAACACAGAGTTGTGCCAAACAGTGATAAAAAAATGTATCTTTATTATTAATAATATAAATTGTATCTGTTATTTTATATCAAGCACTTTTATTACCACTAGCAGTCACTGTGCAATATTTCATATATGTGTGTGTGTGTGTGTATTGATAGTAACTTGCTTGGTTGTTTGGAGGTTCAGGTTTTATTAAGTAAACTAAATGCTTTTAATTATAACTAAATCTAAAATATATATGCCATAAATACAAATTTGATTAATGAATTATCTATAAAACTGAATCTTTTTTTTTTTTCATTCAACTTATTGATATAGGGCTTTAAACATTTTAAACCCATCTTTTATCTATTTTTATTAACTATTCTAGTGGTTCAATTTCAACATTGCTTGCAGCAGTTTTTTGTTGCTTCCCAAAATCTTCTTTTCTTGAAAATTACTATTCATTTTATGATAGGCCACAAATTTTCTATTGCATCATTATCTAGAGATGTTGAGAGCCATTCCGTTAATCTTATGTATTTGAAACCTTGTTTGTTATGCTAGGCAATAATCAACTTTACTGAATGTGAATAATCGTTGTATTACATAAATATTCTGATCAGGATTACATTATATTGTTATTAGAAAAATAAAAGGAAGAGAAGACGAGGAAGACCAGAAGAAAATAAAAAGGGAAGGAACGGGAAGAAGAGATAAAAGGAAAGAAAAGTGTAGGACAATAATAACGATAATAATAATAATGGTAATAATAATCTTTATTATAATAAGAGTCGTGTGTGTCCGTTCCTCACAAGGCCTTATTGGTGAGAAGAGTAATATGTCAATCTTTCTTTCGTGAAAGGTGTGTATGGATGAGCGGAGGAGTTTGACTGATATTCGCGACTGCGGTTAAATTCTTTCATGTCTGCGCCCAGTGTCGTGTTGGAAAGAAGGTGAATGATTTTCGTGGTGAACTCAACTTTTTTCGTTTCATGGAAATAGCCGTTAACCACCTTTTTCTTTCTTTCTTTCTTTCTTTCTTTCTTTCTTTCTTTCTTTCTTATTTTGTTTATTTCATTCATTTTCTCACTGAAATTAAGTCGTGTCTTTTCCTCTCTTTCCCCGCGATCAAAATAGAATAGTCCATTATTTATGAAGTATTGGCAAATGTTAAGTTTTTCTGTTCCCTTATTTCTTTCTTTCTAACCAAATTCCTTATGAACATTTCTCTTAATAATAATTAAAAAATAATTCAGAAGACGATGTTATCTTTATCTTTATTTATTCATTGAATTTTTATTTTAAAAACTTTATTTCCATACATTACTTTTTTCTTTCTTTTATATTCTCACTGAAATCAAGTATTGTCTTCATCCTTTAAATATTTGAGCCTAACAACTTTAACAAAATATTTCAATAACAATCATAAATCATTGGATACAAATGAACAGATTTTAAATTGGCAACTTTTTCCATTTCACTGAAACTGAGTTAAACAGTTTTATCTTCTCTTCTTTCTTTTTTCTTCCGTTCTTTCTTTAATCATTTATTTCCTGAAACCAAGTAGCGTCTCTGATATGTCTTTCCGCGCTATCAAAACACGCTATCATAAAGATATATTCGGTCGACCGTGATCAAGGTTCTCAAATATATACTATAGTTGCAGTAATGTAGAAACTAGAATACATCTTAATTTCTGTTATCTGCTAATAAAATTTGTTTCATTTCGTTCTCAGATTATGGATCATAGCATGAGTTTTCATTCACGTGTGAAAAATCAATACCAGAAATTATAAAAATCTGACGGATAATAAATTTGTAATAACTATTCAGTTAAAAGTATGTAATCTTCACCAAAAGAATCGATGATTATGTTTGTGTGCGTAGGTGCGTTTAGAGTTTCACGTTTTATCTGGATTGATTCAAGCTAAACTTTATATATATTATTTATGTATTGTAACTAACTTCCATGTTGCATACCTACGGGCTTCTGCTTCTATGCAGTGTTACCGTGGCCTGAATACATCCTAAAAATGTGGACATGTCGCAATAGTCAAAGAGTCAACGAAGAGAAGATATGAGTTCACGTTGTGAACCGTAAGTTTTTATTTTTGTTTTTTTTGTTTTTACTTTCTAACCAATAAAATTGTGAAAAATACAACATACGGTACGATAGAGGCAATAAAGAATTTCTTTCGCTTTTTTATTTACAAAAACAAAATATGAATCTATAAGAATGGATTGACAATGTATGATGGTCGAGAACTTATCCGGTCGTAGATGAAGCTTTGCTGCTCTTTTTATTTAAACCAGAAACGGCAATTTTACGTTACCTTGAAGAAGGAAATGTAGAAAAAATATCTTTCTCTCTCGTTCTCTTCTAGTTGGCTCGGTTCTCTCTCCGTTGACACTTCTACAACCAGCAATTATATATTTCTTTATCACTGACTGCCATCCTCATTTTAATTAAAACCGACAGGATGGTCTGCAAGTTCAACCAGTGGAAACAAGATCGATAGATTATCTTCACTATCATAACTACCCAAATTCAGCATAAAATTGAAACCATTTACGACTCAGACACTGGTCAGATGCTCAGGTGTCGAGCGACCCTACGCCCACACCTGATCATAGGACTCTTGATGATGGTGAGAATGATAATGATGATAACGATGATTAATTCTATAGGGAATTTAGAAAATTAAATGCTGATACTTATTTTCACCTCACAAAATTCATCAAATGCTTTGACTTTCAATATTTAAAGCAGAAATTTAAAAATTGTGAAATTTAGCTACATTCATCAAGTACGCACACTAACACGTTTGATATTTCGTTCCAGAGAGAATTCTATATAATAATATATTCTTTTTACATTATGATAGAGCTAAGCGCTTCATGACAACTCTGTATAGTGTTTTCTACTGACATGAAGTGGAACGATTATATTGAATCACTTGCTAAATCTGCTGCTAAAAAAGTGGGTTCACTGTGCCATGCTAGACCATTTTTCTATAGGGAATTTAGAAAATTAAATGCTGATACTTATTTTCACCTCACAAAATTCATCAAATGCTTTGACTTTCAATATTTAAAGCAGAAATTTAAAAATTGTGAAATTTAGCTACATTCATCAAGTACGCACACTAACACGTTTGATATTTCGTTCCAGAGAGAATTCTATATAATAATATATTCTTTTTACATTATGATAGAGCTAAGCGCTTCATGACAACTCTGTATAGTGTTTTCTACTGACATGAAGTGGAACGATTATATTGAATCACTTGCTAAATCTGCTGCTAAAAAAGTGGGTTCACTGTGCCATGCTAGACCATTTTTCTCGCCTGAATCTGTCGTACACTTTTATAAATCTACTATTCATCCATACACTGAATATTGCCGTCACATCGGCTCTGGTACCTCTGATATGATCTAGAAATTCTTAAAAGAACCCAAAGAAGAGTCTTCAATATTACTGATCCTAACCTGGCACCTTGGCTTCAGTTACGTCCCTGCTGCCGTAATGTAGTTTCCTGTGCCTCTCCCATAAATATTTTTGTGGTGGTTATCTTGATGAGCTTTCTTTTTTGGCACCTCGATCTCTCAGCTAGAGCTTTATTGTTTTAATGTTGAAATATATATATATATATATATATATATATATATATATATATAGTCATCCGCAGACAGATCTGTTTCGCTGTATCACAGCTCATCAGTACGGTTAGACTCCGATTGCTTTTTAACCCAGGATTGAAACCCGACCGAATTGGTGTCAGTCGGCGATTCTACCTCTGGGCTATGGACGTTCGGTAGAAGAAAGCAGACTTTTTAGCGTGTATATTATCATTATACGCGCCCAATAGCTATATATATATATATATATATATATATATATATATTTGCACGGCTGCAAACTCGTGTTCTAGTACGACCATTAATTCATATCTTTTTGAAGAACTACTAATACGTTAAATGAATGTGGTTCTTCAGCCTAGTAAGAGACCTACACGTTCTGGTACAAAGGGGCATTCATGAGGCCTAACGTCACGCAGTACCGGAGCTACATTATGATACAAATTGAGACGTCACGTGAGACCACTTCGAGACCTGCGTATCTTGCCACAAACATCACATATAAACTGGTGGAAGTCTACGGTTCCATAGTCAATCGCCACCTTGCTTTGGTGCGCTCTCAAGTGGCTTTTTAGAGCAGCCATCGACAAACACACTCTACCACAATCTGTACACATCAGATCGAGCTGACTGTGGATGTCTTCAGGAAGCCCAACGGGAACGTCCTTGCGTACATCTCTTTTAAGCTTTGCGTGCCTACTTCTCTCATCTTCAAAGGGTCGCGTTCCACTAATAACCACTTTCTTCCGATTATTGCGATTAAATGCATATTCTTCTCAGTGCTCACAAAAATGATGTAATTCTTCATCCCACCCTTGATGCAGTCCTTAAACCGCATCTTAGGTTTGCTGGCATTTCTCGTCTCTGTTTGCAGTTCACCATAAAGCAGATGCTTTGGCATGCGGCTGTCATCAATTCTGATAAGGTGACCTGCCCACCAATGATGATGTTTTAGTATTAGAGACTCAATACTATCACAGCCGCCTCTCTCTAGCACCTCTACATCACTAACAAACATTTGCCAGGTAATGCCGAGGATATGACATAAGCAGTTCTAGTGGAATCTCTCAGGTTTCATCCGTCTGCAGTTGACTACCAACGTCTCGCAAGCGTAAAGGTGTGCTGTAAGCACACAAGTGTGATAGACCTCCAACTTCGTACTAACCGAAATTCCAGGCTAAGATCACAGACGTTTATTCAGTTTTCCAAATGTGTTTCTATATGTGATAATGATATTTCCACAAGATGACAGGACATGGTCAACGTGCTCCCAAGATGCACAAATGCGCAAACAACCTTGAACTTTTCCCCATAGACAAAGATGGTTGGTTCACGATATGCCTTTCCTGGAGCTGGCTGGTACATGACTACCGTCTTCTTCAAACTAACAGTCAAACTCAGCGCAGTGCATGCATTAGAAAAAGCATCCATGAGATGTTGCATGTCCTCCTCCGAGCGAGCTACAAGATCGCAGTCATCAGCATATAGCAAATCCCTGAACCTCTGACTTTGCATTAAACCTCCTGATGTTAAACAGCATTCTCGTTGAACAGCAGCGAATGTAAATACCATGGTTGCAATTCTTAAAGACTTGTTCAAAAAATGTTACCCTTTTTAATTCCATTCTCAACCGTCACCGGCTCAGAGAGCTTTCCACCAACATTAACCCAGGCCTTCATATCATATTGAAATAAACTTTTCGGGACACTCCAGCTTCCCTAAAATATACCACAAAGCTTTTCTGCTTACAGTGTTAAATGCCTTTGTCAACTCAACAAATGCCTGGTAGAGATTCATATTTTGCTCGACACACTTTTCCTGCAGTTGTCTGGCTGTGAATTTCATATCTACAGTGACGCGTCCAGCCTTAAAGCTTGACTGTAACTCCGGAAGAGCTTCATCAGCAATGTGGAACAGCAAGCGATCTAACAGAAATCTACAAAGATCTTTGCCGACAACAGACAACAACCATACACCACGATAATTTCCACAGTCATCCTTTTTTCCCTTGCCCCCCTCCTGTACAAAATAATCATGACACCATTCCTCCAGTTATCTGGAATATTGTTATTGTTGCAGGTATCTAACAACAACGAATGAAGCCGATGCAAATGATTTCCTCTTCCGTGCTTAAAAATCTCGGAATACAGCCCATCTGTCCCAGGTGACTTTCCACCAATAAGCTTTTTGATAGCACTTTCAACCTCCTCAAACGTTAGATACCTCACGAGAATTTCCTTAACATAGATTCTCAGGTTCTTGTCTGAAGGCTAAGGGGAATATTTCTCCCGGTGGAGAGATATTCCCCTTAGCCTTCGTCAAGACAGACATCTAGGAGAAGAAAAACTCTCATATATATATATATATATATATATATATATATATATATATATATAAATGAGAGATTAAATGCCAATCAAACCCGACAGGATGATAAAATAAAAAACAAATAGAAAATGTATATTAGTATGTATGTTTCACTTTTATTAAAACTTCATCAGAGATTGAGAGAAAACAAAGAGACAGAAACTCTAGTATTTTCGATTTTGTTTGGATCAGTTTTCATTGGTCAGACACGTATCACGTAATTAATTCTATATGTATGTAAGTTTGTGAGTATTTGTGTATGTCTAAGTGGGCATTGGATAGTAATGTGCAGTGATGATTCTACGAGGGACCAGAAGGTGGTCAAGCTTCCCCGCCCATTTTGGCCGGCCCATCGGCTGGGCCCCGCTTTTTATTAATCTCAAAAATTTATGAAACTGAACAGTCTCTGATTCTGAAAAAATTTAACCTTCAGTACTTTTCTCTCTGCGTTTTCTTTTTTATTTAGCTTTGTAAGGACACATACAGAGTCCAGTTTGAGAACAAACAAAACAAAACAACCAGATAGATAGTAACAGACATTTTATTAGAAAGGGAAAGAGAATAGTCATATTTTCATATCTGAAAGAAGACGTTAATTAGAAATAATGTCCCCAACTTGATATGTAGATACATAGGCAGTCAGTGATTTATGGCTGAGTGAAAGAAATATTCAGTAATTTTCTCCTTTCTACTGAAGAATTTCCAGACACGGAATTTCTATGTTGTGTAGTATGAAAATGAAGACGCTGCTTGAGTTTGCCTCTCTCCTCCTTAGAAAAATCTTGGCTCCTAAGTCCCCCACCCCACCCACTTTCAGAGTTCCACAATCGCCACTGGTAATGTGTGTCCGTAATTGTGTATATGTGTCTTTCTAGTAAGAGTTCTATTATCTGCACATTTGTGCGTTCAGGCCAGCGCAGTGGGGGTGTTACACCATTCAAATTAATGGCTGATCGTTTTAAGCATGTATTCTTTGTGTTAGAATGATATAAATTAGATTCTTTTAGAATGAGTTCAAAGAAAGATGGCGATGTAATGCAATGTTTTAGGTGTATGTTTATAGTTGGTAATAATGTTATTAAATTTTCAATACATTTTCTTTTTAAAGAATGATGTACTTTTTCTTTTAATTATGGTGACATTAGTGAAATCAAAGTTATGTCGAGCATCGTTTCGATGCAAATCGAAAGAGTTAAGTGGTTTGTCCATTGTGTTCATAGATGCGGGCTTTTAGATCATGTGATGTCTCCTCCTGGATGTGCGTTGTGGTACACGGAACGAGAAATCGGAGAGCCGAGTCCGAATTCCAGTTGAATTCGTTGCATTCACTTACGTGCAAACACACTTGGAAAAGATATTAATCCGTCGCTTCTCCCTGCAGCTATGGGTTAAAGAGCAAAACAGATTGGGTTCTATAGCCAGTCTACCACAGAAAGTAATTGGAACCTACTGCAGGGAAAATCTTCTGTCCAGTCAGTCATGTCTCTTTCGAGACATAATCGCCCAAGCGTCTATCTCGTATGGCACTTAACTGACTACATAACTGATGACAGCGATCTGGAGAAATAACACCAGGATGCGACACTCTTGGAAAGTGCCTGAAAACCATACTAGTAATCTAGGCTTTGTGAGTGAAATTGGGTAGACGAATCACTTTCTAAGCAGTCAATAGTTTTCTAGTATAAAGTCAAAACATCGTGCCCAAAGACTTTCACTTACTGGTATTTTTTTAAATCATGCCAGATTGCGCATGCGCGCGCGCACACACACACACAGAGAACACACTATCTCTCTTTTCATTATCTCTCTCTCTCTCTCTCTCTCTCTCTCTCTCTCTCTCTCACTTCATTATTGTGTGTAATTTAATGCACTTGCTGCTCTAAAGATAACAGTGAGCTGCCAACTAAATTTGCATCCCTAAACAAACTAATAAAGGATTTTTTATATTGATATATATTGAATAATATACATTAAGGCGTAGAAGTGGGTGGGGATAATTCAACGGTATCAAAGCAACAACGATTGGCGTGTGACGTTGCCATAACGACACATATTGACTAAAATCGGAAATTGCTCATTAATCACCCAATGTAATTCCGAGTCGTAGCGGACGAGATTTATACGAGTTAACCCTAATCGAGTCTGACGTGATAGGCTTACAAACGAACGAATATGTTTAAATGAATGTTTTTTTTTTGTTTTGTTTTTTCTTTTATTAAATCGTTCTTTTTCTTCTTCACTCGAAAAAAAAGTCTTTGGTCAATTTTAACTAATTTTGATTGTTTAGCCAAACCAGAACTATGCAGCAAGAATTACAGCTGCCATCTCATAACAACGATGTAACAGAGTCATATAAACAGGTAAGCCGGCTTCATGCACTTCGTTTTGATGTGGTGATTACCACAGTTAAGCGCTAGTATAAAGATTTCACTGGATTTGATGAATGCTAAATTGTTATTAGCAGATGAATAGATCAGAGTATTTGTGAAACTTGCGTTTATAGGGTACTCACGTTTAGTTATGGTGAGTACCTATCGGCAGTGATCCGAAAAAGGAAATTCAGCAGCTGCCAATAAAAAAAGAAAAAGAAAACATTAGGCAACCAAGTACAAACCAACATAAAGGATACTTTGGCATATAAATCGCAGACAGCTTTCACCAAGTTAAAGAAAGGAATGTGCTACAACATGAAATACAATCAATACTTGTGTATGTGGCTGTGTCGCCGTAAACCAGATAAAATACCTATGTATTAACGAAGTAATAAAAATATGTTAGATTAATAAATAAAAATTCAGTATTTTCTTTAGAAATTGCTTTATTTACATTTCTGATACGAAACTAAGCAGTTATTAACTTTCGGATACCTCAACGAGTAACATGTGACTAAAGGCAACTAGAACCTTCGCTTAATCACGACGCTCTTCGTAGACAAGTTGGTTAAAAGCACGTCGAATCAAACGACAGTTTCTTCTGCAAAGGAGGATGCAATTTTGAATCCTGCTGAAGATTTTTTTTCTCGAATGTTCAGGCCGGTAGACGAAATAAAGTATTGTTTAAAATAAATGGACCGTCTCTACTCGAATATGAATATCAACTAAAACTAGCGTTTAAAGAAATAAAAACAAAAAGCCTATGCAAATCAATGTATTATCGTTGAAAGCGCCTTCAGTGGGCATGCAAGCGTTGGGAGCGGACTACGTACCGATTGAAAACGGTCGCCTGACTTAGTGAATCTTCTTATTTTTTCTCTGAATAGGGCGAACGATAGGGTGTGTCTGTATCATTATCCTGTGAAAGCTAAGATGTACTGTCAGAAAAAAAGCATGCCGAGATCGTGTAAAGGTTTTGACAACGTTCTGCATTGATTCCTAACATTTATGCGGAAGATACTAGGTTGACTAGAAAGACCTAACACACACTGATGTTTCGCTCCGAAAGAAACGTGTTTACTGCCCATATTGGAAACAAATACATACGGTTTTCACAGATTTTTATGACGATTTCAACGTGAATTGTGTATATCCCATAGGCTATATACTAGCATAAATATTTGCCTCTTTTTGTTTGTGAAGTTTAATTACTTACTCACTAGTGAAGAAACTGGTCATTACAAAAACTTGTCTTTTGGTTTTTGTTAGGGTTTTTTGTTTGTGCATATATATATATATATATATATATATATATATATATATATATATAATATTAACTATAGTAATAACAATACCAATAATAACAGAACTAACTCTGCTGAAACTAGTATTAAGCTATAATTTAAATCGTCTTGTAGAACCCACCGAGAACGAATTCGGAGGGAAAGAAAGGGAAGTAAAAAAAAGAAACAAAGTACATGAACAAAAAGTCAAGCACTCGTAAGAAAGAAAAAAAAACCCAACGAAAACCCTAACACTAAAGCGCTCAATACGAAAGTAGAGCAAACAAAGACAGAAAATCTAAGCAAGAGCCAACAACCTACCACGGTTTCGCCCTACGGCTCGTCAGGGAAATTGGCTCAATTTCCCTGAAGAGCCGTAGGGCGAAACCGTGGTTGTTAGCTCTTGCTTAGATTTTCTGTCCTTATATATATATATATATATATATATATATATATATTAATCTGGTAAGTGATCGGGAAATTCACCCGACTTCAATCTCATCCAGTATTTGAAAGCCATGATGAAATAATGTGTTGAAAATGTTCGACTGGGCTTTCTCAGAGAATGTATGGCGAAAGTTTGAAATAATTAAAAAGTAAACAACTTTTCTCTCTTTTAAATGTGAAATTGATTTCGTGAAAGCTTATTGTTGGGAAAAAAATTGAATAGTACGTTGATCTGGTTTTGTTGACAAAAGAAATGTTAGTTTTCTTAATTGAGATTCATTAAAAACAAAAACACAACATTTATAATAATTTGAACCAAAGGTCCATAGCTTTTAAACACGATTTCGTTTCACACGTAACTGAAATTTATGACATCTAGGTACCTCTACAGATTTGCAATACCTAAGTTTTAAAATTAATTTGAAAAATGAAAAAATCTTTTTTGACGCTTTTATTTTAATTTTATCTTCAAGCTAATATATGGAACTTAATATTTCCAATAATAAAATACTTTGGTATATTTCCAAACTAATTTAAACTGACTGGAAATAGTTTTCGTTTTGAAATTAATGATTTTTTTAACGATCTCTCTCGTCAGAATGTAATTCTTTTTATTAGAAATCTTCCAAAACTAAAATATACTTTATTGAAATGTTAGTTGAGGAATATTAACCGATTTAAAGTATAATCTGATCTTAAACAAATATTATTTACTTTGTTTAAAATATCACAGGAATGCATTTTTTTAATTTGACAATAGATGTTTATTTTAAGGTGTTCATGTCTTGACAGAGTGATGACAGATGGAGGTTTATCTAATGTTGTTCTACGGGGGACTTTATCTGTAAAATATAATTGAAAAAACAACGTGAGCGTCTTTTTTAATATAATTTTTAAGTACTTAGTAACCTTTAAAAACGTGAAAATATTTCCCTATATAATTCTAGATACTTTGGCTTTAAATTTATTGCAGTTATTGCTCTTATTTTCTGATAATGTCGTGTATGAACAACCGTATCTACAAAAACCAGCACGTTTATACACATGCAAAAGAAAAATTCAAAATTCTTTTAAAAATATTGGTGCATCATGATTTGTATTAAGTTTTTCCATTCATGATTAGTAAATATAGTTTTTACTTAATAATAATATCATCTCAAAGTGTAAAATTAATACAAAATTTTAAAATATTTTAAAACTTTATAAATTATTCTAATTAGAATTTAAAAATAAAATGAATGCAATTCTTGTAAACATTCATTATTCATCGAAATAATTTTTTTCTTAAGACAAATATATCTTATTTATAAAATTTTCTGATTAAATAATGTCTTAGTTTTTTTGCATTTTTATTTTACGATTCAGAGCAGATTTTCTGTAAGTGGTTCTGTTTTACAAAAAGAAATCGATGATTTAAATTCTCCAATGAGTTTTTCTTTCCAGTCAGCTTTGCATCGTCTAATTTGGAACAGCACGTGTCAGAATTTAAAGTTTGATTTCACGAAACGACCTTGGAATACAAAATGCCTTCCCAATCCTGCTAGATACATAGCATCACCTTGTTCGGGTGCAAACCGGATTTTGGTGTAATTAACGGTGGCACATTTCGTTTTACCACAAAACCTTTTCGCTCTTCACTATTGTAAACAATCCGTTTTTCATTGCCTGTGATTGTTCTTTAAAAATGTGTTGTTTTTCTTGCATTTAAGCAGAAAGTTGTAGATCGAAATGCAGCAACAATAGATGGTGTGTTTAAAATCCGGACAGTTGACATTTCCCTCACACGTAAAGAGGAAAGAGGGCTTGGAGAATTTGGCAGTCAAAGGACATATTGAAGACAAGAGAGGCAGAAGTAATCGCCAAGCAACCCATTAAACGAGCTTGTCTAAATGGATGACAGAACAAGTAAGTATTAGGAGAAATAGTAAGGGAATACACATTGTTCAGAGCTACAAATGATAGGACGTTGAGGTGAGCCATAATCACACCTTGAAAGGACACGACACATGAAAGAAGTAGTGTAGTGCCTCTGTTATTCACCAAATTATTAACAAGTTAGTCACGTAAACTATTTTTAGTACAATGAATCCGATCTTCACTAAGTGTTCCAAACTTGTAGACTAATAACAGATATGCTTTGTAAATATGTTACTACATATAAAAATGCATTTCTCAGTTCATGTAAAATATTTAGGGGTTCCGTAATAGTAAAAAAGTTGAGTACTGACAGATAAACGACAACAAAAGTGAATGCAAATAGAAAACTGTTAAAAGTAATATGCTTAAAATCTGGTAAGACTAGTTACTAATGCCTGCAATTACCACTCTAAAGATTCCGCGGTTGTGGGGGGGGGGGGGACAAAACTTATAAATTTTACTTTGCTTCTGGGTCGTCGCAAAATTGTTAGAAGCAAGGGAAACGTAGACTGTTTGCGAAAGGTCAAGGGTGAAGTCCGGAAATTCCTGTCTCTTGTAATTGCTACATTTATTCAACCGGCAATGCATCTCTATTCCATTTTCTGTGTCTCGGTCTGTACGGGCAAAGTATAAGGTACCCGGGCCTTTCTTTTTCTTTTTCTTTCTTTCTTTCTTTTTTTTTTTTTTTTCTGTGTACTTACACTCAGTTCTAAAGATTGACACTTCTCGATTTGTCTTGCGCGTACACACACACACACACATAAGACACATTTAAAAAATTCCAACGGAGCAGGATTTTAAGTTTTCCAGAGTTCAGAGATTAAATATTTTCATTATATTGCCCATTTTTTGTACTTTATGTTTTTTATTTCTTTGCAATGTTTTGTTTTAGTTTTTAGTTTTATTACAAATCGACTTTTTTTTTCAAATCGAGGTTTTCTAGTTAATTTGCAGATACTCTGAACAAAGAAACACATTTGTCTGAATTTATGGGATGAAATAAATTATCATTATTTACATTATTTACACTTGGGCTATTGTCCTCATCTTTATTGTTACAATCACAACGTTTTGGCTGGTGTACCCTCCAGTGATGATTGTCGATCCTAGAAACCTTCAGAGAACTGAACCCTATAACGCAGTAAACTGCTCTCCTTTTGCTGTCCATGTACAGAATTGTATCTTGTACATATTTAGAACTTCCCAGTTATTTTTCGTTTTGCTTCCACTGACTCTAAGTCTTGGTTAAAATTTTGGTTCAGGAATTTGATGATATAGCAACTGTGACTTCAATCCCTGAACAGAATAGTACAGTATAGTTATTTCCTACTTTGCATGAGGTTCAATCTTAGAATTACAATTTTTAAATGCTAAATTTCTCTTTATACAAAATTATATTTTCTTTGAGTAAATTAAGTAATTTATTTGTCTTTTATTCACAATTGTAGTCATTCAGTTTCAAAATAAATTCATTCAACCCTGGGTGAGTTATTCACTAGTATAAGACGCATAATACTCGACTAAACTCAGTCAATATACAATTGTACAAGTATGTACGTGGGTATGTGCGCATGCGTGTTTTGTTTTTCGTTCGTGTTTTGACCTACATTGTCTTTATCTCTTGTCTTGTGAAAACGCTTGGCTGAAATCTTTTAGCTCTATGATTTAAATACTCTGCTTTCTATAAAAAAAAAAATAATAAAAAAAAGCCTCCATTCCGATTTTAAAAAAAATGTCTGATGCTGCCAAAACCTTAACATAATTGCGTATTTCCACGAATTTTTAGTGTTTATAAATTTAACATTTTTCATAAAAAAGAAATCTAATCACCACCTGCAGTGATGATATATATACAGTTTACAATCGAAAAATCAATAAAAAATGCAAAAATTTTAAATTCACTACATGACAAAAAAATATTCACTTGTACAATGTATGTGTTGTGCACCTTAGTATTACAGATGGCACAAATATTCGAGGGGCTTGTGTAGGTAGCGTGTAAAGATTATTAGTACGGAAAGAGGAATCGGCAAGCTGAGTTCAAATTCCGACTTCGTCCGTTGCGTTCACCTTCGCATAAATAGCGTTCTCTTTTTTCCTCTAACCATTGGTTAAATAACAAGGTAGACTAGGCTATCTTACTTTGCGTGGTAGAAGAAAGACTACTGTAAATTCCAACTCGCAGAAATGGCAACGCGAAAACACTCCATAGTCATTTACAAGAAATAATGACAATTCACAGATAATAAAGAAAAGGAAGATGTGGAAAGCCATGATCGTTTACGTTCTGAAAGGACATATTATTTACAACAAAAAACAACAACTACACACATACTTACTTTCTGTCTCTCTCTCTATCTATCTATCTATATATATATATATATATATTGTCCAGTCTTGGCCTCACTGACATGGAGCAACTATATCGAATCAATAGCTGCATCTACTTTGGGTCACTGCGTCGTAACAGAAAATTTTTCTCGTCAGAATCTATAGTGGGTATATTATCTATTCTTTTCCCGTTGTAGTGGGAGTCCGTTCTAGTGAAGAATAATTGTATACCGTTGCAGGTTAACGGAATTTGATCTTGTGGTAGATAGCCCACTATAAGTCATAAAATTATTATAAAATCAAGAAAAGCAATTTGAGAAGAAAAATAACATCTTTATATAAACACACATCAATTAATGTTTTACAGTTAAAGCAATACTTGAATATAGGTCCAACGGAGGTTAAAATGTTCATGGCAAATAATAAGCTGAAAGAGATTTAAGGCTTAGGAATGTGGGAGCGTCGTGAGTAAGAAATGTCTTTGATACAGCCGCTCCTTAGGTCAGTAAGTAGTTTTGAGACAGGGGAGAAGGAAAGAGGGTGAAGGGACGAGCATAGTAGCCACTTGACTTGGTCAAGGGAGATACTAATTACATTCGTCTCACTGGGTCTCTGCGTCGGTCTGTCTGTTAGGTGCTTTCTGTCTCGGCTTTTTATATCTGCTTTTTGGATCAAAGCAGCTCGTTTTGGGATTTCACACTTGTATTTATTCTGGGCTTCCCATTGGCTGGTAAATAAAATTCGCGTAGGCTCGCGAAATGGAAATTTGATATTTGATTAATTTTTATTTTTCAACCGGAACTTCTGCGCGAACCCGGATGCGCAGCGACGACTTTTGTTCATTTGCTTTCTGGTCGTTATAGAGAAACATCCGGTCATTGCTTTCGCACGGTATCACCACAAATCCATCTTGAATATTGGTTGGCCTAACCTTATTGAGTTTCATTATTATTTTTAATAAGTTTAAGGGGGTAAAATAAAAAGAGGACTTCATCTGTGTATCTTGAGTAAGTAGAGTTGTTAGGTATGTTGTGTTTGAATGGGCTAGATTCTAAGAATTCCAGAAAGCGAGAACACCACTGATAGGTAAGCCGAACTTTTGTTTGTAGAAAGTGTTATTGAAAGAGAAGAAACAATGGTTAGTAATTAATTTGCATATCTCTATAATTTTGTGAACCGGTAGTAGATGATGTTTAAACTTGCTATAGACATGTTAGCCATATTAATGTTTCTTATTCTTTGGAGTAGGTCAACCGAATGTTTGATGTGTGTAGTGCAAATGGCGCCTGGGAACGGTGTCAGAATTTTATCGATGGCTCTAGCTAACTATTAATTCCAGATTATGGGTCTGATGGGTTTGTCAGGTTTGCGTGTTTCGAGTAAGCCATATATTGTATGTATAGTGGGGGTGATATTTTATTAACCTCTAAACCAAGATTTATTTTCATTTTTTGATAGTTTTTTTATTGTTTTGTTGAATTTTTTTGTTTTTTTTTGTTTCAGTGTTTAATGTTTGTTCTCTGGTTTGTGTGTAGGTGTTCTCATTATTTAGGAGAAATTCTAATTTTTCAGTGTAGTCTATTATAACTATTCAGCCTCCTTTGTTGGACAGGGTTATGATGATGTTTTTGTTCATGGATAGGTTTTTTAATACATGTATATATCTCCTGGGTAACTGTAGTTTCAATGGTATTTGTGAGAGTGGCTGCTAATATGCCATATACGATCGCGGCATCTTTCTTCAGTTCTATGGCAAATTTTACATCTAAACTTAAACTCCCTGTTTCAGCGGTAGAGAGTTTGAATTTGGAGAGGTTGTCGATGAGATCTGGATTATTGATCTTCTTCTATCTGCGTGCATAGGTTTTGAAGTTTGAGTTTTAACCGATTTTGTTGTTTGTTGTTTGTGTGCGATACAGTTCGTCTCATGATTTCGGCTTCAAATTGAGAAGGATGTTTTTAATACGTAACAAATGCTCATTGGTGAGCTTTTCTTGATGTTTGAGATCATCTGCGCATGTGAGGAGGTAGACGTGGATGTATTTGGGAAAAATATACTTTGTACTAACGACTAATTAAGTAGGGAATTCCTTCTGTTTTGTAGGGAGTAACCGGATAGGAGAAGTTTTTTGCAGGTGGAAATATAATGTAGTTTGTTTTTCTGAAGTGGTTTCCATCTTCATACAAAAAGAGTTGAATAGATAGATAGATAGATAGATAGATAGATAGATAGATAGATAGATAGATAGATAGATAGATAGATTCGAAAATTTAAACAAATTTTCTTTTAACAGTTCTATATCAGACTAATATCACCATTGCAGTTCATATTACATTGTTGGCCTCTCTGACATTCTCATGTTTTACTTTTGGTCACGGCTTGACTAGGTAAAGAGTAACAATTATACGTTTCAGAATTTCCAAAAAACCTGTAATTCTTTTACTGGTTGGAAAATCTAAAAGGATTATACAGACATGGCACAAGCTCTATGAGTTTTATTAATTTCTGGTGTACTCTCTTAATACGAAAGATATTTTTTATCTTTACATACGAGAGGCATGTTTTCTACAATGACTGCAAGAGAGAGCTTGACAATCAAAGAAACTCCGAACTTGCTAAGCTGCCCTCCTAATTTTTTTCTATGGCCTATTCGGCAAAGAAAGTTACCTGATAAATCCTACACTTCCATAACACTTGTTGACTGTCTCTGTTTGAATTCACAAGACATGGTTCTTTTCAGAGATTTGTATCTTTCCAATGAGGTTCCACTTCTCCATCGTCAACAGACCATTCTTCAATCGGGAGAGTCCTAGAAAGACAACAATACTCTATCTTCGTTACGTAACTGGCCTACCGAAGATGAGTATTTTGTAATAGAAGCATACCCCCACTCAGTGGTAGTCTTCGCTAACATCCGGAGACCCCGCAACAGACGAGTGAAAAAAAACAAAAAACTCCTAGATCTCTATTCGTGAACCCAAAATAGGATGAAGGTCTTTAATTTCAACGTTTCCTTGTTCTCATGCTTTATTTGTGGTAACACTGCCATACAGATTGGCGTTCCATTTGAAACAAACAAGAAAGATTTTCACATTTATTTTTCAGTTGTTCACTAATCTTGGCAATGTCAAAATTCTGCATAGAACGTTCACTAAATTCGTTATTTTAAAGTAGTTAAGCTCAAATAAAGTAGTTAAGCTTAAATATTTAATGATTTACTCGGGAAATTTCTACGGATATTTTATTATAGTACTCGCTATACGCTTATTTAATCATTAACTTAAGAATTATGATTCATCAGAAAATTCAACTAGGAAAACCGTGAAATTTTCAAGGGTATTTTTAATCCTTTACTATAAGAGAGCTCTCCGTCCGTCCGAACTCAGGAGGGGATAATTAGAAATTGGTGGAGTTGGAGTTAGGTCATTTGAATAATCTGAAAATAATAAAAACATAATAATGAAAGATGCGATTGCCGGCTCCACCCTTTGTCTCGATTGACCCTCAAGCGTCAAGGAACCTAACTCCACCAATTCCTAATTATCTTCTCCTGATATTGTCATCATAATACAATCGCCTGTCTCACTATTATGGTTTGTTTTTATTTTCAGAATACTCAATTTAATTAATAAATATTTACTTAAGATTTGCCCATGGAAGGGGAACGGTCGAATTATAGAAGAACTGCAAAATATTTGAGTCAGCATTTACAAAGATTGAGGCAAGCTAAAGAGCAGAAGGAAGAGCAACGTAAAAAGGAGCACAAAAAGATGCCACCAGGTTCGTTTATCGCGGTCACAGGAGCGAAGAAAGCAAATTTTAGAACAAGATGCTGCTCAGTATAGAAATGTAAGACAACAAAACAACTATTACAAGAACAACGTGAGCAGATTTTAGAACAAAATGCAGCAAGACACAGAACACATGCATATAATAGGCTGACTCTTAATGAAGCTCTGCAGTATTATATAGATGGATTTCTACAGGTTCCTGTTGACGTTCCTTGCTGTAGTTGCAACCTCATGGAAGTGTGTTACGGCCAGTAGAATGCCTTAATTTTTTCTTGGGAGTGTACAGAAGGAACAATGATCAATTCCAATTTTGTTATATGCTGTAAATCAGAAGTGATACAAATTGAAAGTATCCCTGAGTTACCGAACGAACTATGGAATCCACCTTACAAAGTTTAATTAAAAATCAGTTACGACATTTTAAATATCGCACTCGTCATGAGTCCAGATTAAAAAAATTTACATTAGCACAAAAAACTTATTTCAGAACGATAACTGATATTTGTTTAGCACAGACGCTGGATTGAAAACGTAAAGTTGGAAGTTAATAAATAAAAGGCACGTGAGAACGTGTTTAATAACGTGTTTACATTAATTTTGCGCCAAAAATTTCAACTTTTGTTTTGATCCACTTGACTTGCATAAAGGGAGGTGAAGTAGAGACGGTCGGTTGAATGCTTATTAAATTGGCCTTGTGTCAAACATAACTGAGCTTTCTACAACTTAAAGTTTATCAGAATCATCAGAAGGTTGACGGTTGGAAGAATAAAAGTATAAAACAGAACAGAATAACATCAAGTTGTAGGAGTTAAGTGTTCAAAGAGAAATGGTAGTAAGGAGTTAAGTGAATCCAGAGCTTGTAGTTGTAAGTAGCAGAATGTGTTTATGCAGAATTGACAGAGTATTAATAAAGTCTGTGTTCTTTTCCTTTTTATGGCCGGCGAGAAAGTGAAAAGGAAGATAAAGCAATAAGGAAATTGTACTAATCGGAAGTTAGTTTTTAGAAGTATCTGGTTGCTGTTGTTGTTGTATCTTCTTTTTGACTGCGAAAATGTTGAGAATGAAGAAAAGGTAAAGGAAAATAGCGCACGTAAAGTGTGTAACGAATGTGTAACAGGACCTTATGTCCGGGTCGGCAGATTAAAATTTCTTTTGTCACGTTTTGGCGGTCAGTCAGTTTAAGTGCCATACGTGATACACGCTTGGGCGATCATGTCTCGACAGAGACATGACTGACTGGGCAGAAGATTATCCCGCAGTAGGTTGCCATTGCTTTCTGCGGTAGACTGGTTGCCGACCAAGGCTATAGAACCCAATCTGTCCTGCTATTTAACCCATAACTGGAAGGAATAGACGGATTAATACCTTTCCCAAGGGTATTTGCGCGTAAGTGAATACAATGGATTCAACTGGAATTCGAACTCGGCTCCCCGGTTTCTCATTCCGAGCCGATATCCACTGTACCACAAAGCACATTTCTGCTTCCAGCTGACTGACTGATTCGACTTTCTTTCTTTCTTTCATAGCTAAAAACTTTTTCACATCGGATGTTAACTTTTCTTTCAGTTTTGCAAATCGCTTCCTTTCATTGGTTAGAAAAATAATTTAACACAGGATCGCGAAATTTGGCTTCGTCTTTTTCCTTCAGTATGAGGTCAATCATTTTTCCTGTTTCGTCAAAATTAAAGTTTTACACTGGATTGTTAAATTTGTAAAAAGTGAAGAGAATAGAGTTACTTTTAATTTCGTATTCACCACAGAGGAAACCTACGACCAAATCCTCAGTGAAAATTCTAACCGAGTGCTACAGAAATCATTTTGCCAAGTTAAATAACTCTTAACACACATACCAAAATTGCTGCACAATATCTCACTCGTACAATTAATATATTCACTCACGCACACAATTATATTAACTTACTCAAAAGAACAATTAACAAACATTTTCTACACCCACTTTTGAACGCACTTTTAAGCAACCTTTTTTCGACAAACTGTTTTGTGTACTTGCTTTTTTATTGAGCATAAAAAAGAGAGAATTTATTCTTACATCAATTCATGAACATTTAATTTTAAAGTCACAATACTTTCTTTATTCTCTCTCTCTCTCTTTCCCTCTCTATCTCAACATATATTTTCAAATTCATATTTTGTATATATATATATATATTATTTGTTTTGTTGTTACCAAAAACCAGAATCTTCTTCGTTCATTATTTGTCCGTGTGTTTGTTGTTAATCTTAAGATATTTGCTAATCAAAAAGAATTTACCAGATCAGAAACAAGTAGTGTCATAATGAAAATGTAAGAACATTTACACGAAATGTTGTCTACAGGGAAATAGTGTAACTATTGATATGCTACCTATGTAAAAGTACAGATTTGCTTAATATGTTTTATCTCCAGCAAACCTCTGACGCTCTAATATAGCGGAAATTTTCGTAATTTGAAATTTCCTTCCTTTGATCTTCGTTGCCAACATTAAAACACCCGACATCATCTCTTTCTAAAGAAACTGTAACATGTCAACACCTTTGAAAGTGTATTTGTAAAGATATTCCGCAGTTTTAATAGATGCGCACTATTCAAGATTAATATGCACTTAGTATTTCCACAAGAACTAAGCATTATATGGAACTACTTAACAACAATTTCTCTATTTCCAATACGTATTGAAACTGTGAAGCCACCATTTCGAGTGTTTCGGCGACAATATTGTGGATAAGAATCATTTCCAATTAATGTTTGTGATCTCTAATCTTTTGGATATCTTTTGCTGCAAACTCTGTTCACCAAGCAATAAGTATCATGTATTTCTTCACCAAGCAATAAGGACGTGGCATTAATGGCTTTACGGGATTAGGAAGTTCAGCAGTAACAACTTTATCTATTATCTTGCCATTTGTTGTGATGATTTTGTATTATGAATAAAATATTACAATGAGGTAATCCTGTTTTTTGAAATTCCAATACATTTGCCAGATCTATAGATGATTGTGTTTAATCTGAATCATGCACAATAAGATTTAGCACAAATTAGACTGACAAAACCGACAGTATATTTCAAGATGAATGCAGAAGATCCCCTAGCAAAAAATATCTTCCATTGTAACTTTCCACAACGTTATACTTGGTGTAACAATAATAATTTTTTTAGTATAAAAGTTGGCGGAGAAGAGTTAGACAAAGATATTCCAGAAGCTATGATTGGTAGAGTGTATGCATCAACTTTAACATAAAACGAGAGCGATAAGCTTTGAAAATTTACTCACAATTAACAGTGTTGTTTGCGAAAATTTTAAGTACGCATGTCAAATGATGAATCTATTAGAAAATGATCAAGAATGGGAAGTTTGTCTAAATGAAGCAAGAACAATCTGTTCAATGAATATGTTTTGAAATTTTTCTCATGAAGCAGCTTTGGAAATTGCTCTGAATGATATGCTGTGTGAAATGGATCGTCGCTTGGGCCGTAGTACGATATCTTTTGGGTTGCTTGCTGCCAATCATGATCTCAGAATGAATAATGTTCTACTTCATGAAGATAAGATGGATCCAAATACCGAAGAATTTTTCGCTGCAAACATCCATATGCTATACTCATGGCCAGTTATATATCACTCTTAGCACAGTGGGAGAGCCAGTGAATCTTAAGATATTTGCTAATCAAAAAGAATTTACCAGATCAGAAACAAGTAGTGTCATAATGAAAATGTAAGAACATTTACACGAAATGTTGTCTACAGGGAAATAGTGTAGCTATTGATATGCTACCTATGTAAAAAGTACAGATTTGCTTAATATTTTATTTATTTTTGTTTTTTATCTCTGATTTTGTAATATAGCATTGGGTTTTCCTTATTGACGCGACAGGTACTAGTGTTATAATCTAACATATATGTTTAACATGTTTACTATCATTACTCTTCGAACTTGTAAATTGAGTGTACCAAGTTAGTCTTTGCTGAGTCTGAGGTTATAAGAAACACTCCCATAAAATAACATGCAATCGTATGCAGTAAATAAAAAACGTCATGAAAACCCTTTTCTGCTGTCACCAAGTTCTGTTTGTAAATTCAACTGATTCAGGCATGCGCATAGCTTCCCGTGGTTGTTTCATAAAGAACTAAGTTGCAAACGATCCGTTAGATGGTGGCAGTTGAAAAGAGTAATTACATATGGTCAAATGTACACGTTTATGCATCAATAACATGGACAAAAAAAGGGAAAAAAACATCTGTTTGTACTTGTGTTGTTTAAGGAAACAGTGTAGAACTCTTAAACGAAATATTATCCAAGTATAAAACGAAAAACAAATGATAATACTATATAAACTTTACGGTTACGCCATATGTCATTCAGGAGATTTAATAGAAGATCGGGCACACAAGTCATGTACCGCTGTTACTGCAGTAATAGGAACTACTTTTAATTGCAAAACATTTCTAATGAAAATCATTTATATGAATTGTGCTGCACTAATCATTTTTTTTAGCTGTATCGACATCAGCAGTAAATCATTTAATCTGGTTGAGTTTTCTTTGCAATGGTTAGAAATTTCGTTTAAAGGCATTTACTTTATTAACATAAATAATGTGTTTATAATTGCAATGAAATTTAATTTTGCAACTTCTACATTCAAAGTTCTAGCAAAATACTGCAAATTTTCGAAAACGTTTTTTTAGTCTTGTCTTGTTCGCACAAAAATAATCATCCGTTATAATTTTAAGTACTTTAATATTTTTGGCAATCATTTTCTGTTTTAAAAGAATCCTCTAATTTTATGCCACAGGTTAACAATGAGGTGAAAATAAAAGGATTTATTAGCAGAAAAGAAAAAGCGGGAAAGTCAAATCTATTCTTTCTTTTTCTTTTTTTAATGATTTCACTTCAAGCAAGGCAAAAAAGCCACTAGGACACAAAAGGTTACTGAGTGTTAGAGAATATGAGAAAAACTACTGTTGAGAAGAAAGGACAATAAAAGAATAAGAATTAAGATGACATGTCGGATTCGTAAAATTTGAAAAATTTGAGTTTACACACACCTACACCTTTTCATGAGCCAATTGAAAAAGCACATACATTTATTCATTCACTAATAAAGAAAACTTCTTCATCAGACAGATGTCTTACCAAATTTTACCGTATGCGGATGTATTAGAAAAAAATGGATACAATTTCTCATCTATTAACCAATTAGGATTAATAGAAAAATCTAGAAGTTGATCTGATTCTATCTTTCAAAAACACATAAATAGCGTGAATTTTCGTTTTCTCGTAAGAGTGCCACCAGTCTCGGTGCGGATTGCTTGGCAACTGTCTTCCTCACTGCCTTAGAGCAGAAGGAAACCAGACGACGCTCCACCGAAGGGAAGAGATTCGTCTGGGGAACTCGACAGTAGCTTAATCCTACCTTGTACAGAGTCTACGGGATATTTTTGGCCGAGCTTAAGGGCTCCGGTATCCCACTATAAAAATAGCCTTGTGCTGCATTCAGCCTCAGTGGGGAGGTCGAGAAATAGTGAAAGCAACCAGTCACAGACTGCGTTGGTCACTGTTAAACTCACTGTCTTCGGGCAGGAAGAACCCAGACAATGCTCCGCCGAAGTGGGAAGATTCGTCTGGCGAAACTGGACAGTAGCTTGACTTTACCTTGTACAGTTCACGGGATATTTGGAGCCGAGCTTTAGAGCTCAGATCTCCCACTATAAAAATGGCCTTGTGCTGCATTCAACTTCAGTAGGGAGGTCGAGAAATAGTGAAAGCAATCAGTCTCAGATTGCGTTGGTCACTGTCTAACTGACTGCCTTTGTACAGGAGGAATCCAGACGAGGCTCCGTCGAAGGGTGGCGTCTCATCTGGGGAAAATCGACAGTAGCCCGACCTTACCTTGTACAGGGTCTATGGGATATTTTTGGACTAGCTTAAGGGTACGGATATCCTACAATAAAAATCGCCTTGTGCTGCATTCAGCTTCAGTAAGTAGGTCAATAAATAGTGAGAACAACCAGTCTTCTACTGAACGCCAAGTCTAAGTGACATGGATTTTTTTACTCTCTCTCACTTTCTCTTTCACACTACATTCATTGATTTACTCATTTGATTACTTCTACTCATTTTACAAAGTAATATGTTTAATTTCTCTAGTTAAATAAATTCTACATTTATTAATACAACTGAGACCTTTTTTATCCTTTTGTTTAATTTTTGTTCCGCATGATTTCTTTCACTGTCGGTGGGCTCGGTTGTTTGACACAAGGCCATTCACAAACATACAGATGCCCAACACAGACAGTAGATAACAATTAACATTGCATGTAAATTTGTAAAAATCAACATTGACTTGGATGCAAGAGGCCAGAAGAGAGTTCCACAAGCAAGAAGTACAATAGAAGAAACTGTTAACATAGAACTTACGGTTACATCTAGTCATTTCAACTGCAAATGGATAAGACCATGCCATCAATCTAGTACTGCACTTAAATTAATAAAGTCTAGATACCGTAGAGGAAAGTTCATCAGAACAATTAATATTAAAGTATTTATAGAAGAAAAACAAGGAAGCTATAGTAATGGGACTTAAACTGAAATTCCAGGTTAGGACCAATAACATTGCAGATTTTTCTTTAGACTTTATTAAGCATCCCTAAATATATCACAGGAGCAGCAGAGCAGATGTGGAAGCAAGCAAGGATGAATGGTCGACTTAAAAATATGTAAGATATATTCTGGTGAGAAAAATTGTCAAGCACAATATAGCAAAACAATCTGATGTCAGCTGAAAATGTTAATGTGAAAAGCTACGAGTCACTCTTTTGAAGATTAGCACCTGTCATGCTGATAGAAATTAAAAAAGGTTCTCTTAAATGATTAAAAGAGAGCAGTTTCATTTTTGAAGTGTTAAAATTAAGAAGCCATCCCTTGCTCTATTTAACAATAGATTATAGGTGATATTTTAGATCAGCTGCCAAGCTGCCTTATTGAATCAAATCAAACGTACTCTTAAGATTGGAGTAAATAGTTGTGTTATCAGCGTAGTTACCGAGTTGAGAACTGATGACACCAGGAAGTTCATTTAAGGAAATTAGAAACAACTTAGGTCCAAGGACAGTGCCATGTGGAACACTTGCATGCATGCAAAAAAAGATGTAGAAGAGTGGCCATTCAAGATAACTTTCATATTGCAATTTGACAAGAAAAACTAAATCAGTTCAAAAATTCATCCAGAAATAACATAACCTTTAAACTTGTCAAGAAGACCATTATGCCCAAACCTCTCAAATGCTTTCGCAATATCAAAAACAACAGCCTGAGCTTTACAATTCTTATCTAAAGCTTGATAGACTCTTTCAGCAATAATTGTTAACACATCAGTGGTTGACCTAGAGAAGCAAAAAACAATATTACTTATCTGAAAGAAGACTCTGCGATGTGAGATGCTTAACCAATTCAAAGTTAATTAGAACCTCTAATACTTTGCCAAAAAGAGGTACAAGGCTAATAGACCAATACTTAGAGGAATCAAACGGTTCACCTGAGTTCCTAAAGACTAGAACTACAAGCAGAAAAGCAGGAAGCAGCAATCTATTTCTTGTAGAGTTTAGAGAGAGCCTGAAAAAGTTCAGGATTACATTTCTTAAGGATTATTGAAAGGACCCCATCATGTTCCCATGCCTTGTGAGGATCTAGTTTAAAAATTACAGCAGAAACCATGAACAGAGTTATATACATATCACTCAATAGAGACTCAGTTCTAAGGGGAAAGACAGGCAAACATACTCCAGATGAGTTGAGTGTTGTATTTAAAAAGAATTTATGAGCAAAACATTCTGCTTTATCAGCAGATGTTAAGAGATAAGGAATAGAAAAATTACTCTTATTTAACACACCATTATAGAGCCACCAGTAGACATGTGAACCAAACTTGTAAACGACTATATGGTGTCTAATTTTATAAGCAAACAAAGACAGCCTCTTTGAGGACATGTTTAAAATTATTTTTAGAAGTCACAAATAGGTGTCTGTTATGATTGGACTTATCACGCTGGTTCACCCAGAAAAGAGTATGTACTCTAGCAGCTGAACAGGCTGGTGTGAAGCAAGAAGAAGATTGTATTTGAGAGAAGGTACAAAGCATCAATGGCAGCTTTGTGGTACAATACTCAATAGGAAGATTAAGAATATCAATCCAAGTGGTATCTTGAATAAAGCCATAAAATAAATCCTAATCAATACTCTGGTAACAGAAAGAAGACTTGTAAATAGAAGATTTCTTTCTAATCAGTCAGTTAAGTGCCATACGTGATACACGCTTGGGCGATCATGTCTCAAAAGAGACATGACTGACTGGGCAGAAGATTATCCCGCAGTAGGTTGTCATTGCTTTCTGCGGTAGACTGGTTGCTGATCAAGGCTACAGAACCCAATCTGTCCAGTTATTTAACCCATAACTGGAGGGAAGAGATGAATTAATAGCTTTCCCAAGGGTATTTGCGCATAAGTGAATGCAAGGAATTTGACTGGAATTCGGACTCGACTCCCCAATTTGTCAAGTTCGAATTCCAGTCAAATTCCTTGCATTCACTTACGTGCAAATACCCTTGGAAAACAGGCCAACCCCATATTTCTATCATGTCTCACACTAAGGCAAAACCAGTTCACTGTTATTCCTTCAAGCCACATGTGAATGCACATATCAAATCACACATTAAACCTGCATTACATATATAGCTGAATAGCTGAATTATATACACAATCATCCTGTTATGTCAGTAATGGTTGTATCATTCCATAAATGCTACTAAAATCCTTTCTTTTTTGATTTTCAATATACTTTAATAGCAAAATCATTTACAATTCTTTTCTATGATAAAATGATTTGTAATGCTTTCTTATAGTAAAATCATTAGCACATTACATCATATCCCTATTCTATTAATTCTTGACAAGTAATAATCTATTTGTTCTTGATTTTCAGTGCATTTCTATAAAAAAAAGTTATTTATAATGTATTTCTGTAGTATATATTTATTTTACCAACAACTGACCTATGTCAGTAATGATTGCATAAATTCTTAACTTATAATAAATCTTTTCTTCTTGATTTTCAGTGCATCCAATAGTAAAATCATTTATAATGCTTTACCATAGTAAAATCACTACACATATAACTCTATTCTACAGCAACAGTTTATTTATGGGCCCTTCAGAACGTAGGCAATCATGGCCCTCCACATCTTTCTTTTCTTGTAGCTCTTAATATATTTTGTCTTGTTATTTCTCCCAAACCCTGCTCTGTCATCCATTTTCATAAGACCATCAAGTATACCATGCACTGTTTTCCTCTGTTTATCTTTTCCTCTAGCCACCCTGGGAGTATCAGATTCTCCAAGCCCTCCTTCCTCATTACATGCCTCAGAAATGTCAACTGTCTCTTCCTAATGTTAAGTATAAGTTTTATTTTTGTTTCCATTCGCTCCAAAATCTTGTCGCTGTTCATATGTTAAGTTCATGCTATCCTCAGTATCTTTCTGTAGAACCACATTTCTGTTGCTTCAAGTCTCTCCTTTACCTTTGAGTTGATTGTTCAGCATTTGCTGCCATATAGGAGGACAGATATCACATAACAGTTCAGTACTCTTTTTTTTTGTTTCCAGTAAAATTTTCTTGTCTCCCGATACTCTGCTTAGCTTTTGGAATGCACTTTGGTCATGCCAATATGCTCTCAGATCTCAGTTTCACACTTTCCATCCTCTCTTAGAACATTTCCCAGGTATTTAAATTTTTGTACCTGCTTGATTTTAGTACCCTCAACTTATGATTATTATTTCTTTTTTCCTCTACAACAAGAATTTTCTGTATCACTATATGACATTTGTTTAACGAACTGTATCTATAAAACTGCAGGTTACATTTTTCCTTCATGCATCTTTTTCTTTTCTTAAGATAATTTTTACCCAAGAACTAAATTAAAACATCTAAACATTTACAGAATGTATTGTTCTGAAGAGACAATTGAAACTTTTGGGTCACATAATAAGGAAATGGACTAGGAGAATTTGTCACTCTCAGGACATTGAAGGCAAGAGGCACATGGCCTACCTAACAATATTGTGTAAATGACTGACATAACAGAGATGAGGATATATAGCAAAAATATAAACTTTAATAAGAACTACAAAGGACTACAAAGACTGGAAGTTGTGGAGAGTCATGATCATCAATGTCCTGAACAGAAACAGCACATGGAAGAAGAATATTCTGAAGCTTTTCTAATTATTTTTTATTTTTAAAAAGAAAAACATGATGTACTAACATATGTATTAAATTTGCCTTAATAGTTGATTGGTAGAATATATTAATAATTCATCAACTCAATCAATAACTGATACATTTATAACAAAATGTTTAAACAACAACCCAGGGGAAGTTAGGTAAGATCAAACTGATAAGTGATCAGTTGTCATGATTGATCTATGGCTTAAAAATAGATCACAAACTTCAATAGCTGCCACTAAGCCAATCACTTTTGTATTGACCCTGCCTGTGCCTGTCTAAGCAGGAACCTCATCAAATTTTATTCAAAGTTGTTGATGTTATTTGGAACAATAATAGTAAAAATAACAAGGATCAGTTTCTTTGAAGTTGATGTTGAGATCAATTCGTTTTGCTTATGATAATCCTGTAATTGAGTAAATTACTTTGATCTGTCTATGAGCAACTTGCATCAATCAATGTTTGAACTGTAGAAAAAGGCATGAGCATAAATACAACCCATCAGTTTTATATTTACATTCTTTTTCTTTGATATAGTATGGTCAGTCATTAGAAGAAAAAAAAGGAGTGATCCTGAGTAGGTCCCTCTCTAATTTAATTCTATGTTAAACCACAAAAATCTCAAAGAAGCCTGGAATCATAATCAGAGATGAGGGATAATAAAAATGTTTGACAATCTGTTAAGGATTCACCTGAATTACAATTTTATGATGAGTGTGGGGTGTGAAAATATAATACAGAATTCCCAGTTACACTAGTTTGAATCTTGATATTGACTGTAAAGTGTCTCAAAATAAACCTGAGATATAAGGATGTGGTACTAGTCTTCTTCAAATGAAGCAGACACACTGTAACAGTTATCAGTGTGGGAAGTGAAATATGTGTATCAAGTTTAAGTTCCAGCTGAGGCTGTTTGTTGACTTAGCTTTTGCATCCTGAGTATAATGATAAACTACTTTTGGTAATTTTTTTATTTATTCCCCAAAGGCCTTTATCCCTTTAAATCTTTCCAAAATATCCTTATTTCCGTGCAAATGTAAATGCTGAACTCAAATCGATAATTGTTTATTGACGAAACCTACCTTTTTTCATGTTATCGACCAGAAAAAAATCAGACTATATTTCACCCCTTACCACTGTTCTCATATCTGATTTTTTTAGCATTGCATTGATAGTCATTTTGCTATAAAAATATATTGTTGCTCATGTTATTATGAAAATATACTGTAGATTTTTGTTTAAGGGTTCACTATTTTTCTATAGCTAATGCCCTATTAGGTGCTACTGGCCTGGGTTTGAATGGATCTGGGAATAACAACAGTTAAGAGGTGGTTGGGTACCTTGACATGGTGTAATGGTTAGCAGGCTTGTCTTGTTAGAACCTATTACAACTGAGATTTCAGCCTTGTGCCACACCTAAGCTACGCTTAGAAAATCAAAAATTAAGAGGTGGTTCCATGTTCCTCCATGTTGCAAATTTTATAGTAAAATTACTGTAGTGTAGTGTTACTGACTCACAAGAAGTATTAGGCACTTGACTGTATCATGAGTAATAGCTGTAGCTATTTGTGCACTTGGTAACTTCCTATATAAATGAGTCACCTCATATTGAAGAGGTCTATCTTCTTATTTTCCCTTGTACTTCTTCTGGGAGATTTTCACTATCTTCCTCCCTCTCCCTAAGAGATTGTCTAGATGTGGAAGATTGTGATCTTTTCCTTTTTTCATAAGAGTTGTCCTCCAACAATTGTTCATCTCCAGAGTTTATATTGCTCTTGATTTCATTTGTCTTGCATTGACATGACAACTTTCATCTATATTACTCTCAGGCTCACTGTACATTTCACTGTCATGTTGCAATCTAACCTAGTCTGCATGTCCTAATATCCCATTTCCATTTTTTTCTATTATCATCGCATTCTGTCCATTTTACATTATGAATCTTGCCTCTTGTGGATTAGATTCACTATTCTTTTTATACAATAGTTTTTCATTAGTGGCATAAGATATGGTCAATGGGGATCTAATATGTTTACCCATGAGGGCAGATAGGATTTTCAATGTGGTATTGTCCTAAAGCTTAGCTACAATCTAAGAAGAAATGTTTCTGTTTTTTCTTTCCAATATAGATATGTTTTCACTGTGTTTTTTATAGTTTGCACCATTCTTTCTGCTAATCCATTTGATTTCAGATGGTACGGGGAAATTTTATAAGGCTTGCATCCACTTTTGTTCAATCATTGAAATAGTTCCTTGTCACAGAGGCATTGTTGAATACCAGGATTTTCAGAATTCCATTTCTTGAAAAAACATTATCCTTAACACTTGTTTCACAGTCAAACTTCTTTTGTTGAAGACTTGTATTAGTTCTGGTCAGCCTGAATAGGCAATTACCGGTATTAGTAATAAGCCTACTCCTATAAAATGAGCATGATCCATGTTTACTCTGCCTCAAGGTTGAGATTCTTTAGGCTACGTATGTGCTTTTGTCTGTCTGAATTTTCTTCATTCAATGTATGTTTTCCAACTTTTTTATATATTCTTCTATGATTGACTAGTTTTCTGATCCCAGTTTCTCAAATCCACATTATTTAGTGGCCTGTTTAGAATGAAAAAGATATTTAATAACTGGTTCATTGACTTTTTAAGAAATGTTCATGAACTTAACTCTCTCAGCATTCACTAGCATTTTTTTGTGTGCTATGTTTTCACATTGGTTGACTTATATTATCAAAAATCATTTCCTTCAACTATCTTGGGTGTGCAATTGCTGATACTTTGATAATAGCCTCACAATCAGCAGTTGCCAAGAAGATATCAGTTATCTGGTTTTCTCCTTCAACAGATTTTAAATACTTCAGCTTTTTTGTCCTAGCTTTAGCTGCTAGACTCCTAAGCCATGCTTGTGTATACTTAAAATTATCAAATGATAATTGTTCATTCAGTTCTTTAGCAACACCATTGTAGTATAGTGTTACTGACTCATGGGGAGTAGTAGGCACTCAATTGACTCATGGATAATAGCTGTAGCTATTTATACACTTGGTGACTTCCTATGTAAATGAGTTACCTCAGTTATAAACAATACATTTTATGTTTTACAGACTATATATCTAAAAAAAAACATACATTTACTCTGAAAGTATAAAATTATGTACAAAATATGAGTAGTTGCAAGCAAAAAATTATTTACAAAATATTTAGATTTCAGTATTAAATAATCAATAGAGGTTATACTGCTAAACAATATTAACCAACTAATAATACATATTTATTGTAAAATTACCAACAATACATATTTAAATCAAAAGAACAAACAATAAATTTTATCTGTACTTAAAAGTTTTTAAAATATATTTAGTTGAAGCCATAAAGTTGTCCAAAATATGTAGATTTTAGCATTAAATATCCCATAGAGATTGATATACTAATAAACGAAATCAGTCAGCCAATCAATCATTAACTTCTGTACAAATACCCTTGGAAAGGTATGAATCCACCTCTTCTCCATCCTAGTTAGGGATTAATAACAAGATAGACTGTACGCTTTAGCTTTGGTTGGCAAGCAGTCTAGGAGATGGACATTTTTTTCTCAACAGAATCTATTTTATACATTTATAACACTACAATTTATCCATGCTTTAAATATTGCTATCACATCTGGTCTAGTACTTCTGCTATGTATTTAGAGATTCTTCATAAAATACAAAATTGAATCTGCAATGTTATTGATTCTGACCTGGTATGTCAGCATCAGTAACTTTCCCACTGCTTAAAGTAGCATCTCTGTGCTTTTATATATACCTTCATGTTAATTATTCTGATGAGCTTTCTTATTTGATATCTAGACATAAGGAATTTAAGTATACTACTAAACTGTCAGCAAGGTTTCATTATTTTATAGTTTAAATGGCTAGATGTAACCATAATTTGTATGCTAATGTTTTCTTCTCAAACACTTCTCACTTGTGTAACTTTCTTCTAGCATCTTGTTTTCCAGTTGACTTTGATCTTCAAATTTTAAATGTAATGTCAATCATTATCTTCTATTTCCTTAATTCCTGCTTTTTTATTGTTCTTTCTCCTTAATAATGTTTTCTTTTTCTCATATTCTCACTCAGTAACCCCCTGTGGTTAGTGGCTTTATTACTTTGCTTGGGGTGAAATGATAAAAAACCCCAAAAACTCTGAATTCAAAACTGGTTGAGTATGGAGCTAGAAACTCCACCCTGTAAAAGAAAGTACTTGCTATGAAAACCACAGCAGTAACACCTAGTATGGTGATACTGTGGCGCAGTATCTCCACAGGAAAGTTTACAGAGTAAACAAATAACCAGTAGTTCAAATTTGGCCAAGAATCTGTTGAAAACAATTCACATTTTAGAAGACCTTTTACGAAAAGAATACTTCATAAATGAAAAATAGGGACAAGTTGCAATCAAATGAAATTGCCAATTATCAGCAATATCTGTCTTTCTGTATAGAACTGAATATTGGATGATCTCATCAAGGATGGAGGAGAGGTTTGAGGCATCAGAAATGTGGTTTTACAGAAGGATGCTGAGAATACCATAGAGTGAGCATGTGAGCAATGATGAGGTGTTGGAGAGGAATGTAAACAAGAAGAAAACTCATACTTAACATCAGGAAGAGACAGATAAGGTTCCTGGGACATCTAATGAGGAAGGAGGGCCTGGAGAATTTAATACTCATGAGATGGTGAGAGGGGAAAGCAGTGTGAGACATACTTGATAGGCCTGAGCAAATGGATGGCGAGGTAGGGTTTGGGAGAGACACCAAGAGAAAAATATTGAGAGCAACAAGAGAGAGAGCCAGTGGAAGTTCATGATCGTCTATGTCCTGAAGGGACAGCACATGAAGAAATTGAGAAACAGATCTATTCTGGAAACTCTAGGTAGGTAAGTTGTTGTTCTAGTTTAACCCTGTAAACTCCACTGTTGAATATAGTGCCACAAGACTCACCACATTAGGCATTGGTGATGTGGTTTCTGTAGCAAGTACTTTTTTACGGGGAGGAGTTGCTAGCCACATGCCAAACCAATTTTGAATTGAGAGTTGTCTTTCTCCAAAATCAGTTGCCAACCAATGTTGAAGACACCATTTTGTCCTGCAATTAACCACCATCTCCAATGCTACTTTCTGCACTGTTAACTGCTATACTATATGCACATCCAGGTAGATAATAGATAGGAATACATATATTAATATATAAATATGAACTTTAAGATGTTAAAATTATATAATTTCAAAATACTGTCATTTCCAATACATGTTTTGAAAAAAAGATTTTATGAATTAAACTTTGTAATATTAAGAGATTTAATTAATATCTGCATTATATTTTTGTTTTTTAATAACCCTTAATATCCCTTCACATTATATTTTTCTATTTTAATAACTCATTATAACCATCCATATTATATTTTAGCATTTTAATGACTCTTAATAATCCCACTCTTTTAATAACCCTTGTAACTATGTAGACAGACAATGTCAGTTTTGGTACAAACTAAAATTTGTGAAATATCTAGTAAAAAAGAATTACAGCAATAAATTCTACAGCAAGTGTTGCATTGCATGTTGTCTCTGGATGCTGGTAACTTTTCCTCAAATAATTCCTAAGTAGGAATCCCAATGCTGCATCAGAAACTGAATCAATGAAAATTTTCTTTGGGTTTCTGTTTTACTCACTTTATTACAGAAGAGATCTAGTAGTAGGTATTGTTTCATGAAGGAGGAATAAAGGAGAGGGTAATGTCAACAAATCAGCTAGTTACTTATTATTTCTAGTTTGATTTTATTTCTGAAACCACACCATACAAGAGAATCTGAGAGAAGAAGGTATCAAAACTCTTGGCTTCACTAATGTTGCTACCAAATTGCCCACTTTTATGCATTTTTCAGTCTCATATCAAAATTTAAAAACAATCTATCATTGTCAGGATCCTATATCCACAAACTGCCTCTTTTCAATTTAGGTCATCAAAGTTCTAACCAGTATGGTAGGGTGTGCAATTTTTGTTTAACCTACACATTCTGTAACACAAGCTCACTATCTATCACTCTATGGCAAGCTCAGTCTCTCTGTAGCTATCTAGATAAAACACAGTTAATATACAGGGTGCGATGGGTAAATTGTTGCCATTTTATATTTTTAATTTCACATATGAGCATTGTTTGTTATTTTTATTAGGGTCAGTTTTTTTTTTTATTAGGGTCAGTTGGACACCATCTGTGAGAAAAAGAGCACCATGATGCAATTCACTCTGCCAGTAATTTGGAAATGATCTGCTGTACTGCTTAGAATTTACACCAGAATCTCCAATATGAACATTTCACAGTGATTGAGTATCAATCTGAGGACAGTGCAGGGGATTCAGGAAGAGTTGGATGAGTCTAATGGTGATTACAACGATATAGCAGCTTGAAAAACTCACTCTGATCATTCTGATAAGAAAAGAATTTGTTGGTGAAGCCTCAGACGAAAGTAGTGCTGCCCAGTTTCAAGAGGGTGGCTGCTGGAAGAATCTATGTCTGGCAACACGAGACTGTATCATGCCACACAAGCAGGAGAACCCAGCCATGGTTGTCAAACAGTTTCTGCGATCACAGTACTCCTTACATCTGGCCACCTAACTCCCTAGATTATTATGTGTGGGGTACAGTTGAGCAAGAGACCAATAAAACTTCTTGTAACACCAACAATAAACTAAAGCCAAAGATTATGGTAGTATTCACCAACTTAAACAAGGAGACTGTCCAGAAAAGAGGCAGGAGATTCCAAAGTTGTTTGAAGGTCATAACTGAAGCCAATGGCGATTTTATTGAATAATTTTACTAAGTATTTCAAGATATTTTTGAGCAGTGTTATTTTTATTTTTGCATCATTTAGAGGACAATTTATCCATCGCATCCAGTATATCTTCTTTCTCTACTCAGGGCTGGCTCAAGGTACTGGCAACTCAGACAATTGCCCAGGGTGGCCCCAAGGCCAAGGGTTGCCATCACTATGTCATGTGTTTGGGATCTTCCAAAAGTAAAGCTTGTAAATCTTGTGGTAATCTATGACTCAACACAATTAAATTCTTTGGCTATTTTCTCAATAGAAAATGATCTTGTAAAGAAGGTAGGTGTAGAGAGTTCCATGAAAATATTTGCAAATCTAAAGGCAAGAAGAATGTTTTAGTCAATATTCTGAATGTTTTCTTTAGCTTATATTAGGTTGTTTATTGTAATAAACTTGATATTCTACATTTTCAGTTTTTTCTCTTTGAGAAAATTTTAAAAAATTATAGTTGTAAGTTCAGCTTGTCCAGTGTGCCAGCAACCATAGGGATATCACAGTCTCTACTGCTTCTTAATAATGTATAGCTTTTTCCTTCCCCTTAAAAATGGTGGCTATGGTGCTGGAATGATTGTATGGGTATATCTATTGTGGTACATTTCAGGACTGTTCATAACTGAAATGTGTTTGTTGGATTTTGGTTGCAGAAAATTTATTAATATTTGGTCAGTGTCCCAAAAGAACTGAAAATAACTGATGAACCTTCAAAAAGATCTGAAATAATGTCCCAAAACTCTGGAAATACAATTCCTCTTTCAAAAGAGATGAATAAAGGTTACCAATGTTCACAAAGAATTGGAAATATATAACCAATCTTCCCAAAAACTCGAAATATGACTCCTTTGACCAGCATTCCAAAAGAGCTGAGAAAAGCTTATGAGTATTCCTAAAGAGTGGGAAATATCTGGTTGGTGTTCAGAAATGATGAAAATATGATTCATGTGACCAATCTTCCAAATAACTGGAAATAGTATCTCAAAAGTGCAGTAAATATGGCTCACAAGACCAGTATTCCAAAAGACCTGGAAATAGCTTATGATTCTTATAAATATGGCTCATTTGACTGGAGTGTCAAAAGAGATGGAAATATGACTCAAATAATTATATATATATATATATATATATATATATATAGAGAGAGAGAGAGAGAGAGAGAGAGACGAAACTCCGAGTAGTGCCATAGACATAGGATAATATGTATATTTATTAATATATATATATACTAGCAGTATAGCCCGGCATTGCTCGGGTGTAATGAAAGCTTTAAAACTAATCCATGGTCCTGGAGCTCAGACTCGTTGGACGTTGGCAATAGTTGTTTCCAGTTAAAGCAAAACCGTAGACTGAAAGGAAAATGAATAGATGTAAGTCAAATTTTGATTTCCTGGTATTGATATCAAATAAGTTTTTTTCATCATAAACTGAATTTTGAAGGCTAAATAAGTCCTCTGAGTAAATGGTATCATAGCTGAGACTAAGAACTACAATTATACCTACTTAGAGCCAAACCCAAAGCAAAAACTAAAATAAAATGGCTGAAAAAATACAGACATACAGGCAGATAAACAGACACACACACAAACATCTTACCTTTTATATATATATATATTATCGATTTTCTGCACTATTGTAAGAACTACAGCCTTGAAACTTCTGAATATCGTTTCTTATGTCTTTGTCTATAAGTGTATCAAATTTGATTAAAATCAGACCACTCCTTCTATAACCTGATTTTTTCGATTATCGATTTTCGATATTTATCGGGGGTACCTCAACACAAAACCTAGCTAATAACACTCACAGACACTTATAGTACAACTGTGTAAATTTTCAAGAAAATCGGTTCAGCCGTTTCGGAGTCTATAGGTAACGGATACACACACACACACACACACACACAGAGACAAAGTTCCATTTATAAATAAGTTTATATATATATATATATATATATATATATATTTCATTTGGAAATGAGTTATTTCTGCAATCTAGGTTTCAACTTTTTGGTATTTTTAAGTGATTTATAATAGTTATTTATAATAATTTATAATAATAATTTATAATAAATCTTCTGAACATACCAAAAGGTTGAAACCTAAGTTGCGGAAATAACTCATTTCTAACTGAAAAATATTCGAAAGATCTACAATATAACTGTATTGAGCACTTTGTAATACAACTGGGTACTGATCTAATTTAATTATGACCAAAAACTAGCTGACACTAATTATACAGTGGAACTTGTTGTATTCAACCACCCCTACTGCCATCAAAAACTGCTCACATACGGCAGGTGGTCGCACACTAAAGACATATGACCTATCCTCCCCACAATCGTATATTTCACTCTCCAGAATGTGCATATTTTAGTATTTTACCATGTAATAATCTGGTAATAAATAAATGAAAACATAAGATGTTTTCATTTATTTATTATTTATTCAGCATAATTATTTTTTTTAACATTAAAAACGTATTTACACCGGTTAACAAAAGAAATAAAATTATATATTCACACTGGTGTAGGCTTAAAAAATAAATCAGTTATTGCAGTCTGTGTGGTGTTTTTTTTTTTTTGTAATGTGACCACTTTGATTGTTGGCACTTATTTACCTGGTCCATCATTTCTTGGTCTTCATGAACCAAAGCTTTCAATTTTTTCTTAGAAGTGAGTGATAGTAAAAGAGAATCTGCAATAATATATGGAAGAATAAACAAACATACAAGAAAAAATGTCAATGATCAGGGTAGAGAGAGAGAGAGAGAGAGAGAGAGAGAGAGAGAGAGAGAGAGAGAGAGAGAGAGAATAAAATGATTGAGAAAAAGTAAAGATAATGAAAAAGATAAACACAGAAAATTTAAATTTCACATAGATGTGATTTTTCACCTACTCCTGAATTTTACAGAAACTGACAAATCTCTTGAACTTGTTAAATGTAATAAGTACATGTTAATACATTTGACCACTGCCATTTCAACAAATAATAAAAATTTAACACTTCACTACAATAACAAAACAACAAGAAAGTGTTTCTGGCTTAGATTAGGAAAATGAAATAGATTACTAAGTTAAATTCTCCTAATTTAGAAGTTAGGACTGTACTGCCAAAATGAATTTTTATTAAAGTAGTCGCTTGACTACTGATTTTTATTCTTTCATGCTGATCAGCGGTTGCTGTTGCATTTTGGAACAGGTCACTCACTCAAATCGTCAGTGCATAGAAAAACGGTCATTAATAGCAGGTGGTCGCTGACGACAGGGGTCGCATACACTTGGTTCCACTATATATAATTAATGTGAGTAAAAATTTGTCACTCAACTGATTGATGTTACCTTTAACATCTCGATTCCTTCCAGACTTTTGTAGGAAGATCTGTCTGTCCACTCTTCAAGTGTTATCATGGTTATTCATGTGTGTGTGTGTGTGTGTGTGTGTGTGTGTGCTGGTGGTAATATAAGTGCTTGATGTAAAATAACAGAGCTAAAATTTATGCTATTAATAATGAATATGCATTTTTTATGTACTTAAAGATTTTTGTGTGCGTTCAACTGAGGATTGTACCAAGATTTGAAGAAAAAAATTGATAGAAAATAAGGTTCTTTTTTTCATGATTTTGAGTGATATGCAAAATGTTCAGAAAGACACAGGAAACATTGAGTAACTTGAGAGATGAACAAATGAAAAATGTCTTCTGTAAAATTTTTAGATAAGTTATAATCCTAATAAAAGATCCATCAGAAATCATTTTTGAGTAAAGATCTAAGGGAGACAATGGTTCTGTTGTACCCAATTCTTTAACTCAAACAGAATTGCTCACTTCAACATTCCCAGTTCATATGGCAAAAACTTTAATTTTGTGACTCTATGCACTCACTTCTGGAATATTGTCCAAAAATACCAGTCATAAAACATCTTCTCTGACCAATCAGAAAAGGCCCACATGGTTTTGCACAACAGTCTTTCTGAGCCACTGACTGAGTCTATTGCTCTTGATTATGTATACATGTTGAACCACTGACTGACAATAAAGGTTGGAAACAACCTGGCTGGTGACAGGCCCCCATGATGCAGTAAATTACAAACCTACTCAGGCAACCAGCAGTAATATCAATGTGCTTCCATCAACAGCAATATTTTCAGGTACTGAGACAACCCTCAACTACTACGATATAATAATTTGTGAAATATTTCTCATGAATCTATCTCATTTAACTACATGCATGTTGACTTTATCTACATATCTATCTCAACTACTACCTTACGTTTCATCTTGAACAAACTCTCATTTTGCCACAGTTGAAATAAAATACTCTGGAATGTACAAATAATCAAACCTTGTAGATCAGGGGAAATAAAATCTTTTTCACTTGCTCTATGTATTATCTTCATTTGCTGTTTTGTTGCTTCCGCTTTTTTCTTGTTAATGTTAAGGTTGCCGTTACAACTCAACATAGTTTTTTTATTACTTCAAATGTTATTTTAGTGGATACTCATATTTAAATAGATGCCCCATTTTCATTTATTAAAAAGTGTGTATTATGTCTATCCCTAAGCATTAAAGATCTTAGTAAAGAAAATGTGTCCCCTAGCAAGGATCAAACTTGCATCCTCTTTGTAAGGGAAACAAACATTTTATCCAAAGTGCTTTACCACTCAGCCACAAAGAATGTCACAGTCAGCAAGGCTTTATTTTCCTTTTTTAAGGAAAGTACATTCTCTGCACTCAGATTATTTTTTTCTCAAGAGCCTATATCTGCCCAGTTTAGTATTCAAAATGTAATAAAAGCAATTTCTAAAGACTTTAAACATTATTATAGTGGATATTCCATATTTAAAATAGACAACCCATTTTTATTTATTAAACAGTATGTGTTTTGTCAGTCTCTGCACATTCAAGAAATCTTAGTAAAGAAAATATGTTCTCCAGCAGGTATAGAAATATAGCTTGCTGTAATGTGTCCATAGATGAATGGCAAAGCACACTAGATAAAACTGTGGTTTCTCTGATAAAGATGAACGCAGGTTCAATTGCTGTTGGAGAACACATTTTCTTTAATAATATTTCTAGAATACACAGACCAATAGATATGATATAAACTGTTTAATGAATAAAAATTGAGCATCTATTTCAAATAGGGAATGGCCACTAAAATAATGATTGAAATAAAAATGTTAGATGAAAAACAAATCCATTAAGTCTTTAAAAATTAACATAATAGTTTTACAGACCATTTCCAATGTAAAGAACACTTTTCTCACTAAGTCTTTTTTGTAGATTTCAGCAATCTATACACCTTTTCATTTCAGGAAGAGATATCAGTGATAATAATGATTTTATTATAGTTAATGAATTAGATTTTTCTTGTTAGAGGATTTGAAGTGAAATACTGTCACCATTATCATTGCATGTTGCATTTGGATTTTTTCAAGTGTTTGATAAATATATTCTTTACAGATTACTGAGGATGTAAACTTATAAAAATAACTTAAGACAGCTGATCAATTGCAATAAGATGGAATGTATGCCAGCAAATAGAAACAGCCCTACATACAAATTACAAATTGGTGATAACAAAACCAAGCAAGTACAACAATTTGAATATCTGGGATGTGATTTCACAAAGGACAGAAAGTGTGACAATAAAATCCAAAGGTATATTGCAATAGCAAAAAATACCTTTCGAAAACTAAGCAAAGTATTAAGAAACAGAAATATTTCAATAGAAACAAAGAAAAGAGTACTCCTATATGACAATGAATGCTGGACAATCTCCTTACTGATGAAGAAGAAACTTGAACCAAAAAATTTGGTTCTACAGAAGGATGCTGAGAATATCATGGACTGAATATGTTAGCAACAACAATGTTTTAGAGAAAATGGAAACAAAAAGGACACTTCTATTTAACATTAGAAAGATATAGCTGAAATTTCTAGTGTACATACTGAGGAAAGAGGGATTGGAAAATCTGTTGCTCACAGGACAGATTGAAGGTAAGAGGGACAGAGGAAAACAAAGCATGACCTACCTAATGAGCTTGTGTAAATGATTAACAGAACAGGGTTTGGGAGTGATAACAAAAAGTCAAATTTATAAAAGCTACAAAAGATAGAAAACTGTGGAGAGCCATGATCGCCATAATTCCAAAGCAGCATGGCACATTGAAGAAAAAGAAAAATGTCAAAGAACTAAAAACAGAAGTGATTCAGATAACAAAGATGAGGATATTAGCTCAAGATGAATATTAGTTGGACCAAGGCAATTATGACAGAAGACCAAATTCAAAGAGCAACTTGAAATATCAAAACCTGCTTGCAATAGTTTGAAAGTCTAGCACAAAAATTGTTGCTCTAAATTAGGCAAAATAAAGTCAATAAGGATACCGGCAATTGTGAATATGTTGACTGATGATTTCAAATGAAAATGATGATGTCAATAAAATATACAGGCAGCAAATGTTGGTCGGCTTTGCCAAAAGATGCTTAAACTAAGAACAATTGAAAATAACCAACAAGATGACATGATGCTCAACAGTGTAAGTAAACAGAAGTGTGGACATACGAACATGCCTGGACAGGCTGTTCAGTTTTATTTTCACCTCAAGGACAATGAATTTTGATCCTGCAATCAATAACTGCAGCTCTACACTTATGCGTGTGCAGTCATTGAAAAAACAATTATACTTTCCAGTCTGAATGCATTCAATCATTTTTACAAAAGCATAGATAGCCTTATGAAAACATGATACATGTATAATATATGCTTCAACAGTAGTGTGTACTGAGAAATATGCTGGGTTAAGTAATTAACACTGTCATGATCTTAGTTAAAAATATATGATAATTTTGATTAATTTAACCTAAATAAAATGTAGTAATATGATATTAGGTAGCTTCAAAATTTTTTTTAAAATGAACATACCATGATAAAGAAAGACCCCAAATTTGAGTAAAGTAAATATTTTTTAAATCAAATTAATTATTCTTTAAATGAGCTAATATTCTTCAAATAAAGTTTCAGAAAAGTATATTTTATTTTTGGAAGATTTTTTAATCAAGAAAATTATATTGTGCTGAAAGGTAACTAAAAAAGGGTGATAATCAGCCATTTTAGTGAAAAAAATATTTCCAGTCAATTTAAATTAGTTTATGAAATACAGCAAAGAATTTTGATTATTAGAAATATTAAATTGAATATATTAGCTTGAAATTATAGCTAAAATAAAAGCTTCAATAAAGGTTTTTCATTTTTAAAAAAGTTATTTTAAACCTTAGGTATAGCATTTTTGGGGGAGTTCCCTACATATAATATTCTCTTAACTTACAATTTTAAACACAGTTCAATTAAATTGATAATCTTTCCCAAAATTTACTCTGTATTTTGTCTAGACATATCATATAATTTTACCATGAAAAGAAATTGCATAAGAGAGATAAAAATTTTTAAAGGTGAATGATATCTGCTTTAAGTTTCAAATGTTCATTGCAATAGGTATAATAAAAGTTTTCTGGGCTTACAGCCATATCACATTGAAAAACAATTTTTATATGATCACCAAAGTTAAGCAATGCCAATCCTGGTCAATACCTAGCTGGGTGACTGTTTAGGAATACCAACAGCAGCAAGCTTGAATGTGCAGTTGGTGTAATGGATAATGGTTCAGAAGTGAAAATCAAAGAGCTGAATTTCAATTCAAGTCAGCTTCATTATATACTCACTTATGCACAAATAACCTTAGGAAATATATAAATACACCTCTTCTCTCCACCCCCAGCTATAGATTAATTAGTAAGACTAGAATCAGTAAATCATTATGATTGACAAAAGTTTCTTACAATCTAAAAATATTTTCTGGCTTTAAGTAACCTGAAAAAGATTAATAAATAAAAAAAAAAAAAAAAAAATCAACCAACCACTGAGTCTCCTTAAAGTGCTGTGTGATACAATTGAAATAAATAATATATCTTATTTAATAAATAAATATATTTGAAAATTTTGTACAAAATTTTTTATTAGGTAATCAATTTATACCTTGCTTCTTAGAAATGCACATCACATTATGACAGAGAGATGAATGTACATATAAAACACATACACACAAATATATTCATAAAGACATGCACTATATATATATATATATTTATATTGAGTGCATTTAGGCAGTAATTTTTCTATGGTTTATACTATTTCTCTGGTTTCCTAGGAGAATTTGAACATAAATTGTTCAATGTCTTCTAAGCATTTATATATATTAATACACCTGAACACACTTTGGTGTTATCTGAAGTTATCCACTCTGTGGAATTAGAAGTGTCACACAGGCCTTTTAGAAATTCATGGACAAGGTTTTCATGGCCTACCATTTGTTTTTGCCTATATGGATGATGTGCTAATAGCTAGTAAAGCTAAAAGCTAACATATTCAACATTTACATACCATTTTTTGAAAAGCTGGTAAAGTATGGATTCCATATCAATCCAGAAACATATATTCTAGGAGCTAAAGAACTTCCTTGGATACACAATAAACAAGTGTGGAATATCACCAAAAAGCAAAAAAGGCAATTGCATTCAGAATTTTCCATTATAGACTTGCTTGTCGACTCCAACATTTTGTACAAATGTTGAATTACTACAGGAACTACATGCCACATCTCTCTCAGTTGCTCACCCTGCTTACTTTTTCTTTTATGTGCCATGTCTTTTCATGACATGGGCAGTCATGGCTCTCCAGAACTTCCTATCCTTTGTAGCTCTTAATAAATTTTGTCTTCTTGTAATTTTTGTTAAACTCTGCTATCCATTTACTCAAGCTAGATAAGTCACACATTGTTTTCCACTGTCTTTCTTGCCTTCAATCTGTCCTTTGTGTATCAAATTCTTCCCATCTCTTTTTACTCATTAAGTACCTTAGACATTTTAACTGTTTCTTTCTGATGCTGTATATGAGTGTCCTTTTTGTTTCCATTTTCTCTAAAACTTTGTTGCTCATAAAAGAGATTTTCTATATCAATAAAAATCATTAACAATGTAACTTGTAAATCAGTTCATATTAATGGGAGTATAGCAAGACAGGTTTACATAGTATTCTCAACATCTTTCTGTAGAACCAGATTTCTGTTGCTTCATCATCTGTGAAGAGATTATCTAGCCTTCACTGTCATATAAGAGGACTAATATTACATAGACAACCAGTAATTGTACGAAACTTAACTCTGCAAAATTGCACTAGTACCTGACAAAAATAAGAATATAACTTTGTTGGCAGAACAAGTACATGCTTTTAAACAAGCAAACAAAATCTTCGTGAACTGTAGAAAACTAAGCTGCATATTCAACAATGATGCAATACTGACATTGATAAACAGATGTTTCTGCTGTTGCAGTTAGAATACTCCTGCAAGAAATCAAAGAAGGAAGAGAACAACCTGTAGCATTTTACTCAGTTAAGATAAATAAAGCCTGGTAGAACTATAACATATGAGCTGGTTATGTATCTGGTAAAAATAACCAAAAAAAAACCTTCAGTCACCTGCTTAAAGGAAGGCATTTAGTCATATTATCTCGAAATGAGAAATTGGAGGGCCAAGTTAAAATTCCAATCAAATTAATTGCATTCACTTATATGCAAATACCTTTGGGAAAGGTATTAATCCATTTCTTCTCCCTCCAGCTATGGGTTGAATAGCAGGATTCATTGGGTTCTATTTCCTTGGTTGGCAACTAGTCTACCATAGAAAGAAATGGCAACCTACTGTGAAAAAATTTTCTGTTTAGTCAGTCATGAATTGAAAGAGACATGATCACCTAAGCATGTTTCACGTATGGCACTTAACTGACTGGCACAAACAATAAGCCTCTGGCATATGTCTTACAAAATGTCTTGGACAAATACCACAAAAAGTTTGCCAATTGGAATACATCTCATAATCTATGTCTGACATCAGATATATAAAAGGTCTTTAGAATATAGTAGTAGATGCTCTGTCTATGAGTGACATAGAATTCCACCCTCACTTCAACAAGCTGTTTTCTGGCACTTTCATAACATGTTACATCCCAGCATTTGAGCCACAATGAAACTAATCAAAGTATGGTTAGTATAGCCCAGCATGAACAAACACATATAAACATGGACCAAGATATGTTTAAAATGACAACAGCACAAGATCACAAGATATACAAAATCACCACGTCTTTAGTAATCCTGATACGCATTTCAGCAATATTGCTGTACTTGGTCCTTTATCACCTCATAAACTATATTTTAACAATATTAAATAATTGAATCTCATACTTCAAAATTCCCAAGTACATTACAACAGACAATGAGATGCAATTCCAATCATGCCTATTCCAGAAATTCATAAATCCATTGAGAGTTAAACGTAGAACAACTGCATATCATCCATGTGCAAATGGTATGGTGGAGTGCTTTCATAAACATGGGAAAACAGCATGGTCAATGCATAAAAATGACTACACCTGGGTTGATAATTTGCCACTGGCACTGTTACATTAACATTAAGTGTACAATTAAGGAAGAAATTTGATACAAGCCTGTTGAGTTTTTTGCACCATGTCAACATAGCCTGGCCAGTACTTCAAAGACAATACTAATGCACAGCCAACTTCACCACTTGTCCAGGAATTAAAAGACAATATGTTGAATTTGCACTTCATACTATTGAGAATGGTCATGACTCAGATATTAATTCCTAGAAACTCATATACTCATATATGAGTAATGTTTTCATCCAAAATGATACAGTTCACTCACACCCAATTATGCATATCCTTTGAAAGTGAAAGTTAGGGCTGATAAATAATTTGCCATCCTGCATAATGATAAAACGATCATCATGGGCATTGACAGGGTCAAACCAGTCTTTGTCAACATTACAGAATATAGAACTAGTCAGTAAGTTAAATGCCATACATGATACATACTTAAGTGATTATGTCTTCAAAGAGACATGACTGAGTGGGCAGATTTTCACACAGTAGGTTGCCATTACTTTCTGTGGCAGACTGGTTACCAATCAAGGCTATAGAACACAATCTATCCTGCTATTTAACTCATAGCTGGGGGGAGAAGTGACAGATTAATATTTTTCCCAAGGTTATTTGTGCGTAAGTGGATGCAATGAATTCAATTGGAATTTAAACTCAGCTCTCTGATTTTTCATTCTGAGCTGATATCCACTCCGCCACACAATGCACATCACATAGAACTAGTAAGATGCCCATTAGAACTAAACAAAAGCCACTTGAAAATTTGAAGCCTACAACTGGATAGTTAACTGATGACTCAGAAAACAAATTTGGAAGAGATACAGCACATTACATTATAAAAAGTGAAAGGAGAATTACTTGGCACAAGCATTATCGAACCTACAAGAGTCAGCTGAAATGTTTATAGGCTGATTAAGATATAAATCTAAGTAGACACACCATTCGGTAGACTAAAAGACATACTACTGTATGAGAATAAAACAGCTGATGTGTCTACTTACATTTATATTGTTGTCAGCCTATGAACTTTTCAGCTGAACCTCATGCATCAATATTATTCTGTAGTGAGTCCCGATAAAAATCTATCTAAACTTATTTATAAATAGAACTTTGTCTCTGTGTGTGTGTGTCTGTATCTGTTACCTATAGACTCCGAAACGGCTGAACCGATTTTCTTGAAAATTTACACAGTTGTACTATAAGCATCTGCGAGTGTTCTTAGCTAGGTTTTGTGTTGAGATACCCCCGATAAATATCGAAAATCAATAATCGAAAAAATCGGGTTATAGAAGGAGTGGTCCAATTTTAATCAAATTTGAAACACTCATAGACAAAGACATAAGAAATGATATTCAGAAGTTTCATGGTTGCAGTTCTTACAATAACGCAGAAAATTGATAATATATATATATAAAAAGGCAATATGTTTGTGTGTGTGTGTCTGTTTATCTGTCTATATGTCCTTTATACAAATCCACAATTTTTATCTGATTCTCACCAAACTTCACACAAATATTCTTTAAGCTGAGTCTGAGCTCCAGGACAATGAATTATTTTTAAAACTTTCATTACACCCGAGCAACGCCAGGCCATACTGCTAGTAAAATATAAAAAGAAAATATATATATAAAAAAAAAAAGAATTAAAATTAAGATAAATCATTTTCACTTTCCTTTAAAACCTCTATTTCTTTCTCTCTCTCTCTTTCTCTCTCTCTAAACTTCTCTTTCTATACTTTTCTTTCAACTAACAAGAAGGCAATTCTCAAATAAAAAGAAAAGGAAAAAAAGGAAGAAAATAGAATTGCAGGCTCTGATCCTTCAACCTTCTGTCTTTTCTTCTTCCTTTTTCATTTGAGAGTCACCTTCTTGTTACTTGAGAGAAAAATATAGAAAGAGAGAAAGAGATTAGGGTTTTAACACAGTAGATTAACCCTGACATAATTTCTAATATTACTACTACCCCTATCATGGTCTGACTTTAAAAACAGCCACCTCTGGATTTTCTCAAATCATAGTGACAATATCTGCTTTTGTTATCATTTTTGTGACACCAAATATCAAAAGACTCACTCATCACTCTAAAGCAAATAAATAAAAAGATATATTATTTATTTCAAACCCTTGAATCAGTTTGTTTTATTCCAAAGTTTCCAGTAAAAAAGATCTTTTCACCTATCTACACTCCTCTTTACACTTCCAATAAAACAACAGTGGAATACAACACATATATAATAGAGTTTATAAGCACTAAGTATCTTGTATCTGATACAGAAATATCTCAGAGCTTATAAAATCTCTGCTTATATTTCATAGCACTTGTTTTCTTTGTGAAAAACTGTCCTAAAAATAGTAATACATCTGGTTAAAATCGTCTTCTTACATACTAAAGCATATGGTACTTAATAGAATACATTGTGCAGCAAAAACACTTTTGGTCTGCTACCCAAGTGTAATGCTGTAATGCTTCAAGTATTCTCACAAAAGAACTTAATTTATGAAAAATATTAATGTAAATCTGTATTGCTATACTTCCATAAATATGAACTGGTTTACAAGTTATATTGTTAATGATTTTTATTGCTATGGAAAATCTCTATATGTAATAACAATAATACTTAATGATAAAACATAGGATATACATGCTCATGACAACTTTGTATTTTTTGTTTTCCTGGCTAGTTTATTATAAAATGTATGGTTATTTTAACCGTGTTGAACAAAAAAAAAAAAACAATCATTAAATTATTTTTTATAGAAATTCTTGAAAAGTAAGAATGATAGTACTTTTTATAAAAATAAATAAGCCATCGCTTAAAAAGGATAAATAATTTTTTTCCCTGTTTTATTAATAGATATAGAACCAGATATAAAATTACTGTGAATTCTATTCCTTTTATGCAAATATAAACCACAGAATTTGTATCGAACATATTGGTAACTTTCAAGATTCATACTTGAAGTCATACGAAGTAAGGGAGGTAACTACAAGACCATTTTAAGTTTTAATAACTCAATTTAAAACCAATCTATTCTATAAAGAATTTTAAGTCTACTCTTGTTTACTTATTATTTCCTCGATTGTTTAAAGATGATTGATATTTTAAAAGTGAAATGCTTGAGTAACTGATCTTTGTTTGCTAGAAGGTGAAAAAAATGAACAAAAATTAAACTTTATACATGTTAAGTAGATTAAAAAGAATAGTTAATCAATACTTAAAAGCAGAACTTGATAGAATCTGTACCTTATAAAATTCATGCTTTATACATAAAATCCTGAAAATATTTTTCTACAAATGAAAAGTTACTAAATTACTGAAAACAACCATATTCATCTGTATATACATTGTAAACATAGAGAAATCGATTTTGTTTTTATTAGACAAAAAAAAAAAAATGCTTGTAACACTTTTATTATAAAATAAAACAAAAATAACAATGTTAAATGATCTTTCTACAAGTAAGAATATATTGGTTTCTTCCTATGTGCATTACTCTTCAGGAATGAATTGAGTTCTTTTGGTGACTGATGTGTATATACGCTGCTTATATACAACAAAATTTCACTTCTCTGATTCCATGCGCCTATGGCTTCGTGGGTAGCAACTCCAACTGACACCAAATCAGTCAAGTTTTGATCCCACCCAGAAGCAAGTGGATGTATCTAGCCACACTGATGAGCTGTGATACAGTGAAACAGGCTTGTATGAGGATGACAAATATATATATATATATATATATATATATATATATATGCTATTAAATATAAGAGACAATGAATGTCTATTATGTTTAATCATGAGCCGTTCTAAACGTCGTATTTTTGCTTTAATTTCAGTTGAAAATAAAGACAAAAATTCTCCAACATTTGGATAATTATTTATTGGTTTTCTTCTAAGCTTTCGGCTCACATGAGCCATCTTCAGAGAGGTAGTTTAAACTGAAATATTATAAAATCCACCATCACCGACGATTTTATTTTGTGTTGACATAAAACTCCGCTTGGCAACGGCAATAGTTACCAAAAATAATAAACGCAGTCCTTAAGTTTGCGATGCGGTTTTATGACGTCACACCGTGGGATAGCGCGAAATGACAACAAAACCATCTAGTCAAATGCAATGTAATATGTTATTTCCTGTTTTAAAGTTGATTTTATTGAGTGTTGGTTGTTTTGATTTGATGTACATGGCCTCCAATATCTGCAGGTTCCTCTTACTGTGTGTATGAGTAAGGATCACCGTATTGTTGACCAAAATCTGTCTGATATTACCTACATGTTTATGTTTTTCAGAGAAATGTTGTTTAATAGTACTCTGATCAGAAAGATGACATATAAGTCTACGGGAGAGCGTGGTTGTGGTAAAACCAATATATGTACTAGGTTTTTGATTAGTATCAGAGATGCAATCTCTGAATGGGCATGTAAATTGGTACACTACATTGGTCTTTTGTAAAGAATTTAGTTTAGTGCCTGTTGGGCTATTATAGACTATGAGGTCAATTGTTTTAAACTTTTTATAATATATAATGAGTTTAATTTGATTATTACTTTCGACTGGTTTAACATTTCTACGTATTATGTTTTTGAGAGTTTTTTCATCTTGTTTATAATTATTATTATGCTTAGAAGAAAACCAATAAATAATTATCCAAATGTTGGAGAATTTTTGTCTTTATTTTCAACTGAAATTAAAGCAAAAATATGACGTTTAGAACGGCTCATGATTAAACATAATAGACATTCATTGTCTCTTATATTTAATAGCATATGTCTAGAAAATTACTTGCTGCCTCGATATACTAAATATATATATATATATATATATATATATATATATATATATATATAAGGGCTTTGATCATGTTTATTAAATTGGCCTGTGTCAAGCATAACCAAACTTCCTACAATTTACTCCAGATCAGAAGGTTGAGAAGATAAAACTGTTTTGTTTGTATAAACAAATGGGAATTTATTTATTGAACAGCATAACATCAAATTGTATGTATGAAATTACTAAATTGTGAAAATGTTCTAAGAGAAATAGTAGTAAAGAATTTAAAGAATTAAGATTTTGTTTGTTTTAGCAAAATATGTGTGCACAAAAAGAGAAGTCCACGTTTTTGCTGTGTGTATCAACAGGGTAGTAGTAAAGTCTTTGTTCCTTTCTTTCTTTTCATGGACAGTGAGTAAGTGAAGAAGAAGATAAACTGATGAAGGAAAAATGTGCTTATCTAGTTTTAGGAGTCAGTTGAAGTGTCTTATTGTAGTTGTTGTCTTCTTCTTTTTGTTGATGGCAAGTAAGTGAAGGAGTACACATGTGTGTTACTGGAACATGTGTCTGGTTCAGAGGTTTTAAATTTCTCTTGCTACATTGTTGCTGGTTGAATGTTTTCTGCCTCCTATCATAGGTTAAATTGAATTATTTTCATGTACACAGTTAAGCATTATATCAATGTTTTCAGCAACAGGGTCATAAGTAAATATTTTACATTAAATGACATTAGAATGCCTATATGGTAATGTTAAAATACACAAAACTATCATTTCTCAGATTCCAACACCCAGTGGCAATTGTGGAACTCTGAAAGTTGAGAGGGGACACATGTGGGCCAAGATTTTTCTGAGGAGGAGGGGGCAAGCTCAAGCAGTGTCTTCCTTTTAATACTACTTCACTATCGTATACACAACCTAGGAATGAGCTTGAGTATAAGTATGTCACTTCACTAAATTAAATGAAATAAATTTTCATTCATAGTACTGGAGTTCTAACCTATCCTTGCCCACTTTTCTCCTCTCAAGCTGTTGGAACACAAGAGAGGTTAATTTCAAAACAAAATCAAAGGGTTAATACTAACATCAATACGAGCAGAACAGTGTGATTTGTCTGTTCTGATTTCTTTTTTCCTCTACAAAACTTTTTTGAAGCACAAAAAATAAATGCGAGAAAAAAATAAATGCAAAAATAAAATAATGCAACAAAATCAATCAAAATGCTGTGAGCACCACAGCCATACAAAAATTAGCTAAAAAATTAATTTATGCTTTCAGCAAAGTTTGACCATACGATCAAGAAGTTACTTTGAAATAATTAAATAATATCATTTCTCCATGACCCTGAAACAAAACATCAAATAGGGCATTTGAAGTGACACAAACCCAAGTTAACATACATGCTATATTGTTTCAATTTTACTTATTTCTCTAGATTTCAAAAAAAGTTAATGTATAATATTTTACATAAGTATTCATAGAAATTTATTTCTTAAAAGCAAAGTCAATTTATGCAACTACTAGCTCAAAAATGTAAGCTTAATCAAATGGTTAGACTCGGGGTATAGTCAGTAACTGGATAATTCACAGATGGGTAATTCTTTCACTAGGTTAACTGCAAATGCCTATCTGCACTTTGACAAAATTACTACTAAGAGTAGGTAACTCCACTCATTTTTTATAACTAACTTTTAAATTGAATTTCTAAAAATAAAAAAATTTTCTTGAAACTTTTATTTTAGTTTTAATTGAAAAATAAATGATTAAATTTACTATTTTCAGTAAGTAAAATACTTTGGTGTAGTTCAAACAGAAATTATATTGATTGGAATCTAAAATTTTGAGATTTTTAAAATTAAAAAAAATTTTTTTTTGCCATTTTTGGGCAATCAACAGATTTGTAAACCAAAGTTAATTCTTGGTTTTAAAAATCTTGCAAAAATAAAATATAGATCTGACATACTATTTCTGGAAAATTAAATTTAATGTTAAATTAATCTGATCTACACAAGTATTACATATTTATAGCAAGAAATTTAGACTAAAACTATTTCTTAATCACAGGATGTTGATCTTTCTGACCTTTCCCATATGATTTGACATGTGACAACAGACAAATGCGAGATAAGCTAAGTGACTATAGTCATCACAAGTAACATATTTGTTCAAATTTTTTCCCTGTAAGAGGAAGAAACCATGAAACACATGACCTTTTAATTATACATGAAAAATTACCACACAAAAAAACTTCAAATACACAAAAAAAAAAAAATTAAAAATTATTTTAAAAATACAATAGCTTGATGATTTTTATTAAACTTTTCAATTTTTGATTAGTAAATATTGTTTCCGCTTAATAACTTAACCTCAGTATATAAGTCTTTGAAATATTTTTAAAATATTTTTGTAACATTATAAAATATTATAACTAAAAAAAAGAAAACAATTCTTTTAAAATTTCATTATTAATCAAAAAAATTTATTTCAGACTATAATGTCCTTTATTTATTTTATTTATTAAAGCAATTAAAAGCTTATCTAATTAAATAATGTCATAGTTTTATTGCATTTTTTATTTTACTATTGGGAGCAGGTTTTCAGAAAAAGGGCTAAATAGTTGAAAAAAATAATACATGATTTACATTCCCCAATGAGTCCTGCGTTATACTAATAAAACCAATTTTGCCTATAAAATTTAATTTCTTGAAATTTCATGAATTTACGTGGAGATGGGTAACAGATGTAAAACAAATATACTTTTACAAATATTTTTTAAAAATTATAATTTTAAAAATAATTTAATTCATCTGTGATTAACCTAAAAAGTTTGAAGATGAAGAATTAGATTATTACTTCATAAGGACTCATGTCAGGCACAAGCTGAACTTCCAGAATCATTAGAAGTTGATCACACAACAGTTTTGAAAAATTTGAAATCATTAGAATTGATTCCAAAGCAAGGACATTGGGTGCCACACAAGTTGAAGCCAAGAGATGTCAAACGGCATCTTGGCATGTGTGAACAGCTGCTTCAACAGCAGAAAAGAAAATGTTTTTTGTATTGTATTGTGACTGGCGACGAAAAGTGGATACACTACAATAACCCTGAGTGTAGAAGATCATGGAGTGAGCCTAGCCATGCATCAATATTAGCAACAAAGCCAAATATCCGTGGTTTGAAGTTTCTGCACTGCATTTGGTGGCATCAACTGGATGTTGTTTATTATGGGCTGCACAAAACCATCACTGGAGATCACTATTGGCTACAATTCATGCGTTTAAGCTGAGCATTGAAGAGAAAATGGCCACTATATGAACAGAGACATGAAAAAGTAATTTTGTGACATGACAATTCTAGGCCACATGTTACAAAATAGGTGAAAACCTACTTGGAAATGCTTAAATGGAAAGTCTTACCCCATTCACAATACTCACCAGACATTGCCCCATCCAATTATCACTCGTTCCAATTGATTGTACATGGCTTGGCTGAGCAGCACTTTCATACTTATGAAGATGCAAAAAAATGGATAGACTCATGGTTAGCTTCAAAAGATGTCTCATTTTTCTAATGTGAAATTCAAATGCTTCCAGAAAGATGGGAAAAGTAGTGGCTAGCAATGGATAATACTTTCAGTGACGTTTCTTTCTAATTTTTGTAAATAAAATAGTACTTTTTATTTAAATTAAGCAAGAACTTATTCAAGTTCCTAATACAACCAACAATGTGATAATTCATAGAATATTTCTCTCCCTTGAGTCTAATCTACTCGAATATGTATGCATTTTCTCCATGTATCTATCTCAAGTACTACATTCTGTTACCCAATGAACAAACTCTTAGTCTCCCACAACTGATAAATGATACTCTGGAACAAGCAAATAAACTTTGTAGATTATAGGGAAATAAAACCTTTTTAGTTATCAAAAACTTTTTTACCAACCATATCTTTTTCTGCTAATGGTAAGATTTTCGTTACAATAGTAAGTATTAACTGTTAATGAAGTAAGCTCATATAGCCATTTTGTTTTGCCATACTGGGTTAAAAATATGTTATGACTTAATTGGAGTTGCCAATTCCTTAAAATGAAAATGCAGGATGGTGGAGTGCTGGCGTTTCCCAACCAGGGGGCTGTGGACAGGTTTCCAACCATGGAGTCTGCAGACACCTTAGGAACAGATTCTCAACCAGGGTTACCCTTACCACAAAGCTGAATTAAATGAATTTGGTAATTTTGATAATAGAAATTCATATGTAACAGATGTTCAATGAAGAATTTTATATGGCCTTATAAAATAGCATCCAATTAGAATTTCAGAGTGAAACAGAACTGCTTATTAACTTTAAAGAAAGTAAAACGTAAGTGTAATTTCTATGAAGCATCATTAATTCTCAAAATGTAGGACTTATGGTCATATCATGTTGAACCACTGGTTCTTATGTACTATCACTGAAGTTAAGCAATACCTAGATGGGTGATCGCTTGAGAATACCAGGTGTTGTAAACTTGGATGTGCAGGTGGTGTAATGTCTTGGAATTGAGAAATGGAATGCCAAGTTCAAATTACAGTTGAGTTCCCTATATTTACTCATGCACAAATATCCTTGGAAAAGTTATAATGAATCCATTGCTTCTCCTCCCTCTATGAGTTAATTAGTAGGACTTGTATCTGTAAATTATTATCTCAAAAACTCTTACAAAAAATATTTTCTGATTTTAAATAATCTGCAAAAGATTGATAAGCCATAAAAAACAAATCAAATGTAGTATTCAGAGTCAACTGGCAACACTCACCTTAATATACCCATAATGTGGAGGGCTGCTAGTTTTAAATAATGTGTGTCGTACCCAGTGAGAATTAGACTTACTACCTGCACTAAAAAGTAGAGCTATGTGCAAACTATCTAGGCCAAGGTTGAAAAAAACAAAAAACAAATTGTATCTCACAAATTCTGGAAGATCATCAACTAAATTATGAACACAGGCTAGCAGCTTTGACCACTATTAGAAAAGGCCCCAATGTCATATCCTCCTCAACAGACAAGGTGAAGCTCTTTGCCTCAATATAAAGGACATACCCTCTCCAACTTTCCACATATCACCTAGCATAATTTCAGTAATAGTCCAGATAAGATTCCAGTGATTGCCTTTAAGAATATCAAAGTTATTTAACCTCTGCTTGAAAGAGAAATCTTTCCAAAGCATGTGGAAGGTGGCAAATGTATACTTGGCCTTCAAGAACACAAGAAACAATCCTCCTCTTCCCAGTACAGACCCATTAGTCTCCACAGTATCATCGGTAAGCTTTTTGAGATCATAATCAACAAGAAGGTTGTTGAGCACCTGGACAGGAACAACTTCTTGTGAGACAAGCAGTATAAGTTTTGATCAGTCCAATCCACTGTTGACCTCCTAATCACCATTACACACAGAATTTTGTGAGGCTCTTGATGGCACACATACCGCAAGGACCATAGCATTAGATATCTCAAAGGCCTTCAACAGGGTGAGGCACAAAGGTTTACTACACAAGCTCTTCAGATAAGGAATCACTGAAAAGGTTTTTTCTATTATAAAATCTTTCCTAACAGGTAGATCCCTGAAGGTAGTAATTAATAGCCAATCCTCCAAGACCTTGGTAGTCATCACAAGTATCCCATTGGGGTCACTTATCAGACCAATTCTTTCTGATTTACATAAATGATCTATCTGAAAATATACTCCCATCACTTGTAACAATCTATGCCAATGATATACTGATATATGGGTACACCCCCAAAAGTCTTGATGATCAGAGATTGGCAGCTGACCTCTCTTCTGATCTTACATTAACTTTCTAGTAGGAAAAAAAATCTGGTTACATTCACTGCCTCTAAAACCAAACTGGTTACATTCCATCACCCTAAACTGTAACCAGTCACATTGAACAAATGTTTTCTTACGGAAGCTCCATGCCTTGAGAGGAAATTGGGCCTCAGGCTCACACTAGACCTCAAGTGAAATTCACATATACAATCCATTGCTAAAGATGTAAGTAAAATGATCAGGTCCCTATACCACTCCAGTAAGTACCTGACTCCTCATGCTATCCAGATCAGGCCAAAAATAGAGCACTATTGCCATATTTGGACAGAAGCTATCCAGACCTAACTATCCAGTGTTGATAGAGTTCAAAAGCATCTCAAAGTCCTTGTTGGAGAAGATTTATTTTCCACAATCCAACCTTTCTCTCACAGGCAGGATGTGGCAGGTCTTTCACTGCTCTACTACTATAGAAAGTGGTCAGACAAACTGCATCTCCTGGTTCTACCAAGTTCGACGTTTAAAGACCTGCCACTTATACAGTAGCAAACTAACCACACTCTCTCCATATTGCATCAGTGAGAAGTAAGTAAGTTCCACTTAACAGCTTATTCCCGTAAATTACTGCCCTATGGTACAGACTCCAAAAGAGTATGTTTCTCCGATCGCTACAATCTTCTTTTCTTGTGAGTCTTCTTCTTGCTTGAGCTTGAGTTGACCTATTCGAGTCGAAGAATCAACTGTTATCTTCTCCGCCTATCCATATAAATTATCCTTAAACTAACCCTCTATCTCGAGTGGCTCCCAAGCCTTGTACAGAGTGATCATACAGTAAAAAAAAAAAAAAAAATACTGTTAACCGCTTCGTAGCCTAATGATTTACTCAAAGAAAACAGTAAATATATATATATTTTTTTATCTCCCTTGAAAAGGAACTCTTGCTAACATGTGAAACTAATCCGGTGTTCCATGTAATTTGTTCTATTTTAACGACCAAAGAGATTCTTAAAAAGACTTGCTCTATTTTTTAAAAAGTAATTATTTCTTATGCCAACATAACTAGAATAAACGAGACAAGATCTTATTTCATCTAAATGCTGGTTCACCTGTCTTACCAATTATTTGGGTTTGTATTTTTAAGTTATTGATTTCTGTACATCCGCACCTTTGAAATTTTAGAAACAAAAACTAAAAAGAAAAAACTCCATTCACTCATCATAGCATTAGAGAGAGTAAATTACTAATAGCAAATTTTTGCTAATCAACTTTGTTTCATTTTGTATTTAAGTATAAAAGTTAAAGTTATTTAAACGAATGGTTAGACCTAGGAAAACAAATGAAGTCTAAAAACTAAAAAAAGCAAACAAAAACACTTCCTGTCTGTAGTAGTCTTCCTTCCTGTTTTTAAAACTAATAAAATTTACTACATAATCTGCATAATTACAATCTATCAACAAAATTAAAATAATTTTGGCAATTTAAGAAACCTTTTGTGATCAGCAGATATTATGTGACATTTTTTAATAAAAATACAAAATACAAATAAATCAATTACTTCCCCATCTCGCCAAAGAAACTGATTCAGAAAATTTTAAAAAGGGTCTCTAAAATAATTTTTTTTACAGCTTGTTCAAAGTTTTTTTTTTTTAACGCTGAAGTAGCATAGAAATTACAAAAAAACTAAAATTTAGTTTTTCGTGATATTTTGTTTATTGATTATGTTTAGGAATCAAGTATGAAAAATACTTTTTTTTTTTAAAGAAAAGAATAATTGTAATCTTGGCAAATGCATTTCTCGCAGATTTTTTATCCCACGAAGAAGGTTATATTTTTGCCATTGAATTTATTTTGTTTTCATCGTTCAGAACGTTTTTTTTTTTGTTGTTGTAAACTTTAAGTTAAAAACTGCGTTTTCCACCTCTTTCTTTTTTTTTCTTTTATTGTGGTCTTCGAAATAAGTTTCCCAAGTTTCAGGAAACTATATATACAAACAACTACTCTGAATGAGAGAAATAAGCATGGCTGCTGATTTGTTTGGAGGGAGGGTGAAGAAATCAAATGTTGCTTTTTGGCTAGGTTCTCTGGGTCTAAAAAGAAATACAAAAATCAACTACATCGTTAATTACAACTCGGTTTCATAGATGAGAAAATAAAGCATCTCTAGTTCAGTACACTTTTGTTAATGTTTGCCAAAAATTTAAGCATATTAAAAAATTTATAATTTGAGCATTTAAATTTCACGAAAAACCAACACTTGAAAACTTTTTTAACAATCTCTTTAGGCTTTTTTGTTTTTCATTATTGGATTAGGAAAATCAATGAAAAGACGGAAAAAACTTTTTTTTGAGTGTGTGGACGCGTTTCACAAATATTTTTCCCACTTAATTTTCCTTGGGCACATCGGCGTGGTGCAATGCTTAGCAGGCTTGTCTTTAGAATCTTACAACCGAGTAGTGAGTTCGATCCTCACTGGGTACCCCATACTTTCGGCCTTGAGTCACATCTAAGCGGCGCTTAGAAAATCAACTTCATTAATTTTCCTAACATAATGTTACATAAAAAGGCTAACAACATTGTTCCGGTATATAAAAATTTCTATATTATTTTCTCCCATTATTGGGTTATATAAATTATTTTATTTTCATTTTAGTTATAGCAAAAATAACTTGTTTCAAAAGAAAAAGGAAATCATTTTTTAAGTTAAGGTTCTGTGTTGATAAATTTGAAAATCAGTTTGTTGCTGGTGTAAATCACAAAAATGCTAATTCAAAGTAAATAAATTTTAGATCAAACTACACTACTTACTACACTACAGTAGTCCACAAAAATGACTTAAATTTTTCAATGAATATTCACTTGTGTCTTTGTAAAGAAATTCATAAGAGAACTGAACACATAAAAATAGTTGTAAAATTAGATAGTAAAACTAAAACAATGAAAACTTCATCTAATTTGGGATTTAAAAAAAAGAAATACTTACTTATTTCATGAGGATTAAGAACAATAAGAAAAACAATCTCTAACTCAGGTTTGTACAGAAAAATAAGTTATTGGAGTGGATGTTTTTTCTAAGAGATCCTGTCATTACATGTGAACAAACCGTAATTGTCACCGAAAAGTCATAGAAGAAAAAAGTAATAAGGTACCGTAACAAGAGAAGATTCAATTTGTGAAAATTTGTTCGATCTATAAAGTTTTTTTATTCTGTTGTCAAAATTTCGCTTTTTAAGAGCATCATCAGAACAACAAAAAAAATTTAAGGAAATATTAAATTACTCATTTTATTAAAGATATTATTTTGAATTAAAACAAAAAACATTATTTTATCTAGTTTTTTTTTTCTTACTCAAAAAGTGAAATTTTTTTATTCCAATGACTTTTTCCTACCCTAACATACCTTATGGCTTAATTTTTTTCATGCAAACAGAAAAAGTAGTTTATTGTATTTTAATATTTAAAAAAATAAATTTATATTTTTTACTTGTAGTTGATAATGCAACAAAGAAAATCATTGAAAATAGCAATTTTTTAACTGTATATTTCTTAGTTAAGTTTCTCATGTATTTGTGAAAATTTGATTATAGTATTCAATTCAGTGATAAGCTGTTGTCTATTTATTAACTAAAACCTTGGTATGTTGATATTTTTTTTACACATTGTTTAGATTTATTGGATCTATATTGAATGTTATTATGATAATATCATATTGGCAAGTTTATTTTATTTTATGTCTTTAATAATTTTAAAAATAATATTGTATTCATATTATTCTAAAATTTAGTTTGAATTCAGATTTAGCTATTATCACAGAAAACAGAATTAGCAAACTAAATTTCCAACAGAAGCTGCTTAACATTGAGAAGGGTACAAAGCCATTATTCCTTGGAGTCTGTTCTGTTTTTGAAAATCTTGTCACTGGTATGCCACAATAATTGAAAAAGAAGAGAGTGAGAGTGTTTTAGCAAACTACATTTGGCAGCAAGGCCCCTGATTGGAAGGTTTTGAGGAGCATGGAACCACCTTAATTGCTGTTTGTTTCTCTCAGGTCTACCGATGAGAAAATAGTTAACCCCCAAACTGGGGTCAAAACACTATGAAAGCATGAAAACAGATTTTTATAATAAAAATACCACCAGTTCATTTTTGTTAAAATATTATCAGCAATTTGACTTTGACAAAATCCCTCTTTACAAAAATACATCAATGAAACCTGATCTGCAATTTGATTTCTTACAAAGAATACATATTCTATTCATACATTCATATCATAAAAATCTTGCTTTTGTTAAATAACCCATTGTGGTTGATATGTTATAAAATAAAATTAACCAATCTACGTAACTGACAAGGCAGTAGTAACTGTTAGAGAAATTTCTTTCGCGAAAGTCAGCTAGATTTTTGGCTGCTATTTGTGCTAAATCCATTTTCTGGAGTTTTTATACCATAATAGTTATTTTGGGAAAACCTCTGAAATAACAAGTTTAAGTAAGAGTGCTAATAACTAGAAGTGTCATCTGTCATCATGAATATAAGAACTAAATTTTTAAAAGCCTTTATGAGAACTGATTGATAAATAATGTCTCCTACCATGTAGCAATGCTAATCATGGAGAGGCAAACATGCTTGAATACGTATTTGGTAGTATCTAAAGTCCCATTCAAACATGTCTGGTGGTAGTTCACTGTATGACAGAATTAAATAATAGTATTCATTAGTAATGAATCAGTCAGTTAAGTGCTATACGTGAAACACACTTGGGCGATCATGTCTCAAAAGAGACATGACTGACTGGGCAGAAGATTATCCCGCAGTAGGTTGTCATTGCTTTCTGCCGTAGACTGGTTGCCACCCAAGGCTATAGAACCCAGTCTGTCCTATTATTTAACCCATAACTGGAAGGAAGAGATGGATTAATACCTTTCCTAACGGTATTTGCACGTAAGTGAATGCAATGAATTCAACTGGAATTCGAACTTGGCTCCCCGATTTCCCATTCCAAGCCAATATCCACTGCACCACAACGCACATACTACTTCCAAATTGTACATAAAGAAGCAATCCTGGAACTATATGTTTGGAGATTTTAAATGAGGCAGTGTTTAACCTGTATACCTTCAAAAAACAGTGTCATAAGGACAGTTATTCCTTTGACACCACTATTGTATACACTTTTCACTCCTTCGGTAATGTATATTGTGTTTTAAAAAGTTATAATTAGAGTTTAATGAAAACCAAACATGAAAGGTAGTTTATACATTTTCTTTATTCTTGAGAATTGACAATAAAGATATTGAACACTATTTATTAGATTGCTTATTTACAAGAATAATTTTGTATTTACAAGATTATAAAAGTATATGAATTAACTATAATAAATATTTATTAATTACAATTTTATAAAAAGAGTTATGAAAATTTTTTATTCATAAATTTGTAAAAATGTCTGTGAACAAGAAAATTTAAATAAACACATACAAATAAGTAACTAATTATAAATTAAAAAGAAATGCCTTTTCTGGACAATTCTTTCATTTGTTCTCACCACAAATTCTGTAAAATACGTTGAGAGCATCTCTTCCTCTTACAAATTTTGATAATTTTGTGATTTTTTAAATAACTTTTTGAATAATTATTGAATAATGTTTTGAACATTTTGAATAAAAATATTTCTGTTCAAGTTTATTTCTTTATAAAATGGTAAATAATATATTGTACATGGTTCACATATTTTTATAATTTTGTAAACAAACAAGGGAGTCAAGAATATTGCAGTGTCAACAGAACAGCCATTCATACCATTTTTTAATTTTTTTTTTTTTTTGCAGGGGTGAAAGTTAAACATTGCCCTAAAGGAATTGACAATTAATTTGGTAATATACTATGAAAACTTGTGAGCACTTAAAAAATTAATCAGCAGAATAAGATTTGAATGGAGAATTTGGCATTCTTTAGCCTTCATGCTCACAAAAAACTGTCAAAAGGATGGTTTTCTTTTGACACTGCTATTATTTTAACTACCTTCACTCCTCAGCAATGTTTATAGTTTTAAAAAGAAATGAATAGAATTGTAATAAAGCCTAAGCATATGATAAAATTGAATTTAAATATTATTTTTATTCTTTAGAATTTACAGCAAAAATTTTAAACATTATTTATTAGTATTAGAAGTAAGATAATGAAATCTGGCAGGACTGATCCTGAATAGAGGGAAATGGGTAGACATTAGCTCCTGTGCATTAAAGTGAAGCAAGCAAAATATAGGTACCGGTAGTAGTCAGAACATGACGGACAGCAGCAACAGTTGCAATCTAATCAGCCGCCAGTTTAAGTTTAAGGCTCTAACTTCAAAACCAGAAACTGTCCTAGTGGATAAAAACATTGTTTTGTGAATTTGGTGACATAGAGTTTGAGAGTCAATCTCTAGGTCAAGCAGTATGTACTTGCACTCAGTGAAAACCTAAATAAAAATAAGAACTAGATGATATCCCTTTGTGGATTTGGTGATAAAGTGGTGGTGAGTTCAATCCTTAGGTCAGGCAGTATGTACTTGCACTCAGTAGAAATCAAGAAGCAATAAGTAAACAGTACTAAATAAAAATAACTAGATAATATCTGTAGACATGAGCAGTGAAATGAGAATAATGTACCCCCATATGTTAAATTATGGGTTCATTTTACTGTTTGACTAGCAGTATAGCCCGGTGTTGCTCGGGTGTAATGAAAGCTTTAAAACTAATCCACGGTCCTGGAGCTCAGACTCAGCCTAAAGAATATTTGTGTAAAGTTTGGTGAGAATCGGATAAAAATTGTGGATTTGTATAAAGGACATACAGGCAGATAAACAGACACACACACAAACATCTTGTCTTTTATATATATATATATATATATTTTATCGATTTTCTGCACTATTGTAAGAACTGCAACTTTGAAACTTCTGAATATCGTTTCTTATGTCTTTGTCTATGAGTATATCAAATTTGATTAAAATCGGACCACTCTTTCTATAACCCGATTGTTTCGATTATCAATTTTCAATATTTATCGGGGGTACCTCGACACAAAACCTAGCTAAGAACACTCGCAGACGCTTATAGTACAACTGTGTAAATTTTCAAGAAAATCGGTTCAGCCATTTCGGAGTCTATAGGTAACGGACACACACACATACACACACACAGACAAAATTCCATTTATAAATAAGTTTAAATATATACCTGAGGAAGGCTGGAGGGTGCAATGGCTGAAATGTAGCAATAACAAAAATGAAGATTTGCACAAAAGACCGAATATAAATAGTGTAAATAATGATAACTCTTCATCCCAGAAGTTCAGCCACAAACTGTTAGATTGTTTATTTACAAGAATAATTTTACACTTACAACATCCTAAAAACTAATACAATTGTATTAAAACTAATGCAATACAATATTTATCATTTACCAATTTATAAAGAAATAAATATGAAAATTTTTTATTCATAGATTTATAAACATTTCCCAAGGTACTGTAGGGTGAAAAAAAAAACAAGGTTGTAGACTGGAAGATAATTCATCACTCGCAAGGACACAGTGATGCTTTTGAGGTCTATTGAGACTGGAATGTAAAGACTAGACAGTTTCTATTCATATATGGCAGCAGTACTCTCATTTACAGCCTGAAGTGGCTCTTGTGAAGGTAGAGGATAGCAGGAAGAGTCAGGTAACATCCATTTGTATAAGTTCCACTTGAGTTTGTCTCAAAAGAGGCATGGATGCTTCCTGTGAGAACATCCATTCTTCATGATAGATAAAAATTTCTGGTCCAATTAGTGATGATGAAACATCACTAGTTTGATTTTCAAGGCATTAAATGACTAGCTAGTTTTTCCTTGACTGAGCTGTTAAAGATAGATCAGAGGAGAGATCAGCTACCAAGCTTTGGTCATCTAGAGTTTTGGAAGTGCAGCCATACACTATTGTATCATCATTATAGATATTCACAAATGATTGGAGCATACTCTTAGGCATATCATTTCTGTAAAGAAGAAAGTAGTTTGGACCAAGAAGTGAGTCCTAATGGTTAATGAAAAGTAGCTACTTTACTACAATATGAAATACAAGAAAATTAACTATAACTGTACCAGATGTCAATCTTCATCCCAAAAAGATAATGCCATATACATGATGAGATTGGGAGAAGATTTTCTAATATATTCCCTCTGGAGAATCAAATAATCAATTTAAACAATTTTTTTTTATTAATATACCAAACATTGACAATCATGTCTCTCCATATATTCCTTTTATTCATTATCTGTGAATTGCTATTAATTATTGTGAACTTCTCCAAGGTTTTGAATTCAGAATTCTCCTTCTCTTCAATTGATTGAAGAGAAGGAGAAGAGTAGAGAGCCTAATCTATCTTGCTTTCTAATCTACATCTGGAGGAAGAAAAGATAGATTTATGATTTTCCCAAGAGTATTAGTGTAAAAGTGGATGCACCAGACTAGATTGGAATTTGAATTCAGCTTGTCAAAAATATTGTTCTTAATTAGATCAACTAAAGACAGCAATTGAAAAATGTATTCAGAATTAAGAAGAGGAGCATACTATTCAGTCAATAATACTGGATAGTATGTTTAATTGGTAACCCAGCAAAATCTTACAGCTTGGTTGGAAAGCTTTCCCTCATCCATTGTATTGAACTTTCAAATTATCATTTATTCCAGTTGTTACAGAATTATGTTAATAAAAACAAATTTCAGTTCTGTATAAGTTTAAAAAAAGTCACTGTAGAGCAGTTCTAAGAAAACGAATTGTGATGTAGCCTGAAATCTAGTATAAGATAGAACAAAATGTCATTTGATAAAATTAATGGCAAAAATAAAAATTACCTTTTTATCTTAATAACAAAAACAAATCATTTTAGTTCACCTTGTGGATGTGCGTTGGGGTGCAGTGGATATCGGCTTGGAACGAGAAATCGGAGAGCCGAGTTCAAATTCTGGTTGAATTCCTTGCATTCACTTATGCACAAATACCTTTGGGGAAAGGTATTAATCTGTCTCTTCCCTCCAGTTATGGGTTAAATAACAGAACAGATTGGGTTCTATAGCCTTGGTCGGCAACCAGTCTACTGCAGAAAGCAATGGCAATCTACTGCGGGATAATCATCTACATGATCATCCAAGCATTTATCACGTATGGCACTTAACTGACTGAATATAAGGATATTATATTATATTATTGATTGAATGTATGTTGTGGTGCAATGTATATCAGCTTGAAATGAGAAATCAGAGACTTGAGTTTGAATATGAATCTTTCTCTTCTCCCTAAAACTTTGGGTTGAATAGCAGGGCAGATAGGTGTTCTGCAACCAGTCTACCACAGAAAGAAATGGCAACCTACTGCAGGAAAATCTTCTGCCTAGTCAATCATGGATTGAAAGAGACATGATTACCCAAGTGTGTATCACGTATGGCACTTAACTAACTGATATTATTGATTATTATCTTTTATTTTTATATTGTATTTGATTATAAAATTGTGAAATTCTTGAATTCTTGTATTTTTGCATCAAGAATTGAATTATATTGCTAGAGAAGCATGTAGGATTACCTCCACACTTTCCATCTATTGTTTTTTCCACAGTAACAAAACAATGTTAAGATTAATATAAATAGTGTAAAGGATCAGGAGGTTTAGTTTCTAACCTTTCCCTAGAAAGGTTAGAAACTAAACCTCCTTTCAATAGAAAATGATACCTGTATTTGGATGGATTAACTATAACTGTACCAGATGTCAATCTTCATCCCAAAAAGATAATGCCATATACATGATGAGATTGGGAGAAGATTTTCTAATATATTCCCTCTGGAGAATCAAATAATCAATTTAAACAATTTTTATGTTTATATGTTCAGTCTGATATTGGTTAGGTGCAAAAAGATAATTTTCAAAGTGAAATCATCCTTCTGTTTGGATGCAGAAAGCAAGCAAAATCTACTCTTTTGTAAAATACACACTAAATTGTCACATTTTAAAAGTTTCTTTAGTCTTTCAGCATTCAACCTGCCCTGCAAATATCAGTTCTCAATGCTCAGTCTGTAATATATTGCTCCATGTATACTCTGCCATAATATATGATGATGTCATTACAAATAACACAGGAAGTCACACAAACAATGAGACTTTGAGAGCTGATATTTATAGGGTGGGTTTGAGCATATTGAAAGCTAAAGGGTTAAATATTTTTCTAATTATAAAAAAAGTTCAAATAAATTATTTAATGTATTTTTTAAATTTAAATTTAATTTAATTTCATGTCCATTTTTGTAGTGTAACTTAAATATGAATATAAAAATCTACTATAAATGAATCTCCATATTACAAAACATGCTAAATCAAATAATAAACTTACTTCCATTTAAGTTTAGCCCTTCTTAAAAAAAAATAATATCAGGTGAACTAATTGAAGCTATACACAGTATTAATGATTATAAGAAGCAAATGTGAAATTATTTACAAAAACAAAAAAACAAAATTAATCCTTAAATTGAACAATTTGTTTCTTTTCAATTTAAAAAAAAATTTAAAGGTGTCATGTCTTAAATGAATCTTAAGTGTATGAAAGTTTAAAAAGCAAAAAATATATAATTATATACAATTTGACATTTTTTTCTTTGTACATATACCGTGTAAAATGTTGATGATTCGTACATGGAAATAATATAGTATGAATTAAGATTAATTTGGACATTATGATCTACCAAAAAAACAAAAATAGAGTACTCTTGTGTTAGATTGCAAAAAAAAAAAAAAATTCTCAGAAATGTTTGTATGCTTGTGTCAAGTTGTCTGTTCTTTTATTTTATTCATTTTTAAGATATTTACAATGTATCTGCTATATCTATTATTTATTTGATCTAATAATCATTCTTAGCAAGAAATTGTGATAATATAAAACACACACACAGACACACACACACACACACACACACATATATAGCTTTTGGTCTTGATATTTTCATTTTATTTCCTAGGTGGAAATAATTCCTTCAGCAGATTATTTAAAAAGATTATTTGGGTATGTTTAAGAATTTTTGCATAACAAATATTGAATTACTTCTCTTACTTTTCTTTACCTTTGTCTCTTCTTGATATTGAAATAAATAAGGTTTTATTTTGCAGTGTTTTTCAAAGTTTTTTATTTATGTCGGGGTTAGTTAAATGGCAGAAAAAGGTTGTACATGCCAAAGAGGTGAAAAAATTAATTTCTTTAAAGGGTATTTTTTAGGCTTTTTTTTTTTTCACTTTAAAAATTAAAAATCTATAAAAATGAAAGAAAGGATTTCACAAACAATAGAATTGTGCATTTTTTGCACCAAGTTGTCTCTATTTTTTACTTCTTTTCTCTTTGAAAAGTATGCATGCATATGTAGGATTTGTCTTTGGCTTGTTATTCCAGCTTTATGCTCTAGGAAAAAGACATAACCACATGAATCCTAAAGTTATCAATTTGTTATTTAGTCTTGAATGAATGATGCCTGTATCACTAGAAAATGTTTAAATCATCAACTGATGATATCTACAAATGTCTAATGAGACATCAGTTGATGATGGCTGCCATTTATGGGTTAATGTACCAATAATAATGAAAATTCTCTTCAATTTATTAATTTCACTTCTCATTTTTATTTTCAGGTCCAAATTCTGTTCATTCTAAAAATATGGGGATTACTGGTTTTTTAAGCTGGTGTCTTAATCATCAGGGAGAATGTTGTGAATTTGTGAACCTTGTGGAAGTTGCCCGACAAAGGAAAGGAATTGAAATTTTGGTTGACTATTATTCATTTCAGCATTTTATTCTTCAAAAAATTTGGATCAATCTTGGGCGTTTGCGTAACAATTTGTACCTTCGTATTAGTGGGGGTGAGTACAAATCTATCAGCCAATATGTGAAAAAACTGATAAAAGACCTTCAATCTTTGGATATACGTCTTGTGTTTTTTATTGACAGTGCCAAAGGATGTTCCAAAGAGACCACAGATCATAAGTTACCCAGCTGGATGAAACGGCACCAGGAAGACATAAAAAAATTACGAGAAATCCTTGCTGTGTGCTATGAACACAACTCAATAGAAAACTTACCTTCTTTCTCAAATATCCGACCTGTTTTGCTGGAGGTTGTTTTTCTATCAGCGTTGAAAGACTGCGGATGTCGGATATTCAATATTACAACTGGAGAGGCTGATTGTGAAATTGCCAAAGAATTTTTGGAAAGAGAAAAAGCTTATGCCATCTTTAGTAATGATTCTGATTTCTGTATTTTTAAAGACTGTCAGTTTATTCCCAATCAGTTGTTTGATATTTGCAATGATCTTCAGCTTGATGCCTGTGAAGAGTTGCCAGATAAACCCCTACGGCTTGAAGTTGGAGTCATCTCATCAAAGCGAGTAATGGATACCCTAAAAGTAAGTAATTATATCCACATCAGAGAAAATTATTGTTAGATATTTTTGGACTTGAATAACTTTATTGCCACTTGTATTCATGAAATTGAAGTCATCTAAATTAAGTAATTATATTTATATATTATTAATTTTTGTCTGGATATTTGAAATGAAAAATTATCATTATTTATACTATTTACATTTAGACTCGTCGTCATTTATGTCTTGTGCTTTCTGCTTATCCTAAGCCAAATTGGAAATACAAGAAAGAATTTTAAATAAAACAATGAACTGAAAATTTTTTCACAGTATGAAGCAGTTTAAATGAAAATTTTTTGACCTTCAGTTAGTTAAGTGCCATATGTGATACATGCTAGGGTGATCATGTCTCAAAAGAGACATGACTGATTGGGCAGAAGATTTTTCCCACAGTAGGTTGCCATTATTTTCTGCATTGGACTAGTTGCCAACCAAGGCTTTTGAACCCAATCTGTCCTATTATTTAACCCATAGCTGGAGGGAGAAGTGTCAGATTCATATCTTTCCCAAGGGTATTTGCACGTTAGTGAATGCAGCGAATTTAACTGGAATTCAAACTTGGCTCTGATTTCTCATTCTGAGCTGATATCCAGTGCACTACACTATCTTTTGACCTTGAAGACCTTAAAAACTAAAGACTTAGTTGAAAAGCACTATTCTTTACATAGAATATGAATACATAGAGATCATTTCTTCAAGCATGATAAAAATTACTCTGAGCAGGAAAATTAACAATATTTTATGTAAAAATCATTCAGGGATTTAACCAAAATTTTTAAATACAGTTGTGGTTTTTATAAAAGTTACTGTAAAATTTAATTTAGTTTTGTATATTTTTTAAAACTTTAATATTAGCTTTCTTAAGTTATTTCATAATCATTTTGTTGTGGCCTAGTTAGGGGCCAGAAATAAAGACACAAAGATAGAACAAAGTTAAACAAGTATATTAACAAAGAGCAATAGTACAAAACATATACAGCATGAGAAGATCACCAGTGTGACTGTATTGGTCCAGCTGTCAAAGCTATCTGCTGGAATAGACCTCTCTCTACTGCTTCCCTTTCTGCTCTCTACTGCTGCTTGTTTATAGTTTGGAAGAGTTCATGAGTCAATATGGGTAATTCATAACACCCCATCCCCTCCTAAGTATCAACTCTGCAGGAGTCTTAATATTTTTTCTTTTTGGATTAATAATAAGAAAGTCAATCATTTTCCTTTTTCTTTTTAAACAGCACTGTTCTTGGGCCACTTGCAGTATTGTCATGTCAAAAGTATTGTAAATGGCATCCATTACTACTTTCTCTTCAGGATGATCGATGTCAATGTCATCCGACAGGTGTTTCATGATTAGATTTAAGTGTCTTTTGTGAGTTAACTGAGAGAACATATTTCTTACTCTTTTGTTAATTGTACTGTACCCATTTCCCAGAAAGATTTATTTTCCCGAAACCTCCAGAAAAAAAAAACTTTTTCTCTGAGTTGGTAGCATTTTGTAGATACTGTGTTTGTTCGTCCAGGTTTTGTTTGTTTGGGGAGTAACTTGTCAAACACACCTGATTTTACATGCAAACATTACCTCTGCTGGGGTGTGCTGTCGTTGGGCGTGATTTTATGCACCTTGAGGAACTGTTGCAGGGCTTTTTCTGTGGGTGTGCCTCTAGCTTTCTTCAGAGCTTTTTTTAGTGTGTCAATGAATCATTCAGCCTATCCTTTGGACCTTGGGGGATATGAAGGGATTATAATATGATTGATCTGTAAGGTCTCACAAAAATCCTTAAAATCACCAGACGTAAATTGTGTCCCATTGTCTGACACTAAACAATCCTGGGAAACAGTTCATATAGGAAATTGTTTATCACTTCTGTAGTGGTATTTCTACATCTAAGAACTTCAGGACACTTAGAAAAACTATCTATTACTATAAGATAGTAGAATCTGTCTAGTGGGCCTGCAAAATCCATATGAATCCGAGACCTTGGTTGGTTCGTTTTAGGCCAAGGACTATATTTGATTGGAGGTGACTTAGCTTCTAAGGCATAGCCCTTACAGGATTTTACGATATTTTCGATATCCTTATCCATTTTCATCCAGTATATATAACTGCATATAAGGCTTTTCATCCTTGTAATCCCTGGCATAGAAATCTTTCAGGATTCTTTTTTGTAGTGTTGTGGGAAAGACGACTTGCTCACTATATAGCAGTGCTTCATCACATAAAGAGAAGATATTTGAAGTTTATTGGTCTTTATCATAAATTTTTGTTTTGGTTTGTCGGATGAACTCATCATTTAGAGCTTCTCATTTAATTTGTTTGGGAGTTACGGGGAGTTCCCTTACTGTGTTGCATAATGTGGCTTTAAATTCTTCTTCTGTCCAAAGAGAAGCAATCACAGTATCTTCAAGAGGTTCTCTGTGTTTTAGGATTAAACTGGACAGTCCGTCAGCATGACAGTTTTTTTTTAGATGGTAAAAACTTCATTTTAAAATTCTAATTTAAAAGAATTTTTCCTCATCTCTGCAGTCTATTTGCTGTGTGCACAAGCAGACCTTTTTTTATAACTGAAGATGGTCGGTAATGGTTAATGGTTTGTCTGTATTGTAAAGTGTCTACCATGAATGTACTGGTGAAACTTTGTGACTGTGAAAATAATCCTTAATGACTCCTTCTCAATTTGCGAGTAATTCTTTTCTGCAGTGTTCTCGATGCATGAGCTATTGGTTTGTGAGATCCATCTGGTATCTTATGCATAATACATCCTCCAATGCCATATGAGCTGGTGTTGCTGGCAATTATAATGTCTAGGTATAGGTTATAGTGGGTGTGGAACAAGTCTGACGTCAAGACTTTCTTTATTTTTACAAATGCTTCTTGGCAGTTAGGTGTCCAGTTCTTGTCTTTTTCAAAAGTTTTTTTAATGGAGCACATAAGTTGTGTATATTTAGTATAAATGCCTGGTAATGGTTTGCCAATCCTAAGAGAATCACAAGTGCCTTCTTTCTCAAAAAAAGTATAAATTCTTGTAGTTTAGTGGCTCACATTCAAGTTTAGTGTACGTTAGTTACACTTTTTTTTTTCATTTGGTTTCTTTTTCTGGTTTACCAAGTACTGTTGAGTAGAACAAGGTGTGACGAAAATAGAAATATTTTTTTTTAAATGTTCAGTTTCCTTTTCTGGATTGCTAAGTACTGATGAATAGAAACGAAGTGTAATGAAAAATAGAATTCCATGCGTCCAATGTTGAACCAATATTGACAATTTCCATGCAGTTCTTTCGGGGTCCTCAAGGGTCCTCATCACCCAGGTGTTGTGGCCTGGTTAGGGGTCAGAAATAAAGACACAAAGACAGAATAATATATTAACAAAGAACAGTAGTACAAACAGATACAACATGAGAAAATCACCAGTGGGACTGCATTGGTTCAACTGTCAAAGCAATCAGCTGGAATAGACTTCTCTCTACTGCTCCCCTCTCTGATCTCTACAAAGCAAAACTGCCACTTAGTCACTTGTATATAGTTTGGAAGAGCTTATGTGTCAATATGGGTAATTCACCATAACACATTTTAAAGTTGTTTTTATGCAACTAACAGCTATAATGATAAAGTTAAAGCATTTTGATCTTGGGGACAGTTTAAAATTTGAGTGGGATGATTAAAGTTGCTTTTTGAGAGGGTTCTAGGATGATGGTGAAAAAAATTAGGTAGGAGGTTTTTTTTTTGGTTTTTTTTTTTAAACTAGTATTCTACAAGGCCCAAGAGTCACTCAAAGTAGATGGCTACTGAAGAAGATTGCATGTGTGGTAAAAATGAAAAGTAGGGAGTGCAGTTTATGTGGATGTGGGAAAAATAATGTGAAAAGATTAAGATTGTAGTGATTGAAAAAGCATCTTTATGAGAATCAGTTCCACAAAGTAGCAATTCATGAGAACAAGTTGTTTGAATGAAACTTCTTTCTTACTAATAGAATATAAAGAGAATGAGGCTGGTTTGATCTAGTGTATGTGGCATGGCAAATTTTAGCTGTGAAGGTTTGAATTGCTGGAACTAAGGAATGTAGCTTGTCACTTTTTCCATGGAAATAGCAATAGAGTAGTAAACATGTAACATTTTGTCTGAGAAAGGGATTGTAGGGTGAAAAATGATTTGTAATGGCTATGTAGATGCTTTTGAACTCTATCAAGACTGGAAAATGAAGATTAGGTAGCTCCAGTTCAGATATAGCAGCAGTACTCCATTTTCGGAGTAATCTCGCTCTTGTAAAGGTAGATCAAAGTAGGAAAAATCAGATACTTACTGGAGTGGTACAAGAAACTGACCATAGTGTTTAATCATGCTTAGCTTCATACCTTAAAAGTCTGTAACTCATGAAAAGCTGATAAAAGGTGCTCTAGAAGCAGACGTCGATAGAAAAACAGGTTGAAATGTTTTGTCAACCATGGGTTATTTCTCTGTTTGTTTTAGCAATTGAACATCATCCTCCACCAAACCGTTTAGGGAGCAGAATGTTTAAGTAATCCCATTCTCTACCTGATAAGTGTTCATAATTTGTCTACAGATTTTTGCTTCCATAATATCTCTTATAAAACAGTAGTTAAAAAAAATTCACATATAATTAGAGAATTATTTGCATATAATAGTGTTATTGTGTCATTGTGATTATGTCAAGTCCCAAATTGAAAGCATCTTATTTTAATTTTCAATGCACAAATTACAGTGTGAATGCTAAAAAATTTATGAAATTCCATTGTTAATCATCAAAAGCTATTTTTTATATTGTTGAGTCTCGTACATCTCTGTGTGTAGCAATAGTCATGCTGTAGCTCTCCTTGTGATTACTGTCTGGCCTGTCAGCTACTTACTACTTAAACAGTGCCGGGCTAATTTGAATGGGATACTACACCCTCCCTGAACAGCAGTGGTCATACTCCTGTGTTCTTCCTGTCACTCCTTCTAATTACTTTTGTCTTATTCTGTCCTTCTGTTTGCTCTTCTTGTCGTCTCTTCAACAATAACCTCAGTCTTTCTTTATCCTCCTATTCATACTCATCTGTTTTTTCACCTTCACTTAATTCCATATCCTGCTCATTTCCACATCTGCAACTCTCTGTCTCTCCCTGCTCCTGCACTTCTATTCTCTGCTCTGCCTCATTATTCTACCTTCCTTTCTCTTCACATTTTTAATCTTTCATCTTCATATCCTCCAACACATTCCTACTTTTAAACTGGTCAGCATGCTCCAAAATACACTGCCTTTTCTTTTCAATTATTGCTGTGTTGTTTCCTTTCTGTAACAGGGAATTTGCCGCTTCCAGACTTGCCACTTTGTTTTTCTTATACCACACCTTCTCTCTCATAGCAAAAGACGTTGTTATGGGGGCTCTGATTGGCCTTCCTATTAGCGTTGATGAGCTCAGTTTCCTTCGTGCATGTGGAACAGACCTATAGGTAAGAAGAATTTTTGATAAGAATGCCTCAATACTATCATTAATAGGGGAAAACTCCTTCAAAGTCATTTTCACAGTTTGCACCATTCTCTCTGTCATCCCATTAGATTGCAGATGGTCTGGCGGTGTCTTATATAGGATGCATCCAATCGATCTTAATTAGACACACAAACTTTTATCCTAAAACTCAGGAGCATTGTCTGTAGCTACCATTTGAAACACTCCATTTCTCAAAAACATGGCTGCTCTTCTATCGTTTAATTTCACGACTTCTGGTCAACCTGAGTACACATTCGCTAGTATTAAAAATGACTCCATATTCCTGATATGTGCATGGTTCATATGCACTCTAACCCAGGGCTGTGCTTCCTTAGGCCACAAATGAATTTCTTTCTGCCTGAAGCTTATCTCATTACATTTTGGACAACTCCTAATATGCTTCTCAACATCCTTTGAATACCCCGGCCACCATGCTTGCAGTTTTAACCTTCTCCATGTTGCGTTACTCCACAATGCACAGCCTCATGTGCTCCTCTCAATACGTCTTTTCTCAACATCTGTGGAACTATTATTATCTCTCCATTGCAGTGTCTTACCTCCTTGAAGGGTCACTCTAACATTGAGCAATTACTCCATCTATTACTTCTTATTCTTTCCATGACTCTGCTTAATACCGGATTCTGCTCAGTTTAACTTTTGAGTCTATTTATAGGTAGCACATCTGTCTTTATTCAGTGAATTATTTTATCCTCACCAGTTTTGTGCTCCTCTTCTGTTTCATTCACAAACTGTAACCTTGACAAGGTATCCACTTGAGGAATAGTGTTTCCTTTCACATATATTATGTCGAAATCAAATATGATTTTTATCACCCAATGCAATATCATTGAAGATGTGACCTTTGACAATTCTTTTCTTGGGTTGAAAATAAATTTCAATGGCTTGTAGTCTGACTTTAACAAAAATCTTTTACCTAACAAGAAATTCTGCACCCTTTCCATGCACCATACAATTGCTAATGCCACTTTCTCAATATTTGAATAGTTAATCTCTGCCAACATTAACCTTGACAAATACGTAATTGGATGTTCTCATTGCAATAAAATTGGCAATAATCACTTTTTGGTTATAGTTATTTCTTTTTTAGGATCAAACACTTGTATTATTATTATTATTATTATTATTATTATTATTATCTCATGATAGTCTTTAGTGCTTCAAAAAGCATTATTTTGCCTTTGTGTCCTCTCAAACTCACTGCACTTCTTGCATAACTCTGCAAACATCTCAATTATTTCACTGTACCTTGGAATATGCTTGCTGTAGAAGTTTATTAGCTCCAGGAAAGACTTTAATTCCTTTTTATTTGTTGTAGTTGCTTTATCTATAATTTTCTTTGTCAACCTCTCATTAGGTGCTATGCCATTTTTTGATATCTGATAGCCTAAATATGACAAATTCTTACAATCAAAATTGCATTTGTCTCTGTCCACTGTTAATTCTCGCTTTTTCAATCTTGTTAATATTTGTTCAATTTTATGCTTTAATTTTTCCTTGGTCTTTGCTCTTACCCCTATATCACCCTGGTATATAACTATGTTACTTATTTTTCCTAATAACTCTTTCCATTGCTTTCTGAAAAATGTGACTGGAGGTCTTAATCCCAAACAGTAGATGAGTTCATCTTAGCAAACCAATAGGGGTGTTAATGGTGGCAGCTTCTTTAAACTTCTCATATACTTTATATACTTAAGATCAATTTTGGAAAAGTATTCCATATTTGCTAGCCCGTGGCTCACAATTTCAACATTTAGTAACAAAAATGAATCTGAGCATATTAGGTGATTCACTTCTACCTTTTAATCATCACATATCCTAAAGTCTCCATCAGCTTTTTTTTATCGAAACAATAGGTGATGCCCGGTTACTTCCCCTTTGAGTCACCTTTTCTAGAATTCCCTGTTTAACTTTGCTACCACCAAAGGGAGTATGTGAACTGGAACTTTTCTCGCCTCTCTATATTTAGGGTGATAGTTCTCTTTCAACTAAATACTCTCTTTATATCCTTTTAACAATCCTGTTCCATTTTCTCATGTCCCTATGGAATTTATCAACTTTGCTGTATCCACCTTTAATACGCCAATCCCTAACAATGCATGATTTTTGTGGCATGCTACCAACACAATTGGAATTACTTCAAATCGCATACCAGTTTCATAAATCCTACTTGTAATATCAGGACTTAAATAACTAGTTAAGAAAAAAAAGTTATTTTTATTAAAAGATTTATAAAAGCATTTTTACTTCTAAAATATGTTCTTTTTTTTTTTTTTCTTTTAACAAAAAAATTTGATAGTTTATTTTTTTATATATTTATATATTAAAATATTAGTGCTGTCAAAGGTTTTATTTATATTTAGATTAGTCAATTAGTTAAGTGCTATATATGATACATGCTTGGGCAATCATGCCTCTTTCAATCCATGACTGACTAGGCAAAAGATTTTCTTGCAGTAGACTGGTTGCCAACCAAGGCTAAAGAACCCATTCTGTCTTGCTATTCAACCTATAGCTGGAGAGAGAATAGATGGATTCTTACTTTTCTCAGGGGTATTTATGCATAAGCGAATGCATATGTTTTTTTTGTTTTTTTTTTAAAAAAGAATAATGCTTATATTTTTTTATTTCTTCATTTTGTTTTAATATTTTGTCTCATTCCAGTTCTCTGACCACAATATGTTGATTGAGCTGAGCATTGTATCAGGAAATGATTTCACATATCCATTCATGAAGATGGAAAATAAATTCCTGTTTCACTTGGATATTGAAGGCCAGAAATCCAAACTGGAAAATATTGTTGCTTGGGTACGTCGCTACAAAAGAATCGAGAATCATCCATTCCTCACTACAACAATGGTTAGTAATATCAATGATTATATATTCATAAATTTTTTTTTCATCTTTCATGTTTCTTTTATGGGCCATGTTCCTTCAAGATATTAGTGACCATGGCTTTCCACAACTTTTGTAGCTCTTATCAATGTTTTTGTTTTTTTTTATTATCCCTCCTACTCTCTTCCCTCTACTCTGCTTACCTTTAATATGTCTTGTGAGGGTCAAATTCTCCAAACCCTCCTTTTTTATGTGTCCCAGAAATTTCAATGTCTCTTTATGATTCCAAGTACAAGTGTCTTTTTTGTTTCAATTTTTCTTAAAACTTCCTTGTTCCTCACATGCTTTTTCCATGGTATTTTCAGCATAGTTCTGTAGAACCAGATTTCTGGTGTAAAGTTTGTTTGTTTATGAAGAAATTGTCCAGTATTCACTGCCACAGGAGGACCAGTAACAGCTGAGCATTCTATTTTTTTTGTTTCTAATAAAATTTTCTTGTTGTACGACAGTTTTTAATTATCATTGCAAAACTCAACAAAACTGGAAATTGGTATCTACTAAACTTGAATTATATATCTAATGCCTAAATAGTAAATACTGTGAAGTTTGAATAAATCTGTGTACAGTTCTCTATCCTTTGTGGTTTCAATTACTTTTGACCCACTAACTTCATAATTATCCCCAAATTCAAGATGGTGGCTATTCAGATATGCAAATGAAAAGCTGTAAAGTATTTCCTTTTAGTCAAAAAATAATGAATTGATAAGGAAAGAAATTCTATAAATGATTGAATCTTCAATCCATCACATAACTCATATTTTTATAATTCTTCTATTTTACTATTATTTAGCATTGTTAATATCTTATTGTACCTCATTAATAAATTGAACTTAAACATAGGTCTATAGGAAAAATAGCAAAATCTACTTTTTGCCACTTAGCTGAGACAACCCACATATATGTAATCATTATTAATGAAAGTTTTAGTTTCTTTGTTTAATAAATCCTACTTGTAATATCAGGACTTAAATAACTAGTTAAGAAAAAAAAGTTATCTTTATTAAAAGATTTATAAAAGTATTTTTACTTGTAAAATATGTTATTTTTTTCTTTCTTTTAACAAAAAATTTGATAGCTTATTTTTTTATATATTTATATATTAAAATATTAGTGCTGTCAAAGGTTTTAATCATATTTAGATTAGTTAAGTGCTATATATGATACAGCCTTCCTTGGCAATGTTTATTTCTTTTATGTGCCATGTTTCTTCAGGATGTAGGCGATCATTGCTCTCCACATCTTCCTGTCCTTTGTAGCTTTTAATAAATTTTGTCTTCTTATTTCTCCCAAACCCTGCTCTGCCATCAAGTATGTCACGCATTGCTTTCCCCTATCCCACTTTTCCTCTATTTGCCTTGTGAGTATCAGATTCTCCAAGCCCTCCTTTTTCACTACACGTTCCAGAAACTTTGTTTCTAATAAAATTTTTTTGTTGTACGACAGTTTTTAATTATCATTGCAAAACTCAACTAAACTGGAAATTGGTATCTACTAAACTTGAATTATATATCTAATGCCTAAATAGTAAATACTGTGTCTTCCTGGTTATAAGTTTCCTTTTTCTCCAGAACCTCATTGTTGCTCACATGTTCAGTCCATCGTACCCTCAGCATCCATGTTAACCAGGTACAATGATCTTTATCTTTAATAAAGATTTATTATTTATCATTTTATAAAGAAATAAATTTGATAAGAATTTGTTAAAAAATTTTATAAAAAATTACAAAGTTATTAAATTAAGAGGAAGCTCTCAACCTATTTTAGTGACTTTATGTGGCAAAAGCAAACGTAAGAAATGCCCAGAAAATACATTTTTTTTCAAAATTTATAATTACAGTTAGTTACTCATTGTTATGCTTATTTAAATTTTCTTGTTCACAGGCATTTTTATAAATTTCTTTTCATATTTATTTCTGTTCATTGAACAAAATAGTTTCTGAACACTGGTCTAGAAGAAAAATGACATTCCATGACCCACATAGGTGTAAATGAAGCATGCAAAACTTAATTTTTTCCTTTTAATTTCAGAAACAGAATCCCAGCTTTGCTTCAGCTGTCCAACATTCACGAGATTTCTACAACCTGAGCATAGATCCCAATTTTGTCTTCAATGAACAGCCAACTACTAACCGAGGGTTCTTAAAGAAAGTTATTTATGAAAGAATTGAAAGTGGCAGTCTTCATAGTCACATCCTGGCAATGCATAATCGATTTTATTGGCATCGAATGCTTGTAGAGGACATTAATAACCATAAACCTGGCATTGAGCATCTTCTCTCTGGTCTCCGTTCTTGTATCTACCGCATGCTGCTGCCCCTTGATGAACACACTGTTGTTGAATATGGACAAGGAAGAAACTTTGATATTATGCCAGCCACAGTAAGTTGAAAATTTTAATATCATTTAAAGGCTTATAAATTTCCCTAACATTGAAATGAAGTCACAGGCTTCACTCCCTCCAGTTGAGAGCATCTTCAGATTTGGGTGTCACATTTTCCATCCTCTGTTAAATAATGGCCTAGATATTTTAGTTTTTGTACTTGTCACTACAAGAGAATTTTCTCCATAGACTTTATTAAAGTATACAGATTTAACTACACTATCCTATTCTGTTTTAGCGAAGACCTTATTGGAATAATAATCTTATTCAATGTTGAAAGACAAAGTTGAAAAATACATGCCAAGTATGAGGGGGTTGATAAAAAGCTCTCGGCTCAACCCACTTCTCCAAATCAGCATTCTGATATTTGGTCATTGAAATACTGATTTTGGAAAGTGAGTGATCCTGGAAATTTTCACCACCCTTACCATACTTATTTTGTAGGGCTTGTTACTCAAGAAAAACCTAACTATGCACAATTGACCAAGTACTTTTTTTTTTTGTGTGTGTGTGTGTGTGTGTATATATATAGGTTAGTATGTATATATAGTGATATAAAAAAATTAAGTGGTTCTAAATTTAAATCTTGTGACATTTCTAGCAAAACTGTGGTGCGTGTTAAGAATTAGTTCATTCGAAAATTAGTATAGAGTAATTGGCAATGTTTAAATATAATTGGCAGAAATGTCCAACAAACAGAATTGACAAAATTTGCAATAAACAAGAGAAAGAAAAGAACAGGACAAAAATAAAATGAAGCAAACAATATACACAAGGCAAAATAACAGTAATAAGGCAAAAAGGTTCACAACTAAGAATATTGTTAACACACAAAAGGGATCACTGTGTTCTGACCCCAAAACAAGAAGGAACATAACTAAGTCAGATGAGACCAAGAAGTGACCTATTTTATTGGCTAGGAAGATCCCAGCATGCATTTGTGTTTTGTCTTTAAATTTGAAGAAACAGATTTTTTGTCATTCCCATGTAATTGAAATCAACAATTAGTAAAAAAATGAATAAATAAATAAAATGGAAATAATGTGTGGTTTTTGTCAGCACTGGAAGTGTTACAACCATCAACAAATTACTAAATGACTACACATGAAAAACCATCTTCTTATTCAGTGGTATGAGGACCAGTCTAGAATTTTGCAAGTTGTAATAATATACATCTTGAAAGAAAAATGAGTGTGAATGAATGAATGAATGAATGAATGAATGAAACTATCATAAAAAGATGGAACCGATAACATATATTAGACATCCTTTTATCGTGCAAGATAAAGGTAGCGCTCTGTTTGGTCAAATTTCAATTTTTTGGTGGTGAGTGTTTTCTCCAGGACACAAACCTAAGTAATGGTATATAGAAGTCATGCACTAGCCAGACTACATTGCACTTTTCTTGACTGTAGTGACAAGATCCATAGGATTAGAGGGTACTACATTTGGGGCTGGTTATGAACTTAGTGATCCACACAAAAAGATCACGTCAACAATATATCAATACCACATAAATAGGGATTAAATTGAAGAAATGACTATAGCATAACAAACACCCATGTTCAATACGAGTATGTTTTGATAAAATAAATTAAAAAAAAAAGATCTTATTTCTCACTGTAAATAAAGAACTTTCATCTATTTGCCATCATATAAGGTAAGTTTTTTTTTTCTTCTTCTGCCGGGGGGGGGGGCTTCTGAATATGCCAATTGCAGCTCTGCAGGCAGTAAAAGTCCATCAAAGGGGCCACCTGTGATGCTTAAGGATGGGATCCTAGTGGTTGAGGGTTTTAGGAATTGGGTTATACACATACTCCTAAAATTCCACACACCATTTTGGTTGCTACTTGATAAAAACAAAAAAAGATTTTATTTCTCGCTGTAAATAAAGAACTTCTATTTATTTGTCATCATATGAGGCATGTTTTTTTGCTGCTTCTTCTGCCCTGTCAGAGAGGCTTCAGAATATGCTGACAGCAGCTCTGCAGTGGGTAAAAGTCCTTTAAGGAGGTTACTCATTTGCTGTGATGCTTGAGGACAAGATCCTAGTGGTTGGGGGTTTTGAGGTAGACAGTTGGAGAGGCCTGATCCAATCAACCAGCTGGTCACATTAAGCCCTAAGTCAGACTAGCAAAACAAAAAAAAATGTTCTCACATTTAACATATCAAGCATTAAAGTAACATAGTAAGTGGTGGCAGTAGGGTCAATCAGACTAGGAGCAAAGGAATTTTTCAATTTCTGAGGAAAGCCCATATCTGGGATTATAATAAGTGCTTGGAACCCTTTCAACATTTGAGTATACCATTCATGTAGCCCTGAAAGAATGAGGCAAATGGGATTTTCCCCCTCATCATCTTCCTCTTATGGGGGTTCTGAAGTGGGTTGGGTGTATGCCTGATGAATAATAATAAATAAAACATGAGCACAAAAAAAAAAAACAAGGGATAAGCAGAAAGTGACACAAAATCAATGAAGGGAAAAAAATTTTGAAATTCATTGTAACAGAACCAATAAAAGATAAACTAATAACAAAGTTGTCACCTTTTGTAATAAAAAAAAATCTTAGCATCTTGGATAACTTCAAAAACAGTTAAAAAAGAAATCTAGAAATAATACATTACTGATAGAAGTCAAAGAAAAACCTGATGCTAAACTCTACTAAGCATGACCAAATTTCATGATACAAAGATAATGGTCTACCCACACTAATTTTTAATTCCTCCAAAGTCATGGTGAAGAGCACTGTACTTTCAATGTGTACACTAGAGGAAATTAAGAACAATAATTCTATCAAAAAATAAAACATAACGAGCATATAAATAATATCTATTAAAAAAAAATGATAAAATTATAGATCCCAACACTTATATCATTACTTTTGATACACCAGAAGCCCTACAGGAAATAAAAAGTGGATATACTGTTTCTAAAGTATATACTAAACCCATTAAGATGCTTTAACTGCCCAAGATATGGAGACTAAGAATAAATGAACAAGAAAGTTGGTATGTGGAAAATGTGGAAAGAATGATTCTAATTACACAAAGAGCACATACCCAAATGAAATTAAATGCCCTAATAGCCAAAAAAAAAAAAAAAAATCATAGGGCAACTTCCAGGAACTGGGAAACCTGGAAAAAGAAAGATATATTAAAAATTAAATGCACCAAAAGATTCTCTACAAAGAAGCAAGGAAAAAGCTTCAAACCAAACTCCAATACACCATCAAAATAACCCAAGTAACATCAAATTATACCTATGAAAATCTAATATCAAACAAATTGCATGAAACCCAAGATCTAATATTTTTAATTCAAGAATTAAAAAACATATTGAAAACATTAAAACTAATTGTAAACTTGGAAACAACCCATACCACTGAACCAAAACTATCCACAATGTAAATTTAACACAAAATTCACTGACAACAATCTCTCAATGACAAAACACTAAAAACTTTTCAAATAAAAAATTCCACAAACAGAAAATTGACAGAATAAAAACCAATCGAACCTCAATACAAAAAATCCCAAAAAGCAGAAGATACAGAATTAAAAGCAAATAAACAGGATAACAACCCAGATAAAGATAAAAAACTGAAAAGAACCAAAATAATCAAGAACAGCAAAAAGAAAAGTAAACTTATGAATAAACAATGGCATGCTTTTGTTCCCCTTGAGTTTAACTCAATGGAATCCATTATCTACCAACCTATATTGGAAAATTATCAAGAGTTGAATGTAACCTCAAAATGTCAACCACTCATTATAATTTATGTTGGTATTTTCTTTGGTGTTTTTTTTTCTGGGTCTCATTCTGTGTTATTTTGTAAAATGTATGTGCAATTCCTCATCACCACTATCTACAGAGCCTCCTGAAAATACATCACCAAATTATCCATCCCGAACTGACCCAGTATCATCCTTTCAGATCCATCCCACAGCACCTCTACCCCCTAATGAGAACACTGTTTCTTGGCTTCCAAGCACCCAACAGTTTCCATCTTGTCCTCCTCCTTCATATGAGAGTCTCTTTGCTAACAGTGCAAATAATGATCCACCACCTTACCTGAGTACAACCACTGAACTCAATGGAAAATGAAAACTTGGCATCTATTGGCATTTAAGTGGAACTCTTCTTAAAATAAAACCAAAATCTGGCTTTTTGATGTTCAGTGATCAAATCCTGTGTTTAATTGTAATTTTTTTTAAAATTTTGCATGAACTTAAAAAATAAGTCCAATATTTTTGTCCCTTCTATGGATTTTTTTTCTTGGCTCCATTTCATTCCATTGTCTTTGTGCATATGGTGGGGATTCTTTTTAAAAATGTGACCTCACCCATAATTCTATTATTTATATTTAAAAGAAAAAATTAAAATTTATATTTTTTTGCAAATTATTTTTTTATTTTTTTATTTTATTTTGTAAAAAATTAATAAATTTACAATTCATTTTAATACTTTAGAAAATTGGTTGTTATGTGAAATTAATTTTTAATCCATTTAATTGTATGTAAAACTGATAATTTGATATTTATATATAAAAAAAAAACAGTATTAATATTAAGGCAGAATATAGAAAACCTCATTTTGTTTCATATTTAATTTCTATAAAACTAGAAGTCAGTTTTATAATTTAATATTCTAATCTAGTTTTTTTAATGTTTACATTTTAATAATCTACCCATGTTCAATACAGTTCACAAATGTTACTCACAGAGATAGCAATGGTAAAATCATCTATATCATTTCAAACTGTGAATATCCATACATCAATGTCCAATAAAAATCCATTTGTAAAACATTTTTATTTACCTTTAAAACACTGCATTATTAATGTTACTTCCCTTTCCACTGCATTCTTTTTTAAGACCTGTCAATTGCAGTAACCTTATTGTTCATTTCCCTCAAAAGTGTTTTCTGTTGCCATAGCAGGATATGGCAACACAACTATGAAATTCAAACAAATTGAAATTCAGGGATCAGTCACCTTCAGTGACAGAATAAACTTTTTGTACAGCAAATTGAGTCGCATACAAAGTGATAAAGGTTAAATAAGTCAATATGTCTACTGTTTAAAAAAATAGTAGATATGTATATAACAAAATAGGTTTAGTATATTTTATACCATTGGTCTCCAAACATTACCTTCTGAGGCTCACATCGTATATTTTCATGGGCTGAAGAAGAAATCAGTTTAAGAATTGATTTAATCTAACAAATATCTTTTAAGTACATTTGCTGTAGAGCAATGATTACAGTGACAGTCTTACAGGACTTTTCTAATGAGTTTTTTTTTTGTCAGGTTCTCCATCATTGTGGCCTTGTGCCAGGTTTGATTTAAGTTTGATATAAATATTTATAACACTATATAAATACATATAATAGTTATCAAAATTAAAAAGAAGAAATCCAAATTTTTTTAAAAATACCAGATCCCACATTTAACCCAGTCTATATATTTTAATAAAACTTACTTAAATTGAAATCAGCTACATTATTTTAAGAAAAACAAGTGTCATTTCTTCAAAAAATCAAATGAATGACAATAATTTTAAAAATTATCAGATAAAATAATCTCTCATTTTTATATCTTAATATATTTATACACATTGATTTTGAGGATATGTTTGGCACATTAAATAGTTGCCTGTTTGAACCCAGATAAATGCTAAGAGTTTAAACATTTATTTTTTAAAGCAAGCAGAATCTTTTGACTAGTAAGATGAATAAAATACAATTTTCCTTACATTTTCAACCACTTGCCTTTGGGCTAGACTATGCTTATTGTACTCTTTGATCCATAAAGAATAATGTGACTCCAAAACAAATGTAAATATTCAATATTTGAATAAAAAATAAAAGCTTATATTAAATTTGGAAAGCTTTCAATATTATTTTCATCCTTTGACTATTACTTAATTTGTTTCTGTATTTGTGGTGCAGTGGATATCAGCTTGGAATGAGAAATCAAAGAGCCAAGTTCAAATTCTAGTTGAATTCATTGCATTGCTTTGGAAAAGGTATTAATCCATCTCTTCTCCTTCTAACTATGGGTTGAATAGCAAGACATATTGGGTTCTATTACCTTGGTTGGTAACCAGTCTACTGCAGAAAGAAATGGCAACCTACTACAGGAAAATCTTCTACCTAGTCAGTGATGGATCGAAAGATACATAATCACCCAAGTGTGTATCATGTATGGCACTTAACTGACTGACTCTAATCAAATATCTGAGGATAACAACAAAATATTAACAGAAACACCAGTTTCTTTTTTTCTTTTTCCTATTAAATATTTATTAATTTTAGCTTAATACTTGTGCTATGGGCATACTTATACATCTTAATGGTAATTCTATCACCCGGTTCACACTCCACCCATGTCTACTGAACAGGTTAAGAGGCTCATCCCTTGTTCCCTGTTTAGGATATGGTTTCCGGCTTTCTCTTTTCCGATCTTTTCACTATTACGTAGCCCCCTGCACATCAGTGGCGTTACCGCCTTGCTCGGGGTGATACGATTAAAAAAAAACAAAAAAACATACAAATATTCAGTGAAGAACATGTTCACAAAGAAACCAAACAATATATAAAATATAAAATATATGAAAATCAGTCAGTCAGTTAAGTGCTATACGTGAAACACCCTTGGGCAATCATGTCTCAAAAGAGACATGACTGACTGGGCAGAAGATTATCCCGCAGTAGGTTGCCATTGCTTTCTGAGGTAGACTGGTTGCTAACCAAGGCTATAGAACCCAATCTGCCCTGTTATTTAACCCATAACTAGACGGATTAATACCTTTCACAAGGGTATTTGCGCGTAAGTGAATGCAATGAATTCAACTAGAATTTGAACTCGGTTCCCTGATTCCGAGCCGATATCTACTGCACCACAATGCACATCTGAAAATAGATAACCAAAAACATAATTATCCTTAAGATCAACTCACTAAAAACAAATAATTACCACACAAATGGGCAGACAGAACACAAACATCATATAATGGAACTGTAGATGTGTTAAACCAAACTATGAGGAAATCAAACAACTCCTTATAGATTACAATCTAAATTGACATATCCTTTAAAGGATATGAAACTTATCACAAAATAAATGTATAAATAATAGAGAATTGGCCAAGTTGGGGTACTTAAATATTAAAAAAAAATCACACCCATGAAAAACTACAATTATACACAAATCTACAGACCATAGCAGTAAAAGCTTCAATTCATTGAACAATATAACCATATGTCCAATTTATATCCCACCAAAACACAGACTGAATAAGACTGAAATAAAAAGGCAAATTGGCCAACTTTCCATTGCCTTTCTACTAATGAGAGATTTTAATGCATATAGCAAAATGTGGAGCTGTAGGAACCCCAGTCAAAATGGCAAAATTTTAGAATCACTACTAGAATCATCTGATCTATGTATCCTTAATAGACATGCCTGCACCCAGTTAATCTATTAACATCCATTATCGACCTAACTATATGTTCCACATCCATTTTTATGGATTTTCAATGGAAAGTTCATGATGACCAATGTGGTAGTGACCATTCACCTATTTTCCTAAATATAAGCAAACCTATGCCAGAAGAAAGGAATCCAAATGGCAACTACAATTAACTCTGTTCATCCCAAATCAACATGGAAATTCTCAATGGACCAGAACCAATAGTCTCCTTTACAAACATACTAACATAAATAGCAAGACAAACAATACCCAAATCTTCCTTTAAACCACATACCAAATTAAAACCCTGATTTACAGCGGAATGCAGAGAAGCAGTCAAAACCAGGAAAAAATGCTAAAGATATTCTTACAACCCAACCACAATCAAGCAAGCTTGAGCAAAACCATGCTATATAATTAAAAAAATCCAAAAGAGAATCTTAGCAAAACTACATCCCCAGACTAAACAACAAAACCCCAATAAATAAAACATGGGGAAATAAAAAGGAAAATTAATGAAAAAACCTCACAAACTGCAACCATCCACTTAACCAAAACAAATGGAGATAAATGCACTGGAAAAAAGAAATAGCTAACTTAACAGCAACAGAATTTCAAAAAAAGTTTTTAACAAATCACTACATTCCCAAATTTCAAAAATATAAAAACATTATGGAACAAGAAAAACATGCATTCACTTTAAACAATAAAGAAGAATACAATATTCTTTTGAATATCTCAGAACAAAAAGACCACATAAACAAAATTACAAAATCTGCAACTGGTCCAGATTAAATTCATGATCAAATTTTAAAACACCTGCCAGAAAAGTCTCTTTTAATATTTCTCCAGATCTTCAATGATATATGGTGTTCAAACAAATTTCTATAATTGTGGCTTGAGTCTGTCATTGTTCTAATTCTCAAACCCAGCAAAGACCATTTCAGCCCAACAAACTACCAACCCATTGCACTAACAAGTTGCATTTGCGAGATGGAAAGAATGGTAAATGCTCAACTAATATGGTACCTGAAGAGAAACAATCTATCTAGCTATCAAAGTGAATTCCAGAAAAACCAAGGAACCAATGATCAACTTGTACAGCTATAATCCTTTATTTATGATGGCTTTGTTCAAGGTCCTCATGTGTTATCAATATTTTTTAATGTTGGAAAAGTCTATGATACCACATGGAAGTATAGTATCCTAAAAGACATGCATAAGATGGGAATAAATGGAAGAATTGCTATATTCATCTAAAACTTCCTACCAAATCAAACATTCAAAGTTTTAAATGGAAACATCAGACATACACAAGCAGAAGTATCTCAAGGTAGCATTTTATCAGTTATATTATTTACTCTCAAAATAAATAGTATTATTAAAATCGTTAATACAAGAATGAAAAAAAAATCCCTACAATATCATACTCATCACCAAACATGTTTTCCCTTGAAAGATATGTACAAATATGTTTAAACAAGATAGAAAAATGGAAATAGATTCTGTTTCTCCAAAACAAAAACTGTTTGTATGCATTTCTGCAGAAACGAGCCTAACACCTCGATCCAGGATTGAAATTAAATGGGCACTTAATTTCCACAGTCTAACAAATAAAATATCTAGGCATCATACTAGATAGCAAACTTCAAGGTATGCATTGATTACCTTAAACAAAAATGCCAGCTTCTAAAAGTAATATCAAAACTGAATTGGGGTGCTGACCAAAAAGTAATGATCAAAATATATAGGTCACATATCAGATCAAAATTAAACTATGAAGGCATTATTTATAGTGTCACACATAAATCAGTCAGTCAGTTAAGTGCCATACGTGAAACACACTTGGGCGATCACATCTCAAAAGAGACATGACTGACTGGGCAGGAGATTATCCCGCAGTAGGTTGCCATAGCTTTCTGAGGTAGACTGGTTGCTGACCAAGGCTATAGAACCCAATCTGTCCTGTTATTTAACCCATAACTGGAAGGAATAGACGGATTAATACCTTTCACAAGGGTATTTGCGCGTAAGTGAATGCAAGGAATTCAACTGGAATTCGAACTCGGTTCCCCGATTTCTCGTTCCTAGCCGATATCCAATGAACACAAAACTACAAACCATACAAAATCAAGAATTGAGATTAAATCTTAGAGTTTTCTGGATCTCACCCATGCAAAATCTTTATATAGAAGACAGTGAACCACCTATATCTCTTAGATGGAAAAAAAACTATCTCTACAATATGCACTGGAACTACAATCCAATTCAAATAACTAAGCATACCAGAAAAAACATATGAACCTCAATATATCTAGTTTTATAGAAATAAACCAACAACCATCCCTTCACTTGGACTTCGAATTAACGAAACACTAGAACAAATAAAGATCCTGATAAACCAGTCACAATAAATAAGATAGCTCTATGGATAATCCCCAAATATCACATAGACCTAACATTGGTACAAAAAAAAGAAACAGTCAATAAAAGTATGTAAAGAGAATTAAGAAACAAATATCATGACTATAAGCCACTCTACATGGACGAATTATTCATCTTAGAATAGGCATAACAGACAAATTCATAAACAAATCAGGCTATCAAATAATGCATCCATCTATACAGCTGAACTACAAGCCATTAAAATAAATGGCACTTAAAATGATGAGAATATTCAGAAGATAGGAAGTTATTATCAATCTCCCCATCTAGTTTAACAGTTATTAAAGAAAAGGACACAAATCATCCATATATTAAAGAAATTCTAAAAACTTGTCATCAATTAATAAAGCACAAAACAATATTAGCTTCGGATTCCTAACCATATAGGCATCAAGGAAAATCATTAAGCAAAAGAGTAAATGAAAATAACCAACATCAAACTTCCATATACAAATACATCAAAAGAAAATGGCAAACAATTTGGGACATGATTCCAAACAATAAACTGTATGAACATCAGCTGATAGAAAGGAGACTATAGAGCCATTGGCTGATTGTAGACAAGACATAGTGCTCAACAGAATATGAATTGGACACACACACAAAGCAGAAACTACACCTCAGTGTACCCAGTGTAACCAATTTTTCACTGTCAAGCATATTTTGATAGAATGCTAGAAGCAAAAAAAAAATATATGTAGCAACTATTACCAAGCACAAAATCTTAACTTATACTTCCCAAATGTATCTACTGGCCAAATAATAAGATATCTGAAGAAGACAAAATACTTCCAACTTCTATAGAAAATAGAGCTTTGCAACTTACATTTTAAAACATGTCTAGATAAAAAATCTAGTTTCAGCATTAAATGACCCACAGGGATTGATATGTTGGTAAAACTAATAAACACTGAATCAATTTTCTTCTTAGGCTATTACCACTCACTATGCTGAGACTCATCCCACTCACTGCATGACTTGAGCCTTTGAGAGAAAGTCTCTGTATTACAAAGAGACTTTATAATACAAACATATTTGATGCATTGTAATATTTACATTGTTGGCTGGTGGTATTAGTTTTAATCTCTCTGGGAATGACTACTAACCCCCCTCCCCCTGCAAAAAAAAAAAATAATTTATAGACAAATCCTGCAGATGCATGCTAGGATTTCTTCTTAACCAATAAAAATGGACAAATTTTCTGTCTGAACACCTTTATTTTTTTGTTCTTTATTAGTCTTGAAGTCAGAATGCTATTATCACTTGACTGTATCCCTTTTATGTGTGAACAGAATTCTTACTTTGTGAATTTTTTTGCATAGTGCTGACTTGCATATATATTTTTTTGTTTTAGTATTATTTTACCCAGTTTTTGTTTATTAAGAACTTTGTCAATTCTGCTTGTTAAGAATTTTATCAGTTACACTTAAGTGCGGCAATTACTCCACAGGTTATGAGTCCAGAAATAGACTCTGTTTCAATGGCAAGTGGGGTGTATCTTATAAACCTATAAACTATTGTTTATTGGTATAGCTAATTCTTTATCATCAAAACTAAGTGTGACACTAAAATACTTTTTGTTCAACACAAAGGTTGTTTTGTTGATTAAAAGGATATCTCAAACAATCTTGTGTGTATGACAAGCTAAACTGAAGACAGTTTAATAAGAAATAAAACTATTTTTCTTCCAGACAACCTTGCTTCTTAATTCTCACACAATTTCTATATTCATATATTATTGACTACTTTTTCTTTCATCTGATTTTTGTTGCTTTTTATCAAAACACTTGAATTTATTCTTGAATTTTACAAATGAGATTTGATCTCACGTCCTGTATCTTTGTGAGTCTGTACCAAGGCATTCGTAGAATGTAAATGCAATATGTCATGATGAAAGCAAAAGTTGTCCAGAATTAATGACAGTATCTGCACTTATGTCATAATTATTGCTGTTATGTGACACTTTCTTCATTTAGGTTCCTGTTGCTCATTGGAAATGGATTCCTCAGTTGGATCAGATTGATTCCCAAAAGATCTTTGAAAATCTGAGAACATTTCACAAAATCATGGTGCAGTTGGAACCTGGATTACGCACTGGAAGTAAGTCCTTTCATTTGTGGATACATTGCATATAAGTGATTGATTGAAAAAAATCAAGGAAATTTTGTTTTTTAATTTTTGTTGATTAGCATTCATTAGACCTTTATCAAACCATGATCAGAATCTAAAAATATTTAATTCTTTATCATTTCAGAAGTGTTCTGTTATAAATAGTGTCAAATTGATCGGACTTCTTAAAGAGTTATCTGTACTTAATTTTATTTACAAATGTTTGAAACTCTGGTTATATCATTGATACCTGCATACTATTGTTGTGCAAGAATATTTAACATAGACTTAGTTTAAGGTGTAGGAAACATGAACACAAGTCTTTGTAGAAAAATACTTGTGTGTGTGTGTGTGTATATATGTATATATATATATATATATATATATATACACACACAGAATAGGAACTTGTAGTTAAAATATTACTAAAGGTACACCAAGATACAAAGTGCTCAGGGTGCCAGAATGGGTTTTCCCCCTTGTCATGTCTCAATCCTGGACTCCGTGGTGGGTAGAGATAATGGATGGCGAACTAAAATAAAAACAATCCATGGCACTGAAAAAATCGTCCAAAATGTGAATGTGAATACGGATTCTGAATTGGAATACGATAAAACTTTCCATGGTTTATTGTCCTAGAAGCAATAGCAACAAATCATTAATCGAAATATCTCCATTTAAAATCCAAAAAGCTATATCAAGTATAATCACACCAAAACATGTAAAAAAAAAAACTACAAAATGGAACATTATTAGTAGAAGTAGAAAAAAAAAATATGCAGATATATTAATAAGACAAAAGAATTACAAGAAATAGAAATAAAATCTTTAGTTAACCAAACCTTAAATTTCTCAAAGGGTGTGATTAAAAACAAAGAACTCTCCCTATGTACTCTGGAAGAAATAAAAATAGAACTAAAAGGTGTTACAAATGTCAAAAGAATCACAATGAAGAAAAATGAAGCAGAAATACAAATCAATACCTATTTTCTAACGTTCAACTCCCCCCAAATTCCAACAACAATTAAAATAGGATATGAAATTATAAAAGTGGAACAGTATTTATCAAACCCTTTGCAATGTTACAAATACTACAAATATAGCCATCACAAAGACTCCTGTTGCAATAAACAAACATGTGGAAAACAGTGAAAAAGAACCAAAACACAAAGAGAACTGTCCAAATGATAGCTTATGCTCAAACTGCTTGGGAAACCACTCTGCCCTTTCAAAACAATGCAATATTTATAAACAGAAAAAAGAAATAATCATAATGAAATACAAAAAAAGAATGTATCCTTCTCAGAAGCACAAAAAGAAGTTAAAAATAACATAAAAGAAAACACCTACGCCTCCATGGTAAAAAAGTAAATAAAATAAATATCAATGAAGATAAAATAAAAGATTCAAGTGAAATAACAAATTTGTACAAAGAATTAAAAGCTTTTCTAGAAGAATTAAAAGCCTTCCTAAGTGAACTCAAATTAGACCAAAATAAAAATAAAGCTCAACAACCCAAATCAATTGGAATTAACCCAAAAGAAGGCAAAGAATTTTGAAAAGAAAACATAGAACAAAACTCCAACAAACCCTCTTCTTCTGAAAATACAACTATGGCACTTAAGATCATCCAATGGAACTGTCATGGAATAAAATCTAATTACAACGACCTTCTCATACTTATATCACAACTGCATCCAGCTGTCATCTGCTTACAGGAAACTTTTTTACAAGAAAATGATAACTTAAAAATAAAAAATTATAAACAATACCACTATAATCACAATACAGGACACAGAGCTAATGGAGGAGTGTCAATACTGATTAGGAATGACATACCACAAAGCAAAATACATATTAAAACTGAACTACAAGCAATAGCAACACAAGTGACACTAGACAAAACCATTACAATTCTTTCCATTTATATACCCCCACAAGAACCAATAAATACAACAGACATAAACAACTTACTGGAACAACTTCCTAAACCCCAAATCTTACTAGGAGACTTTAACAGTCATAATCCTATCTGGAATAGCAAAAAACTAGATCCTTAAGGTAAAATATTAGAGAAAATAATAAACAATCATAACCTGTGTCTATTAAATCAAAAATCCTCAACCTACCTAAACCCCTCCAATGGATCAGAATTGTCAATAGACTTAAGTATATGCGACCCAGAAATTTGTATGGAATACACATGGAAAACACACAGCGATACATGTGGCAGCGGTCATTACCCGATCATCCTAGAAAATCAAAAGCCCACCACAGAAGAAAATGTATGGAAACTGAAAAGATGTTTGTTTTTGAAACCTTCCCAGTTGAATCTTTTCAGTTTCCATACATTTTCTTCTGTGGTGGGCTTTTGATTTTCTAGGATGATCGGGTAATGACCGCTGCCACATGTATCGCTGAAATTACTGATACAGTCAAAAGACACAGACAACTCGATAGAATACTTCACCAAAACACTAATAACCACCCTCAGAAAATATAGCAAAATAACAAAATAATTACAAAAAACTAAACCCTGGTTTGACAAAAACTTTCAAAAAGCAATCAGAAACCGGGAAGCATCACTGCGAAAATTCAAAAAGAAACTCACAACCCAAAATTTGATTGAAATGAAAAAACTCAAAGCATTAGCACGAAAAACTGTAAAAGTGGCCAAAAAGGAATGTTGGAAAAAATATATAAACAGATTAAGCACACATTCCAAAACCAAAACAATATGGGAAATGATGAGTAAAATAGCTGAAAAAAAAATCAAATATCTCCAATAATACATCTTAAAAAGAACAGCATTAAAGCAACTAGCAAAAAAGAGATAGCAAACCTATTAGCAGAAACATTTGCAGAAAACTCAAAAATTAATAAAAATCAAAACCCACAAAAGTATAAATAGAAAGATATAAATAACCAACTAAACTGAATTTATTAAACAACTACCACAAGAATTGCTAAACTATCTCCTAAATATTTTTAACAACATTTGAAACAACTGAAAAATTTCTCAAAATATAGAGAGAATTGATAATCATTCCCATACTCAAAAAGGGAAAAAAGGGAAACAATTCACAAAGATATCGACCAATATCATTAACAAGCTGCTTATGTAAGACAATGGAACGAATGGTCAATGCCAGATTGAGTTGGTTTCTAAAAAAACGAAAACACATATCAAAATATCAATGTGGATATACTAAAGAAAGAAGTACAATAGACCACATAATATTAAAAACAGCCATAAGAGAGGTTAATTTAAATAAACAACATCTAATGGCCATATTCTTCGACATAGCAAAAGCATTTGATCAACCCTAGAAACATGGTATAATGAAAGATCTGCATAAACTAGGACTAAGAGACTACCAAATTTTGTAAAAGGATTTTTAACAGACAGACTCTTCCAAGTACAAATTGATGCTACACTATCTGATTATCAAAAGCAAGAAGAGGGAGTACCACAAGGAAGTGTACTCTCCCCCACACTTTTCAAAATAAAAATAAATGATATAATAAAAAACATCAAACCTGGAACACACTGTAGCCTTTACATTGATGATTTTACAATATATTACAGATCAAGAAACCTCAATACAACAGAAAGACAATTTCAACAATGTTTACACCAAATTAACAAATGGACACTCAAAAATGGTTTTAAAATATCAAAAACAAAATATGCACATTTCTGCCAACTGAAAAAATTACACAATAACCCAACTCTAAAACTAGAAAATGAAGAAGTACCAGTAGTTCAGCAGCACAGATTTCTAGGAATAATCTTAGACAACAAACTGACCTTTAAACCACATATCAATCATCTAAAAACAAAATGTTTTAAAGCTTTTCAACTACTGCAAACAGTAGCCCACACAGAATGGGGTGCTAGCAAAGAAATCCTTCTAAAACTTTATAGAATGTTGATCCACTTCAAACTAGACTATGGCAACATGGTCTATCAATCAACCAGAAAGTCTTACCTAAAAACAATAAACACAATACACCTTGAAGGCCTTTGGATAGCTCTTGGAGTCTGTCCCACCTCACCTATAGAAAGTCTATATATAGAGGCAAACGAATCCCCATTACAACTAAGAAAGGAAAAACTAGCAACTCAGTACTATCTAAAACTCTCCTCACACACGACTATGTACTTACACCCAGTCATAAAGAGAAATTTAATCTTAACACAAACTCAAAACATTAGGACTCCGAATGGAAGAAATCATTCAAGAAAATAATATATCATTTAATCCAATACTTAAAACCAACCAACCAAACATACCACCATAAATAGTCAAAAATCCAAATATAATATTAAGTTTAAACAAATTATCAAAATCAAAACACATTCCACAACGTACATTAAAAAATTCTCAAAAATAAGAGAAAAATATCAAAACTATCAAAGTATTTAAAGATGACTTAAAAGATGAAGGAAAAACAGGCAGCACAACAATAACAAAAGAAACAATTATCAAAAAACGCTTGTCAAATGAAGCATCAATTTTTAGTGGAGAAGCTTATGCAATAAAACTAGCTCTAAAAATCATAACAAAAAAGAAAACTATATTATTTTTTCAGACTAACTTTCTGTATTAACATCCCTAAAAGGAAAAAAACTAGAAAACCCAATAATAAAAAATCTCCTACACAAACTACATTCAATGGAAAAAGGCAAAAATATCATCTTCTGCTGGATTCTAAGCCATGTTGGGATCCAAAGAGGAGACAGGGCAGATATTGCTGCTAAATCATCTTTAAAAATGATAATAGATGAAAATCTTCACATTCCATATACGGACTTTAAACCAAAAATAAATATATAAAAGATAAATGGCAAGAATCATGGAAAAACCAAACCAGAAATAAACTATTTCAAATCAAACCTAAAATAGGAAAATGGGGAAAAAATCTTGAAAACACTCAGAAAAAACAAGTCATCATAACTAGAATACATATAGGAGACACATACTTAACTCACACTTATATATTAAAAACGACAAATCCACCAAAATGCAGTTGTGGAAGCCTAATTACAATAAAACATATCCTACTGGAATGTAAAACCATAACTAAAATAAGACAAAAATATTTCAATGGAAAAAGCTTAAAAGAATTTTTTAAAAATACAGACACAGATAAAATACAACTTTCTCAAAGAAATCAAAATCCTCAACAAAATATAATACTTTCAAATATTGTATATGTATGTATATACATATGTATATACATTTATATGCACATGCATACATGTAGGTATGCAGATATACAATCAGAAACAATCACAAGATAAAGCAATTTATAAAAAAAAAACAACAGATCATAAAACCCAACAACCTTTCAACCTTTTATACAGAATAACTACCTTGTATACATAAATAAACAAGGCTTCAGCATAAAATGACCCAAATAGGAGTTGACATGCCGTAAAATCCAATAACCAACCAACCAACCAACTTGGTTAAGATTTTCTCAGAGAATTTATAAGAGAAAAAGATTAACTTTCCTGCCTAACAATGTCTCATGACTGTTTATAATGAATATTTATAACAAGTGGGCCTGTGCTGTAAAAAATGACAGCAAAATATTTATATCAATATGCCATGTAAAATGATGGCAACATATATATTGATGTACCTACTATTGAGTATCTTACATTAAGACATTTTTTTTTTTTTAATCATATCACCCCAAGCAAGGCGGTAACGCGACTGATGCGCAGGGGGCTACGTAAGGGTAAAAAGAATGGAAAAGAGAAAGCCGGAAACCACATCCTAAACAGGAAACAAGGGATGAGCCTCTTCACCTGTTCAATAGATGTGGGTGGAGTGTGAACCGGGCGATAGTTTAGTCTATCTACTCCAATTGAAAAAAAAAAATAATAAAGGAAAAGAGTGAAAAGATTGGAAAAGAGAAAACCGGAAACCGCATCCTAAACAGGAAACAAGGGATGAGCCTCTTCACCTGTTATGAAAAAGCAAAATAATCCAAAGCCCTGTGCATGAGATAAATAAATATATATATATACACACACACACACACACACACACACACACACAATAGTCTTTATCATAAGAGCTTTTTTTTTTTGATCAAGAGGGAAATAACTTTTTGTCTCTTGCTACACTCTTATGAATTGCTAAAGGATGACATCAGTTATACTACAATGACATGTATAAACTATAGGTAGGCTCTGAGTGTTGAAGAAACAAAAATGTATCTGAGTAGGTGTCTTCAACAGGGATTGGGTAGACATTCTAGCAGATGAGTGTTCATATATATATATAAATAAATATATTGTCATCCGCAGACAGATCTGTTTTGCTGTATCACAGCTCATCAGTACAGTTAGACTCCGATTGCTCCCTAACCCAGGCTCGAAACCCGACTGAACTGGTGTCAGTCGGCGGCTCTACTCCTGGGCCATGGGACGTTTGGTGGAAGAAGGCAGTCTTTTTTAGCGCATATCATATTACGTGCCCAGCAGTCAGAGTGCTCCAATTCATTTTTAATGAATGAGCGATGTGTTCACACTAGAGTGGCTACTGTTTTTCAAAGTCTAAACCCTCCTCCAGAGTGTTCAATCAGGGTGTGAGAGCGTAAATATTAAATATATAATTTTTAAAAAATATCCCCAGGGAAAGCAACCTCTATTCTCACTACCTGTTACCCCTTTTCCTCAATACATCGAATAAGCTACTGAATAGCTATTCTAGAAAAATATTATGTCCCTTTCTACCACCGGAGGATTGTGCCTCAAAAATGACATCATAACCCTCACTAGTTCTACTCAACTCACTATTGGTCGCTACCTACCCTGTTGATGAAGTCAAAAACCTGGACTATATTTTTTTGTACTTTTTTTACAAAATAAACTTTGGACAACTTTTGATGGAATTTCCTCTTTGTCTAAGAAGGATTATTTGTAATTTGGAAAATAGATCTATCTTAATTAGAGTAGATAGATCTATCTATCGCCCGGTTCACACTCCACCCACGTCTATTGAACAGGTTAAGAGGCTCATTCTTTGTTCCCTGTTTAGGATGTGGTTTCTGGCTTTCTCTTTTCCAATCTTCTCACTATTACGTAGCCCCCTGCACATCAGTGGCATTACCGCCTTGCTCTGGGTGATACGATTTAAAAAAAAAAAAGTCAATCAGTAAAATTAATCAACAAAATGTCTGCTGTTTTTAAAAATGTATGTGGAAGTGCTGAAATGTGTTTGGTCTGAACAACTTCAGAAAATATGGCAAAAGGATCAAACATCAGAATTTGGGGGGGAAAGGTTAATTGGTTAGGCCAATAAGTTTTCAGCATGTTACTTATGTGTGTACACACACTCACAGTAGAAAAACAAAAATTTTCCAAACTTTTTGCCAAAATAGAATCTGCTTATTAGTTTTATCATTTTTATTTTATTTGTTTATTATTAATGGTCTATTTCTTAATATTGAATATTTTACTTGACTGCTTGCATTAAAACTATCCTTCAATAATGCACTAGTCAACCATCTTTTTTGGTGAAATACAATCTTTGAGCACTCATTTAGCTGTTCTTTTTGGCAAATATAACTTTTGCCAGAGATTGAGTCTGTAAAGTGTGTGTGTGTATATATATATATATATATATTGGAGTAAATTTCATTTTATTGGAGTAGATAGACTAAACTATCGCCCGGTTCACACTCCTCCCATGTCTATTGAACAGGTGAAGAGGCTCATCCCTTGTTTCCTGTTTAGGATGCAGTTTCTGGTTTTCTCTTTTCCAATCTTTTTACTCTTATGTAGCCCCCTGCGTATCAGTGGCGTTATCGCCTTGCTTGGGGTGATATGATTAAAAAAAAAAAAAATATATATAGTCTATTCACTTTTATTTTGTGTTCTTTCTATTGTAGATTGGCCTCAAAATTGGATTAAACGTTATGGTCGAAGGAATGGGTTCCTTTTTTATTGTCTCCGTTATTTTCTGCTTCTGAACTGGCATCGCAATATTTGGATCTCAGAAGATGAGTTTCTTGCCCTATTTTCTTTGGTGTTTGCCACTAGGAATGAGATTGAATACCAGGAAGTTGCCATGCCACCTTCTGCCAGGTGCATTACCATTTACAATTGGTTCCAGGTAATTCATCTACATTTAATATTATTTTTTTTAATTTTATTTTGTCCCTTAAGAATCCATTGGTCAAAACATTTGAGAAAAGCCAGCCTAGCAACTTAATGGTTCTTATTAGTTAAACTAACTTTGAAGCACCATTCAGTTTCTGTTTTATCCAGAGCAATGTTTAAGTTGAGTTCCATTATTATTATTATTTTTTTTTTTAATGGCCCCAGTTCAGGCCTGTACAACTACAACACTCTATGTCACTTCCACAGTTGAATCTCCCTGATTTCCTCTGTACTTCAAATGGATGGAGAAAATTCTACACAACAGCTTTTTCCAAAGAATTGATAATTTGGGGGAACAGACACCTGTATGAAAGCTTTTTTAAACATCACAATCTTAACCTTTTCAGGTCATGGATCAATCATCCTCCATATCCTCATAATCTTCAATTCCTAACAAGTCCTCTTTCATTCATATCACATACCTCATTCATTTTAATCATTTTAACAGTATCTATCTACCTTGAGTGGCTTTCGACCTTTGTACTGAGTTTGATTAAAGTAGGTACCTCCACAAAATTACTAAAAAATCAGCATACCATGATGAAAACATTCTCCGGACGTAATGTAAATCTAGTTTTATTGTCAAAACCTTTATTATTATGAGGAAGAATCAAAGTATTTTTTGAATATTTTATTAAATTTTTTACTCCTATTTAGAATATTTGAAATTTTGATTAAACACTTTTTTTTGCATAAGTAGATGTACTAATTTTTAGCATAGAAAATTTTAGCCTCTTTTTTGGTGACAGACATTAATTTGGAAATTCTTGCAAAAATCAAATGTTAGGTTTGAATGAAATTTTCAGGACTTCATAAATGAATGAAATATTTTTTGAAATTTTTTTATTAGAAAATCTTGTTAAAATATATTTTTTCTTTACATGTATTTCATCCCCTTACTTAATTTATGAAAACTTGAGAAATTCAACATAATTTTTAGTGATTATATTAATTAAAAGCAGAATACTTTGAAGAACTTAAATCACCAAATTTTTTCTGTCTTACCTGAATTAAAAAATAAAAACGCAATAAAACTAAGACATTATTTAATTAGAGAAGCTTTTAATTGCTTTTATGAATAATATATATTTAAAGATAATATTGTCTGAAGAAAAAAGTTTCCAATTGAAAAAAAAATTTTACAACATTTATTTTCATTTTTTTACAATTTTAAGTGGAATAATTTATAAAGTTTTTAAATCTTTTAAAATTCAGCTTTAATAGGGTAACTCTGAAGAAGTATTGTTATTAAGTAAAACTATATTTACTAATCATGTATTGTAAAACTTATTACAATCTGATCCTCCAACTATTTTTAAAAGAATTTTTATTTGTTTTTGATGTTTACATATATGCAGAGTTTCTATGTATGGATGTTCAAACCTAACATTATCATTAAAAGGTCACATTTTTTAAGGGTTGTACTGGTTGTACCCCATTACAGAAAAAAATCTTCATATAAACTTTAAAGTCTGCTCCATCATACTTAACTATGAACACATTTGGTGATCATTCAAATGTCAATAACACATCAGAAAAATGAGACAGTGGTTAAGAAATTCTTGTATGTAACATTTTATACCATAATATTTGTTTCAAATCAGATGAATTTAACTTTAAATTTGCTAATTTTCTTCAAACAACATTTCAGAAATATGTATTTTATTTTTACAGGGTTTTTAAAACCAAGAATTGACTTTTATTTACAAATGTGTTAAAATGGTTGATTTTATCGATTTTACTGAAAAAGAAAAATCAATTCCGATCAATAGAATTTCTGTTTGAAATACACCAGAGTATTTTACTAACTGGAAATAATAAATTTTAAATCCTTTAGCTTTCAATTAAAGCTAAAATGAAAGCATTTTCATTTTTTTTTAAAATTAATTTTAAACCTTATGTATAGCGAATTAGTGGAAGTATCTAGATTTAAGTATTGAAAAATAGAAGCTGGAAATAAAAAAACAACTGCAGAAAGATAGAATACTCACACATTCTTTCTCACATCATCTAGTATGAGTGATACTATTCTGTGATATTTAATATATAAAGTCATTTTCTTTTTCATTTCCTGGGCAGATAAAGTATTTCTGGAAAAAGTGAATTGTCCATATCTTCACTTATGCATATTTTTTCTATTGTCTACCATTGTAGCATAACAATGACAAGATTATAATCAAGACAGTGCAGGGAGAAATGGATTCAGGCTTTTTAAAGAGTATTTGCGTAAAAAGCAGTCTCTGTAGGATTTTGGACACAATGCACTGACTTAATTTCCTGTACCATAAGTAACACATCACCATATCTTTTATTTTTTTCATGTGTTATAATAAAAGTAATTCTAAAAGTATGCTTTTTTGGAATAATTATTTGAAAGAAATGTTGGCAATGTTTAAACTTCATGCCCACAAAAATAACATGACGTCTTAAAAGCACAGTTATTTCCTTGACACCACTATTATTATATGCACTTTCAACTCCATCAACAATATTTATTATTTCCCTTTTATAAAGAAATAAATTTCAAAAGAAATCTTTTTATTCAAAAAATTTATAAAAAATTACAAAATTATCAAAATATATAAACCAACTACAATATAATATTTGTTATTTACCATTTTATAAATAACTATGAAAATGATTTTTATTCAATCTAATAAATAGTGTTTAATATATATGTTGTCAATTCTCAAGAATAAAGAAAATATATAAATCCATTTTCATGTTTGTTTTATTTTTAATTCTAATTATCGCTTTTTAAAAACAATATACATTGCCAAGGGAGTCAAAAGTGTAAACAGTAATAGCAGTGTCAATGGAATAACTGTACTTTTGACACACTATTTAGGTATATATAATAAATTTAGTATATGATTCATTTAAATACACAAGGAGACCTACCTAACTGCAGCCATAATATACACATTGATAATACAAATATAATAGCTTCTTCACATGTTAAAAAAAAAGGCTAAAAATAATGGCAGCATTAATAATAAAAAAAAAAAAAAAGCCAACAATATCAACTATGAACATGGCCACAATGTGCTGACTGTTTTTCTGAAAAATAAAACATTTCTATAACTCTAGTTACATACATAAAACAATCTGTATGTTCATTTAAAAGTGAAAATAAAATCATCCTTGATAATGGCTAAAAGTTTAGCCAAAAGCACTTGGACATACAGAACATCAAACGATTTCTACAGAAAAGATGAAAATTATAAGAACAAAAGAAAAATCAATTAAAAACTTAACCACAGTACCATGTCAGTCAATTTTATTGAAACCTGTATAAGAGGAATTTCTGCCCAAATATATAGGGACTCCTTTAGGTCCCCTCTTTTCTAATTATTATATGGCACATTTAGAAAATAAAATTATGACAACAATAAACCCTCTATATATGTAAGATACATAGATGACATTTTCATTTTAGCTAAGAATATCAATCAAATTACACAACTTAAAAACAAATTTGAAGGTCACTCCATCTCTCAAGTTTACATTAGAACTTAACAAAATTCTATTCTTTGATGTATTCATTGATTCTAGCACACAGATTTACTACTTCTCTATATAGGAAACCAACTAGCATAAACTCCTGTCTTCTTAATTATAATAGTGAATATAAAAAACTTAATTCAACACACACAAATGATATCTTCTTCCAAATCCATATTTTATAAAGAATTACACAACATTAAGCAAACACTTGTTACCAACTCATTGATCAATAAATTAAAATGTATCTCAATAAACTTAACAATAGCTCTAACAATATTGATGATATTAATAATAATGGCATACATCAAAATAAACGTAACACTATTAGCTTATACTATTGCAACCAAATACATAATAATTACAAACAAGATGAAACAACACTCAAAAACATAATACATAGAAATGTTAAACCAATAAATAATAATAATCAAATTAAGCTCATCATATATAATAAAAAATTTAAAACAATTGACCTCATAGTCTCTAACCCTACAACCACACAACTAAATCCTCTACAGAAAACCAATGTAGTGTATCAATTTACATGCTCGTTCTGAGATTGTATCTCTAGTACTAATAATAAACCCGCTACATATATTGGTTTTACTACAACCACACTCTCCCGTAGACTTACCTATCACCTTTCTGATCAGAGTTCAATTAAACAACATTTCTTAGAAAAACATATCCATGTAGGTAATATTAGACAGATTTTAGTCAACAATACAATAATACTCACTCATACACACAGTAAAAAGAACCTTCAGATATTGGAGGCTATCTATATTAAATCAAAACTACCCACACTTAATAAAATCACTATTAAATCTGGTCATAACACATTACATCGCATTTAAATATATGGTTCTGTTAACATTTTAAGCTCTCACGTGGTGTGATGTCATAGAACTGCATTACAAATTTATGGACTGCATTTGCTATTTGGTAACTTCTCGTTGCTTAGCAAAGTTTTATGTCAATACAAGATAAAATCATTTTGATGGTGGATGTTTTTGTGTTAACGTCTCTGTAACCTCTCTGAAGCTGGCTCATGTGAGCCGAAAGCTTAGAACCAACTTAATAAAGAAAATATCCAAATGTTGGAGAATTTTTGTCTTTTTATTTTCACCTGAAATTAAAACCAAAATGCAATGTTTAGAATGGCTCATGATTAAACATAATAGACATTCATTGTCTCTTATATTTAACAGTATATGTTTAGAAAATTATCTGCTGCCTCGATACACTAAATATACACACACACACACACACACACACATATATATATATATATATATATATATATATATATTAAATCTAGTGAGCCAACAAACCTACCAAGGTTTCACCTAAACGGATCTTCAATGTTCCCTGAAGATCCATTTAGGTGAAACTTTGGTAGGTTTGTTGGCTCACTAGGTTTAATTTACTTATTCTGCTCTGCTTAAGTATTGAGCGCTTTTTTGTTATTGATTACTTGCCTCTGTTTTTTTTCTTTGGGCTATGTGCTGGCTCGGTCTAAATCTCTTTGGCTGATGTTCGTGTGCTTAGCTCTTTCTTTTTTACAACCATTTTTTCCTTTCACGTATATATGCGGAGGTTTTTTTCCAAACGAGTATAGTGATAAGTTTGTATATATATATATGTAATGAATTATTTGAACATTATTTTTACCGATACTCGTATTTAAGTAGATATTCTGTTTTTAATTAAACAGTATTTTATATTTATATCTACTGGCCTGATTATTTTACAATAAATTTTATTACGAAAATGTGTGCTATCCAGCAGGATTCGAACCTGCGACCCCTATTTACATAGGGGAAGCTACCATTTGATCTGGTACTGTCTTAACCACTCGAACATGAATAGCCTCTTGATCAGACAAGGTTTTTATCATGCTTATATAACACAATTTTCGATCTACCGTAAACAAACCATATCTGCTCTGAAATGTATCGTAATGTCAAACGAATGTAAACATATATATATATATATATATATATATATATATATATATATATATATATACACACACACACACACACACACACACATAAAAGTTTGATTAGACATCTTTCTTGAAAATAATATTTGCTCTTCTACAAAGCATTGAACACTTTTTGTCTCCCCAATGTCTATTTTCTACTTCTTAGTGGGTAACTTTTACTTATTAAATAAAATATAATTAATACAAATAAAAGGTTTGTCACTTAGCTGATTGATGTTACCTTCAGCTTCCTAACTTCAAAATTTTGTAGATGGACCCATCTGTCCACTTGTTAGTGGCTATCAGTAATTGATTTATTATGGAATATATAAAAAATATAGGTTTTTCTGAATAATGTTTTTGCACAGAATCAGAAAAGATAACTCACCCCCACTTTTTTTTTTTTAAAAGTTAATTTTGCTAAATTTTCTCTTTCTTTTCCAGGCCATCTATCGCTATGCTTATGTATTTTTGGGCAGTCTACTTTATCTTCAGCATGAGTTCCCGAAACCAGAAGAAATATTTTCTGGATCGGTTTGGGTTGTCTACCACCGAAGTTGTGATATTAATTGTGAGTACTTTTCTGATATTACTAATGTCATCTCCTCAATTCTATTTTCTCTGTAGACAGTCAAATAAAATAATCTGGGAACTAACAAAAGATGAAAAAGGACAGAAAACTCAAGACAATTGACTTATCTCTGTTTGTAAAAATGTGAATTCTTGTATTATTTTATTAAGTTTGTGGATGTTTGTTGTAAAGTGATGGATATCAGCTCAGAATGAGAAATGAGAACCAAGTTCAAATTCCAGTTAGATTCATTATGTTCACTTAAATACAAATAAACTTGGAAAAGGTATGAATCCATGTCTTCTCCCTCCAGTAATGAGTTGAATAGCTGAACAGACTGGGTCTTATAGCTTTGGTTGGCAGCCAGTCTATCGTCAAAAGAAACTGCAAGCTACTGTGGGGAAGTAAATTTTAAAATTGCAGTAGATGAAAGCCATACTAAAACTTTTATGTTAGAAGGTAATGTAAAAATATGAAATAAACAAGAGCACAAAAAAAGAATTCAATTGTTTTAACAAAATTTGGACACAATAAACATTAAAAGATTAATAAACAAAGTGTATTTCATTCTGTTAAACAAATATTATCTCCAAGCATTTTCTTTTCTAGAATTACTCTCAACCTTTAAGTAATTTCATATTGTAAACGTACATGAACCTCAACAAAGTTTTCCATCAACTGGCCACATTGCATTTGAATACTCGATCCTGTCAGTGATCATGATACATCATGATGAAAAGAAATGCCACATCGAGAAATAAGAACACAAACTCTTTTTCTCATATGTAGATGTTTTATTCAGCTACACCTGCTCGACCCAGTGGGTTGGTAGGTAGGTGATTTTATGTCAACTTCTGCTATGTCAGCTCTTACCCCTACCAACTCCTTGGCTATATGAAATGGAGGCTTCAGAATCATGCAACAGACACATCTATCTCCTGCCAAGGGCAGACCAGAATTCTTCCATGATCTCCAGCATGACTTAATATAGACCAGCACTTGTATGTTCTTTAGTTCTAGATTTTTGCCACTTGATCTCCAAAAATACATTTCCTTCTCATTTCTCTTTGGTTAAAATGGATGCCACTAGAAGACCGAACTTCAAAAGGAACAATCTGCTGGTCTATCAAACAGAAACACTTGAGATTGATATAAAATCACCTCTTCCCCTTATCTATAGTATCATTATATTCACATCAGTTATAATTTTGTTATTAACAAAAAAATATAACTTATAAAAGAACTTTTTAGTCAACTCAACAAAAACTCTTGAATTTATGACTATGAAAATAAAAAGACCTCCCCCCCAAAACATAGTCCGAGAAGTCTATTCTCTCTACATTGCTTGATGAATAATACACTGAAGTATTTAAACAAAACCGCTTTGTGGAAGTGTTTATATGTTGAGTAAAAAAAGCAGATTCTTTTATGATATATGCCTTGTATACATTTTTTTTAAAAAATCAGTCTTATTTTTTGCAGCTTGCATCAGGTATCATAAAGTGTGTAAAAAAAAAAAAAAAAAAAAAAGGGTTACTTTAAACATTTTAAATCAAAAACTGTTTTGTTAATCTATTAAAATATTTTATAAAATAGTCTAAAATAGGAATTATTAACTTCTCAAGCACTCTACAAAAGTTTGTGCATAGACGATGAGAATGAAGTAAAAAAAATGAAAAGAAAAAAAATTGAGATTTAATTTTTTATTTCTTACAGATTATCCACCAGCTTCAAGATCCAGTTTCCGTAAAGCAGTGGATAAAGCACGCAAAGAGATGGACAGTGTCATTCATGAACGACGCCACATGATTCGATATTTGGTGGATGGTGTATTTTACTTTCAAGATTAATCATGCACTTCGAATCGACTATTTGTTTTTCTTTAAATCACAAATTGAAAGTAAATCTTATTACACCTCAGATTTATTGAATATAATTTGGGGAACTTTCTTTCAGTTGGTCTTATCTCTAAGTTTCTATCATACCTCTGATCAAATTATCATAAAAATAGAAATTATTTCACAGCACTTGATTGTTTCCATGATTCATGTCAGTGCATGTAAAATAAAATTTATTTGCATCCTTTGGATGCCAAAGATCTTACAAATATTGCAGCATGACAGAGTTCTTAAGTCAGTTTTCCTTGTCACAATAAGTGTCGCTGAGTTAGATCGCCAGTTTTAGCTCATGTACTATCTTACCAAAAGCTATCATATAATTCTTGCTATAAATAATGTTTATAGTAGTGAGTATATATGTTTGCTATCTGTTTTTTATTTTATTAAACATTGAAATTAATAACAACTGGCCTAAATTGAGAAGTCCTACTAAAGAAAAACTGAGCAAAATTGAACCTGCATTGCATCCTTTCTTTTCCTTTAGGGAAACCACTTTTTGAACCAAAGTGTGCCTCTACCAGTTTGATCACAGGAGACCTATTAAAGAAAGCATGTTTTCTTATTGGAACTTCTACAAATCTAATCTAATAGCTTCATAACCGAAATGTAAACAACAGTAATTTTTTTAAAGGACTTTTTTTATCAGACATTATTTCTTATTACTTGTTGTAACCTAAAAGATTACTGCATGAGTAATAACCCAAAACAGAGGTTGGAAATAAATAGTAATGTTTATAATATCATCAAATACAAGACCTGCAAGCTACGTGAAGTAAATAACCAGTGCTAGTAGAGAATGGCTAGATAGTAAGAAAACACAACACTCTCAACAGAGTAGCTATCCCTGTTTTTTTATTTATTTGTTATTAATTGAACTGTTCAATAAAATAAAAAATGAGGATAGCAAATCAAACCCATTAAAAATATCATTTATAATTACTTTTTTCCTCTAGTGACCCAATTACATGAATTTAAGCATGCTACATACTAGATTGGTGTCTAGGTGCCATCCATTTACTGTTGAAATGGCTAAATGCAACCACCACTTCTTGACTGTGGAACTGCTTTCGTTTACTTGCTTACCTGCTAACTAAAATCTTAAAAAATTTAAATGCAATGTCAATCACCATTTTCTTGAATCCCACTTATCTTTTGTTCTTTCCTCAATCCTACCTATACTAAGTTTTTTTCTCACTGTAACACACTGTGTGTACTAGTGGCAGTAGGGCTGAAATGATTAAGAAATAATGTTGGATAAAAAAAAATCTTTTCAAATATATATAAGATTGATACAAATATGAAATCTGTCACTTAGTTGACAGATGTGATATTTAGCACATCGGCTAAATGACAAATTTCATATATGTATTAATGCTCTATTTCTGATACTGAGCACTTTATTACAAAGACTGCTTGCCTTAAATATCCTTTCTTTCAGACTTCCACTGACTGCACACTATCATTTATATATATATATATATATATATATATATATATATATATAGTTGAATATATGGACTGGAATCTGACAAGATGATAGAATAAAGAAGAATTAGGAAACTTTTTAATCTAACATGTTTCACTTTTATTAAAGCATCTTTAGAAACCAAGAGAAAAATGAAAAAACAAAGAGACACTATAGTGTGATTTTAGGTCAGTTCTTATTGGTCAGCTATGTATCACATGTATTAAAGCAATAAATAATTTTTGTGACACATATCTGACCCAAAATCACAATATACTGTCTCTTTGTTTTTTCCTTTTGGTCTCTGAAGAAGCTTTAATAAAAGTGATAGAGCTGTTTCTTATTTACTATATATATATATATATATATATATATAAAATTTGATCAACATTTGTTTGTGAAACTGCCATTTAAAACATTTTGCTTTCTAGTTTTATGTCCTTTTGCTAATTAATTTACTATTGTTTATATGCTATAATACATATATGGAAGCTCGTTCTGTAAACAACCATTTTATAAGGTATGTCTAGTGACCACATAAAAATGTATAAGTATTTTATAAATTGTTTTTTAAAAGTGAAAATTGTCTTTGGAAATGAATAGCAGCAAAGTTTTGTCTTATTTTTGGGAACTTATAATTTAAAAAATATAAATAAAATTCTGAGACAGCAAAACCTCTTAAAAGGAGGAAACACAAATTCAACACTATCAGAGTTCTTTTTTTTTTCTAACATTTCAATTAGTTTCAGTAGACCTTAGCAATGTCTACTGAATTGCAAAGACATTCAGTCATTACTAATATTGGTCATGTTGTCTATATTATTCAAATTGTTGTCCATATTTACGATGTTTTGACCGTTGTATGCACTGACCTTCAATCACTGGGGCAGATTGTTCTCATTCCATGAGTCATGCCACTTCTGGATGTAAAAAGAGTTGAGCTAAATGAAGATAAGTTTTTTGTTCACTTGTAACCAGGTACTGAATTCACAACTCTTTGGGTCAAGTTACTGGATCTAACCAATGCTTTTATCCACTGGGCCATGTGTTCTTAAGGACAGTGTATGAATTTTGGGACTTATAAACCTAATTTCACAGTAACCTTTTTTTTTTTTTAAAAAAAACCCAGAGCTCATATTACAATCTTGATGTTTTGTAAATGGTCTTCTCTAGCATTTTATATTATTGAATTTCATACTATATTCATTTCTATGCTTGGCTGACTTAGGAGATTTTTGTGGCCCAGCATATGTGCTGATTCCTTAAGTCCTTAAGTTTTCATATTTTCTATTGGTGTTCTCTATTATTTCAACTTCATCCCACAGGTGACAGTAATCTCCTTTTCCCCTTCTATTTCCACTTGTTACGGCTTTATGATGCTCTTGTAGTCTTATGTTAAGGGGATGGCCCGTTTCTCCTATATATTTCAACCGCAGATGCATTAGTCCTTAGACATGTTTTCCTCTATTGGAGGTCTTACTTGGAAGAGGTATCTGCAAAGCGTTGAACCACTTTTGAAGGGCGTCTTGATGTTATATAGACCACAGATCTTTGTATTTTTTCTGATAATCCCTGCACATAGGGTAAGCAGACCAAGGCTATTTTCTGAGTGTTGTTATCCTCTTGCACCCTTCCAACAACATTGTTGGAGTTGCTGTCATGTACGCAGAGTAGTTGTTACATTGTAGGACACTCCTTATACTTACCATTTCTTGTTCGTATGTCTCTGGGCGACAATGGTGAGCTCTTTGCTAAGCCTTCATCCTGCTGATATGTTTGATCCCATTTTGAAGTGTGTTATTTGCATACAGAAAGTCAGCATCTCAATCAGGTTATCTATTGGTAGTGTAGATGGTCTTCTCAAGGATGAAAGTGTTGGTTGGATCCAGTTACTTGACTCAGAGTTGTGAGTTCAATATCTGGCTACAGCAGTGGTGAACAAAAAAACTTGTTGAGTTAAATGGAGATAACTAAAACATCTGGAAGTAGCATGACTCATGGAACAAGAACAATCCACCTCTAATCAAAATAAAGGGTTCAGTTCAAAGGTCAGAGTGTACAATAGCCACAACGTTGTGAATATGGCAACAAAGATGAGGATGACAGTCTGGATAATGTAAATAATTACAATACCTCATCTCAGAAATATAGACAAATATTGATCATTTACTTGAATTTTTGCTACATTTTGTCATTTTTTACCGTCTTTCCGTGAGCTGATACAATTGCTGTTTGCTATAACTCTTTTCTGCAGGGGGTGATACAACCACATCCTTATATTTTTTATTGTTAAAAAAACAAATAAGGAAACTTGCTCACAAGTGCATCAAAAGGACGGTTTTCCTCTTGCCACCACTATCATTTCAATTACATTTACTTCCTGAATTAATAAAAAATAATCACTAAATATAAAACCATTTTTTTTAATTACTGTTAAATTTTTTCTATTGTCTAACATTTAAACACAGTAAAGGAAAGAAAACATTGATTCAAGATGCCTCTCTTACAAATATGAAGATGTTAAAACTAACAAACTCAGTTATTTGCATCAATGTGTAAATTAGTGAACATAATATTAAACATTTTTAACAAAATAACTTCACTAGATGATATTTTTTTAAACAACAATCAATGTATAAGCACTAAAGCTAAAGAATAAAGATTATAACAAATTTAATAAATAGAAAGTAAGTGGATAAATAAATATCACCTCCTATATGTTTTCTTTATAATTTCACTGTACATAATTTATTAAATCAATAAAATTAGAAAATTTACTTCAAATTCCAGCTTTGAATACCTATTTCTTCAAAAGTGGTTGGCAGTAGTTGAGAACATCATCTCTGGATATGAGAAACAGGAGTGGGTTAACCAATAATTTTCCAATACTGTACTCTTAAGGCCATAGAATGGTTTGGTTGAAACATGGTTTCAAGTGCAATATAAGCAAGATCAATGGTCCAAACAACTTTTGGTCTATATTTAATGTTGCTTCTTTTTTAGTTTAAAATAAGCAATATTTTATAGTGAACTTTGTTGGTGTAGGTTCTCAAATTACAAAGGCATCTTACTCATTGAATACAAATTAAATGGCTAACATTTTAATGAAATCGTGTTAAGTGTGATGGGTCTGAAAATATATAAACATTAATTGCTCCCAGTCTGATTAAATCATTAATTAGCATTTTTTTTTAAAAATCTTAATATAGCCAAGGATGCATTCCAGAAGCTGAGTAGAGAGGCAGGAAAATTTTGCTAAAAATGAAGAAGAGAGTACTGGACTGTTATGTGATGTCTGTTCTTCAATATGGCAGTAAATGCTGGACAATCTTGTCAAAGATGAAGGAGATACTTGAAGCAACTAAAGTTCTTGGGACATCTAATAAGGAAGGAGGGCTTGAAGAATCTGATAGCTCAGAATCTAGGGGAAAAGAGGCAGGAAAGCAATGTGAAACCTACTTAATGGGCATGAGCAAGTGGATGGCAGAGCAGAGGTTAGGTAGGGTAACAGAAGAAAGTGTGCTAAGAGCACATGAGCGATAGAGAGACGTGGAAGGCCATGATCCCTTTACATCCTAAAGGGACATGTCCCATAGAAGAATAATCTGAGAAATAGTTTATAAAGGTCTGCACAAAGCAAATGTACTAGTTAAAAGAACAAATTGTTTTTACATTTTAAGTTTATTTCTATAATATCAGACTGACCTATTGCAAAATTATATTCCTTGAACATGGAAACCATTTCTAGAAATATCTTTGAATCTCTACTTCATTTGCCCATTTAAATATTTTTAATACCAAAATATTAACATTTGAAATGATAAGAATTCAAAGTCCAATGCATTTCAGTAACAATTTTTATTGACCACTACATTCAAGTCAAGATTCACAGTCAAAACAATCACCAGTCAGCCAACTTTGCTAGATAAAAAAAATTATAGCTTGATATATTCATTTATTGTTAAAATATGTAATAACAGTAAAGTAGTTAGATCTGGTTCTTAGCAATAAATAAGGCATGGAGCATAATACAATAACAAAATGTACTGCTACTACATTTCTTTCTTTAATAAAGCCAGAGCTGGAATACTAAGTGCCTGTTTAACAGCCTATTGCAACATACTAAACATGACAAACTATTAGAAACACCATTACAATAGAAAGTTAAAATTGATCAACATTCAAACTGCATTGTTGATTTTCAAATTCATATTAAAATAAGTTCTACTGAATAAGATGGTTTCTATTTTCATTTACTCCAATGTAGTTTAAGGGTATACATAGACTAACCACTAATAAATCATTCTAGTATAAGAGAATTAAGATATATGCATTTGTTTAATTAATCACATTAATTTGAAGAAAGCAAATTACATAATGTCTCTTCTTTTGTTGAACAAAGTTAAATAAGAGACAAATGATTTTTGTCAAACAGCATTTTTTTATATATTGTTTACTGAACTATTATTGGTTTGTGAGAAAAGACAAATTGAGGTGGAAGCGATATAAAAAAAATTTTGAAGTCTTGAGCTCTAGGAATTTTTTTTTTCCCCCAACTGGAATGCATTAAAAAAGATGTCATTTTCAATTTTTAAAGCCAAGTTAAAGGGGTACATTACAGTTAATTTTTCAAAGAAATCTAATAGCATTTAATACAATACCTTTAAAAACAGATTTGTTTAGTTAACATTTTTGTTTTCATTTTATTAATGATGAAAAAATTGGTATCCTTTTCCAGTAAAAAATAATTTTTCATATCTGTAATGATGCATAAAATATCTACTTCTGAAGTTATATACTCTTGTAACATTTGAAACAATATATTTAAACAAAAAATTATATTTTTTTTTTTTAATTATTTTACATTGAAACAATTTTGTAAAAGAATGTTATATTTTTCAGTTTAAGAATAAAAAAAATCGAAATGAACATCCTCCAAACAACAGTTTATTACAATTTACTTAAATCTACATAAGTTTGTCTAGGCAAGAGAATTCTTTAATTAGCACTATATCTAATCCAACCTATTTATACTCCATAAGCAATAAGAAAATAGTCCATGCCAGGAAAAGAATTTCAGTTATAATTCAATTAACAACAAAATTGCACCTGATAGACACACCAGTCAACAAGTGAAAATATATATTTATATGAAATTAATAATCTAAAGTTTTATCTGTATCAGAGTGCTAAAAAAAAAAAAAATATATTGTTTCCCAGAGAAATATTTTCTAGATCATTAATGGATGCCACTAACTCTTGAATACAGTTGTGGAAGGGGGACACCTAAAATGTTGCTTTTTAGATAAGACATTGGTCACTAGATTTTTCCCTTTCAAGTATATAAAGAGAAAAGCAGGCATCTGACTATAGATATCTATATTAGAATGTTACAAAAAGGATTTAAAAACAAGTATTTCATGACTCCTATTATAAAATGCTAATGAGATGCCATATAAATATTGCTAATTTTATGTGAATTTGTTCTTGAATTTCAATATGCAGAGGGATTATTTGGAAAATCTCTTAAATGAAAATTCAGTGTAAATTTACCGTTTACAGTAATTTAACCTTTAATGAATCTTATAATAATGACCATCTAAACTTTGCTCAACTCAAATCAGAAAAGTGTAATCTTAAATATTGATTATCTAAAAAAATTTTAAAAACTTATTCAAGAAAATTGTTTTTTTTATTATTGTATTTAATTTTTTTTTTTTTATATTTGTCAACTGATTGCCAAAAAAATCTGACCAAATTGTTTGGAAGCACTGCAAAGTTGAAAGCTAATCTAAGCATTGGGTTGTGGTGCTCTTAGGAAGGGGAAGGGTGGAAAGTTTGTCAGACTATCTACAAAGAGAAAAGGACAAAAGGGATGCAATTTTAGAGAAAAATTTCAAAGTTGAAGAGAATTACTAGGAACAGCAAAATGATTCCTTATAAAGAAAAAAACAAATCTTCAGTTGTTACACAATTAGTGACCTTTAAGCAAATTAAAATAATAGTTACATTACAATTAAAACAGAAAAAAGTAAAGAGATTCAGCTAGCAAAATTGAATAGTCAATCCATAAATATATTGCCTACAGTCTTGTGCTTTCTTCAGAGATCTAATCCTGCATCTCACTAATTCCATTGAACTTGTTATGGAGCAATGCACATTCCTGGTAATTTAGATCCTGTAAATAAATATCCCCATTCTAAGCAATTCCAATGGTTCATCCACAAAGGAAAAATTGTTATAAAACCGAATTATCTTTTACAATGTCCTCCTTACTGCTGTCATCCCTAAATATGATAATAGCACTTTTGATTCCTGTTTATGATGCAATATTATAATTTATAGAGTACTAATGTTTTATGAAAACTCATCTATTAATATGTAACATTTTAACAATATAGACAGAGAATACATTATAACATTAATAAAATTAGATAAAAAATAGCTTAAAACATTAATATTCCAATTATTTAACTATCTATAAAGTTCAGAATAAAAATAAAAATTGAACTTAGTGTTTACTTCTGAAGTGTTAGCTGAACATATATGATAAAATTTTAAAATATTTGATAAGATACACAAAACAAAACTGCAGATCTTTATTATTTGACAAATTTGTTTATTAAAAAATAAAATTAACTCAAATAATCAAGTTGGCTAAAACTGTCATAATGCTAAATATCTAGATTCATACTGTTACATTTCTGTTCCCAGCAATTCTAGTCTCTTTTCTGATACTCCTCACATTTACATCTATTCATTCCATTCTCAACTAAATTTAAACTAAATCTATTTATATTCTACTTCAGTGGAACAGCAAGGCACAAAAAAAAATTAAATAAATGATAATTGTAATAATAAATGAAAAATTATCATGCAAAGAAATAATTAGAGGAAAAATATATTGATATTTATATGTATATATATAAATAGATATGGATATAGATTATATTACTTTTCGAAAGGAAGGAGAGAAAAAAATAGAGTTGTAAAAATATATCCTTTTAATAAAACACGCAGTCGATGTATGGAAAATCATAGGCACTGTTAAAGTAGGAAAAGGGATGATGTGGAAATAGATAAATGGTAGGGATTTTTTCTTTTTCTTTTATTTTTTAAGAGGTTAAGGATTACTTTTATTCTGGAGAGAGAAAAATAAGAGGAGAGAATAAATTTAGGGAAAAAAATAACAAAAGGTTGAAAATATTCCTATGGAGGTTTTTCTTTAAAGTTTTTTTTGAAAAAGGAAAATAAAGTTTTAATTTAGAAAATATATCCACAGGTTTGGTGCAAACTGATGCCACCACATTGAACAGGACTTGTGGAATGTGTGGGTAAATTTAATCAAGATAGTGGAAGACTGTCATTGTTACAAGGAGTTGCACACAGAGGCAACAAGTACAAATTGTTCCATGAATTATTCAAACTGGTATCCTCCTTTTGTCTTTTTAATTAAAAATTTATGGTAATGCTATCATCAGTTGTATAGTTCACCTAATAAGAATTATTCCCACCTACTGTCACCTTTCATTTATAGATTGTTCTATATCCAAGCAACAAAACAATCCAATGAGCATTGCTTAGCTCTAGAACCATCTATATGAGAACAAAAATCAAACCAGATGAACAATACATTTGAGAAAGGCTGAAAAAACACATCAGCCAAAATGTAATAAAAAATAAGGATGGAAGTATTAGTACAAATAACTCTTAGAATAATGACAATGGCTCATCATAATTTCACATAAGTACAAATCAATTTAGACCATTTTTCATACACTGGATATTGCCAGAACAAATAGCCTTTATTATGGCCAATGCATGAAAAATTAAATCTGATAGAAAGTTAATTCTTATTATATAAGTGTCAATTGAAAAGAGCAATAACATACAAATTCTAACAAAAAAATGTTTTCACTTGAATATTATTTTCATTTTTAATACACTAATGTAATTTAACATTGAATTATGATTAAGCAGGAATCTATATAGAATTTAGGAATAATCTTTAGTTGGTGCTTTCACAAAATATTACAGAAATGGTAGGCTCTATAATTAGCAATATATTAGAATTTTTTACCTGTCACTTACATGAAAGCCTATGGGGATTGAATGAAAACATAAATACCTATTAAGTATATAAGAAATCTACACAATGTCTTTTTGCCCAGTTTACATGTCCAATTCCGTTGTTGTTCTGTATGTACTCACTGGTGGTTTGTACAGTCTTCCTACTTGTGCTGTCGTTGTGATCCTGCCTACACAGCTAGTGCAAGAGAGAAGGGCTCTTCTCTGTGGTGCAGTCGTTGTGACCCTGCCTCTACAGACAACGATCTAGCCAACACCACAAGGTGGGTGCACAAGTGGTGTGGTCGTTGTGGATCCTGCCTCCAGCCTATCTAGCTAGCCAGCCAACCAGCCAGCCTGCCTAGTGCAGAGAACTTGGTCAGAGATTTAGTAGTAATAGTATTATTTATGGTAGTATTAGTGATTATTACATTAAGAATTTTTATTAGTTGTAATAGTAATTGTGGTAGTTATAATAGCAATAGGTTTGGTTGTAGTAGAGTGCATTGGTAAAGCAGTGATATTTTTTTTTCTAAACAACTTGGCAGACTATCAACAAACAGCATCGAAACAAAACATTTTGTAATTATGAATGAAAAGTATTTTAATATTTTACCTAAAGAAATAATTTTTGTTTTAGTGATAAAAATATTTCCTAAGTCATAATTTCTCTAAGTATTTTTTTTATTTTAAAAGAAAACTTTTTTTAGTCATTCAATTTTTCTTTAGTAAAAGAAATATAAATATCTAAGTATGCATCATTTCATGATTTAATTTTTATTTTCAATGTAAACAATTCTTAATTCAAATTTGAACTCTTGGGTATGATTTTATTTTTGTTAGCATTTGATATAATTTATATTTAAAAAAAAAAAAATAACATGAAACTATCTAGCAATAATTTTATTATATCCCTAAATGAAATAAAGGTACTCTTAAAAAAAAATTGTAAAATGCTACATATTCCCAATTTGCATCTCCATTACAGAACAGAAATCATTTTCTCTGGGAGAAAATAGGTTAATTATTTGCTCGTTATCATTATACATATTAAATATAATAAGAAAACAACTGATTAATTTCTATCAATGAATTATAATACTTGAATCATGTGTATGATGCATTTGTATTGCCAACAATAAGTTACATTTTGTATTAAAAAAAAAAAATAGTTGGGTTTAGTACAATAAGATTGATTGATTCCCAATAATTAAATAAAAGTTACAATGCCAGAGAAGATGGTATTATTCCTATAAGTGGCACATTTCCACAATACTTAAGTGTAAAATGTCTGCCAAGAATATATCCCTTCTAAAGAACTAATCTGAAACCTACTGCTGCAGCAAACAGTAACAATCATATAGCTATCAATTCATTGATCCCAGCAAGAGAAGCCAAAGAGTTGAAAAACTAGAGAAACATTCTATGAAATATTTTCTATAAATGAGTTTTTTTATTAAAGTTAGAAATACTCAAATTGAAATGCATCTGAGGAAGGATTTAGTAACTGTTTAGTATTAGATAAGCATTAGTTGATAAATTTAACAATTTAAATAGTAATTCCATCACTTGGTAAGGTTTACAAGAGATTAAAACAGCAAATATTAGAAAGGATGTTTTAGTTTGATTTAAAAGAAAAAGAGTTATTTCATTAAAGAATTTAAAACATAGAAACAGAACTTTTAGCACTGCAAGTGATCAACAAAAAAATAATTATTTAAAAATCAATTCAATGAATTAAGGGCTGGATTTGTCTCTTGCTTAAATGCAATTAAGAGAGAATAAACACCATCTTTATGATAAAGAAGGAATCTAGAACGACATAACAGGAAAGAAAAGTGCACAAAAGTGTTGAACACAACTCCTTAAAGTTTAACAAGGATCAGAAATGTAGCATAATGTTAGAAAGAGTAGTAGTAGCAGCAGTAATAGTAATACCTGGCAACAGTTACTATGAGAACGTCAAGCATAGGAAACAGGAGAAAGGGAGATAACTGAGGTGAGAAGAAGGGTCATTGGTTTCTTGTAGTTAATATAACAGCAACTGGGAAGTCTGTTGAGAAGCTACTTTACTCTTCTCCGCCATAGTCTAGTATGTGCTCAAAGGAGAAAGGCTGGAACAAATAACCAGTTCCTTGATAGAATTTGTTTTGGAACTCAACCCTGTAAAAAATAAATACAGAAAATATTAAATTAAACTTTGGCAGTTTATTTTCTATTATTTCGATTAATTCATGACATTTTCTTTTCAAATAAAATGAAATTATTATTTCACATGCTATTAGCATGTAAATTAGAATTTTTATATTTAAATTATTTACTTTAGAATAAAAAGTAATAACATTTCATTTTGGGTATTCATATCTTTCTTAATTATGACCAGTTTTAATCAATGAAAATTTCATGGTTTTCCTATTAGGTTGTCCCAAAAGTTCGAAACCAGTTGAATGGTACTTTGACCAGATCTGAAAGCTTGCAGAGCGATGACAGAAAGTCTTGGAAAATGATGGTCTTTATTTTGAGCAATAATTTTTGTTGTTTTTGCGAGTAAAATTTCAATTTTTTGCAAGTGTTTACAAACTTTTGGGACAACCTAATATTTTAAATTTATGATGAATCTTAGTTTTTCAGTTAATGAATGAATAAGCTCATAGTGAGTTCTATGACAATAAAATATCCATAGAAATTCTTCTATTGCATTGGTAAATATTTTAGCTTAATATTGCTTATAACAATCATAAATATGGATGCTGATTGCTATTTTAAGTAAGGAAGGATAAATGAAAATATTTGAATTTGACAACTTTTTCCATTTCACTGAAACAGATGTTAAATACTTATATCTTCCCTTATTTCATTTGCTGATTGAAACCAAGTTGCATCTTTGATAGGTTTTGTTTTCTCACACAATCAAAATAGAACAGTCCACTATGTATGAGGTATTAGCAGGTGACATTAAACACTTTTTTTCATTGAAACCAAGTCGTGTCTCTGATAAATCTTTTGTCTTTCCATGTAATCAAAATGGAATAGTCCATTATGAGGTATTGGTAGATTGTAATGGTCATATAAACTAACCAAAGAAAAGACAGACACAATTATTATATGATTGTTTTAACTGATCATTATTTTAACAGAAAGTTTATTAAAAAAATAGAGGAGCAATATATCTTGTCTAGTCACATAGTAAAAAGAGAAATAATTATCAGAATCTCCATTTTTTTATTACAAAATATTAATATTGTTATCATTCACAGGATGTGTAGATTGAGTAAAACTAATAGTAGTTGGCACCCACTCACATTCAAGAATCAGGATTGTCATCCTCTCTCAATATTCCCATTCACCCTTCTGATGGCTGTGAAAGCCAAGCCTACTCCTGAAGACTAGTCAAAGAGAGCTTGACAAGGATATTTGCCTGAATTTAATTTTGGTGAACAACCATGTGTGACAGAGATGCCCACACGCTTGGTCAGAAGCGCCTCCATTGCAGCTCAAAGGGGATTGAAACAGGCAAGATAAAACCTGGTTGCATTGGGCTTTAAGATGCTTGGTCTGTCAACATTCGCCTTGGTTATGCCAACCAGACTGGTGTCACTCTATTCCAACAGTTTTGTTGTTGAGATTGTATAGATCTTTGTTTATTCCCCAACTAGGATCTTGATAAACTTTTCACTCCGACATCCAGTCTAAAATATATATGATCATTCCTTGCCACGATGTAGGACTAGTATGTTCCAGTGATCCCAAGAGCGAAGACATCTGGAGTTTAACTCTTGTAGGGCCACCCATGACGGTAAGGTCAAAGAAAAGGGACAATACGGAATATGACCAACCCCCAAAGTAAAACTAGAAAAATGATTATAAAAGGAAAATAAGATTTAAAAAAAAAAAAAAAAATTTAACTCCATTTTCTTTTTTTCTTTTCCAGTAAATGTCATTAATTTATTATGTATAATGCTTGCTAAAACTGTCCAAAATATATCTTTTACATAAATTTCTTTTTTACAGTAACTGAAGAATTTAATAACATAGTTTTAAAATTTTTCATTGCATTTAGACCTTTAACATATTTTAATTCATTACACATTCCATTAATAACATAATTCTAATTTAGTTTTAAAATTATCATTCTCTCTATAATTCAAACATTGCAATTTAATTTAGTGCAGTCATTTTTATGACTATAGTTGCATGGTGAAATGTTTTCTTGTAAGAACAAATGCAGAGAAAAGCATATCTTACCAATGCAACCGAAGGGCATGAAGGAATGCTGACAGTCCTTCCATGACTAATAATACTGTTATGGTAAGAACGGCCCAAAAGGGAAATATCATAAACATGAAAAAGATGCCACTGTAGCCATTTGCCCTCAAGGCTATTCTCATCACCATGGTCCACAAAACTTCAGACAATTCTGAAAATAGAGAATACCAAAAAGATTTTGAAAAATTAAGAAAATTAGTGACAAAATGTTGTAGAATTTATATTGTTTTCTTAAATGAACAAAACCAACTTAAACACAAAACCTAGTTCACAGAGTATCCTAGTGAGGATCAAACTCATTAGTAATGGTTAGCAAAAAAAAAGATGCTAATCATCAGATCATACTAGTATATTGTGATATAAATGTTTTTTTTAAGGCAAAAGGTAAATTTACAATCCTGAAGGAAAATGTCTTTACATAGCTATAAGCTTGAGGGAATTTACCTGATAATAACAGTAGACAGAGATGTTAAATATCCACATAAAAACAAAAAAATATCTATACAACTGTGAATTGACTGATTAAAATAAGTAGATACTTACGTGCGTGTGCTAAGCTTAGAGCCCACAATCGAAGGTAGGATGCTGTGTTAGAGATGCAACTTAAACAGTACTCAATGGTGTGGATGGCTTGATGTATTTGTATATCTTTAAAGTCAAAATCCTACATTACAAAAACAAAGGAAATACAGATAAGTAAAACTTAAGAGAATATGTAAAATCATTTTACAGCAAGATTAAAAAGTAGCAGATAGACAAGCAGAAAGCTTAAGAGCTTTTAGAAAGAGGTTAGTAAACATAAACATGCATTGTAAGTTTCAAATGTGATTTATTAAAATTAAACCTGATATCTCTATACGGGTTTTATTTTCAAGATGAAATATCTCTATTAATTTCAGCTGAATATTCTCACTGTTATATATTAAAAAGTGCAACTATTTTTTATGATCATTCCAATTTTTTTGTACTTAAGATTATTCATGTGAACCTTACCAGAGGTTTATCCTTGTCAACTACTTGTGGAGTTCTTTCAAGTTAAATAGCTCTACTTGGCTAGGTTTCAGAATCATTTTTAGGATACTTTTTTGTTTCAAGGAGTTAAATAAAATAAAAAAAAGCAAGTATAAAATTAATACCTTAGAAGTATCTACAAGTACAATAAAATCTAACATGAATTAGCATTTTTTTTATTACAATGAGTAAAACCCAAGAAATCAGAAATAAAACAATCTTTGCTTTTAATAAAGAGAAGGTAAACTATAAAATATGTAATCTCCATATCCTGTGTCAGTGTATAGTGAACTTTGTATGAGAAGTGCTTTAGATTTGGAGTTAAGAAAAACTAGTTGCTCATTCCTTGCCTAAAGAAAAAAATGAGAGTAAATTGCTTACAAACCAATACTATAACTAGAAGAGATTTTTTTTTATGATAGTTCACTTAATACAAGACTCACAGGCTACTTAAGGCAGAGGGTTACTAAGAGAGATTTTAAGAGAGTGGGGGGGGGGTGTAAGAAAAAATTATGAGAATGAGTAGGCTAGACATCAGTTGATCCTGGACTTAGAGAGACCAAAATTGTAGTAGTTGTGGAAGCATTTCCTTAAGAGTTTGTTCTACAAAGAAACAGTTCTGGGTAAGAAGCTGAGTAGAAATTGCTTTTTATCAAAAGGAACACGAAGGGAATGAAGAGCCACCATAAACACAATATGGTGGGTCCTAACTGTGAAAGTTTAAGCTGGTCAAACAAAGGAATGAATATCTGAATATCGGCCATAGTAATAACAATATAGTAGTGAAAGGCTAGTGAGATTTCATCCGGGAGATAAGGATTGCAGGGTGGAGAATAATTAATCATCCACAAGACCGCGTAAGAACTATCAAGGCTGGACAGTGAGGATTGCGCAGTACCAGCCCAGTTATGGCAGCAGTACTCCATTCTTGGTCTGAACTGACTCGGATAAAAATAGAATATGGCAGTGGGAATTAGGTATTTTCTGGACCAATACAAGAAACCGATCATTCTTCCAGCATCTTTTGTGAAGTCACAAATATATATGTTCCATTTTAGATCAGAAGTGAGCTTTAACCCAAGTAGACATTTGAGGTAAGAAACCTCTTTGAGGGTATGACCACTTATCAGCATTGGTGCAGGTTTAGGGCTTGGTGGTGATGAAAAGTTAGGAGTTTAGTTTAGGATGTATTGAATGATATCAGTCAATTTTCATTGAGCTGTGAGATTTAGGTCAGAGGAGCTGTTCGTAAAGATATCTGGAAGTGTACCCATAAACTGTAGTAACATCTGCATAGATAATTTACTAAAGATCTGAGAGTGTTTTTAGGCAACTCCTTGATATAATACAGAAAGAGAGCAGGAATGAGGAGACAAACTTTGATTAATGCCATCAGTAATGATCTCATGCACCCCAGAAGGCAGGCTATTAACAAGGACCTGCATAAACTTACTTGACAGAAAAGACTTGATAACTGAGAGGATACTCTCATTGATTCCATAGCTGATCAGTTCAGTACTCAACTTAATTTGTAATAATGAATTAAGTGATAAGAGGAAAATAAATAACTGAATAAACACTACATAAGTCATTTAATACTAAGATTTTTAGAAATTAGATTTTTTTTGTTGTATCAAATAAAAACAATTTTAAAAGAAAGCTAATGGGTGTAATATGCCTGAAACCCTCACTTGGGTATGACCTGAGAGTTGTACAGATACATTTATTCAACTCCTAAAAATATTTTCTGTACTTGTAAATCAATTGAATAAAAAAGTCTATTCTAATTCTCAATGCCAGAAAATCATATAATTCCATTAACCAATGAATAAAAAATTATGGTTTATTTGGTCTGCTATTTAATGTAAAGACATAAAAATATCTAAGCTGTACCCTGCCCCACGAAAACAACAAGTGGTTTCGTAATTTGTTAATTTTAATGCCACATTAAGCCTTTAAGGCCAGAAACACCCAAATGCACCTGTAATCAATTAAAGCTTTTACTACAAAGTTTTAGATTTCTAAAACCATATCTCATAACTAGTAACACCAAGGGGATTAAATTTCTTAACAATTGAAATAGAAATCAATTTATTTTCATATAAAATCAACTTACAGTTTTTGAGATATTAATTTAATTGCACTAATACTGCATATTCAGATTTTTCAACAATTCAGTCAGGACTCCAAGGGTTTAACAAGTAAAATTTAACAGAGTTAATAATGGTTTCAATTTTTATCTTTCAGAAAGTTTTTTTTTCTTTTGTTTTAATAGACTACAATAGGAAAAATTATATCAGAAATGAATACTGTACTTTAAATTATAAGCAAGAATTTTGTACACTGTACACATTTGTTTTACATTTACTTGCTGATAATTATTGTAATCTTAAAACAGAAACAATGTTCATAATTTAAGATGTGCAATGTATAAATATTTTCTGAAGAAATAGTTTTTTTCCCCTTTTCTTATAAATTATGCATCTAACAAAGGTTAAAGAACTGATTAGCTGAAATGTCATGGTAATAACATCAAGAACACAAAAGAGTTCAGTTGTCAAAAAAAAAAACACAACACTTAATTAATAATTATGTATAAATTAAAACCAAACTGTTGCAAATAATTGTACATGTATTATAATTTAAAATTAATGTAACTTCTTTAAGTTTACCTCATTGAAAATATCTAGCACAAAACTATCTGTGCTATGAACATGAAGACACATTCTACAAGACTAACTCTACAACTGGCTACATGTGCTGGGTTGGAAATTGGACCAGGGGAAGAGGGAATTCCATGCTCATATATTATTTAGTGTCAAGTGTGAAAAAAATACTCACACAAAAATATCAAGAAAGCATAACACTGATTTGCACTGATCAACACACATGGAAACAGCATTCCAATACCAGATAAGACAAGGAATACAAATATACAGGAAGGAAGGTCAGGTTATAAATACTTACCTGGGATTAAATTCTACAGTGAATTTTTTTACAGAATAAAAAGAAACTAGCGGAACAAAGATAAAGCAGATTGAAAGAAATATGGATATGAAAAGTTACCAATACAATAGCAATCCAATCTAACTAGAAATTTGCTGTCAGTTGTTAAGCAGTTTTTAAAACTACTATTTTTATTATTGTAATTTTTAGACTGAACAACTATTCAAATGTAATACTTATACAAGCAATATTTTTAGTAGTATTTCTTTGCATAAAAGTTGAATAAAATAAATATATCTTGGCATATTTTATTAATTCATTTGTATCCTCAGGATATTATGTTAACAAAATCAATTATATTACTTATTTGTTAATTATAGATCATCTACAATTATAATTTTAAAGAATTACTTTCATTCTTGGAAAATTGTATAATAGATAAATTTTAAGAAAAAATAAAATTATTTTTATGTTTCACATTTTTCAGTTCCCAGACTAAGAATTAGTGAATGAAAAAAAAAACAAACTTCTAACCAGTAAGTGAGCATAAAAAAGGCAAAAATATTTTTTCAGCAAGAGTGTATATATTTACACATTGATAACTTGTGCATTCCCCCATATTGCTTTGTTCCTTATGCCTGAAAACGAAACCTTACTCTATCTGTTCAAGTTTAATAGCACAATTATATCCCATCTAGAACTGCTACAAGAAAAAAATTGATTTTAGTCTACAACCATAACCTACACAAGATATATGCCAAGAAAATCCTTATTTTAAAGATTACTTATAAAACCTAATATTATCTATATAATCTTGAGTAAAATATTTTCTTTTGATAGAAAAGTAAATTTGTGTTAATTTAAAATATTTTTATATACAGTATAACCCGGATATAAGAGAGATTTTCTCTGGTCCAAAATTAGAGCCTGTGGTAATTTATATATAATAGACCAAACCCAGATATAAGAGCATGCTTATCCCGTCCCGACAACTCTCTTATATCCGAGTTACACTGTACCATATAATACTCAAATTTAACTTTACTGTTTGCAGATTATACATTTCTTAATTCATATTTCTAATTAGTTTAGTAAAATTAAGAGACAATGAGCAGAAAAAAAGTTTGATTAAAATTTGTTAAAAATATTTTTCCAATTTCCTTTATCCATGAAGCAATAGTTGAACCTAAAGTGATAGTGAGAAATGCTGTCATTATAACATTTACAAGAAAAAAAAATCAAATGCAAAGAGAAGTTGATGCATATGAGAGAGAAAGATGAAAAAAATAGGATAGAAAAGAGAAAGAAGAAAAAATAGAAGAAAAAAAATAGTACATAAAAATTTTACCACCTTAGATTAGTGCAGAAATTTCCTTCAAAATTCAAACTAGTATTTGACTGAGGGATATCTCAAACCTCGCAAAAGGCAAGAAACATATCAATATTACAATGGCCTTTTATTTTATTATCAGATCATTGTAAACTTGATTGAGACAAGAAGTATGATTAGATAAAACACAAGTTTTATCTACTACATTTTAATATTTATCTGTTGCTTTATCACACATGACATGTATCTGACCAATGAAACCATATCTCAATCAACATACTATCTCTTGGATTTTTTTAAATCATTCGTCTTTGAAGAATCTCTGAAGAAGCTTGTTATAAGTGAAACATGTTAGATTAAAGACACTTAATTCCTATTTGTTCTTTATTTATTCTATTCATCATGTCAGATTCCAATCCATATATTCAACTCATAATTCTTTGTACACCAATCCACTTAGAGACTGTGCTAAAATTAGTGTACAGATTTAGAGTTCTTTATACTAGGCTGTACAGCACAAGAAGCTAAAAATAAAATAAATGTTTCAGAAAATGTTTAAGAGATAATTAACTTGGTGGCTTTATGTTGTGTACCATCTAAAGTGCCAATCACAACTTGCAATTGAATAATCTTTCCATAAAAAGAAATATAGATAACTGGTCTATGTTGTGGTTGACAAAGGGTGTAACAGTTTTTTCCTTGTTACTACTCATAGTTGTTGCAGGCTTGTGGTTTGTTCAAGTGTGCTCACATACCATGTCTTTGTCAATCATCTAATATGCAACCAACAACACATCTTTTGTTAAAATATCTGGTGATGGAAAAGAAAATAAAGATGTAACCCCAAGGGCATGAGTGACAAACAACACCAGCTGAAATTTCAACACATTGATTTTTTTTTCTCTCCTCCAGTGCTGGTAACCATTATGCTACTTCTAAAAATATAAACATTTTTCTATACACATATTCTACTTAACCGTATCACGTGTCATTTATTTTTTGAAAGCAAAAAACAATGGTCATTCGTAAATTATACAAGCCAAAGTAATATTATTCATAAACAGTAATTGCCATATGGTAAACAGAAATGTTACAATTTGCAAAAGACCCTTATTGCTATTTTTAACTGTTATATGGCCTATGAAATTTTTTTAAAATTATTTTTAACTTAAAAAAAAAAAAGAACTGTTTTTTAAGTATGTGTAGTTGGAACCTGTGGCATTGTTATTAAAAAAATATTACTAAGCTACAATCTAAAAACTACCAGCTGAGACAAGAAAAAAAAACATTAAAAAACGTTAACTAAAATGTGATTAAAAAAAGATGAAAACACTAGTTTATATGTAAAATTAATAATTTCAGTTATTAATAATGAATATTTAAATAATAAAACCAAATATTCAGAAATGGACATTTGTTGAGGAAAAATTATACAACTTTTATACTGGCATTGAATCCAGAAAACATTGACAATGCTGTTTACATGGCTATAATTGGTTTTGATATGGTAGGTTCTAACCACACCTTAATCAGGAGCACTCTTGTTGATCAGAAGCATTTCATTATCTTTCTGCAATTAACTTATCAAGTAATAATCTATGAGCTTATATGAAAGTAATGCTCAGTAAACCAAAGTATGTTTATTGAGGTTATGACTTTTTGTAAAACAATTGGTAATTGATTTCCTGTATCATAATTGAACTTTTGTTCAAAAATAATGAAGAAGGGTTAAATCAGTTTACTATTTTAAAAATGTGACCCCTAACACAATTTCTAAATTTGTATATAAGTTTTGTGGTACTATGACTTTCTGGAACCTTCTAGAACTTGTTTTTGTTTATTTGTAAGGTTGTATGTTATGCTATACCTATAAACTGTTAAATACATTAAAAATACATAAGTACTATTAAATTACATTATAAGTAAATTGAAAAATAAAGCTTCTCAAAAATTTTGATTTTTTATTCTTATTACTATATGGTAAAAATTAAATTTTTGGTTTGGGACAACCTTTTTCAAGAACTAAAACAAATTAATGCCTTTTTCACTAAATTTTAACTAAAGTTCATCAATTTATGACAGAGAAACATAGGGTTACAAAAATGTCACAACCCTAATGTTCATAGGAGTGGGAGGTGTGTAATGACATTCATCTGAATAACCTAAGTGAGAAGATAACAGATTTAAATGTAAAAAACAGCTACGTAGATGTATGCAAATGTGGCTTCTCTGCAAGCAGTGATTTTTTTTGTCTGGTGGGAGAAGAGCATTGGTATATCTACTCTACAGCACTAAGCTTAAGTTGGCTGAAATGGAAAGAAAAAGAGTTCTTACGTGTTTTGATGCACTTATTGAATAAAGAGAATAGAAATAAGGGTTTTGATGAAGAAAGAAAGAGAGAAAAAAAGATTTACCTGTTTCGGTATTTCTGGTGCTGGGCTACCACCATTTTGAATACCCTAATTGTATAGAAGCAGAAGATGAAGAGAGACCAACACACAAGTCACATGCCATTTAGTGTGATAAAGTGATTGGAAAGTGATAAACCGATTGTTCTCAAAAAAAAAAAAAATTCTCAGGAAAGTTGATTGAATAAATTAAAATTAATCTAAGTTTTCAAATTTGGAGGATGAGGCTGAATTTTTGTGGATACAGACATTTAATGGATTCTGAGATTCTTTTATATTGAATGCTATTATTTATTCAAGATTTATGACATAAGTATGTTATAACATCAGAACAAAGTAGATATTTGGTTTCAACACTTCCTGTGTCTTGTCAAGTGATGGTGTTGATTGCAATCAACATCATCACTTGACAAGACACAGGAAGTGTTGAAACCAAATAGCTACTTTGTTGTGATGTTATAACATACTTACATTATAAATTTTGAATAAATATTTACTCCACTCTGTATTGAGCACTCTTCTAAGAATAGTGTTTTTTTTGTTTTTTTTTTTTGGATATCAGAATTTTATTCTATCCATACCAACCTTATACAAGAGGAAATCTGAAGACATTCATACAGTTTACCATACAGGGTCATATTTGCCAAGAAAGCCAAAGGGAAAAAACGCAACTAAAATAAAGTCTGTGGAATGTACTTAAAGATTTATGTAGTATTCTAAAATACATTTTTCTGACCAAACCACCAGTCACTATTTGCATGTGTAGACTTGATCATCAAAGGTTTAAATAGAAAAAGAAATAAAGAACATAAACTACTAGTTTCTCAAAATAACAAACAAGATGATCTCAACTTCAGATAGAATCTTCATTCAGGTGGAAATTACCTACATTATTCCATTGAAGTCCAAAATAAAAGAAAAATATTCTTCTATAACTTTGTTTCTTTAAGGGCTAAACAATAGTTCATTTTAACAAAACAAACTCAGACTGAAATTAGACATGGCATTAGGATTTTTATTTACTTACTGCTTTTACGAAGTTTTATACTTAAAATAATCTTTTTTAATTTTTTAAAAATTAGTTTTCCGTAGGTAATATGTTTTCAAATGAAGCATTTTAAAATTTAATATTTTTATAAAGAGGATTTTTCAGAATTATTTTAATACAACTTGACTGTTTCATTGCTATTTTGCATAGATACATGCATGTTTAAAACAATTTTTATAAAAAAATTATTTAAAAACAAAAAAAAATAAAAATTCATGTTTTCCAACATATCAGTTTCCAAAATATTTATGATTTTTCAATTACAAATCAATTGCCTGAAGGATAAGAAAAAGCGTAATACAATTGATTGATAAATCATAAAAACAAATCAATGTATTTTGAATTGAAAGAATAATTCATTTTTTTGCAAGTGAATATTGCATTAACAATTTTTTAGAGATAATAAGGATTTTCTCATATATAAGTTGTACTATTTAACCCAAAGCTGGGAGGAGAATAGGAGGATTCATACCTTTCCCAAGAATATTTGCACATAAGTGAACATAAACTCAACTGGAATTTGAACTCAACTCTCCAATTTCTCATTCCAAGACAATATCCATTACACCACCTGCAAATCCAGCCTAGTATGATAAATCTGTGCTAAGAAAGCTAGGAATAATTCTATATTCACCTATTCAGATAGTGAATAGACATTGAAAAAAAAGAAGAAAAAAAAAATGGATTATTTCTTAAGTTTGGTTAGTTTTGAAATTAAGAATTAGTAGAAGAAATAAGCAGCAGAAAAGTAAACAGATACCATTTGGATGGCAAAGAAGCATGCAAAAATAAAAAATAAAATATGGTACCAAAACAGAAAGTTTTTGTTATTTTTTTAAAATTAAAATGTGAGAAGAAAATGCAAACATCAACTCACATAAAAAGAAAAATCTCCACTATGGCACAAAAATGCATTTGTGCCACAGTGAAGACAAAGAAATCAGTAAATAATCTGAAGCTGACCACAAACAAATACATACATACTCACATGTAAATACAGGTATTATATATATATATATATATATATATATATATATATATAGGGTGCAATAGATTAATTGTTGTCTAAATTATACAAAAATTAAAATAACACTTACATCTCATTTTAACAGATATATTTAGCAAAATTATAGAAAAATATCTTGAAATACTAAAGAGTAAATTTATTCAATAAAATCACCATTGGCTTCAACCATGGCCTCCAGATGACTTCGGAATTTCTTGCAACTCTGGACAGACTCCTTGTTTAAGTTAGTGAATGCTGCCATAATCCTTGCCTTCAGTTTATCTTTGGTATTACAAGGAGTTTTTGTTGCTCAACTGCACCCCACACATAATAATCAAGGGGATTGCAGTCTGAGGATTTAGGTGGCCAGATGTAAAGGATGATGCAGTCACAGAAATAGTCTGACAGCCATGACTGAGTTCTCCTGCTTGTGTGGCATGGTGCAGAGTTCTGTTGCTAGACAACATAGAATCTTCCAGTAGCCACCCTTTTGACCAAAGACAGCAGTACCTCTTTGTCACTTGATGTAAGTTTCCATGCTGAGTCTGAGGCCCTGTGTGAAAATGGAAGCATAATGTTGCCATCACTAATGATCACTCCAAACACCATGGTGCTGATTGGATATATAATCTAACTCTTTCTGAATCCTTTGCAGAGTCATCACAGTTTGACACCTAAACACATTGAAATATTCAGATTGGAGCTTCTTTTGTGAATGCCAAGCAGTACAGCATGATGTTTCCAAATTTCTGGTGAAGTGAATTGCGTTTTCTTTTTCTTACAGACAATGCCCAATTGACCCTACTATACTGTGCAGTCAAAAAAAATCAAAAACAAATAACACGTGTGGAATTAAAGGTATAAGATGGCGACAATTTACCCATCGCACCATATTATATATATATATATATATATATATATATATATATATATATAAAATCACACACACACACACATTTATTAACATAGAGTCGTGATGGTAGCCTTTGCAGTCAAGAACAAAAAAAATTCTTTTAAGTAAAAATAATAATTTTTTTTTTTCCCCACATTTAAATAAAATTATCTTCCAACTAGTCAATCTTCAAATTAACATTCTATCATTAATGAATATTAAGTTGATTTCCTTAAGACATCCATAAAACTGTAATAACTAATTACAAGTATTGGAGCTATGATCAAGCTATAATTTTTAAATTTACTTTCTAAAGTGAAGCTACCAATTTACATTTATCAATAAATTAATCCCTTTCTCATATCAGCCAAAATATTTATTGTTAATAGACCCAATTTTTCATTTGGCAACTCCTAAATTTACAGAAATTATCTATGCGAACTATTAAAATATATCTATATACAATAATTATTCCCATTTATGTAAACTTTATGTACACCAACAAATTTAAATAGAATATAATTCATATTTTCATTAAATTATCTTTGCTAAATTTGTTACCCATATTGTAAAATTCAATTCAAATTCAGTAAAAGATTACTTTTTGAAATTGATTAACTGACTAATTCAACCAAGCCAGTTATCAGATTGGGCTACTTTTGGCTACTAAATTTTCAACTGCTAAATTTTTAGCAACTTTTAAAATAAACTTTGCTAATAAGAAGTCAGCTAACTCAAAATTGAATAGTACTGGACTTTCAAAAGTAGCACAATTCATTACTTGTAGCCCAACATGGAAACCCTGAGTCAATAAATACAATTGTGTAGAATACATTTCTCCATAAAAAGATAAACATTGAGAAATATAAGTAATAACCAATGATGTTTTGCCAAAAGTTCTAATGAAGCATTGTTATTATTCTGTAAAACATTCAAACTTGTATCCTCATTCCTTTTGAGTTTAATAAAGATATCAATCCAAATAATTCATAGAGTAATGACTATCACTTAAGATAGAATTTGAAGATAGTAACAGAATCACAAATTGTACTTTACTGGAGAAGCTACCAGTCACAAAAAAGGAGAAAAAATATTAGGAAAACAATTTAGGAAGTAATTAATAGTTTTGTGTTGAGTAAAACATTTATCACCTCCTCAGGCTCCTGGCCAGAATAGTGGAGGCTGGCATCCTGTTCTCCTGTTGCATTGATGATGGCGTCTTGGTCATGGTTCACAAGATCCCCACTCTGAACTGACAGCTGCTGGTGTTCGTACTGTGGGGAACCAACCGAACCATTAATAACAGTCACAATGAAGTGATAGGAGGGACAAACAAACAAATCAAAAACACACATACACACACTGGATGCAGGTCCACTTGTTCCAGGATAAAAAAAAGTCTGTGTGTTACAGAATATAAGATCGGTAATCCTTGAAGAGAAATACAGAAGCCAAGATGACTGTCAGCCATAAAACAACAAAAATGATTATTATTGCCTCTTTTTTTTTTAAAGTATTTATTTATACAGAGCAGCAGCACTGACAATCGAAAGTGCTTTTTGTATCCAAATGTGTCAGCAAAAGCAAATTACTTGACAAAGCAGACCCAAAATAGGTTGGCAACATATACACAACTGGACAGAAAGACAAAAAAAAATGATAAGAATATGATTTTAAAAAATAAAAATAAAAAAATAAAAAAGAGAGTGAGTGAAAAAAAAATGAAATTATTAAAACTTTCCTTACATTGTGAATGTAACTACATTAACAATGTTGAATTTTTCATGAAATAAAAGACTTAATATAAACTGCTTAGAATTTCTTTCTTAAAATATATATTTTAAATTACACATCTTTATTCCCATTTTTAATAGCTATATGCAGATATGTAATCACAGTGACACTTCCTAAAGAAAAATATAGACTAATACTAAATAAAATTCTAAAAATCTAAATATGAAACATTTTTGAACCCAACAAACCAAATACTTATAGATCTACTTCCATAGAAGTGAAAACATGTTTAATATTTTATTTTTTAAGAGAAAACATTCACTGAATAATAATTTTACTGTATGCAACAAATCGATAAAATATTTTTAAAAGTTCCTTCCATGTAAAGAAAAAGCAAATTTTTAAATATAGCTTATTTGTTTTTAGGCTTTATGTATGCAAACAAAACTAGCAATAATGTTTTATTAACAATGAAAGTTATGCTAAAACATCAATTATGAAATCTGAAAGTTTTTCTAGAGTGAGCCCTTTAACTAAAACTATTATGATTAAATACAATAGTTATAAAAAAGAAGTAAAATCTTTTTTTTTTCACTTAAAAAAGCAAAAAATAACTTTACATAAGTTATATATTGTTTCCCTGCTCACATAAAGTATTGGTAAAGCTGTATTTTTCTTAAAAAAAAAAAATTGTTAGTAAACATTTAAATTGTGAGTCTCTCAGATTGTCCTCATAGTTGTCCTCATACCCAATATGTCAGTCAGCAAGTTCAGATGATATAGTATAATCTTAAAAATTTATCATCAGACAATCTAAACAAAAAAAAAATTCTGCATTTATTCAGGTTAATAAACTAATAATGATTGCTGGTTTACCAACTAAAAGTAATTAAATGGGTAAACAAGATCACATTATAAAGTGAGATTATTTTAAAGTGACTCTCAACCCACATACCTGCTCAATGTAGCACACATGGTATCTTTTATGAAGGGATGCTGAAACTAAAAATGGATTAAAAAAAAAAAAAATTCTGATGTTTGTTCAGATTTTAGGAAGTGGGCTGAGTCAAAAATTTTTTCACACTCCCTCATACAGAGGTATACATGTATATATTAACAAACACATTTTTCAATCATAAAACAATTCAAATACCCTAACTACAAAGCATCATGAGATGCCCAAGTACAAGGTATAATGATGTATAGCAAAAAATGAGGGAATGCACTTTGACAGTCTAAAATTGGTTTTGAGTTCACTGTAATAGATCTAGCTAAGTACTCAAAATGTATCCACCATATATCTATTATTTGAGTTCTCTCTCACCTCTAATGAAATAGAAAATCAAATAATGTAGTTATTCAGATAAAATTAGTTATCTCATATACCAAGTAACTAGAAAATAGCCAAAGATATATCTTTTTATATATTGGATGTGCAGGCTAAACTGGATGAATTCATATATCAAAAAAATAATATTTGTCTACATGTATATATAAGTTTAGCAAGAACTGTAGGCCAAAAGTATTTTGGGATTAGGAGTCAATGTGGAATAACATTAACAACTATATCAATTTGTATCATGCATCAACAAGAACATAAAAACTGTTACAACATGCTCAGTTTTAAATAGATCAGTTTCATTTTTATACATCTTATATGTTGGGGAAAAAGTAAGAAAACTTACCTTCTACAATGAAAAATATTTAATTAAAGAAAATCATTTCTGTAATCTTAAAACTAAATAGCAATTATATAATATTTGAATACTGAAAAATATTTAAAAAAAAAAAAAGGTCAATTTGCAGAATATGAACTTAAGAATTAGAAAAACAAATTTAAAGAAAGCTGTTGATTATGAAGACATTGGAATTTTGTATGAGAAAAAATTGTTCTAGTGAGTCAAATTTAGCTTTATTGCCATAATGATCTGGTTTTGTTTATTCATATTAAAAGTAAAATATTGTCTTCATTAATAAAAACTGACAAGTGAAATGATATAATACCTTAATATTTGGAAATTGTAGGCTAAACTTCAAAATTAAAAACTAAGCTGAGAAAACTTGAAACTTATTTTAGTTTTAATTGAAAGCTAAATGATTAAATTTACTATTTCCAGTGAACAAAACACTCTGGTGCATTTCAAACAGAAATTATGCTGATATTATATTGATTAGAATCTAAAATTTTGAGATTTTTTAAAATTTAAAAAAATTTTTGGCTATTTTTGAGCTATCAGCACATTTGTAAACAAAAGTTAATTCTCAGCTTTAAAAATCTTACAAAAATATATACCTGTGCCGTTATTTTCGGAAAATTAGCAAATTTAAGGTTAAATTAATCTGATTTACACAAATATTACTTATTTATAGCATGAAATTTAGACTAAAACTATTTCTTAATCATGAAGTTATGATCTTTCTGACCTCCCCACTATGATTTGACATGTGATGACAGCTAAATATGAGATAAGCTAAGTGTCTCTGGTGATCACAAGTGACATAGTTATTCAAATATTTTTTCCTGTAGAGAAACACATGATCTTTTAATGTACACACAGAAATTACCATACAAAAAAAACTTCAAATACACACAAAAAAATTTATTTCAAAATAGAATGGCTTGATGATTTGTATAAAGCTTTTCAATTTTTGATCAGTAAATATAGTCTTCACTTAATAACTTAATAATAAGTCTTTGAAATTTTTAAAAAATATCTCTGAAACTTTATAAATAAAAAAAATGGAAACAGTTCTTTTAAAATTTCATTATTAATTGAAAAAATATTTTTCTTCAGACTATAATGTTTATACTAATTATTAAAGCAATTAAAAGCTTTTCTAATTAAATAATGTCATAGTTTTATTGCATTTTATTTTATTATTAAGAGCAGATTTTCAGAAAAAGGGTCTAATGGTTGGAAAAAAATTAGATGATTTACATTCTTCAAGGAATCCTGCATTTAACTAATAAAACAGATGTAAAAAAAAAAAAAAAAAAAAAAGAGAAAAGAAAAAAGAAAAAATTTTTACCAAGATTTTTTTAAAAATAATAATTTCAAAATTAATTTAATTCATTTTTGAATAAGTCCTGAAAAGTTTCGTTAAAATCTGACAATTATTTGATTTTTTCAAAAATTTCCAAATGAATGTGTTACGCAATATTACATTTTCCATTGTAAACTCTCATAACAATTTGGTAACCTGCTAGCTAGATTTTTTACTAAAATTTTGAACAAATTAAAAAGGATCAAAATTTTTTTTTTAAATAATTAAAAAATACTTTGATCTTTCCTCTTAACAATAATATAAACATTTTGATGGAAAAAATCCGTTTTTAGTTTGGGGCCTTTTTTCTTGATACTATGCTATTTTTTCTGTGATTAAGTGGAGGTACCTACATAATGTTAAGATATTAGTGACAATGTATTCATCATCTAGCTAATATTTTATCATTATGTGATGGTTATTTCTGCCATTCTCTGTATATTCTTTCAAAAGAAAATTCTTAGCCATTAGTATAGTTGCTTGTATGAGAGGATGCTGAAAATTTCTCAGCACTATCAACATTTAAAAAAAAAATTGAAATTTGGTCAGATTTTTAGTAAATTGGTTTAAACTAGAACTACATTATCTCCTCAGTTATATTGACACAGATTCAAGATCTATATTTGAACGAGCATATGTAGATGATAAAACTAGCCTTGCAAACTACCACAAGTGGGTTCATCCCTCATTTTATTGTGACACTGTGCCAGATTAAACTATATTTAGAATATATATATATATATATATATATATATATATATATATATATATCCTCTAGAGCTCTTTCATCCAACATCTCATCAGGAGAAAATCATTGGAATCACAATTGAAAAACAGCAACGAAAATGAAGAGCAAAAATAGGGGGAATGCTAAAATAAATATAGATATAAATATATATTTATAACGAGGGGAGGGGAAATCACGAGTAAATAATTATCAAGGGACAGTTAAAATAAAATATCCCCCAACAAATAAAGAGACTTAACAAAATCCTTCTGCCGGCAAAGAGAAGGCTTTCGTAAAGATATGCAGACTGATTCCAAAATCTTTAATTGATTATTGGATTATTATTTACATGTGACTTTTCCTTGCCTCATTTTAAATATCTATTTATATCTATTTTAGCATCCCCACCATTTTTTGCTCTTCATTTTCATTGCTGTTTTTTTTCATTTAATTTGTGATTCCAACAATTTTCTCCTGATGAGATGTTAGACGAAAGTGCTCTAGAGACTATAAATAAATTCCTTGTTTTTAAAGTAGTGTATAAATTTTGTACCTCCAAACATTTGTATACATAAATATATATACACACACACACAAGGTTGTTTTAAAAGTAATGTCTCCTATTTTATACTGTTGGCTGACAATGTCAGAGATTATGCAGTAAAAAAAAAACAAAAAACATTCCCACCAATAGCAATTCTTTAGGTTTGTTACATATAGAAGCAGAGTTCCACTTTTGTAAAATGGTCATCATCATCAGTTGCTTACTCTTCATTGTTGCAGACTGTGCATCAACATGAAATATTATTCTCATGTTAATTTTATGAGCCTACACTTTCGTGCTGACTCAAAGCATGTTGGAAGAGAGCACTTGGAGATTTTCTTGCAGTAGATTGCCAGTTCTTCGAGTTTCGAGTTTTGTTTAATGGCATATCAACATCTGTGGGTTAGTTAATGCCAAAAAGATTTTTTTAATGTTCAGTTATTGTGAGAAGGTTGATTTACTCAGATTTTAATGAAAATTTTTTGTATTTATTCTTTTTTATTTTAGAAAACTGAAAATGTCTTCTAGTTTTGTAGTTGAAAATGTTTTGCTGAGAACTTTTTTTCCTTCAAAAAATGTGTTATGGTAATAATTGTTTCTTCAAAAATGTATTGTTGGTAATATTTTTCTTCAAAAATGCATATTTTTCTATAAAAGTCTATTTATACGTATATATTTCTATATAAAAGTGTATTTTTATACTTTTATAGTGTTTTGACCCCAGTTTGGAGGTTAACTATTTATCCATAGCTGGGACCCTAACAGGTGCTACTACTCCGGTTCAGGTTGGACCTGGGAACAACAGCAATTAAGAGGTGGTTCCATGTTCCTCACAACCTCCCAATCAGGCCTTGCTGCCGGATGCAGTTTACTGTCATGCCCAGAACCCTGCCAGTTCTTTCAGCAGTAGACAGATTTATACCTTTCCTAAGGGTATTCGCATTAAGTGAATGTGATGAATTTGACTGGAATTCTAACACAGGTCTCTGATTCCTCAATCCAAGCCACTATCCATTACTTCATCGTGCTTCCACAATGGAAAAATGAAATCTTATACAAATATATATATATATATATATATATATATAGATAAGTTTTTCATTGAATTAATCCTTGCAGTAAAAAAATGACACCTGTTAGTATTAATCAACCCATGGGCAGTGGGTAATAAATTTCAGCAGTACCACCGATGATATACATAAGCCATATTTTAGGTGGCCCTGCATAACTCTCAACTTTGAAAAGGAAGAGCACATCAATCAGTTAATATAAACAAAGGAACTATAGAAGTCATTTGATGTTGACATAAATTTACTGGAAATGTCAACTTGATCTTACAAATTCTTGTGCAACACAAAGATAATTGAATGTCAATCTTGTCAGGTCTACCTTAATCACTACCAGTCTTAAGGTGATAGTTTCCTGAAAGTAATTATTATCAGTGACAAGACAGAGTGACCATAAAGAACCAGAGTTAAAACAACAATCTATGGTGTAATAACATTCAACTTCCCATCAAGGAAGTTGAAAACATGGCCATCAGTAGGAAAAGTGATGTGCACTATGAATGATCTCTGATTGCCAAGGACCTGGATAGACCATCAGCTTTACCTTGCAATACTTACAAAACTGAAAGCTTGAATTTCTATATTCAGGCCAGACAACTTTTCACTAATTGCAGGCTCCACACCAAATTGAACATCTTGAATTATATTGCAAAGTTTGCATAGACTCTAATTACACACACCATAGAGTCCAGATCTGGTATCTTCCAACTTTCATTTATTTGGGTCAATGAGATTATATGGACAACATTTTCATGATACCAATGTTGTCATTGCTGTTGTGCAAAAGCATGCCACCTCCATTAGTACAGAGTTTTACCAGTCTCTTGATTATCACTAGGTAAAATACATAGCCAATGATAGTAACTATATAGAAGTCATGTTATTGTTGTTCCTATATTTGCTGTAGTTTCCATAAAAATAAAGAAGTGGCATTACTTTTGGAGTTTCAATAAAAATGTTTTTGGCCCAACCAAGAAGTCTCTCCAAAAATAATTCTGATATTTACTTATTTGGAAATGTATCAGAGTGAAAATTCTTCAGCACCCCTAAAAAGTTCCTAGCCTGATCCACTTCTCAAAATAAGCATTTTAATGACCAAACCTCAGAAGTTTCTTTGAGAAACAATGTACCAAGCATGTACATTTTGTAACTCAAGATTATTTTTCTTGATAACTTTTCAGTACTCAGACGTGTGTGTGTGTGTGTGTGTGTGTGTGTGTGTGTGTGTGTGTGTGTGAAGAAAAAAAAAAACTCAAGATGCTCATCCAGAAGAATCAAAGAATAGAGAAGAGTTAAATGGTTCCTTTACTGGAGACAATATCAATACTAAACACACTGGCATTGCATGTAATTCAATTCTTTTACTTAATTTTGTAAGCATTACAATCATAGCTATAATAATTAATGGCTATGCTCAGAATTTAAAAGAAATATTCATTCAATAAGAAATTACATTAATGTTATAGGAGGATCTGTTGCATAAAGACTTAGTTATAATTTCTCAAAGACTGAGCTATGAAGAGTATCAAACCAAATGATTTCAACCAATAGTTTTTGAGATGTTAAGCATCAACCAAGAAAGAAAGCAAGTTGATTTTGGTAAGGTCAACCTTTCTACTTAATAGAAAAAAATATATATTTAAAAAGTAACTCATTTAATTAAACTTTCTCCCTATGATTTACTAAATTAATTTTCATTAGATGATTAAGTTCTGAAGATTATTTTAATTTAGTTATTAAAAGAAATGTTTTTTAAAAGATTAAATAAAAGATTAAAAAAAATACTATTAGAATCATCAATAAGTTTATATTTAATGTTTTAAATTGGAATAAATGTATTTAGGAAATATTTAGTGGATATATTTTTGAGCTGATTATTTCATTTACTAATGCAAAAGTTGTCCAGTATAAACAATGCCTAGCATAAAAATCTGCTCCATTAAATATACCTTATTATTTGTGGTAATAAAAAACTTTAATAAGAGAATATAATTTGCATATGTAGCAACTAACACATACATTTAAGTGGTTGCATATTTTAACATATTAGTTGATTTTAGACAAAAATTGAGCTAGAAAATTACTTGGCTGAAAAAGTAGTGAATTGAAGATTGTTAAGTGCTTATTTTGTTTCTGATACTGTCTTAACATATAAGATGAACAATGTAAAACTAAAATTTCTGGAAGTTTATTTTGTAACTAACTTTACAAGATAAATTATCAGGAAACGCAAATATCAGTTTAGAAAAACTTCTTAGAACTGTCAAATAATATCCAGCATTGTTAGCAGATTCAGTGATTATTGTAAAAAAAAAAAAATCCAAGATTTCAGTTTAATAATGGTTAAATGCAAATTACTCAAGTGAGATATAGACAGAATAATTTTTTTTTTTAATCATTTCACCCCAAGCAAGGCATTCCACTGCCACTATTGCGCAGGGGTTACATAGGGGAAAGTGTTGAGAAAGAGTGGTTAGTTATAGGAAATGTCAGAAGGAGGGTGATAGACGGGTAAGGAGACTGAGGATGAGGGTTGGGTAGATAGGAAGAGTGTTTGAAAGAATGGATGCAAGTTAGTGTGTTAGGAGGTGTCTATTGACCTTACATTTATACTCCTGGCGATTGTAGCAGTCGGGGAAGCAAGTATGTGGAAGGGAATTCCACAGATGGGAAATGCGAGAAAAGAAGCTGTTGGAGTAGAAATTGCAGTTAAATTTTATCGGTTTCACTGTAAAAACATAGTTGCTAATCTAGTATCTCATGCAAATTCGTACCTAGGGGGCACCAGTGATCTAAGTTCATCAGAGCAGAAGCCGTGAAAGTATTTATAGAAGATGCACAGGGAAGCCACGTCACGCCGGTGAGAGAGTGACTGCAGCCAGTCTGCCAAGTCGATATCGATGACATTACAGATTCTCCACTGTATTTTGTCAAGAACCCCAAGGAGAATAGCAGGGGCACCCGACCAGATGTGGCAGCAGTATTCAATACACGGGCAGATGGTAGATTTATATGTGTGCAGGATAGATTCAGACGGGAAAAACTTCTGGGCCCTGCACAGAGAACCGACTTTCATAGCAGCAGATTTAGCAATGGATTCGATATAGTCATTCCACTTGAGGTCCGCTGAGAGTGTGAGGCCAAGGAGGCATAGTGTTTTACTCTCTGGGAGGCAAGCCTGTTCCATGCTAATGGGAGGTAGGTGCGATTGTCTATGATGATTAATTGATAGCAGCTTCGTTTTGGAAGCAGTAAAATTTACGAGCCATTTCTTACCCCAGTCCACTACGGATTGAAGGTCCTTTTCAAGCTCAGCAGCGAGGTTCACTTTGTCGCCCACACCAGATTTTTGATCGAGGCGAGAGTAAACTGTGTGGTGTCATCGGCATACATGCCTACTTGGGATCTTATGGCATCAAGGAGATCATTAATGTAGATCAGAAAGAGTGTAGGACCTAGGATAGAGCCTTGAGCGACACCCGCGTTCGTATGGTAGTTCTGGGAGGCATGTCCATTTAATACCAACTTCAATGTGCGGTTAGAGAGAAAAGACTGGATTAGGTCAAACAAATGTCCAGTTATACCATAGCTCCACAGTTTGTGTAGAAGGCCAGCATGCCAGACTGTCGAACGCTTTGGAGATATCCAAGGCAGTGGTTCGGGCTTCGCTATTCTTGTCGAGAGCCTGGTATATATACTCAGTGATGGTCGTTAGCATATCAGCAGTAGACCTAGTGAAGCAAAAACTATACTGTTTGTTCGAGAGGAGCCTGTGGGCTGTGAGATGCTGAACCACCTCGGCGTCGATAATGGCTTTGAACACTTTGCCAAAGATTGGAAGAAGGCTGATAGGGCAGTAATTTGCGGGGAACTTAAATATAGGAACTACAGAGGAAGACTTCCAACAGGCAGGAAAGCAGGAAGCAGATAGGCAGAAGTTGTAGAGCTTAGAAAGGACAGAGAAGAGTTCAGGGGCACATTTCTTCGAGATTATGATTGGGATTCCGTCCCCCTCTGCTTGCTTTGTGAGGGTTGCAAAATATATGCTTACAATTAATTTAATTTCTGAATTATACCATTTCCAGAAGTCTCAAATATTAAGACAATCCATATACAATATTTGTTTACTTTTTTGATGAAATATTGTCAACCATTATTAATTTGAGCATTTCTTTATTTTTGTTGCTTTGAAACTTTACTTAGTCAATCAGTCTATATGAAATGAGTAAATAGCACAGTACATCTCAGAAAAAAAAATTCTGTAGCTAAATCAGCAAAGCAATTGGTAAAGTTAATTAGGCTTCACAAGGCAAAGGGATGTAAGTTCAAGTCTAGATAGAAAATGAATTTTTATTTCTAATCCTCATTATTCGATGCCTGTATACAAGCAGTCAGAGTAAAGTTGCATTAAAAATATTACTCCAAATATGACTAGGATCTTAAGTCAAAAATTTGAACAAGATTTTTACACTATTTTATCTTGTATGTGAGAGAGAGAAACAACTTTTCAGCCAGTAAAATTCAATGCCAAACAAGTGTTACTGTAAGTAGTAGCAGAGATTTCAGTTTATTTTAGTTTTAAGACATTAGTATATTATATTTGGATAGTGTAGTGTAGTCCAAAAACAAAGAGTTTATAAAATAGTCTCTAGGATCTATTTAACTACATCCAAAAGAAATTATCATACCATTATAGTAAGCCATGGAATCTTTACAATGATTATTTAAAACCACCTCACAAGTACAATAACCCATACCTTATTTTTCAAATGATCCATGCTGTTAAGATAATGAAAAAATAATTGATGAGTTGAGATTCAAAATGTAAAATATCAATTCAGCTCAAATATGTATAAAATAATTTACAGTTCTTTGAACAAACTGAACTTACATTATTGAAAGCCTTTTGAGAATTTGCTTATGAATAAGAGTGTAGAAATTAATATACATTTTGTTGAATTAATTTCATGAAACTGAGCTTGCATATATGCAAGATGTCCCAAAGGACTAGCAGAGACATATTAGATGCATATATGATTTTTTCCTGTACAATTGCTTTAGAATGAAAATTCAATACTTAATTCTGTTCCTTGCAAAGTGAATTCAGGAAATGATACTGATTTGAAGTTTTAATTTATAATATTTATAAAAGATACTGAATTACTGAAAAATCAACAGAAATATATTTTAAAAACCCTTCTTGGACTACACTATCTATCCAACCTATATGTAAATTAAAATTAGTATCACATCTAAATACTAAGTTTTAGAGATATGAATAACTTGAAACAACCTTATGCCCATTTGATATTAAAGTATCAAAGGAGTTAGAATTATACCTGACCGATTAGATTTAAAAAAAAGCAAACCACAACAAAAGATTTGAAAAATTTGAGTCCAGAACCAGAACCTTTCAAGAAGGCCAAAAAAGAAAAAGGGTGAAAGATAAAGTAGAAAAATTAAATAGAAATAAATACAAGCAGGAAGAAAACTAAAACTTACATCATGATGTTCAAAAATATGAATATCTTTTTCATCTTCATAATCTACCAGCAGAGTATACTAATGCAGTGTCGAAATAAAATAAAATAAAATAAAAATATTACTTCATCAGAAATTGGGGAATTTTTTTCCCCAATCAATATTCAATGCATTACTTATTCATACTGTTACATTCATCTTTGTTTTTTTACTTTACATTTTGATAGTCATAAATTTATCTGAAGTTGATCAGAGAACACAGCTGCAATAAAAATTGTAAAATAGGAATTCATCACAACTTTGATGTCTTTATATTAAAATACTCTAGCTTACATATTAATATATCCAGCAGTAAAATCCAAGGAATATAAGTAGAATCATTTGGTTCAGTGATATCTAGACAGACTATGTAGTACTAAGCACCATTTCCTTTTGCATTATTAAATAATGAAAACAACTTTCTTTCCTTACCTCTTACAAATCTGCAAATAAGAGGAATGTATTTTATTACATCTATATGGAACATATTATCCTATGTCTATAGCACAACTTGGAGTTTCATGCACCATGCGGTCATCAGGCACATATTATGAACTTACCATTTCTAGATTTGAGTTTCATAATATGCACCTGATGATTGCATAGTGCATGAAACTCAGAGTCATGCTATAGATGTAGAACAATATGTATATTTATTAATATATACTTAACAGCTCTGTTATATTACATTGAACTCTGTTCTATTAACACCAGAAAAATACTTTTACCTGCATATATATATATGAGAATAAATTGGAAGAATTTACAAATCCAATGGATTTTTAAATTCGTACAATTTATTTTCATTATAATACTGTTAAATTCTGACATTGAGTTCTCATTGGATTATGATCCATATAGAATTTACCTTACAAATTACCAAGGATACTACTTAATTATATATATATAAAACAGAGACATGTACAAAATATATAAATGAGGCCAGTAGATTTTTAAAATGAAAAGTCTACTAAGAGAAACAATTAAGGTGATAATTTTAATTTGTTTTCTTTTTAATAACAATTTTACTTACTATAAATTTCACTAAGTCTATTTGAAACAAAGTATGAACAATGTTTTGTCCGAATTATAAAACACTAAATTCCTAGTTTGATAAATAATAAATATAAATGCATATAATGCATGGAAAATGGCACTGGGTTTAAAAGTTATATAAAAAAAATTTGATAAGATTTAATGAGAATTAGGTAGATAATACCCAGTAATTAGTGCCTGATATTTAACAATTGCAAGGTGATATCTAATAGAAATTAGGGTAGGTTACTTCAATAAAGACAACATCAAAAACTAAAGAGAGAGTAACTTAACAGAGGTAAGAAAGCTAAAGAGGATTATCCTCCAGTTAGTTATTCACATCCACCCAAACACCCACCCACCCACCCACAAGCAATGCCAAATGAATTTTTTTGAGGAATAAATTTTCTTAAGGAGAATGGAATCACACTTAAATAGATTAGTGTGCATTAAATCAAAGATTCAACTGGATTTGCATCTCTATCTTAGTTTTGTCTACAGACTATTTCTGTCTATACACATCAAATGGCTTCCTATTTCTTTTTTTAAGAAATGATCTGATTCCCTGTAAATTTCATCTTGACAATTCAAGAAGTTTCTAATTCTTTTTCTCAAAAAGCATTTTTGTAGAAAATAAAAATTTCAGCAATTATTTTTATGTTGGTTAAGTCACAAAATTCAAGTATCAAATATATTTCATTGTTTTTAATTAATCATTGATAGATGAAAGATTAGAACATTCAGTTGACTTATTACTACACTCAACAAATTTAATTGAGATTATATAATTAGTTTATATTTTACAATGTCAGTTAGAAATTACCATTATCACACACACTGTATTGAAAAAAATAATTATAGTTAAGACAAAAATTATCACATTTATGCCATCAAAATAAATCTATATAACTATTTAATTATCTTTTATTAATGATAAGTTGCAATTGCACATCAAATTTCTTTTTTTTCAATGATCAAAAAAAATAAATAAATAAATCAAGATTTTCAAGAAAAAAAAAATCTTCTTCCTGTCATCACTGGGAGTTTCTTTTAGCCTAGCCATGAAAACAAATCTATAAGCAATATTTACAGAGACATTCACATACAAATAACAGCAGCAAAATCAACAACATTAAGAATACAACAGCAACATAGCAAACACTACTGAACAAACAAACCTTTGATAGCAAATGCTATGTGAATGTGTATGTATTAAAAAAAAAATTCAAGATGTGTATAAAGTGATTGGATTGGAGGAGTGGGGTTGGGGAGTGCTGCAATCAGAACAAAAAATATAAAACAATGATGACAATGAAGTACTAGCTGCAATGTACAATCCCTTTGGTTTTAATCACCTCAATAATATCAAGGTCTTCTGTAAAAGACTGTGAGTGAGTCACATCAAAGTGGACCACTTCCACTTGTTCCTCTTCTGACTGTTGGGGCTGTGGTGGGGGTGGTACTGGTGGTATCATTCCAGCTGCAGAGCCTGATGCCTCAGGATTATGAGGGCTGCCATTTTGCTGCAAGAGGGTACTACATGTTTGGGGTCTTTGCTGGAACAGGTCAAGCAATAAATAAACAATAAGTCAAAACAATACAAGTGGGGAGGGGAAGGGACAAAGTGGACCACACCAGTTCAGCTGGAACTGAGTTTTTGAACAACAGTTGCAGGTTTCTTTACAGGATCTTTGGTCTTTTCATAATAGACACATGCACACACAGAAAAAAAGGGATGGGGAAAAGAAAGTATTACACCAAATATTATTCCAGAATTATTATTAATTTTTGTTTGAGTGTCTGAAATAGTTATTAAACTACATTGAAATATTCATTAAAATTAAGGAATTAATTTTGTGACATTTAGCATGTTGAACATATGCAGAAATAATACTTAGTTTTGTTTTGCAATAATGTAAGAATAATACTACAACCTAATAGAAGGTCTGCTGGATTTAGATTATAGAAAAAAGTATAAAACTAAAAAAAAGTTCAGGTTATTGAATGTAAAAGAAAAAATTATAGAAATTCTTCACAGTAAATTGTAAATTTGGCTCAATACCTTTTCTTAATTTTTTTCAAGTTTCAAAGAGAAGTTTTTGCATAAGTCAACACTTCAAAACATGTTTAGATTTTAACAACTCATATTTTCAGCTAAAAGTGTTCATTTTCCAGCAACCATGTTTATATTTCAAAATTTGATAAAAGTTGGTAATTAAAAGTATTAGATAATGATAAGACAGAAAACCATAACAATAAATATTTGAAAAGTTATTTTTTGTGTATTAAAAATCCTCATAATTATAACAAAAGAAAAAAAGCTATAAAAGATATTTGATTTTCAATATAAGATGAAAAATATTAATTTTTATAAAATAAAAATATTCAGAGAATATTTTATTGATAATTTTAAGTATCAACTAAAAAGTATCTTTATTTCTTTTGCATATTAAAATGAAATGATTTAAGTGTGTGCATGCAATGGAAGTTGAAGGAGAAAGGATTCTTGGCTTGGAACAATTAGTGGAAACATAATCCCTAGAAATAAAAGTCAGTGAAATTAACGTCTCCAAACTTGAAATAAAAGTAGTTATTTTTATAATAAATTGAATTGTTATTTTCAATATAAACAAAAATGGCCATCAATGAAAATGAAATTAATAAAAATCAATTAATAATAAAAGAAAAAAAAATACATACACATTTACACACAAAAATCAATCTGCATAAACAAAGTAAATTGGTGGAAAACTAAAAACTAATTCTTTTAGTAAAGAGTAAAATTTTTGCTTAAAATAAAACCACATGCTCCTAATATTTTTTTTTTTACAAATCATAGATTCCCAATTTCTTTTTGATCCCTTTCATGAGAGTAGAAATATTACATAATTGTCCTGCAACCATAAGCCAATGAATTTAACATTATTACAGTACATAATGAGAAATTAACAATCAGTGGCTGATAAGAAAAGGTACAAACTACACAAGTGGATGCACAATACTATTTCAAGGAATTTTAAGCATTTTATGCCACAAAATCCTTCAAACAGTTTTATACAAATACAAGTCATTTTGTTAGATAATGAATTATACTAGGTCATATATTAAACCAGTTGAGAATAACATAAGATATAGGAACACTCCCAATATTTTGGGGATGAGTCAAAGTAAAAGTCAAACAGTAATTACTTTTTTTTCAAGTCCTAACTTATCAAATATAATCAATATAATTTTCTTTCAGATTTGGAAATCTGAACAGTACAAATAGAATCAAATGATTTTAAGACAAACAGAAAAAAGAAAAATAATAGAAATTAAAGTCAATATATAATGGCCAAATGTGAAGAATTATTTATTTTTATGCAATTCCTCTAAAAATGGTTTCTTTTCAGGAAGCTACTACCCTTTTTCATATAAATAAAGTGCATCCATGAGAAATATGTTCAATGTCAAGCCATTTTAAATGTTGAGAGAGAAATGTAATTCTCTCAAAGATTAGTCCTATTTAGCATAGAAAAATGCAAATACCACAATGGCCAAAGAAAATCATTTCTGGTACATTTTTAAAAGTAAAAGAATCTTAAGTCTGAATACTTAAAAAATATTATTGGTTCATTAATTCTTTAAACCTGAAGATTTATACAAATTATTTGCATTTTTCTAAAGCCCACTGACACAAAAGAAATGTCTCCTTGAAGCAATATTTTGAAGTACAAGTTTAAATAACTGGAGATAGAATTAAAAAAAAAATAAAATAAATGATCACACTCACAAAAAATAAAAAACAAAAACGTAAAATAAATTTAAATTTAAAAATCATCTCTAGTGTTTCATGAAATCAAAACTAATTTTAATAAGCTTATTACAGTATTTTCATTGCCTAGTTATTTAAAAATATTTTCAAAAGATTTATCATTTATTAATATCTTACAAAAAAATGTATCAATACATATATGAAATTTTATTGTTAAAAAAGGATTAACCTTTAATTAATTTCAAAATGACAGATTAATCTGTACATAAATGAAGACATTTGCAATGATTATTTTATATAAATAAGAAATAGACAAAATAATTGATAAATAATTATTTGTTAGAATTCATTGTTTTGATCTCAAGTAAACTAACCATTTAGAAAACATGTAGATTCAACATTAATGATAATGTTTAATTAACAATTAAAACTTACCTGTTGTGCTTGGTATTGTTTTTTCTGCATGTATGGTTTGACAAACAGCATCCATGGGACACAAAGAAATAAAACAACCACAAGAAACCCTTGGAATCCAGCCTATTAAAAAAAATTACAAATAAAATTCTAACATGAAAAGTCAACAAACTGCAATATACTTTGAATAACAGATGAATAACAGATTGAATAACAGATGTTGCAACAACATTCCCTATTCATCAATGAAAATAGACATAGCAGCTGCTGATCTTATTTTGTCACAAGGCCACAAGTTTAGGTACACTGTGAGGATCAAACTCACAACTTAGCAGTAATGATCAACCAGACTAGCTTGTTAACCATTACTCCACTTCAAGGTGCCTATAGATGTTTATGAAGCTGAACTTAGTTTTGGTATAAGGCCATAAGTATAAAAATGTAATCCACTCATATACAAAACTAGTTTGTAAACCATTACACCACAATTGTGTCTGAACATAATAGCTGTTAGACAGAAGGTTACAAAATTCCATTTATATCAGTTTTAAGTTAAATAAATCAAGATTACTGGAAGTAAGACAAGTGATAAAGATTTAAAGAAAAAATGTTTAGTTCTGTCTTTAACTGGGTTTGAACACACACTGTTAGTTTATGTGGCAATTGGAAAAACATGTTTTTCTCTTGGGTATTCAGCTAAACAACAATAATCAAATGTAACAGAATGAAGATGTAACTTTCATTTGTTATGAAAGGATTTTTATCTTAACAATTTGATATAAACCACTTTCTAATCAAAAGTATCCAATTTCATTCCTTCATTGAAAAAAAAGTGTTGTTGAAAGGTGGGGGCACTGAATATCTCAGTTGTAAGCTTTGTAACTATTATTACTGAATTCTTTGTCTCACTGCAAAATTCATCCATTCATTCACCATCAACTGGCATAACCTTACAGTACCAAGATGGATACAGAACTGTGGATCACTGTTTTATTAGATAAATTTGCATATTCAGCAGATTAATACATGCCAATCAGCAACATATGATACCTGGCATTAAAAAAAAAAAAAAAATTCAGACAACATGCAGCTGTTTTCTTTTCATTTTTTTTTTTGTTTTTTTTTTGTTTTTTGCTGACCTGATAAGGTAGCCTACAAAATGTGGACTAACTTCTAGTATTAATAGATAAGCACTGGATTTCATTTATACAAAGAGAAATTCTTTTTGTTCTATTATTTTATAAACTGTACATCCACAATACTAAAGTTTCAACAATGCAGCTAACTTTTGTAAAATTTACTATTTTGCATTATTTTCATCTAAACAACTGATGACCAAAACTTGAAGCCATTTTTGCCTTTATAAATGTCACTTTTTAAGATCAAAGTTGCAAAAGTGACTAAAGTTATGCTTGAAAAATTCAATGAATGTACAAAAAGAAAAGAAAATATGATAAGTAACAAAATGTACACATTGAGAGAAAAATCTAGAAACATCATTTACTAATTAGTTTAATTATGTTATATTGAATTAACAAAACAAAAATGATCATGTGCAGTCATAAATGGTATATAATACAAAATTCAACATTGTTTGGAGACTGAAATCACTCTTTCTTATCATAACAGATGCCTATTTGTGTCTGCATGTAATAATTGTAAATGTGTCATCAAAACATTGCAACGTTTTTGTTTGCTTATAGAATAAGGCACCACATATCCTCTAAGAATTTTGGCTCTTGTGACTACTGGTGGCTCTATAATAGTATGTTAAATTAGAGTAAGTCTTCTATTCCTCTCATCTCAACTTAATTTGAGGTGTTAACGTCTGCTGATAAAGCAGAATGTTTTGCTTAAATTCTCTTTAAATTCTACTCTTGACTCATCTGGAGTATCTTTGCTTGAGTTTTCATTGAGAACTGAGTCTCCGTTTGAGTGGTATACCTGTAACTCTTTCCTTGGTTTCTGCTATTATCTCTAAACTGGATCCCCACAAAGCATGAGGACCTGTTGATATTCCTACAAGTCCTTAACAGATGTGCTCCTGAACTGGCCCCTGTTCACTGGAAATCATCTTCTGTAGTTCCAGTTTTTAAGAACTCAGGTGAATTCTTCTAACTGCTGGCCTATTAGCCTTCTATCTCTTTTTGACAAAATACTAGAGGCTCTAATTAACTCTGAATTGATTAATCACCTCACATCACATCACAAGGCCTTCTTTCAGATAAGCAATATGGCTTTTGCTTTTCTTGGTCAACTACTGATATATTAACAATTATTGTGGAAAGAGTCTATCAAGCTTTAGATAAAAATGGTGAAGCTTGGACTGTTGCTTTGGACATCCCAAAGGCATACTGGTCTTCTTCAAAAGTTGAAAGGTTATAGTATTTCTAGATTAATTTTTGAAATGATTCAATCTTTCTTATCAAATCAAGAAATGAACATTGTCCTGAACAGTTACTCTTCTAGATCTCCCCATGGCCCTATCCTTGGACTAACATTATTCTTAATTTTCATCAATAACCTTCCTGATGGCTTCAGTTCTCAACTTGGTATCTATGCTAATGACAGCTATTTACTCCTTCCTATCTTAATAGTAAGTCTGATCATTTCAATAAGGTCAAATTGGCAGCTGATCTCAAAAATGGCCTAAGATCTGCTGTTAACTAGGGCAAGGAATGGCTTGTCAATTTTAATGCCTCCAAAACAAAACTGCTTTCTATTAATCATCTGAGACTTCCTTTCCACTTTCTATCAGAATGGCTGATGCTAGTCTCCAGGAGATTGACTAAATTCCATTATTATCAGGATAATGTTCTCTGCTGACATGAAGTGGAAAGATTATATTGAATCAGTTTTCTAGGTCTGCTGCTAAGTTGGTTCACCATGTAATGCTAGACAATTTTTTCTCTTCGGAAAAATCTTACATATTTATAAGTCTACCATTCGTCCATGCTTTAAATATTAGTGCCACATATGGTCTGGTGCTCCTGCTATATATTTAGAGAGTCTTAGAAATTCAAAGAAGAATCTGAAATGTTATTGGTCCTGACCTGGCACCCCAGTTTCAGTCACTTTCCTTCCACTGTAGCTCCCCTGTGTCTTTACTATAAATATTTTCATGGTAATTGTTCTGATTATCTTTCCTCCTATGATACCTAAACTTTATGAATTTAAGTGCAGTACTAGATTGGCAACAAAGTCTCATCAATTTACATTTGAATTGACTAGATGTAACTGTAACTACTCTGCTAATAGTTTCTTATATTGCATTTTGGCCAGGGAAGCTCTCTCCCAACTTCTTGTTTTCCATCAAACTTTGAACTTCAAAAATTTAAATGCAATGTCAATTGTTAACTATGGTCTTCTTGGTTCATCTTTTATTGTTCTTGCTCCTTAATAATACTTTCCTTTTTTTATTCTTTCACACTCAGTAACACCTTGTATCTTAGTGGCTTTATTGCCCTGCTTGGAGTGAAATGATTAAAAAAGATTGCTGTTAACAATGATTTGAATGATCTATTCTTTCATTCTTATCATTTAATCTATGAGGAAGAAAAAGATTTTTTGCTCAAAAGAATTCACTTTATTATTAACATTAAATATATAAATTTGAACATTCAAACAATATTAGATATGGTAGTAACTTTTCTCAAAAACTATTGAAATTTGTATCATAAAATTTATTTAAATCAATAACTTGCAGTCTTTTTTACAAAAATTTGAAGTAAAAAAAATTATGCTACTTACCTGACCGGCATAGAAAGGGGCTTCATATTTAGGCGATTCAGGATATTTGAACAGAAACATGTTGATTAAACCTAAAGTAAAATAAAAAGTAATTTTCTTACAAAAGAAAAGAAAGAAAATAATTCATAAAAAGGAACCATATTAAGATATTTAGCCCTGACTATATTTTTGCATACAAAAAGCCATAGTATATCATTAGGCCTTTTTAAATCTAAATATCTGGATAACTTATATCATCTTCATATTTTTCTTTTATATTGTTATGGTTTTGTTTTAATTAGAAGTAGAAAAAATAAATTAAAAGAAAGATGTCTAAGAATTTACATTAATCATTCACAATTATCAATGCAAATATTTTATCCTGCCACAGCAAGCGATTCAGATGAATGAATGATAGCATGTTTTAATTTTGCAGTAGTGTTGTCATATCCTGCTATGGCAGCAGAAAATGAAAAATTAGCATGACTAAAATTAAGTAGTGCAATAAAAAACAATGCAGTGGAAAGGAAAGTAGTAAATAATGTTAAGGTTAATTTCATGATTTCATGGAACATATAGAATGAAATAAACAGAATCCAGTTATGAAACTGCAATGGACTGCCACTGACTGTTATAATTTTGAGTGGCACCTTTTGTAGAATGTCCCTCATGCATAACTCTTGATCCACTGATTTAACCATTGAGATCTGTTGTAATCATTTTCTGCTTGTTCCAGCATTGGAGTTTTGGTGTTGGTCACACTTTGTCAGGATCCATGTCACTTTTTTTTCCGACCTGTTCTTTACTTATTATATATATATAAAAAAAAACACACACACACACACACACACACATAGGATAACGATACATTTTTTTTAGATATCAAGAATCATTTTGGGGGAAAGATGTGTATACAAAGTGGAAGAAGTTTTCATGTGACATGTTTTTTCTTTAGGACTTCATCAGACTAACTTTATATTTATGTTGATACAACTACACATGCACACAAATGAGTGACACTGGAAAGAAAAAGATAAAAACCAGAGGGAGCAGACACTTAGCAAAATGCATCATCTATAGCCTTTTGACTTTGTCTCATTTATACATGTTTCAGTTGAAATCTTGAATGAACTTTAGTCTCAATAGACATTCAAAGCAAATAACCTAATTGAAAGTGCCATCTATTGTGATTGGAGATAACAACAAATACTGCACACTCAAGGACAATGGACAAAGTAAGTTTTCAGGTACAAAACACCACCACTCGCTATACATTTTTGCCAGTATTCATTTTGTGGGCTGACACATGTACAAGGCCACCCAAAATGTGATAAATCAAACACATTGGTGTTGCTACTTCTAAAATACATTATCCACCACCAGTGCTTACATCCACTGTTTAGTTTCTATAAATGTTCAGATATCAATAAGTGGAATATTTTCTGAACAGCTGAATTCAGTGAGAAATCTCTGCTTCATAAACACTTTTACATCAGATACTATTTTACCATGAGTATATTAGCAGAAAAGAAAAGTACAGTTTTTATTGCCATGCAACCTCTTCTGATATTGTGAACCAACCTAATAATATATGAGGCATTATTTTTAGAGCAAGCTTAAATAAGAACCATAATTGCAATCTTGTTTTTTATTATATTCTCAACAAATACAATTGCTGCAGTATTATAACATCATTAGTAACATATAAGTAGACAATAGTTTCATTCTTAGGCAATAAATATTACTTTTTTATTTTAAACACTGGCATGAACCCAAAACTATGCTCTGTAAATACAAAAGCTTAAATAAGAAAAACTTAAATAGAAAATAAGCAACACTTATATAGACTACATAGTAAAGATAAAATGGCAACAAAACAAAAAAAAAACTTCTCACAAAATTTTCATCAATTTAATCATAAATAATAAAATAAAATTGTTTCTTTTACCAATAAGTAAGCTGGGTGCATCGCCAGCAGATGTAGAATCATAATGTGTCCATTTCACAAAAATAAGGATGACCAAATAGCCAAACATGGCTGAGAGAAAGATTATTTGGGGAATAAATTCACAAATTATATTTAATGGTTTCTGAAAATATCTGAAAAGAGAAATAATAAACATATAAATAGGACTACCAGATTCATCAATATGATGCATTGAATTTTTTTTTCTTTTTAGTCAAAACAAGAATTTACTCAATTGTAATAATTAATGACAGTGGTAATGATAAAACAAAGACTACGCATTTTTTGATACAAAACAAATAATTGGTCTTAATAAATAATCATAAAAAATACAAGGCTCAGAATACACACTGCTATTTAAGTAATGAAGTAAAATGAATCAGTTACATTGTGAACTGCAATTGTGGATCCTTATAAAATTATAGGTATTCTTTCACTCATTAGTAGTTAAAATGTTTAAAAAAGTCAGATATACAGATTATTGAAAGCATAAGGAAAATGAGTTTTTTTTAATAATTATAAGATTGATGTCAAAGTTCAGCACTATTTTTCATGCAATATTAGGGAAATCTTAGAACTGTCAGAATTATACTTGGCTCTTTATTGTGTATGCAACCAGTCAACTGTACTGTCATTTACAAGCCATAGGAAAAATTCAGAAACTAAGAAAATGGATTCCACATGACTGAATATATGGGAAAAAAATTTATAAAAATTTAAACACTTGTTTTTTCTAACTTGACACAAATAGTAATTTTTGATAGAGCGTCATATAAAAAAAAAAATAATTTATGTGAACCCAAAATGAAAGAAACTGATTACATGCAGAATAGATTCAAAATTTCAATCTAAATCTAATCTATCAAGTCTAGTGGGATTCAAAGACAATTAATTATAATAAATTACTAGAAAGTAAACAAACTGTTACTGCTGAATGCTATATTGAACAATTGGCTCATTTGAATGCGGTATTGGAATAAAAAAGACCTTTTCTTGAGCAAGAAAAACACTAAATGAATTTGTTGTTACATGACACGACTCATCCTCATGTTGCAAATATGATACAGCAAATGATCATGAGATGGAATGTTCTTCCATATATTACATATTCTCCAGCCCTATTTCTTCCATGCAATACCTTGTAAGGTCACTGGGTCTAATGAAGTCAACATACTGTTAAATTCCTCAAATCATTACACAATTAAATTTCCTTATAATGACACAATTTTAATTAAAAGGTATTGTGAGACCATAGAATGCTAGGGAAAAATAATTTGATGAATAAATAATAAGTCTATAAATTTACATAATATCTTAAAACTAACTAGAAACTTATAGTAACCTAAATAAAAGTAAAAATTAATGTTATTTCTTTAAATAACTAGAATTTAAATTTAAGTTTCAAGAAATTACAAAACCAAGAACTAATTGACTATTTTTTTAAGCTTTGCATGTAGAGATACTTTGACATTTTATATTCATTTTTCTTTTTAACTAAATAAATAGAATAAAAAAAGATAAATTTCAGTCACAAGCAGTAAAAATGCTGTCCTATTCATAAAATTGATTAAAACAAAAATTTATTCCTTTCATTGTATTTATTATATTAAAAGTGAATTTAACAAATTAAAATGGTTTAACAAATATAATCCAGAAAGCCATTTTAACCCAAGGAACACTTGAATAACCTTGTTCACTGATAATCTACTTATAAATTGACAATTAAAATTATAATGTTTAAATTTATGATTAATACAGCTTACAATTTTCACTAGTGAGGAGTAGTATGAGTAAAAGAAATCTGGCAAGGAAAGTTATTCTATTCCAAGTAATGTAAGGTTATGTAGAATAAAGAACAAAAGATCTTACCTGTGGTTAGATAAACTCAATCCAACACCAAACATCATTTGGCAAACACCAAGAATGACTGACATTTTCATTTTTAATGAATTAGTGAAGGTTATTTTATTTTGTGACAACTGCCATATCTAAAAAAAAGTTTAAAGGAAAAAAAATGGCTTTAATAATGGGATTTTCATTACAATATTTCTTCTGATATGTATTATTTTTAAATGTTATTTTAAGCAGCATGTTCTTTATGAAACAAAAATTATATCCACCAAACTCAAAGAATGTACTTGAAATAATAATTTCTTTTAATACATCAACATTTTTAAATCGACAACTATTGAAAAAAATAAAAATAAAAAAACCTGTCTTATGAATTTAAGAAGATAATCTTTATTTATTTTAAAAATGTTAATGTAATGTTACATAGAGCTAAAAAATTTTTAATGGGATTCTTATACTTTTTAACAAAATATTTAAAGATTTTACAAATATGCCAGTTTTAGAAAATATCTGACAAATTAACTTAAAGGTGACTTTTTAAGGACAATTAAACCATGAATTTTTTTTAACATTTTTAATTTTGTATGAAAGGGTAAATTCTTAATCTCTATAAAAGAGCAAGCTCTTAGAGAAATCAAGAAAAGTTACTACAAAAAATAATCAGTAACAAAGTAAAGAAGATAAAAAGTTTAACAGGCTTGATGAAATGTAGAATATATATACACACACACACACACACAATACAATTAGCACTTGTGATATTACACTAGCTAGCAAATTTATCTTACAAGCCTTTGATAGTGAACTACTGTTACAAAATGTTCTAGAAATATGGCATTGTGAAGTGCTTGATATTTACTAAAATTAGCTTGATACAGCACAAGATCAAATAGAATTTTTTAAATTTTCATGTGCCAATTTTCCAAATGTGAAAAGTTATCTTGATTTTATTAACATTTGCAGTCTTGTACTTTGAACAATTTTGTCACTAGTGGTAAATATGCAACTATCTCAGCCACAAGACAAGCCTGACTTTGACTAACATTATTCATTTTAGAATATAAACTGATAATCATTTTAAAATTAGATACTTACAGGATCTATACCAAAAGGATATGGTGACTTGTCATAAGTATCAGCAGGATTCAAGATAATACTCACACCTTTGCTAAAAGAAAAAATGAAAAAGTAACATTAAAAAATTATAAAAGTATTCCTCTTATAAATACTTTACAATTTAGATAATTTGTAGGGACATTATTATTAATAAATAAATATTTAAAATAATACTAATAAATATCATAAATAGCATCAAAATAAAAATTAAAATAAATAAAACCAAACTTATAAAAGTTCTCCCAGCATTTAACAGAAATTTTTCGTTCCTGAAAATGGGATACTTCATGTCAAAAAATGCTGAACTCATTCTCTTCACTATGAACTCTCAAAGGGTCAAGACATGCATCTACTTGGCACATTACTTGTTATAAGATGAAGTGACTTCCTTCCTCTATTACATGCAACTTTAAAATACATGAGTAAAATACACACACATCAGTACACAAACAAAAATAAAATTATATGAATTTAATTTACAACTTAACATACTTTTAGTGTTATTTCCTTGTATGTTTTGATTCTTGTGAACATGAAGCTATCCCTGTTGGTATGATGTGAGTGACCCCACAAACTATTTTTTATTCATTTTCACTAATTGAATGTTTTTCTTTTTTGCAAAAAATCATTTTAATTTGATGTCATTTTACAAGAAAAAAAAAGTCAACCAACTAGTAAACATTATCACATCTATAAAGAAGCAGACAAATAGAGCAAAGTCTTATTTGGTCAAGTTTGCAATAGGTGTAAATAACTAAGTATTTCAAATAAAATAGGTGCTCTATTTAAACACTGAATTATTCCTTAACCATTTGGAAGATCTAAGATTTTTTTTTATTCCTGAAATAGCTGATATCTTCTAAGAAATTTTTGTCCAGGGTCTTAATCTATCAGTGAATCAACATTTCAAGACACTTTGTAAATGATAATGAAACAATGTTTTTGTGTGATGATGCTAACATAAAAATAACATAAATTAGTCTAATCACAGTTAACAAAAATAATTTAATCACAAAAGAAGACCATAGAATATATTTTTGTGTTTTGGAAACAACATAGAACTCTTAAAGTAAATTTAAATATCTTAATAAAATATGTAAACCATTAAAAACATAATGTTAGTTGAATATTTTCAAAGTTACTGAATGCTTCAATGAGCATAAAAAATCTATTGTTGTTATAGTGCTAGAACAGTTTCAGCATAAATATATGAACTAGGCAACTTTCATTTTAAGACCACACTAATTTAATTAGCTGTCATCAGTATTAAGTGTCTGCAAGGTGTGCCTGTTTGTACCTATAGAATGTGAAGTCTAATCAATAACATACATATCAAGAAAAAAGATAAAAATAACTCATGATTATTTATAAAATTTAGTCTACTTACTGGCCTGAAAAATTTGAATGCCATGAAGAACCAAATATATTGAGAGATTTGGAGAAAACATCATTGTAAACCAACCCAGTATAAATAGAGAAAATACCCATTAAGAGAATGATGTATCGACCTCCAAAAAATGTATTCCATATCTGAAAAAAAAAAAAAAAAAAAAAAAAAAAAAAAAAAAAATATATATATATATATATATATATATATATAGAAGTGATATACAATTCACATTATCAGACAAATATAATTCATCAAAAAACAAACATAAAATAGCAACTATCAGTAGATCAATAAGCTATTCCAGATTAACACTACCATTTTTCCTTCAAGCATGTTTCAAAATTTTCATACTTTAGCCTTACTAAATAGTATGTGCCATCCAGTAAATAGTTTTGAATAATCTAAATTTGTTTTTAAACAATACTGATATTTGTTTTTTATTTTTTTTTTACATCACCTTAATAAAAAAGGTAAAATAAAAAGCAGGAGTTGGAATACCTCAGATAGAAAGGTTCTAATAAAGCACTGGCAGTTTTTTATACATTGAAATAAACATCTTATGCATATGCAGAGGATATCATATGTTGATTTATAAGTTCTGAATATAATTCATGAAGTCTTCAACTTCATAATACTGTTACATTCCCATATTATACTTATCACATGATCCAATTATACTTTCATTTCATTTTATATTGAAAATGAGTTATTTTCACAACCTAGGTTTCAACCTTTCAGTATCTTTAGGCAATTTACAATAACTGATTTTTCCATTTTTGTTTATATAAAACACATGCACAGACATGCACCTACCTTCATTTTGTACACTTTTACAGTATTCCAAAAGATGGTGCTTCCACATGTAATCTGTCATGCTTAAGTCACTATGGATTAAGACTTTTATGCACTTCATTTAAATTTTAGCATAGCTGGTTTCATTCTTATATTCTTTACTACAAAAATTTTGGGTAGTTCTTGGTAATATATATTGGGGTGGGGGAGACCTGACAAATGTTAATAGAAATATTATTCTTATGTTATGACAGTTTCCATTATATAGGCCAGGGAGGTAGTTTTCTTTTGAGGATGCTTTGTATACAACTCAGATTGTACAGAATCAGATTTACTACTTACAGGTTATATTTGATGATGTAAGCAACAAATAATTCTTCTCTAACACAGTAAAAATAGTGGGAGTTAAAATGTAAGTATAATTCAATTTGTGTTGCTTTCCTGTATATGAATGTCTTAAATCAATAGTAACAGAACAACACAATGAAATTTAAAGAATAGTGATGAAAGCAAGAAGAAAGAGTAATATATAAAAAAAATGAATTGATCGCTCATCAGGACAGTTTTGTCTTTTAGTGATTTTCTACAAAACTTTAGTCCATGTGTTTTTACTTCCTATAGCCTTAGAAAAATAGATTTGATTTTTAAATTTAAATGAGATTCTGAGAAAATATTGATTTTTATTAAAAAAAAGAAAAAATAGATTTCAATAATAATTTTTCAACACATATAACATATTTCTGTAAGCAATAAAATTTTATTATGTACTCTTTTCTACCATTTAAGCCTCATTTCAATTATTTTTTTCTTTATGTGTCTATGCTATTTTATGCACAAAGGAGAAAAAGAGAGGTATATACTATTTACCTCATTATCACCCTTTTTAGTTGAAAGAACTTTCTCTCTTAAAATCATCCACAAGGCAAACAGTGCCATAAGGAAACCATGACCAGCATCTCCAAACATCACGGCAAACAAGAAAGGAAATGTAATAATGGTGAATGGCGCTAAAAAGAAAAAAGAAATTGTAAACAATTAATCTCAAGAAACTTACATTTTTGTTTGCATATAACAACAAAAAAGGCTACTTGAAAAAAGCTGATGTTTTTAGAATTAAAAAAAAAAACAAAACATTTTTTTGTAATTTTCTGTTACAAATATCACAAATAAAAGGGGGAAATTATGCAGCAATTAACTATATTATGGAAATATCAAATGCCAAGATTAACAGTTTCATATTTGTTGATTTCTGATACTAAAGATTTTAAAATAAAAATTACAATGAAATATAAGAGGTTAACATCTACTGTAGCATTGTGAGTTACTAGTTTATTAAGAAGCACTAAAATGGGAGACAAAATTAAGAGAGAAGAAATGAATAATTATTGATTTAATTTTTTTTTTTGTAAGGCTTATCAACTCTTACTGGTGTTATTTGAAACTAAAATGTATTTTGGATTGTAAAAAATTTTTTGCAATTAAATATTGCATTATGAATCTTTTGAGAACAATGATTTTTTCCAAACACAAATCCTATATAGATGGTTTCATACTTTTACCAATGGTATACAAACAATGAACCTAACTAGAACTTTAACTCTCCAGATCACAAGCTGAAAATTAATAATAACTAACCAAGTAACTGTCAAACATTCTGGAAACAAGCATTCACTTACATTTAAAATCTATTCAACTGATGACATGTATCAGTCTGATAAATTTCTGCTGGAAATTATCAACCAAATTCATTAGTCTGATACTAGCACTTTTTTTGTTCTCTTTTTAGTAGTATAACACAAACTGGTATGACGGAGTAGAAATGTAACAAATTCCAAAATAGCTGACCAATTTTCAGATACTTAAAATAGTAATCTTGAAGAAGACTTTAAAATGAAAATATCTGATTTTTGGCATGTGATTTATATACTTTAATTATTAGTTACTTTTCATAAGATTTATTTGTTTGAATATTCACAAAAGTCACAAATCAAAATTGTAGAAAATTTTTATTACGACACAATAACCAGCATACCAGGATTAACTTCACGATAAGCAGCCACTCCATAAGCATCTACAATAGCTTGGAATGCTTCTGTAAACTTATTGGTGCGATTATAGGTGGGTGGTTCTTGTTTGGTAACCATTCGGTTCAAGATAGAAGGTACACTGCTTCCACTTCTTTCCTAGAAAAGAGAGAAAAATCAAACAATAATTTTATGAATAAAAATAAATAAAATAAAAAGAGTGAACACTAATTTCACTAAATCACCTCTTCATGAGGAATATGATGCACCAGGTATTTGAAACCATTTTTAGTGAGCCATAAATAGAAGTTAATCTAACAAAATATTAATGTACTATTTACACAGCATATGTAAAATTTTAAATCATTTTTCTTTCAGACATACCAAGAGCATTAACATGGCAGTTCCAATCTGATGTAGCAAATTAAAAAGCACATCTTACTCATGAAACTAGTTGCCAACCACAGTAACTCTGATGTAGCAAGCTTCTTGAAAGTAATCAGGAGTAATGACAGGTGGATCTGTGCTGACATTATGGTGGTAACCACAATAATGCACACTAAGTTCACATCGTGAACAAGGGTGATGCCATGCTACTCTACATCTTCCTGCAGAAAAACCTCCAAAACAATGTCATCACTAACATCAAAGTGCTAGAAACAGTGATCAATACCTGAATTGAGGGTAGGGTTGTACATATTTTAACAGTGCATTGCTCACTCCCACATGACAAACATGACCAAGGAGTGGCTAGCCAAGAATTTTTATATGATCATGTCATACCCAACATGTAGACTAAGTTCTTGCGATTTGAATTCTATAGACCACATCTTAGGTGTTGAAAGAGGGAAACCAATGAGTAGTTCCACAATACCAAAGATTAATGGAAGGCTACTATGTTTAATATGAGAACCACCTGATTCAGGCATGCAGACACTTCAAGGCTTCATTAAGACAGTCCTCATGATTGAGAGTAGTTTTATTGATTAACTTTTTACTGTTTTTCTAAGTTGAATATGCACACAACTTTTTTTGAAAATGTACTGGATGTGCATTGTGGTGCAATGATGTGCATTGGTTAACAACCAGTCTACCACAGAAAGAAATGGCAACCATCTGCAGAAAAATCTTCTGCCTAGTCAAAAAAGATTGATGCCAGGCAATTATCAATCTAATGAAAAAAGGAGACAGTAAATAATGCTAAGAACTGATGTAAAATTTAGGATGTTAAGCAAAAACATTAGAAATAAGTGTAAGTAAGCAAGAGAATTGCTCAATGAGAAATGTGAAGAAATGGAAAAAAAATGGAATACAGACATAGCAGGCATGCATATAGAAATAAAAGAAATAACAGGACAGAAGACATTCTCTTTGGCAATATGCATAAAATCTAAAAAAGAGAATGACAGATAACAATTGCATCAAAGAACACTTCCATGACAGTAAAGGATGTGATACTGAAGATTGCCAGAGAGTGATCAAATAAAAAAAATAAAAATAAAAAAAAATAAAAATAATAAAAAGAAAGAAGAGGAAAGAGAGTCTATTAATATGATAATTGTTGAAATTGCAAGAAAATAGATTGAAAAGTTGAGAAGAAAATTAAAAAAGAAATGTGTTGAAAAATCATGTTTTAAAATAATTCCAAGGAGAATTGAATCCAGAGTTAATTAGATGAAAACCAAGACTACCATCCCTCCCCACTTCCCACTGATAAGAAGAGAACCATTAGCTGTATTCTCATAGAAGACAACATACGTTATCAATGAAAGAAAACCTAAAATAACAATTATGATTTCTCTGGATAAAAAGAGCCAAGGAAAAGTATATCAGTTTTGAATCAGCTACTGTTACGTGTAACAAAAGGAAAAAATAAAATGATTGACCAAAGCTCGAAGATAAATCACAGACAAATATTTAATTTACAAAACACACCAAATAAAACATTTACAAATATACAATTTTTGTTGCATTCAAAACAAGAAACATAGAGTTTACTGCTGGCAAGTGTTACTAGGAGAGAAGGGGAAGGTAAGGTCAGTATCTTTACCAGTTAAGTTGGCAAGGAAGTTAAGTACTATACTTTTTGGAAATCCTCAAATGAGTATATAAAGAATAATTTTAAGTATGGTCATTGAAAGAGTCAAAAATATGTATTTACCCATATAGTTCCATGAGGTTCTCTTTCAGGTTTTAGTTGGTCAGCAATTTCTTATAGCTTCTTTCAGCTGGATATAAATCCTTGAATCATAACCGGAGTTGATAACATTAGCAAACCCTGGTAACAACTGCCCAAAACCTATTTTTATAGGGGCTAACATCTAATTTGCATATTTCTAGAGCCTTTCGAATTCTCTAGCGGAAATAAGTTTCTTTCCTTTTCTTCTCAAGTCTTGAAGAATTCACAGCATGAGATGGAAGAGAAGAAAAAGATTAGCACTTCAAATGTGAAGCAGTAGTGTGAGATGAGACATGAAGGGAGTCAGAGTAAAAAGCAGTAGCTTAATTCCTCTGACCACTCTCAGAAAGGAGCTGGACAATGCCAAATTTTGAAAACCACTTAAGTAAAAATATTTTGAGAATATGGAATTTTAGGAAGAGGATGATGCAAGGGTAGTGTGACACTATTTCACCCTCGGGGATACTTTCTTTTGGTTGGTTTAAAACAACGGAGAGAGAAATCGATATTGGTGATATTATTAATGTTTTATTGCATCACGTGATGTGAGCTTAGGAAAAAAATAATAATTTTAGTACCATCAAGTGCTTCTAAAAACACGAGAGCATAAAATAAAGTTATTTTGGATAAATATACATTTCTCGTCTTTCATGATTTTTGCCTCTTTTCATGCTCATATAAATTTCTCTTCTTTTGGAGTTAAAATGTTGATTCCCCTAATTTGAAAACACGTAGACAAAACAAGTGTCAGAGTGATTTGATAAGGTTACCTGGAGGCCAAGGCCACTGTTGAACACAACAGTCCAAAATAAACCGACCTAAATTCAGTTCGATGTGAGTCGGCATAACCTCATTGGTCGAGCTAAGACATCCGCAAATCGAGTGGGTGGAGACCGATTTTTATTGGCCGAAGACTGTGAGCCGGCCGGATCCCCAGAGAGGATCGAAATTGGTTATAAAAATAGATGCTCGACACGACAAAGTCAGTTAGAGCAGTTTGTTGAGTTGGAGCTGCTATCAGTCAAAATGTAGTGATTGGGGAAAATGGCCCCAGCCGGAGAGCCATGATCCACAACTGGTCGCCTACCATAGAACTTATGGCTAAAGAGTTAATTTTGAATGAAGCCTGCTGCAAATTAACTCAGGGAGTTAATTTGGAATAATGCGCCATCGACATGAATTCCGAAAGAACGTTATTGTTATTTTTTTTAATCACGGGAGAATTGAAAATTCTGATTCTTTGTTCGCTCAACTTCAGCAAACTCCGTTAAACTCCGATAAGGACCCAAAAGAACTTTGCTGTTTTAGAAGTTACATAGGAACATTGACAATCCTGATTATAGGGAATTAATGAAAAGACTTTAACAAATTACGAGAAGAGACTTTGGCGAATATTTGAAGAGATCTGTTTATTTCAATGCTAACGAAACTTAGACAAAACATTTCATTTAACAATTAGAAGCTATGATGCTTTTGGCGAACTTTCTCTCTTCGTTGTAAAAATCATTTTCGACAACTGTATTCTTGGGAAAAGAAAGACATTGTTTTTTCTTTATATAAAGACATTCTACGTAGCTCTCCAGGCGTGTTCGACTTGTTCATTTATTTTATTAATTTTTTTTTTGGTGCCGTGTTTATTTTTTTTCAAACCACAAGTGTACACCAGTGTCTGGACTGGCTAAAAGGGATGACTATTAAGATTGCAAGACGAAACCTCTGGGATCTAATGACAATGTGGGACAGTGGCCCATTGTTCCAAAAGACGTCCTGTAACCCAGCTTCTGTGGCGACATCATCGGACAGGATCATCCTGACCAGCGACCAAACCAACCGTACAACCGGGTGGCAGTGTCACAACTGGGATCGTCACGACCATCAGCGAAAACGAGTGTCACATTAGACAGATGGCCAGCCCGGCCTGAGGCATCACATCTAGTGCTGTTTCGACAAGGATCCGACCTGAGGCCAGCCGTCCACACTGCAGTAGTATCACAGTAGAATACAACCAAACCCAAACCCTGGTCAATCTCCACTCCTACCAGGCACAAACTCGATATAAGCTGGAGATTTCTACCCAGCAGACAGATGGAAGATTTAGAGAAGACCGAATTGGGAGAAGACAAGAGGCCAGAGAGACCTCCTGACCAAGATCTTGTGCCAATCCAGAAAATAGAAAAACTTAGGAGAGATCAAAATGGCAGATCAGAAATCAGAGATTAGATCAGAAGAAGGTTGAGAGAAGATCAGATTGAGAAAAAACAAGAGAGACCCCTGACCAAGACTTTGTGCTGACCATGAAAACCAGAACTAAAAAAAAATTTAAGTTAATACCAACACAAGCTGCAAACTCCAAAAGCAATTCCAGTGTCATCATTTGATTTTAAGTGGGAAGCATTAAAACTGCTGTATACAATAAATCATACATAAACTAAATCAGCATTACATTTTTAACCCAAGTTAATGCTACATTCCAAATAATTCAATCACTGAACTGCCCTCACTTCAGTTTGCTTTAGCAGTGATCTCCTCACCCTCTAAGATCAAAAAACATAACGTGGCAGTGGAGTGGATGGTTGTGAACAGACAAATGCCAGCTATGTCAAGTGGAACTATACCTATCATCACGATACCAGCAGCAGAACAAGTGACACATTAACGAGTAAGGAGTCAGCAATTGATAACCACAGCGGCCTGAAAGAAATTGAAGACTAACATGGGTATTAAGGCTACATTATTAGTTACTGTTGACTAGGATCAATATAGTGGATAATATATTTGGTTGTCACTAACCAGAAACAACCAACAGGGTTACAGGAGAATAATTTATAATACATAAAATATAGAAGGATCTATACTATATGAGATTAGATCAGCAGTGGCCAAGATCAAAAGGAACAAAGCAGCAGGATTAAATAGAATTAAATGAAATGCTTTAGACCGGTGGATCCCAAATGAAGCAGCATGCCTCATAGATGTGGTGGAAGAGGATAGCAGGTGAGATGTAATGATTGAAAAACAATCAAAGATTTAGAAACAGTTTAAAAAAAATTCATATGTCAAAAATAAATATGATCTCAAAATTTAAAATATTATTATGGATTACTTGTAAATGCATTCATGAATCCCAGTATAAATAGTTATAAATAATCATTGACTGGTTTTATCAATGTGATATTTTTGCATAATATCAATTATTAAGAACATTAACTAGGGTCTTCAAATTGAACATGAACTCCACCAGATAATCAGTTTGATGAGCCACATAACTAAATTAATAATTAGGATTTTAATGACTAGAGCTCATAGGAGAATTAGAATAGAAATAGGGAAAAAAACAAAAAACAAAACAATGGAATAAGAAATGGGATTTTTATGATCAGAATGCTGTGAGCAAAGAAATGCAGAAAGATCAATACTAGTTTTATGGATTATAAAAGGGCTATTGGTATTTACAACACACAGAACCCTATAAAATATTAGAAAAACTTGATTTACATTTCCTTTGAAAAGGTTACTCTTTCTTTTTGAAAAGTACAAGGATACATTTTCTTACTAGACTTATTCAACCTGTATGATCATAAAAGGGTGAGAAGATGTAGAAGGATTTATTATCGACAAACATAATCTTAATAAGTAAAAGAACTATTAGTTACATTATTAGAGGAAAGCAAAAAGAAAGGGTTAACTATTAACTGTAAGAAGATAATGCAAGGTTGTCAGCAAAAGGAAACAGCTTAAGTTGCAAGCTGGTAATGTCAAAATCAAACAGAAACAATCTGGGTAGCATTGTAACATAACAGAAAGTGTAACCTAGAAATTCTAAAGTGCATAAAAAGATGCCTTTCAAAAACTAAGCAAAGGGTTAAAAGATAAGAAAATGTCATTAGAAACAAAGAAAAGAGTGCTAGATTGTTTTGCAATGTCTTATATAGCAACTAGGAAGTTTTATGAATAGGAACTGTAAAGAAACTGCTGCTAACAATTAGAAAATCAGCTGAAATTCTGCAACATGTTATAAAAAGGTCTTTGAGAATTTAACATTCACAGGACTTACTGAAGTCAAGAGAAACAGCAAGGAACCTATTTGAAAATTTAAGTGAATTGAGGACTGAACAAAGACAATGAGAAGTAGCAAAGGGGGCAAGAGTTACTTAGAATAATAAATAACCAGAAGTTGTGGGTAGTCATGATCACTCATATCATTAAAGGATATGGCAAATGAAAAAAGAAAAATCAGAAACTTACTGTTCCTCTTCGAAGAGCCTGCTGGATGCGGTCAAGGTCAGCAACTGGGCACCAACATTCAGCAATAAGACATTTTTGGGTAACATCAAGGTTAAACATGTTGAGTGTGTGGTAAATTGCTTTGATCTTTCTCACTTTAATAAACCAAACTTTAATGTTCTTTGCTGCAGCTACCAAAACACGATGACGGTGATCTTGGGTTTGCCCAAGAACCTAAATGAAAATTTTAAAAAAAGCAAAGAAAATTGAAAACTATGTAAAAATCAACAAATCACAATAAAAAAAAAATCTTCCAAAGAAATAAAATTTCATTATCACTGAAATCTTGCTGTTAACAAACTCAAAGAATGAATTAATATAGAGTCACCATTATTAAACCAAAAGCTGTACACTTTATATAGAATGTAATAAAACTAATACATTTTTCACATATGCATATTTAAAAGCTGAGAGACATGCATATTTTGAAGCTGAGAGACATTTAAAACAGGATTTTTTTTAAATTACAGAGAAATCTAGCAGATACACTCCATCTTATACAAACCGTATTGAGATCTTCAATCCGTGTCATAACACCAATTGACATTTCCCTTCTCTCAGCCTGAGTCTCCGGACATGGGTATAAGGTTGCACGGAATCTAAAGAAGAAAACAGATACTAATAAATCTGTTATTTTCTTACATGCTTCTTAATGGTTGTAAAACAGCCTGAGCATAGCGATATTAAAAATTAGTAACAAAAATAAGATATAGAAAATTGAGTCAATAATTAATAATGAAAATGCTACATTTAAGAAATTCATAAAAAAGTTATTTGAATAATCTCAAATAACATGAAAAACCAAAAAAGAATTTTTTACTTTGGGCTGTTTAAGATATGTTTCTCCATATTTCTTTTATTTTCTTTATTCATTCAATAAATCTCTACTACATCGACAGAGCTGGCTACAGTGAGAATTAGAAACATAAATTCATTTAACATGGTTTTGTTTTGTTTTTTATATAAAATGATTATGAACAGCTTTCCCATAAGTAATTAAACTTTCTGATACTTTTTTGAGGAATATGTATAATTTATCAATTATGCAAACTAGTTCAAAAATAAGAAGCACCAAATAAGTATGAAACTTACCTGTTCTTTTTCAAACACAGATGTTACAATGTTACAATTAAATATTAAAATTGGAATAAAAATTATGAAAAATAAGATACATTCTCTGACATTGACCTTTTGACTTTTTGTAAATTAATTGATTTCCTGTATCATAATTCGATGAACTTTTAGTACAAAAATAATGAAGAAGAGTTTAATTCAGTTTATTGTTTTAAAAATGTCACCACACATGAAATTTACAAAATTGTATATAAGTATACTGGAAACTTTTAGAACTTGTTTATTTGTAAGTTTGTATGTCATGCAATAGCTACAAACTGTCAAATGTGTTAAAAAATACATAAGTGCTATCCAATTATGTCATTGGCAAATTGAAAAAAAAAAAGCTTCTGAGATATTTTTAAAATATCCAAAATCAAATTTTTGGTTTAAGAGTGACCTTTTTTAAGAACTAAAACAAATGAATGCCTTTTTCATTACTTTTTAACTAAAATTCATTGATTTATGACATAGAAACATAGTTAAAAATGTCTTAACCCTAAGTGACACAGGCAAAATGAACTTGCCCTATTTTGCATAGTGTCAGGCAATTACTATAAGTCAGTTGTCACTTGTTACAGAAAGAGAACTTCTATGTCACAAGCTAGAAGATAGCACAAAAATTAATTTAAATGTATGAACATCCACAACCCAATGTGATTATTAATTTTTTGAATGTTGCAAGCTTTCCAAATAAATTAATACAAGCAATTTGGTCAGATTTTTTATATGAAATAGAGGAACAGAATTTTCTTAAGAGCAATATGGATTACCAGGTATCACTCCTCAAACAAAATGTGATATACTTGGAGAATATGACAGACTGAACTAAAACAGTAAACCATATTTTATTATCAGCATTAACTAGTTAAAATTTAAAAATAAAAAAATGTTTTGTAATTATTTGAATCATTTTGAAAGTTTTAAAGACATCAAAAATAAAATATCTCAAAGCCAATTACTTACCCTTCACAAATTTTACGCACACGAGATTTTAGTTGATCACCTTGGAAGAACACAATAAACACTGATTTGTAAACATGATCTCCCTACAAAAATAAAAACAAAATGGTATAAAATAATTAGAATAAATGAAAATGTAACTAGCAATTAGGGAATTAAAAGATGTGTATTTTAAGATTTTGATAAAACCGATTTTAATAAAAAGTAAATATATATTTAAATAAATAATCAAAATTTCTTAACATTTATTTTATTTAGCATTTGATATGATTGATAAATTCAATGAATTAATTATTTAGAGTGGCCATCATTAAATATAAATAAATAAACAAATAAATAAATAAATGGCAGAATGGCTAAAAAAAACTTGCAATAAACAATTACAAGAAAAAAAGACAAGAACAGAATAAAAATAATACAAAGTAAACAAACAATATATGCAAGGCAAATTATCAACAGTAAGGCAAAACGTTCACAAACTAAGAATAGGGGTTGACACATAAGATCAAATTTAGATGAACAAACTCAGCAATCTGACTTCAAGGCAAGATAGTCTGGGACTGAGTCAGATGACACTGAAAACTGGCCAATTTTATTGGTTAGCAAAAAATCCCAGCATGCCTATAACTTCGGAAGGGAAAAGTATTTTGCAATCATTCCAAGTTGTATTGGAACCAACATTTTACATGGAGACAAGCCTGATATAACAATTGATGAGAAAAACAAATGAGAAAAATAAAACTTAATAAACCCAGAAGCATAATACACTGTCTTCAATTAGAAATCCAATTACAAATTATTGTGCAAAGTGATATGTCATACTAAAAGTTTGTAAATAATATTTACAATTTTCTGTACTCTTCTGGAACTCATTCATGTATTGAAAATGGGAGTTTTCAGCAGTGTAACAATGGCTTTCTCTAGCATAAGAACAGGCTGTTACTACTCCCCACCCCAACCAGATAAAATTCATTCTTGTGAAAAAAATTTCAGACACTGATCTTGGCTGATTACACAAGGGGAATGCTGAAAAGACCAAATAACTAAACTTTGCATCAGAATCTTTTGCTGATCATTCTATAAATTTCATTCAAGTCATAAACATCTATTTATATATAAAATTCTGTGACTTTCATTAGTCCATCATACCCTCTAAAATACATTGACTGATTAAAACCACATTTTGGGGAGAAGGGCAAACAGGTAGGGGGCTATAAAGTACAGTTGGTTTTACTAGAGAGCATAGCTTAGTACAAAAAATTTTCATCAATTTTTTGGGAAAAATTAAGTTTTATTATTTAATATACAAAATATTCTCACTATTTAAAAAGAAAAAATATAAACAATAATAAATACAGTGAAGATTTCAACATACATCAGTATGTTGCAAAAAAATTCTAGTAAGTTTAGTTTCTTTTAATGTTGATAAAGGATTTTTTGAAAACTATTTCCTTAGCATTTTCTGTGGAGGAAAAAATTCATATGTTTATAACAAAAATGTAGTATTTGTAGTTTTAGAAAATTTTGAGTATCTGAACTGAATTATGTAATTCAGTGTTTTTAAAGAAGGTACTTTTGAGACATAAAATATGTTTTATAACAAAAAAAAGTGGTTTTAGGGTGCTCATGAGCTGGCAGGGAGATTTCAGTAAACAGTTAAAATATAAAACAAAAATGAAACACTTACAGTGACTGGATCTTCAAGTGGAGGTTCAATCTCTGCCTGCTTCAGAAAGACATTGCCTCGACACACTCTCCATAACATACGCTCAAAAGCAGGAATGCGTTCTCTGTGGATAACACCAGCTAAAAACCTGGGCAGAAGAAAATTGGATTGTGTTTTGCTCTCATGTAAAAACACATATTCAAGAAAGAGTTGAAAATTCAATTATAAAATTTTAGGTCATACAATCAATTATGATTCAGGCACTAGAAATATTAATTAGTTTGCATTTAAGAAACTTAAACAATATCTTAACAATTAAGATATAAAAATGCCAAGTTGTTAAATATATTCTCCAAAAAAAATAAAAAATAATGAATGAAAAGAAGAAAAATGAAAACTGGAATTATTATATGACTTGCTACTTGGCCAACATATTCAGGTTTCAGTCATTGTATTTTATGGCTTTCTTCAGATGTTTATTGTTATACTTAACCTTCTCAGAATTTTGACCTGAACCCCTTTATATTTGAGGACTAATACTCATGAATCTTATTCATCTTTGTACTACTTGTCCATTTCTTCCACTGATTTTAAACAAAGATTGAACTAAAATCTGACAAAAAATCAAATATGTTTTAACCATAAAGCTTAGTTATCTTGAACAATCTAGAAGTGCAATTTTGGAGTGCTAAACTCAGTGAGTGAAACTGATTTAGGAATGTTTACACAGGGAGTGAACCCAAGTTAATGAACTTGTTTACTGAAAGATTCCTACATGGTATTCATCTCTATGTTAGGTTTACTGAGGAGATTATCAATACCTACCATCTGCACTAGACTCTTTCAGTTTTGTTATTACCCAATACTGTTTTCTGTTTATCATCTTTACTTCAGTCCACAAGGGTTGTTGACAATCCTTTTCTCTCCACATAAAACATACAGTTCGTGATTGTATTTCTTCCAAGAGGAGCTTAGTTTGAGAGATATCATCCTTATGTCGTAAAAACTCCAGATCCTTTGAATCTTGTCAGATATAGCTATTATATATGGAAGACAGGCTATAACAAATTTTATATTGCTGTTCTTAAATCATCTGTCAATGCTCATGAAAGCTGACATTATGCTGGCAGAGTAATTATTACCTCAAAAGGCATTTCTTGATATGCATCTATCACCACTTATAAGTTTGATCTGATGTTGTAGGCAGTAAACAATCTCTTTCTTGACACTGTATAGATGGTAGGAACAAAAGTTTAGGTATTTTCTCGTAAATGTTCACTTACGTTTCACTTTTCATTATGGACTGTATAGAAGTTCTTATTGAGTTCACATAGCCTAGCATTATTTTCACACTTCCTAGTGGGATCCAAAGTATGAAGATGTCATCTATATATTTAAACTATATGGTTAGCTTTAGTGGTAATTTTTCTATAGCCAGTTTCTCGAAATATTTTATGTTTACCATTACAGGGGACAATAGTGATCCCATAGCAAAGTTTTCCTGTTGGTATATGTCAACATCTATCAAAATAAGTGAACAACAGAGTCTCATCAGTGGGATAGAATTGTAACATCCAAGCTCACTATTTTTGATAAACTCTATAGAATTGGAAATTTTACATATGACAAAGAAATACATGTTAGTAGATTAATTATGCCTATGAGAAATCTACTCAGCAGGTGACAAACTGAGCCCTAACAATAAACTAACTATTCCTCAGTGGAATACTATTTTATGAATTTCAGAAACTATATATCACTTACTGTTAATGATGAGTCTGTAGTCAGACACAAAGTCATCTTTGTTCTTTCCCTACTTGGTTTTCAAAGTATGACCTTCTTACATTGTTATAGCTATCATCCCTAACTAGGTTAGTCAATTTTTCAGAGTATTCCAAATTTTCCATAAATACCATTATCTACTGTTAGTATGAGGATTTCAATATTACACTGCAGAGTTTTGATAGGTATTTTGTTTTTCTCTTGTGATATTTGATGAAAGAACATGGCACAAGAAGAAGAAGGCTTTCTCCAATCACTGTTTCATTTTCCATCAACACTCATCAACTTGAGCTTTATAGATTTTCAAACCACCCTTTCTCAGTTGGGGTCATTATATCTAGGAATCAGATTTACTTGGTGGTAATTGCAAATTTGAGAATTTTGCTCAGTTCTCCTTCTTAAGAGATACTTACAACACATACCTGAAGGCTGTAGGCATGCAATGGCCAAAACATGAATATGCTGGTCTGGATAGCAAGGTATTAAATAATGATAACTTCTCATCTTAAAAATTCTAACTTGCAATGAAAGAAGTCAAATAGTTTTCACCATTAGACAATTTTTAAAAATAAAAAATAAAAATCATATACTTGTAAGTTATGAGTATTTGATTAAAAGATAAGAAAAAGCTTTATTTTTTATAATATTTTGATATTTATTCACAACAATAAAATGCCTATTTTCTAAGTTACTTTTATTCGTTATTAATTTATACACAGGTACAATAACCCTTTCACACAATCAAAAATAGATGCTACAACATGATTAGACAGGCCATATATATCAAAGTAGTTAGACAGAAATTATAAATTTTAAGTTCATTAAACAGATCTCAAGTAAATAAATTAATATACTTTTGATTATTTTGTGACTGATTATTAAGTCTTAACATGATCTAGTGGTAATTATTTACTATTTGATAAATAGTTAAAACAAAATTTATTTCTAACTTAGGTGGAAAATATAATGTAATAATGCATACAATATTAAAAGCTAAAGAATGAACTAATTATATTAGTTTATTATCCGCTTACTAAAAAAACAACAAAAATTTCTTGATGCAAATTTGACATTTCCATTTTATACATTAAGTTATCTCCCTTTAAAGAAACGGATCAAACTTTTGATTTAGTTTAAAGAATTAACTAAATTTTTACTACTAATTCTAAAATCTCATATTTTCATACTCAGAATATATAATTTTCACTACAGTTATCTAAAGAGTTAAAAAAATTAATAATATTGTTTTATATGCCAATTAAATATAATCTAAGCTAATTAAAAAAAAAACCTTCAAACTTGTTCATTATATTTTTTTCATCATATCTAGAATGATGCAAAATAAAATGTTAAATAAATTCCCATAAATAGTAATGCATTGACTTGAGAATCTAGAAACAGCATTGTTTCTTTTCACATTAAAAAAGACTACCATTTGTTTTTGCCACCACAAAATAATGGGGAGGGATGAAGAAAAATTTTATTTGTTCAATTCAAGCAAGTTGTTTTATTCTTTATTAAAGTTCCAATAAATATTTTTTTCAGAAAGACAAAGCACAAATTGCAGTATAAAGGATTTTACAATTAAAATAATAAAATAGTTTATTTTCTCTAAGTTAAGTTGTAGGATGATATTAGAAGCAGATAAATAAATTAATAAGTGTTAAAGGAAGTTTTGTTTTTTCAGTTAAAATTCGTTTTCTCCTGCTCATTGAGAAAAGTGATATTGTCAATAAAAGCTTTTATTTTCTTTCAAATTTTATTTAATATATTATTATTAAATACTATAATTTTCTACCTTATTCCCTATAATAGCTAAAAAAATTCAATCATGTACATATAAATAACACTGAATAAATCAGGAAAACATCAATTCTAATTACAAAGTGGATTTATGATGTGCAACAACAAATAAAAAAGTCAATAGAGCAGAAAAAATTCAGAATCACGCAAATATTTATGGATAATTACTAAATGTTAAATCAATATTATGATCTATTTTCATATTAGGTCTATAGTCTTCATAAAATTAAAATTTAAACATTTTTCCACTTAAAAATATGAAGAAATATTAAACAAAAAAAAAATTAACAATTATCAACTGTCAACTAAAGGTGATATGACAAAATAATGCTTTTACATTAAAATACAGGTGAAAAAAATAACATTACTGAATAAAAATTTTAATCTAGGACAAAATTATAATGGTTTTAATGCACATTAACTTAAAAGTTAAAATATATTTGTATAGAACAAGTAATATTTTTTACAAGTTAAAAGGTTAAAAATGTATGCTAAGTTTTATTTGTATAGCAGAAGCAATTTCTTTACTATTTTAGCTAGATACATAAAATTTTATAGAAGAAAAATTAATCACTAATAATTACACATTGAAATAATAAATGAATATTATTGATTATTGTAGAGAAATGAACAAAAGGTTAAATATTACTGGTTATATTTCAAACACATGCAAAACAATCCTACAGATAACAGTTCATGGGTCACTCTGAAAGTAATGCCTCCTATTTCATTATGTTGGTAGCCTAGGAATAAAGATTAAACTTTTGTAACAATAACTTATAATTTCTTTTGCATTGTTACAGATAGCAGTTGAGCTGCTGTTTAGTGGATATGAGCACAGTTAGGCAGTGTGTAGTACATTCTAAGATCACTGATGTAAAAAAAAAAGTAAGTTACCTCTGCTGGAACAGATTTTTATAAGCATGGTATCACCAGTGAAAATAGCTAAGCAGAAGTGGCCATGTGAAAAAAAAATGTGCTTCATCCAAGATGCTATTGTGTGTCCTGTATGCTTTTTTTATGAATAAATAAGAGGCATTATTACTTTCAAAGCATCCAATAAAATTTTTTGCTATTCATTTTCAATGAGCATACTCTGGTTAAAAATAAAACATTAAGATGTTCAAATACGTTGAGAAGTTAGGTTTGATTTAGTAAAATCACACTGAATCAGGTTAAGTTTATCACTTATACTATTGATTAACAGGTTATATAATATTGGGTTGGCCCAAAAAGTTCATTGTTTTTGTTGTTAAATGGCAGTAAGAAGGTGCTGTTTAAAAAAAAAAACAAAAAAAAAAACTCATATTGAAAAAGAACATTTTGATTGTATGTTGAAGTCAACATTGATATCAGTAAAAAGAAAAATTAAATATACTATCAAGATTGGTGTATCTTTTTTTAATTTTTTTTTAAGAAAATAAGCAATATTTTAGTCATATACTTATATTTTCATATACTGTATCTCCTCAGGACATAGGCAATCATGGCCCTCAACTTTCTGTACCTTGTAGTTCTTAATAAATTGTCTTATTTCTCCTGAACCCTCACAAGAGTTAACTATTAGCCAATGAGTGGTTTACTGTGGTTAATATCTCTGTGGTGTAAGTGGAGCTATGATTCTCATCATTTTAGATGGCAGAAGTTGCTCAGCCCTGGGGATTCCAACCATGTGGCAGCACCTTCTTTATTGCACTAAAGGTTGGGTTGGTGTAATATTGAGGCAAGCATGACAATGGTCATGAGAGTTGGGCAAAAATTAATTTTCGTCTCTGGCCCATATGCATAAAATATCTGTCCTATGACTATCAGATTTTTAAAGAAAGTAAAAATGCAACTCAAGTATAAAAAAGATTTCTAGAATTTATGGTGATTACTTGCTGAACAATGCTCTTGTTTGGATATCTAAGTTGTGTTTGATAATGATCAAATGAAGATATTACTTGAAAATGATCATTATTATTCAGTATGTGAAACAGCCAATATATTTGAAACATCCAAATCAAACGATGAACCACCACTAACCTTAACTAAGGCTATTCACTATCCAAAGAAGGTGATAGTGTATAAATAGTAGGATTTGAAAAAATTCCTCTACTATGAGCTTCTTCCAGAACAATCAAGTGATTGATTTAAACAAGTACTGCTTCTAATTAGACAAATTGAATGCAAAAGTTAACAAAAAGGTGTAGTATTCCATCAGGATAATGCTAAACTGTATGTTTCTTTGATGGACAAGCCAAATTTTACCGTAAGGCTGAAAAGCTTTCCTTTATCTTATATATTCAATAAGTTTTACACCTTCAGGTTACCATTTATTCTAGTGTTTACAGAATTCTCTTAATGAATAAATTTCAATTCCCCAGAAGACTGCAAAAGGCACCTACAGTAGTTCTTTACTAAGAAAGTTAACAAGTTGTGGGAGGAGAGAAGTTGGCTTTAAGATAGCAGAAGATGATGGAACTAAATGGTAAATATGTTGTTCAATCAAAAAAATAAATAAATAAATGAACATTGAATCATTAAATAAGAATAAGTAAAACTTTTTCAGTCACCCAATAATAGATGAAAAATTATCTTGATTAATACCAGAAATACTTTTTAGTGTATCATTAGTACATTAATTGGTTTAATAATCAAAAGGTAATTATTTTTTAAACCTATATCTTACTTTAAAAAAATAAACATTGTTACTTTAACTGTAGAGCAATATTTTATATTCCTCAGATCAAATTCTAAGTGCATAAAAATATATTGTAAAGAGATTTCCTTTTATGATTAACAGGGCTTAATCTTGTTTTTTTTTCTTTTTTTTTTTTGTACTAATTAATTCACTTGTTTCTTTAAAATTTGTTATTCTCTTTCCTCTAATAAGTGTATATGTTATGAGTTACAGTATTTTTACATAAAATGCATTATTCTGAAAACACTTTATATAATTAAATTCTGCACATCATTAAAATTACACAAAAAATATAAAATTATTTTACTACTGACATCAACATTTAATGTAGATATGTATGAGAGAAAGACATACTGATAGGTTTTCAGCAGCAAGTATTTTGGAGTAATAAACGAAGATTTAAAATTTGTTAAGTTAACTAAAACAGTAACAAAATCAAATTATATTTGTATACCAAACAGGGTTTGATATCTCAACAGTCAATATCAAATCCAAAACATGAACATCTTTTCAAACTGATGCCTTCACATCTTGTTTTTCAATATATCTTTATTAGCAAGCTATCCCATTACCTTCAAGTAACATTGTACAATCAGAAGTATTTTTCTTTATATTTACTAAGCTTAGCATACCATAATTAGAAAATGGAAGAAGAAAAGATGTTTCAGCGGAGAAGACTTGCCTGCCTGTAATATCAGAACTCAAAATCCGAACAAAACAGACATTTGGCACCAATCGGAAACAACCAGTTTTTTTTTTAATTTTTCAATTACTAATCTAGTTGCATCAGTGAATAAAAACAATCAGAAGTTATCAACTAAACTATATGAATGTAAAGAAATATCTTGGACATACTTCTAAGATAACCTAATTTCAGAAATACAGATGTAAGTCCAACAGAATGTAGACTCTAATCTTCAGCAAAAAACAATTTAGTAGCGAGAAAGAAAATATGGTAGGAAAAACAATTCCTTTTGTTTTAATATAAAAGAGAGCCATTTTCATATCCATGTTTAAAATGACATACTAATTCTCTTGTTTGTAAAAAGAAGAATTGTGTATATAGTCACGAAAAGAACATACAAATATCAGAAACATAGAACAAGGCAACAAGAAACCCTTATTTAATCTTGCAGGATGGACATAAAAAAGGGCATTAAAAAATATGCTACCAAAATCCTTTTTCAAAAAATAAGGATTAAATGAATAGTATTTTTTTTCAGCTATAGATTAAGTTGCAAGATTGTGTTTTTTTTACCTCAGAAGATTAGCTAATTTAAAAGGATAACTAAATTCAATATCCCTACCAACCAGCATGGCAGGATAAAGCTTAGTGCTCCCTATATCTGACAGATTCCTTTCAGAGGGATGTTTGGACTGTAGTGGTTACACAAAAATGGCTGATAGGATGAAAAAAAAAAAAATTAGTACCTTAGTAAAATTTTACAGTGAAACAGTATCATGGTAAGTATAAACTATAAAATATTTGCCCAAAGTCAAGATGGCCGACCCAAGGTTTTGACTGTTAATGTTATGTTAATAGGATAACTAATGTCCTTACCAAAGCAAATTTGTCTGCTTAGTAGCTCTAATAAAAAAAAATTAGTTGAAGAAAAAAAAAAGAAAAAAGAAAAAAGAAAAAAAGAAACTAATCTAACTTTTTGTTTTTAAAAGGAAAGATTTGATTAAAAAAAGCTAATACACAAGTATCAAGTTCACACATAACTGTTATATAATTATTGACATTAGACATGGGGTTGAGTCCTTTTGGGTTTTTTTGTTTTGTTTTGTTTTTAAAGCCAAAAGAAAGATAGCTATAATCATTAAAGTTAATCAAAGAAATAAATAGGTTAAAATTTAAACTTGACATTGTAGAAAAATACTAGCATTTTTCTGAGAATTTCTTTTAATTAAAAAATATTTTTAAAATAGTAATTTGAAATGTTGGCATGTAAGGAAAACATGCTTGCAAAGATAGTTCCATTTATTTATTTAGAAAAAAGTATTAATGTATATACATTTGAAATTATTTTCCGGCATCAAGGACACTGACCTTAAGAATGAACCTTAATTCTGACTTACAAAATTAACAAAAATAGAATTAACAAAAAGTAAAATAAAAATAATAACCTTCATTTTGTAAGGTTAACAGACTAACTTTAAGCTAATTTTGGATACAATATTCAATACTGTGAAATACAATAGTGATCCCTATTTTTCTGCAATCTTTATCTTAGGCAAGCATTAAAAAGCTTTCTCCTATTAATGTACAATAATTAAACTAAATTTTATATAAATCATTTTTGTATTTTTTTCATATACAAAAAAAAAAAAAAAATTAAAAGAAAAAGATCTATAGACAGATTTTCTTCATATTTTACAAAAACAATTTTTACATTATATAGATAGGAGATAAAATTTTCAACATAGACCAGTTTTTACAAGCAATCATAACTTCAAGATTAAACATGCTACTGTATACTTTGAATCATGTATAAATTTATAGAGTATTTCTTAATTCTTTTGAAAAACTAGAATGCATAGATTAAAATACAACTTTTCAACAGGTTTTAGTAAGATTAATACTCTAAAAAGATTTTTTCTTGGTATTGTGTTAAATTTATAATTCAGTAATAGTAATTATGTTTTTTTTTACTTTTTAAATGAAAAACTGTCACTAGTTCATTTTTTGCTTAAACTTATTTTAGTTACTTTTTATTGCAATGATTAGGCCATAGATATCATGTGATTGTAGTTATTCAAAAACCATAGTGCTTATTCCTTTTTTTTTTTTTTTTTTTCACCCACCACCAGACATTTTGCCATTATATTACTACACCAATGGTAATATTTTAATGCTTTGTGTAAGAAATTAAAAACATGACTACTAATACTTGTGTGTGTGTGTGTGTGTGTGTGTGTGTGTGTATACAGTTGTGTATTTAGGCAGGAAATTTTCTTTTAAACATGTCAGATTAAATAAATTGTAAACATTGTGTTTGCTTATTTTTAATAAAATCCGTTCATACTCACAGATAATCTTTTGCATATTAAAATTGAAAGATGTAAGAAATGAGCTGTAACATTGACAGATGATTTCATTATTCATTTCTTGATGTTCCCAAGTACTTTCAATCTCCTGAGATCCTCTTCTGGGGTGTGAGTTGTGGTAACAAAAAATAACCGCAAAACTGTGTTGCTAAAAATTACTGTAAATTTTCTTCAAATATAACAGTTGACAAATTACTTAGCATTCATTAGAACATGACAATTATCCAAAATGGAATTTTTTTTATGTTGTAATGTCATGGTCATGCACAGGTTAAAGCATGGAAAAACTGTTCTTTCTATAAACATTTTAGAACATTACTACAGTATTCATAGCTGATTCTATTAATTGACAGCTTAAGATTTTTAATGAATATTGTCTCAAGGATCTGTAGTTTGCTTTTGTTGTTTTCTTGGTGTAGGATAGTTGTGTTATAACTATACTACAATGTCTGCAATTTATTTAATCTGACATATAAAATCCCAATATGTGATTGATGAAAACAAAGTTTAGGTATATGATTATATTTGAATGTCTGCAGTCAGTGGTCTAATCCACAAAGCAATTGTTGCATTAAAATAGGCTTCCTAAAAGAAAAAGGATACAAATTAGATTTTTGCTAGAGTTTTATTCCTTATTTCTAATTAATGTTGCTTACTACGAACATAGAATGATATTCTGAGAATTGCAATAAACAAATGAAAAGATGAAAGAAATATTAATTGAAAAATAAATGATAAAAAACATAAATGGTTAACCAGTTAATTTGCTTCTTTATAATTGTAAATTGTTAAAAAGATTTACTTTTAATATGGTTACAAAACAGGAAACAAAGTCATTAAAGAATTTACATTTTTAAATATTGATTTCAATAATTTAAACATTGAAATAAAATGAAATTAATTTTTTTTTTTGGCATTACATATCACAAGTACAGAACTAGTCTGAGTATTTATGAGGGTTTTATGAAATTATTTAAGTTACAACTCAAAGAGTATCTATTTTCTTCATCAGAACATTTTATTAAGAGTTTCAATTAGTGATCACACTAAAAGATATTCACCATTAGAAATGTTAATTGTGTCTAATGATAAATCAAAACAAACTATAAATAATTTATTTCAAATGTTTTCTGTTTCTTTACTTTTATGTTATTTTATAGAGAACAAAATTAAATTTGAAATACAAGTGGATACTGATAAAAGTGGTCAGATTTTGGAAATGGGTCTGTTGAGAAATTTTTCAGCATTTCCATATTAATCAACTTAATTATTAAACTATACATATTATAAAATTTTATATATTTATATATAAAATTATACATATTATAAAATTTTATTTATTTATGTAAAAATTTTCTACAACACTTTCATCATTCAAACAAAAAAAAGTAAAATTAAGATGAGATTGTTAGTAGGAATAAGTGATGGTATTTCAAATGTGAATTCAACTCATGGCACTCAAGAATCACTTTCTTGAATCACATGCTTTCATGATTGAAACATATATAAAAAGATGAACCAGTCAAAATACTGTGAATGGATGAATTAACCAATAAAAATTTAATGTTATTAAGACAATGTTGTAATTATCAAGTCTTTTTAACAAAGGAAATTTCTATTAAAGATTTTCATTTTAGGAAAAGCTATTTCAGAACCAAGCAAAATCATAAAAATACAACAACTTACATAAAAAGTATTTTTCTCAATTTCATTAACAAAAGCAGAAAAATAAATCTTTCAAATTTAAATACTAAACTATAAGTTTCAGATTTCTTTTACTTTTTCAAACAAAAAATTTTAAATGGTTAGAATGGCTTTTTAGTTAAGTTTGCAGGCTTTTTATATTAGCTAAACTTATTTGTGGTGCAGGATGTGCATTGTGATGCAGTGGATATCAACTCGAAACAAGAAATTGAGGAGCTGAGTTTGAATTCCAAATGAATTCATCGCATTCACTGACACGCAAATACCCTTGAGAAAGGTATTAATCCATCTCTTCCCCCCAATTATGGGTTAAATAACAGGACAGATTGGGTTCTACAGCCTTGGCTGGCAACCAGCCTACCACAGAAAGTAATGGCAACCTACTGTGAGAGAATCTTCTGCCCAGTCAGTCATGTCTTGAAAGAGAAATGATCACCCAAGCATGTATCACATATGGCACTTAACTGACTGAAACTTACGAAAATCAACTTTTCCAAGACTCAAATTTCAGGTTATCTACTATAAATGTTTCATAAAAATAAACATGCAATGCTTTTCGATCAAATCTATTTACACTAGGCATGCCTTACATATATGTCGATAACAAGTATAGTTATAAAGTCCAGACATAATTGTTACATAATTATCAGCATCAGTGATGGGTTTGAGTTTTTTTTTTTTTTTTTAAGCAAGCCATTTTAAAAATGACAGCATGGGACTTAAGCCTATGACTGGCAACTAATGTCATATCATGCAAGTTTTTCAACATTCACTATCCACAATAAATTTGTTTACTTGTCAAATTTAACTACATGCATATTATATAATAGGCATACATACACACATGAAATATTTGTATTAAGTTGAATTTATCAAATTTATCTATTCATTTTAACAAAAAGTAGTAAGATCTTATATAAAAACCAAGTCATATAAAATCAAGTGAAACATGCCTGCAATTCAAACCTCTTCAAATCAGCACATGCTAACATATAGCTGCTCAAATATTCCAGTAAAATTAGCTTTAAAGTACTAATTTTTAACATTTATAATTATTTATTTCTTTTATTTAAATAATATTGTGTGAAATTCTTAAAGACAAAAGAAATTTTAAAATCTATTACCACCTTGATTTTTTTCTTAAGTTCACCCAATGGTTTTATAAACAGCTTTTCAGTCTTTTTGATATTTTAAAAATAATATTAGAGGGTTTTTTCTTTTCAACTAAATGTAAGATTTTCTTTAAATCTTTGTTACATTTTAAATGGATGGTTATTACTTAAGTTTTTTAAATTTTTACATTTTAACTGATAAGTTTAATTTGTCACATATTTTTATTAATATGGAGTGTTCAAAAATTTAAAAAAAGAAAAAAAAGAAAGAAGACATCAATTGGTAAAGGAATGAAGCTAGAACAAGACAAATTCAAATTTTTTTAAATATTCAAAGAAATTTAAATGAAACAGACATAATTCATCATTTTGATTAAACAAATTAATATTTTAAAACAATTCTGGAATCTCATCAAAATTATCTAATGTTCAGCTGATAAGAAATACCAGAATAGTATTCAGTAAGTTATAAAAAAGTGGGATTATCTATAAAAATTGTTAAATATTAAACCTTACAAAGAAGCTACAGCTGAAAGTTAATGATACATGGTACTAAGTTTTTTTAAAAGTTTTATTATCATTGTTTCTATTATACTAATTCTTCTACTTTCTTTGTTATTGGTGACATTATGTTTTAAAAAATTAAAAAACTCCCCTCACCATCTTTCTCTATATCAGTAACATCAACAAAAGAATATTTAGTACCCAAAAACTGTTAATAATCACATTCTTTCTTTTAATCTTTTGTGGTTTGGCTTAGGTGTCAGTCTCATTTTGTTCATCTTTATCTAAAATATTAATTTTTGCTTTGATTTCTGTATAAACATAGGAAAGCTTTATAGATAAAAAAAATGGATAAGTAAAAAAACATTTAGTAAAAAGAGAAAACAAAACAGAAATAGCATCATGTTTTATCTTTATTACTTTTATAGCTTAGTATAAATTTTCATAACCATAATCAGATATTGATAAAATAAAATAATAGCATAGAAATTAAGTAACATTCCATGTGTTCTTGCGGGTGGGGGATCCTTTACTATTAAAAACAAATTTATTTTAAACTCTATATTTGTTTTTTATGATAAATAAATGAAACTATCAAACAAAGAAAGTGCTTCTGTTAATTTTTGTTAGTATAATTTTTATATATAAGTTTGTTATTTGTTAAGGTTTAGCAAGCAAATCATAAATAAAATATTGTTAATATGGGATGAATTGGCCAGACCAATTTCACAAAATTTGTATTTTCATTGAATTACAGAGTTTGAGAAATGAGTCAAGCTGAGAATATATAAGCATTCCCTCATAAAAAAATATTAATATAACATTTAATTAAAATCGTTCTCAGAATTAAATTACATACAAAAAGTAGAATAAGACAACTACTTTGGTTATACTATTAAGTACAGTAGAAATACAAAACCAGATAAAAATGCATAATTTTCCTAGAATTTTAGAAAATAATGCCTATAGTGAAATATATTCCTTCACTGTTTATCATATTGTGCTACAGGAAACAGTGAACAACTGCATTGATTAAAGTTTAAGTTAATAATGAAAGTTAATCTTAAGCATTTTACAAACAGTAAATAAAATCAAATTTGCTGCTTTTATGCTAACTAGAATTGGTTGTCTAGAGTTTAATGGAAATACTAAAATATCATTCTTAACTTATCCCTAATAAGCAGTAGACAAAATGTGATTAAAAATAGAAACATAAAATGCATATTGCAATACTGAATTATTCAGACATTAATCCAAAAAGATCTTAAAATAGTTCCTTAAAAGATAATATTTTAAATGAGTTTAGTTTGACAAGTCATGTAATGTCAATATATTTTAAAAATTTGCAAATCACTAACAATTAGTAAGCCTTAAATTACAAAATATAAATATTAACAGTGTAAATGAATAAGTGGGGGATATTTTGATCTATCTACCAAACAAACACAGGCAGGCAGACAAACACATACAGAACATATGAAGGTGACATACCCCAGGGGAGACTGCTGGCGTTCCTGATACTTTGCAAGATGGTCACCCACTAATGCCTGGTCAGCATCATCAATCAATGAGTCAGACTAAGCAAACGAAGAAACCAACATCAGTTTTCTTCTCATTCAATGTTTTTATTTTTTTTCAAAATCAAAAACAAATAAATGAATCACTCATCACATAACTGATGTTCTATACTACAGCAATGGACAACTACATTTTCATTTAAAAGAAACAAAAATTATGATACACACTCACACAACACTAAGCAGGACTTAAACTGATCATAGCAAAGAACACGATGACCCTTTTGTTTAAAAGTAATGATGATAGGTCTGAACAAATGAATAACAATAGCAAGTGGTTGGGAATGGCTGGTGCTGGCATTGGTAAAAGTTGAGGTCAGGTGTGAAATGAACAAAATTGTACACAGGTGCAAGACAGCAAAATACAGGTGTTAGTTAATCATTCAAGCAAATGAAAGGAAAGCCAAAAAGCAGCAGAAATATGAAAAATGTAAAGATGTTATATATTTATATAAAAATAAACAGTTCTTATTTCTAATACAATCATCATCATTGGTGTTGACAAAAGCAGAAAATGACATCTAAATACACAGATAAGTGCAAGTGTATGTATCTAAACACAAAAACTGATTATGCAGACAAATTACAGTGAATAAATTAAATATCTAGAACTGGTTACCATAATTCACAAAACAATATTAAAAAAAAAAAAAGAAAAACATTTGTTCAAGCAGGTTTTTTTTTAATCATATACAAATAAAAAAAAAAATTCCAACAAAATCATTTAGTTTTTTAAAAGTTTGATTTTAAAATGCTTATGCTGAAAATAAAGTTAAAAAAAAAATAATTAAAAATAAGAGGAAGAAAGATAAAAAAAAACAAAAAGAAAAGAAAAGTGTACTATTTTATAAATCATAAATACTCAAAAAAAGTACAGGTCTAAGTCATTTCTACTCAACTATTTGTCAATACAATCAATTTTCTCTAGAATACCTTTCCAGAATTATAAATATCAAGACTCAAAAAATATTACAACATTATAACAATTAATTTTTAAAACATAGAGAAAGTTTATTTTTCTTTTACTTTTTTGGACAAATGATATAACAATTATTCATTCCTATCTATTATAGTTAATAATAAATTAAGCTATGTATTTGCTAACATTTTCTTAAATCTAAATATCTTTCTTTTTTTATAATGATATTCACCCTGTACAAGGCTCAACCAAAATCCACTCAAGGTAGAGTGTTATGGAGTTAGAGGTATGGTTTATGAATATATGCAGAGAAGATAACGGTTAACCAGATAAATATTATAGTGATCGAAGATGTCTTCTCTTGGGAATCAGTTCCACAAAACAGTAGTATGTAGGAAGAAAATGCCTGAGTGGAACTTACAGCTCACCAATGAAATATAGCATATAGGATTTATGATTCAAGTGGTAAGCTTAGGATTTGTAAATAGGAACTAATACCTAAACAATGAGAGAAATTTTCACTTTATAAGATGTATGCACATCAAAGATACAACTGTTTTACAAAAATGATTTTGAAATTGCATAAAGAAAGAAAAATATTTTCTGTATGCAGATATACAATACGTAAACAGTTAAGTATCTCTCCACCAAACCAGAAAATGTATTATTGCTGACAGTGAAATGAACATCTTATTACTCTATTCAATAATGCCAACATATTACATTTGGTTATTTTACTCTTAAGCAATTTTCACGATTAGAAATATTTTGACAATTATAAAAAAATTGTAAAAACTCTACCTAATCATGACAGCTTTAGATACACAAAACTAAACTAAATAAGATATGTGTGTGTGTGTGTGTCAACTAATTAATTCTCAATTTAAATATTAAAGAATGAATTACTTAAAACAGGCTTGAAGCAAGAAAATGTGACTGATAAAAAATTAGTTAAAATATTTAAGTTACTTTATAATAAGATGCACTTCCCTTTTGAGATAAACTTAACTTTATACCAAGTCAATTTGTATTCTTGTAAATTTCAGTGCTCAATGGTATAAATGCCTGCACATAAAAAGCTGTAGTAAAAAATCATATATGTCTTGTTTAGTTATCCATGGCAGAGTTTACAAAAACTAACATGATTAACATTGTCACAGACAGCTGAAATAAAGATCTTTCCAATCATTCTGCTGAAAGCAGCCAGTAAGAATGATAACTACTAGAACAGCCTTATTTTTCTATCATTGTAGTTAACCAAGGAAAAGTCTATGGTCAAGAGAGGTAACAAAAAGGCTATACATTTAGCAAAAATTGGGTTCATGTCTTTTAAAGGGTCAACATAAAAAAGATCAACCAGGAATAAAATATTATAAAAGCTGGCTAGTTTCATTTTCCAAGTTGCTATTAACAGCATTAATTTGAGCAACTTATTTGTAAATGAAAGTATTTTGAAAAATCATTGACTTGTAAATAATCCTGTATAAATATTTAAATATAAACAGAATTTAAACATATTTGATCTAAGTAGAGTTAGAGAAATTACAAAAGATTAAAATAAAGGAATTACCATTTTATTCACAATATTTCATCTCCTATCTATAAATTTTATAATTTTTACGAAGTTACAAATCAAACTTGTAATACTCTTGAAAATGAATAATTACATAGATATATACTTACATGTATATTTAATTTAGATACCACCATTAATTTTTCAATACCTAATGCTTAGAATAAATTTTGAAAAATAAAAAACATTCTTGAAGCTTTCTTTTTAGTTTTAATTGAAAGCTAAATTATCAAATTTATTATTTCCAGTAAGCAAAATACTCTGGTGTATTTCAAATAGAAATTATATTGATTGGAATCAATTTTTTTTTATTGCTTTCTATAAAATAATTAAAATTACTTATTCTACAGAGACTTTATCTGTTAAAACATAATTTAAGAAAATGATGGATGAGCCCCTTTTTATTATATAATTTTTCAACACTTAGTAATCTTTAAAAAAATATGTTGAAAAATATTCTCCATAATCTAATTTGAGGAATGTTGACTTTAATTTTACTATAGTCATCCCACTTATTTGCTGATAATGCCATGTATGAATGAGCACATTTTAAAAAAATGGACACATTATATAAATTTTATATTGATAAGAAAATAAAAAATTATATTAAAAATCTTGGTGCAAAATGATTTGTATTAAGCTTTCCAATTTTTGATTAGTAAATATAGTTTTCACTTAATAACAATATCACCTAACCAAATGAAAGTAATGCAGAATTCTAAAAGATTTATATATTATAAATTATTATAATTAAAATTTTGAAAAATGAAAAAAATCTTGTAAAAATTCATTATTCATCAAAAAACAAAAAAATTTTAAGACAATAGGGTCCTTAAATAAATCTTATTTATAAAAGCAATTAAAAGTTTTTCTAATTAAATAATATCAAAGTTTTATTGCATTTTTTATTTTACAATTTGGAGTAGATTTTTTAGTAATGAGTAGTAATTTAAAAAAAAAAAAAAATTCAGGATTTGCATTCTTCAAGGAGTCCTGCTTTTAACTAGTGAAAATTTAATTTATCAAAATTCCATGAATTAATTAAATGGGTGGTAACATGTACATAAAAGAAAAAAAAAAAAGATTTTACCAAGATTTTCTAAAAAGAAAAAAAAATTTAAAAGTAATTTCATCCATTTGCAAATAAGTCCTGAAAGTTTCATTAAAATTCAACAATTACTTGATTTTTACAAGAATTTCCAAATCAATGTGTTTTTCACCAGAAAGAAAAAAAAAACAAAAACGCACAAAAACACTAATTGTAAATATTACATTGCCTGCTGATGCAAAAAGGATAAGATTTTTAACCAAAATTTCAAACATGCTCGAAGAGCATTAAAAAATTTTATAAAAAAATACTTTGATCTTTCCTCATCATAATGACAAACATTTTGACAATAAAACTATTTTTTTAAGTTTGGGGCTTTTTTCATGCAATGCTGTTTTTTCAGCAAAAAAGTGGGGGTATCTAATTCTATACACATGCTATTTATAGCTAAAATTTATTCACTAATCTAAGCTTAGTAGAAGGTACTTAATAAGAACAAAACTGTTTACAAAAATTAACTTGCTAACCCATGTTCCACAACACTTTATAGGAGTTACCAATAGATTTTCAAGTAAATAGTTTAAAAGATATTTATTCAAATAAATGCACAATAAAATGTATTGCAATCTAAGTAGTTCCCCATAAGAGCTGATAAAGTTTTCAAGAAGAAAAATAATAAAGAAAATAATAATAAAGAAAAATAATAGAAGCCATATTTCAATCTAGAATGCATATGTGTAAATGTTAAAATATCAAGTTTTGACAGCGCTATGGACACTTTAAATAAAAATAAGCCTTCCTTGACATTCTAAAAAATAAGCTAATGAGAAAATTGTTTAGTACATTGTATAGCTTTTAATTATAAAATGCTTTAAGTTCACTGATAATAGACATTGTCACTGACTTTGAAAGAATAACATCCTCGATCAAAAATTCTACTTAAAATTAATTACTTTATACCATGAAAAAGAAAAAATTGATACTAACCTCATATAAAATTTATTTCAATCTAATCTGTAAAAATGCTTATATAGGAAAAAATTCAGTTGTTAAAAACATTTTTTAAAGTGAAATAAATCGAATACAACTGCATTTAAAACGTTTCTGTAATTCAACTAATTAATGAAATTTTTGTATGTATTACATCAGTAACTGAATGTATTGCCTTCCATGCAAAAAATAAATAAAAAGAAGGGGATTATGAGTAGAAATGTTTTCTTTAAATGTTAATAGCTCACACTGATGAAGCATTAACATGTTACTTTATCATATATTTTATATGCTTTGATTTTCTGGTGAATTAAAATCAGTTTAGCTAATGATAATTAAAAATTAACATAATAAATGCTAAAACTGTAAAATAATCACTTTGTTGATATTTTAGTTTTATTTGTTAAAATATATTGCATATATAATATTTTTAAAAAAATAATATTTTCAAAATTTTCTTGAATTAAAAAAAATTTATTTTTCTGCTGCAGATCATATCTGAAGCGTTAATAACTTAATGAAGAATAATCATTAACTGATGTAGTTTTAATACAAAGTAACACAGCATGAATTTTGCATCTGTGAATGATCTATTATGCAATAATCACATTTTCCCCCCTTGGCTTCTAAAATGTCTCTTGAATGTTTGTAAATAGTTTAGATCCATTATTCAGTCATCATAAGTATATAGAATTTTATGTTTGTTTGCACTCATTTTATGTAATGTATGAATTATCTCCCTCTCTAATCACCTATATAAAAAATAAAAATAAAAAAACTTGATAGCACCTAAATAAAATAAATAGTAACAGTGTAACTGTAACGGAAATAGAAAACAAAAATATGTGCCAACACTAAGTTCAATCACAGATCAGGTGGGAACAGTCCAGCAGGCAACAGAGTAACAAAAACAGAGTCAAAATCCAACCTTCTCCTTACAACAGTGAAAAATCGCACTTTTGCTCAGCAAGCTCAAAAAAATTCTAACCCCAGTAAAAATTTGAAAACTCATTTGGAAAGCATAGGAAAAAAATGGTTAAAATAATTTAACAAAGTAGAAAATATCCTCTATTTCTCTAGTCTTCCTAGTCAAAATGGGAAACAGGATAGAAAAGAATACAAGGAAGGAAATATCATAAAATTGATATAATTTAGCTAAATTATGCATGCAGTAGATCAAATAATTTCATAATTTTAATCACTAATGTAAACATGAACAGAAATGTTGAAGATGGAAAATTTTTAATTATAAAACTATCCTAATAGGAATAAAACTTAATTTATTTGCTAAGGAATCATTTCAATATATCTAAGAGTTTTGATAGCATTTTAATGAAATACTCAATATTTTAATTGTACATTTATCCTAAAGTACAATTTATTTAGATTGATCATCTTTATCAGGTAGAAATACTCTAGAAAAATACATATAGAAAAATATATAAAGTTAAGATTACTGTTTAAATGTTTATTACTTACTATTCTTTCCCAATTGTCATCAGATCATGTGAGAAGTCATGTGTAACCAACACTACATCAACTGATGAGAAAATCATATTAAAAGGAGGTGGGGAACAACAAAAGAAAGTCTCATACAATAAAATACTACAGCTCCTTCTTGAAACAATTTCTTTATAATATAAAATAGTTAATGTAAATGTGCAATAGCTTAATGTCAAAGCATATAACCAGCAATAGTTGTCCATAGTTCAATTTCTAATACCATACAGGATAATGGTCATTCACTCACAAAATAAAATGTTTTATTTTTTAACTTTCCACTCAGTATCATATTTTTAAACTATGAGATCAAAATGATATAATCTAAATACTCTGTACTTAGTGACATATGCTGAAAATATAATGGCTGGCCAATTGTATCCAAGGATACCTCTCTACTAGGGAGGCTAGCTAATCCCAGTTGCAAATGCCTGCTCAGGCACATTTGTGTTTGTTCAACACCCACAGAGCCTACCTGTGGTTTATACTGCATCTATGCTGAGCAGACCTTAATTACAGTTTCTGGGAGAGAGCGTGTTATCTAGTGTGAACAATTCTGAACAAGGCTAGCACAACCATCGACAGCTCCATCTGAAAATAAATTAATAAAATACACTAACAACCAGTCTAATTTTGCAAGTTTTTGTTATTTCTGCAAACTTCAATTATTGTTAATTAATCAAGACCAGGTGGTTTTCCCCAAATGATCAATCACCCGAGGAAAAAAAAAAACCATACATACGCAAAAGACAAAATAATATAAGATGAAGAAATATAGTTTTAAGGTATGCTATAATTATGGGTTAAAGTGCTCAATATCAGAGATAGAGCATATGTAAATATAAAAGTGAACATTAAAGTCAACATTCAGAGGTGACAGACTGTTTCACCAAGCATGAACAGTCTGTCACATCTGAGTGTTGACTTCAATGTCCACTTATATATGTGCGTGTGTGTATTTGTGAAAGAGAGGCACATGTTCACTAAATATATTAATACATTGGTTTCTTTAAAATAACAATGAATTTTTGTCTCTGAAACGTAGATTCACATATCAAGTATGTATTCATAATTCCAAAATGCAGCTTCACCGATCAAAACTAAAATAACCATCTACCTGAAATATCAAAATCGTTGCTACTGTATAATAAATAATGTACAAACTAAGAAGAACACCTGTCAAACGCAAAGATATAAAACCATAATATATGAATGTAACAGTGTGTGTGTATGTGCACGTGCATAAGTGGCCGAATGGTTAGAACATTTACTTTCTGATCATGAAATCCAGGTTCAAATCTCTCACCACAGTCAATTTTTCAGGAAGGTGACTTCTTGATGCTAACGGTCTGTAGGAAGTGATCCCAGTGTTCAGCACTTTTGGAAAATGCCTAAAAACCATACCACAGGTCGACCTAGAGTAAACTGCTTTCTTTGAAGGCCATCAATGGCTGAGCTAGTTTGAAGTTGCAAGTCATTACGACTGTTGTTTATACTAGACAATGCACTCTCTCTCCCAGAAACTGTAACTAAGATCTGCTCAGCATAGTTGCAGTATAAACCACAAGTGGGTTCTGTGGATGCTGAATAAACACAGGTGTGCCTGAGCAAGTTGCTGCAATGAGGATTAGCTAACTGCCCTGGTAGACAGGTATCTTCAAATACGAGTAACCAGGCATTATATATATATATATATATATATATATATATATATATATATTATTTAGTTTTTGGTCATAATTAAATTACACCAGTACACAACTGTATTAAAGTTTTCAATACAGTTATATTGTAAAACTTGTGAATATTTTTCATTTGTAAATGAGTTATATTACACGACCCAGGTTTTTACCATCTGGTGTCTTTGGGCAATTTTTCACCTGAAGACACCAGATATATCAAAAAGGTATCTTTAGGCAGCAAATATTTATCCAAACAAGTCTGATTAAAAAGAGCCAATGAGGTCTGTCTGTTTAATCTTTTTTTTAGCACTTTTCTAGTTTTTAAATAATGTGTTGAGTATTGTGCTCAAAATTGTGGCTAAACTGTCCAAAGATCATCTTGTGCCATTGCTTTGTACTTTCAACCATCTCACTCATTTTTAAGAACTAATGTGTTTTCTGTGTGGTAGTCAGAATTCCTTTGTCTGCATCTTGGTATTCTTTGGAAAGCTAGAAGTTTGAAATGGTCTGTGTCGTAATGCTGTGTGTAACAGTTATTGGGAATGAGGCCATATATATATCTCCAAATGAATAAGGAATGAAGAAAATAATTTCAACATTCAAAACATTAATTTAAAACAGTGCTCAATATAAAAATAGACCAGTGAATATTTATTATTAATTATACTTTAGAGCATATACAAATTACTACAAAATTGTACATTTTGTTTTTACATTAAAAGAACAATGTCTCATCAGGTAGCTAATAATGATGGTAATAAATGTTTTACTGAAAAAGATTTGAAAAAAAAAAATCTTCTTGCATTAAAAAAAAAAAAAAAAAGCAGAAAGCAAAGAGAACAATGAAGTAAAAATGAGAAAATGCACAGGGAAGAAAGGGGAGAGACAACAAAAACGGCTAAGAAATAAAAATTCAGTACTCTTAGCTGTTTCCATTGGCTCTTTCCGTGCTTTCAGTGCTTTCTCTCTTGTTTTCATCTTCGCTTTTTGTTTTTCTGTCTCTTTCCCTTTCCTCTTTCTTGATTTCTCATCTTTTCTGCCCTGTCTTCCCCTTCTTTTTTAATATCTTCTGTCCTCTTACAAAAAGATTTCCAAAATTAAAGGAAGTGGTGTTTTTTTAAATTTTTTTTTCAGTAAAACGTTTATTACCATCATTATTAGTTACCTGATGAGACATTGTTCTTTCAATGTCAAAACAAAATGTACAATTTTGTACATGTTCTAAAGAACATTATATATATATATATATATATATATAATCTACAACATTTCAAAAGTCTAAAGGTGATATCTTGAGAAATAGGCATGTATTAACTGGGTTTACTAAAAATAAATTAAAACGTTCTTTTTTTTCTTCTTCAGTTCGTTGTGGTAAATCAACAGGCTTTCTGAATTTCAACACGAGCCACATAAATCAAATTTGAATGCTTAATTGTATTTCATATGAACTCCAATATTAAAATTATATGTTCTGTACCAAATTAAATACAAAAAGAGAAAATGCTAATAGATTATTTTTTACTTTATTTTCTAAATTTCACTTATGCCATTTACTGGCACATAAAATACTCAGTAGAAAAAAATGTCAAACATTTGCACAGTAAAATGAAGAAAAAAAAAGAAGAATGGCAAAATAAAACAATTTTTAATTCATTCTGAAAATATTTGTAAAAGTTTTAAAAAAATTAAAATGCTAAATACAAATCATGTTCTTTATTAAAAAGAACAAAATAAGCAAATATATTTCTGTTCAAAATAATTAAATCTGAAAGAGCTATTTACAAGTTTATATTAAAAGGAAAAGTAACAAATTGAATAAATAAAAACAGAAACAGATTTTAGAATTTATATATTTACATAAGATTAAAATTCTCAATGTGTTTTAATTCTTAATATTAATAATTAAGGCTTAATTCATGGTAATTTTTGAGTAAGACCAAACCATATAATTAATCTTATCCACAAAATGGATTTTATTGAAGGAAGATCCTGTCATTAGTTTCCTCTCAAAGTCATGTCAACCAATACCAGGGGCAAAATCGCATAAAAGGAGAATTATGGTCTTTTTTTAAGAGCATTAGCACAAAATTTTCATATCCTCCTTCCAAGAAAGACCATTTGAACATCTACTTATCCTACCAACCTTCTAAATATTTGGTAATTAAGCAGCATCCTCCTCCTAAAGCAGTCTAAGGAGGAGAAATAATTTATTTTATTGATATATTTAAACATATTGTTCACTAACAAATATATAAAATTTCAACTGCGTTATCATCAGGTATGTTTTGATACTTCCCATCATATCCATTAGGACTATTTGAGTGCAATTCAGTATTACTTCATACTTTAAGAGACTTGCATTTTGTGTCATCTCTCACTTCAATTCTTCAAACTCCAATTCCACACCATAAATGATATCAACTGCAGAAAATTTTCTTTTTTATCTCATGAGGAAAGTAGTTGTAGCATAGATTCTAAGAGGAAGTGAGTGTTGGGGTGGAGGTTAAATTGATCGCCACTGAATGAACAAATCACATTTGACAATAACTATAAATCATTTTTGTCAGATACTGTGAGGGACAGGGTGGTGGTGGTGGGGTCAGAGCAATTAGACTATTGTGCTTACACAAGGAAATAGAATTTTATTAATAATAAACTTTATTAATAAACACGTTTTTCAGTCTATAGTTGAGTGCAAAACTACAAAAGAATTAATTTTGGAAAATCTAAGACCTTCCTGCTAAAAGAATAAGATAGAAATTTAGTGCATTATTAAATTCTGGTACAAATGAGTTGTAAAATTCATAAAGTCTATATCAATCATCTCTTTGCCCAACAAATGCTCTGTTTTCTCTGCATAAATATCTTCATAAGTATCATTATATGCAAACAGTTTGTAGAAATTATAGATGTGGAGCATTTACACATTGTTTGAAGGTTTATATTTGGGCAGCAGGTTTCTTAAAGATTTTTAATGTCCAAGATACAGTAAGGTATTCTAAATTTAAAAGAGAAAAAAAATGATATATTGTGAACCTCCACACTGGTTCTTCATGTCACTGCTCAAAATCTCTGTGGCCAATCAATAGTGATTATTTTGTTTTAAACGGGGCTCGGTCCCACATTGTGTTTGATTGATCACAAAGCTAGTTTGGGTTGAAAGTCGCCCAAATCTGCTGCATAAATGATCCAGACAGAGCTGGGAGCCACAATAAGAAAAGGAAATCTCTGTGAAATTAATAATAATATGTTTATATACATACACTCTATTCAGTACAGTATTTGGTCAGAGTTTATCACTCTTGCATGCAGACAACTATAATTCCAACCCATGGCTTTTAATCTATCTAAGTTGGCTGGTCTGGCACCAGGCTAAAGTCAGAGGTTCTTCTAAGGCAAACAGTCACAACAATACATCTCTTGTGCTAACTCACTCTGTACTGGTCTAACTGTACTATACTCAACTTCTGGTCTGCACAATTCTCTGTCTTGACTGCATTCTCTCCAGTATCTTTTCTGTGTATCAAATCTGTCTCATGTGCCATGTCTTCACTGGGTCTCTCTGGTCTGCCCACACAGTCTTCTGGTGTATGCCAGTTTCTTGACTGAATTCTCTCCAGTCTGTGTCTATTCATGTCTGTCAGTTTTTCCTCTTTACATTGAGTCTCTCTCTAGCAGAGGATGATCACCTTCGACCCATGGAGTGACAAACACCAGCCAAGCTTATGCTGAATCTCTCACTGTGGCCAGTCAAACTCAAACTATCTGAAAACTCACCAACTCTTGATTATATTGAGCTTTGCATCCAGTGAGTGGGTGTGACACACTCTGGGTATGCTAGCATTCCCAAATGACCAATAAAGTATCTTCCTTTTGGTCACCAAGGCACCTTGTCTCCTTCTCTCTTATGTGAGTGCCTCTTACTACTGCTTGAGGGGCATGGAATGTTTTTCCGACTTTCTTGAAATCCACCAGGACCTTTTTTTCTTTGGCCATCTGATCAACCTTTCCCCCTTCTCTCTTGTGAGTGCTTGAGGAGCATGGAACGTTTCTCTGGCCAAATTTGAATTATTGCTCCAAAATTTATTTCCCATCAAATCTTTGGTATATGGTCATTTCACAGCTGTGTTTTATCATTTCAATCAATGTAAGAAATGATCTCGCTTTAGTTGAAAAGAAAACCATATGTTTCTCTTCTAATTATCAGCATTACAAAATTCCACAAAGAAACAAAGAAAACTTTATTCCTGGGAATTTCATCTCTCCTTATGACCAGGAGGTTGTTATTCCTAAAATCCCTCATGCCAAAGAAAAGTCTGTTTCAACTCAAATCTTTAAATCTGTTGTTTTATCAATGGTTGTTAAATTTTTCAATAACTGAGAGACTCACATTTTGTGATAATGGCTATTTTGACTTCTGTGACAAGAATCTTTTATCCAAATTGGTAGCCAGCACTCAAGAGTCATAAAAAACTATTTTTTGGGGGTGGTCTCTTAGAATATCTCTCACCTAGTTTCTAGCAGGTGAAGAAGAAAGAAAAAAATTCAATTATTAGCTTGTCTCCCTTTCTCGGCACCAGAAATAGTGATACAATATTCCAAATCAACATGTGTTGAATAAGTTAAAAATTCATGAATTTTAATAACACAGTCACTAAATATCATTATCTTTTTAACCAAGCAGATTTTTGTAAATTTACAAGGAGTTATACATTTTCTTTTTATCTCCATATCAGTTTCTCAGTTACAAACATAGTTGCAGGTGACATAAATTTTGCTTGTTCAAAATCAAAAACATTGTTCAAAAGCAAACCAAACAGGAGAAAAAGCCACCTGAAGCTAAAAAATGAGGAGGAGGAAGAGGAGGAGGAAAAGAGGAGATGCAAAGTATTCAAAAAGAAAAATAGTTTTAAATAGGAGATGAAATAAGGTGGCAAATCAAAAAAAATATAAACTTTCTCAAAACATAAAGCAGAACTATCATCATGGGAATCTTGATTTTTTTTTTAAATTTCTGCAATATTTTTATAATGCCTTTTAAAGTTTATAAGAGGAAATAAATTTTATTAAGCCAAATATTTTTATTACACTTATGAGTTTATCTTTTTCTTTGCAGAAGAAAAAAAACATCCAGGCCTGTCTTTCATCTTCAATATTTTAATGAGAGTGTGAAAGGTGTTTTTTATTCAAAAAGAATAATCAAATTAAAAAATAAAAAAAATAATGAAATTAAAATCAAAAAAGAATAAATCAAAAATGTTTTGTGTCTCACCCCAATTTCAGAGTCAAGCCAGTAGTGTGGACAGCCTCTTCCCCTAGTAGTCCCACTGACTCTTCTGCTATCCCAGGGTCATGCAGAGCCTGAGTGTGATGGAATTCAGCCTAGTAAAATTGATGATATCTACACTTTAACATCCATCCCTTCCCATCATTGTACACCAGTGGCCAGCTAAAAGGTCAAGGACAGTGAATGTGGCTGTGTTTGGGATGGGATGAGGGAATCAAAGAGCATGCAGCAGACCAATAACAACAACATTAACAATAAAGGAACAGCCAAATCATTGCTGATATAACCAATCACATGCATAATTTATAAATATATTTAACACCATCTACAAAATATACATATCACTTCAAGACCTGGCCAGGAGATAAATCACTTGAAATATTATACAATGAAATCAGACAAAATAACATTTCTTCTTCATTCAAGTAACTTAATTTTCATTATAGGATAGAAATTAATGTTGTGGGTTTCATAAACAAAGATGTACAAATAAAAAATCTGCAGTTTGGGGGGTACTTTTGTTGTAAATACACACACTTTTATAAGCCATCATTCATGGGGTTATTTTTAAAAGTGCAAGATTTAATTATTGATGCTAAATTGTCATTTTAGAAAAATCCCTTTATTTTCATAAATATTTTAAACAGAATTGACTGTTTAGAGATGTTTTAATAAACTGAAAAAAGTGTAACATTTGCAAAACTATTGTAATAAAGATCTTAATAGTACCTTAATGCAAAAAAGTATTATATATCATAAATTATTTCAATAACAATGTAATTGAATTAAAAAAAATGAATATTTAACTTTAGATAAACTTATTACACATTCATTAATGAAATGTATCAAAATATGCACAAAGTAAGATCATGCTAATAATCATTTGCTTTTGCATTGGTAAGTTTACAGCAAACATGTCTTGCTGTCAACTTTCATAGACATGTAATTAGTAAAAGGCTCTCATTGTTAATATCTTAATGGGACCTTAGAAATTACTGTTCCTAAAAATTTTAATATTTATATAATTTAACAACACAACTTTAGATTTACCAATTTTAAATTAGATCAGTTAAAATAAAAATCCCCTATTTAGAAAAAATATTATCTGAGATATAAAAAAAACATAACTGACAAATACGGCCTATGGGCATTATTAAAGTATTAGTTACATTAGCAATAATGCAGGTATTTCTTTTCAACAAATACATGATCAGGTCTTGTAGTTGACTGAAGAAAAGAATTAGCAGACCAAAACAATTTGACACAGATAACAAAAACAAAGATGGATTTAAGTGATATTTAAAATCCTGACCAGCAACCTATCTGTAATATTCTGCATAAAAATACCAGCTTGTAATTTAACAATTTAAAAATTGTGTTGATCGAATTAAGAACAAAAATATATATTTCCAACAAATTTTTTCATAAGTGATATTTTTTCATATCTATTTATCAAAACAAAAAGATAAAAACTGAGTCAGCTCAGAACTCCTGTTCATGATAGAACAAACTGATTATCAGTAAAAACAAAAAAAATTGTCATTGTATATATTTTTATCTTACCTGGTTGAAACACTGAAGTGAAAATCATAAGAGAAAAAGTAGTATTAATTTTAAGCTATGCTTTTTCAGATTTTCAAACAATTTAAAGTGTTCCAAATTTTGCACCTCAAAATATACAATTTCTACAACTACAAAAAAAAGTGTATTGGCATTAAATCTTCATATTTTTTTTTTTTTACTAGGAAAAAATTTAACATAATTTTTAAAAATTAAAAATAAGGTATTAAAATAAGAAAATGGATATGTAAATATTCTACAATTAAATCATTTTACAGACATTTTTTCCTTTCACAGACATTAATATAATATGAACATGGGCTAAAAAGGTTGGCTAAATAAATAAGTATATGTAAAAATAAAAATTCCAAATTTTGAGAGTAGAACCAGAATAATTTTCTTTTTAAATTTTGATATCATACAAATTAATGTAAATAGATTTAATCCAATTTAACTTATTTTGAAACAGCAATTTTATAAGTCATTGCCAGTCATATGATTAAACATTAATATAAAAAATTCCAAGAGTTAATAGCTTATTTCTCATAGTTATTTCTTTAATGTTATACACAAAATAAATTTTCTACTACATAATAATTGAAAAAATTTATGAAGCAATTAAACTTTTCAACTGTTTTTTATAAGGCTGCTGAACAAAATTTATTAAGATGACAGCAGATTTTTAAAAAACAATTAGAAAAATAAAAATGAATTATTTAATAAGAAAATAAGTTCAGTTAAAAAACTGATGTCATCATTCAAATAAAGACAAGTTTTATGCTTCATTAAAATAAGAATGTTCATCCAGGTAAAATATGCTGATAAAACAAACAATTTTAAATAATTAATAAAATTAATTTTGTAGAGAGATTGTATTACAGGATGCTGAAATGTTCTTGGTCCAACCAATAAACCGTAGGAAAAAATATAAAAAATATTGATGTTTTTGTAATTGAATCAAATTTTGTGTAGTGGGGTGAACTATTCATCATTTTCTGGTATATTGATCATTTTAGTCCTAATTATAGCCAATATAGATAAGTGTAAAAATTTATATGCTCACAACATACAAAACATTAATGACATCAACAGTCCTGAAATAAATCTCTGTTAAGACATTGGAATAAGTGTACAGTCCAAATACATTTTCCTTTCTGCAATTTTTATCTTTATTGTTAATTACAATTGGTTCAATATCCTCCTGGTCTGGTATATACATATTTCTTATATGTGCCCTCATCTGAAGAAACATGGGTGATCATGGCTCTCCATAACTTCCTATCTTTTGTTGCTTTAAGTAACTTTTGACATTTTACTACCCCTCTTTGTCTTGCTTCTGTTATCCATTCAAAAAAAAATCTCATTAAATGTATTACTCAGTTTTCCTGTTTCTCTTGCATGTAATTGTTAAATTCTCCATGCCCTCTTTCCTAAATGTGTCCTAGGAATTTGAATTGTCTCTTTCTGATAGTAAGTATAAGCTTCCTTGTAGTTCCTGCTTTCCTTAAAACTTCCTCATTACTAACATGTTCTGTTAATGTTATTCTCAGCATTTGTGAGTAGAACCCCAATCATTGTTTCAAATCTCTTCAACTGTGAGGAGACTGTCCAGCATTAAAAAATTAGATAAATAACAGTTCATCACTATTCTTGGTTTTTAAAGACATTATCCTATCTCTTAAAACTTTGCCAAGTTTCTGGAAGTTATCTTATGTACTTTTAAATTACTGTCACATTTTCTGTGGTCTATTACTAAACAACACAGTTGAATTTTTTTCACTTATTTGATTTTAACCTTCACAATAGATAGCAACTTGCAATCTTAGACTGTCTCTTTTGCTAACAATTATGCATTCTGTCTTATAGCTAATAGTTTTTTTTGTTTTTTTTTTACTAATTTATCTAAGAGTTCTTTCATTTTCCTTCTGAGCCTGCATCAACATGGTTTCATCCAGGTATCTTATGTTCTTAAGATTATGTCCACTGATAATAAATCCTGATAAGTCTTCTAGTTCTACTAGAATTGCCTCACTGTGTAACTTAAATGTATTCAGAGAAAATAAAATGCATCTACATCATACTCCTCTTTCTGTTCTTGTGTATTTATTGCACTCATTCTCTAACCATACATGTTAGACTCCACAGCTACACACATAATTTAATGTATTTTATCAATTCAAGCAGTTTAAGAAAAATAAATGAAACTTAAATAAAAAATGAAAATTACTCTTGGTTTAACTGTAGATTAGAGTTTATCAAATGCAAGAAAAAGGTGGTATTTATAACTTAATTATTGTATCTTAATATGACAGTGTATTTAAATAAGCTTACAGTCAAATGCACAAATCTTAAATAGTTCAAGAAAGAACACATTCATCTATGAGGGGCAACATTGTTTAGTGACAATGACAAGATAAAACCTTAAAATCTTTTCACAATAATTTAAAGTGTTAATTCATAACATCCACCAGTAGAGCTTGTACATGCTGAGGTAAAGCATTTCTACAACTAATGCTAAATCATTCTCATATGTGACAATAAAGAAAAAATAAAACAGTATAGTTAATTCAAATATAAGTTATAAAAGTGATTTATAAAAAAACACAACTAATCAGCTTAAATTTGAAAATAATATTAAAGTATGAAATATTTCTGAACTAGGGTAAAAATGATAGAATCTAATGAAAAACTTTTAGTTTATATCTTCTAACAAATATTAAAATGAAAAATGTTTTCCTTTTTTTTTTTTTTACACAGGTATAATTATAGGTATTATATTTGTGTTAATATTAACTTCCAATAATTTATTCATAATTTTAAAATTGGTCAATGATATTAAAAAAAAATCCACCCAATATTTCATAGCCTTAAAATGTTAAATATAATTGCAAATAAACTGCTGTTACACCACAATACTTGCATAGTTATGTAAAACTGGCTTTGTCAAAAGTAGTCAAATTCATTTTGAATAATAACTATCTAAGTATTTATTTTATTCAAATAAATTAAAATAGCCCATAATATATTAAATGAAACTGATCTAGTCTTTTTACTAGTACAAAAATACCTGTTGCTAGATTACAAGAGCTAGCTCTAACTAAAGATATTCTTATTAAAATTTAACAGATTTTATTTTTAAATATTTATACATTAATCATTATTATTATTAGTTTTATCTGATGCAAAAGTAATTCAATATGGATTTCCTTTAAAACTCGATTAACCTGTAAGCAAAACATTCAATGGTACATCAAAAGTGAAAAAGCTTATCTTTTTCACTATTTCAGTTATCAAGTATTATTTATATCATTTATTAATTTTAAAAGTATTGTTTTGAAAACTATACGTAAAGACTTGAAGTTTTAACAAAATATTCCAACAATCACATTTTCAGGAGTAATCCTATCATTTAAAAGGGAGGATTCTATTTTGATAGATCTTTTTCCTAATGCTCTTCATCATACGTAATATTGTGGAAAAATGAAGCTAAATCTTCACACATGCTTGAAATGCAGCCAAAATAGAAATGAGCAGAAAAAGCATTCATTTGTTGAAGAAAAATGCAAAGAGTAAGCTTTAGTTTAAAAAATATTTTATAAGATATGAAAGAAACAAATAGGCATCATAGCAGTGCACTGAAATTAGAAATCAAAATGCATAGAAATAAAAATTAAAGGATACCAGGAAAATAATATTTTTTTATGATGAATGAAATAAATTTTTAGTAAAGGAAATAAAATATTTCAGTGTTGAGTAAATGAGGTCTAGCATGAAGCTGTGCTGCATGCAACACTTGATTTGGCCAGGGGAAAAAAATCCCTACCCCAGATTTAATGAAGGAAAGAAGGAAAAAAGAATTTAGTTTAGTTTGATGTAGATTTGCACACTGCAAATTAAGAGGAAATAGAATTTATATTTCTTTTCAAATATTTCTTAAATATAAAGAGTGAATAATTCATGTTTACTAAAAATTAAATTATCAAATATTTTAAGATTATTTTGACAAATTATTAATAAATTGTGAGGGCTTAATAATAATAATAAAGGTTTAGTAAGAACTTTCAAGTGAAATCTTTGAACAAGTTCAGTGGCTTCACTTAAATTATAAACAGCTAATTCATAACATTTGATTATTCTGAAGTGAGTGGGGAAAAAAGCAATATAAAAACAATAGACCAATTGATCAACAAGTTTTGTGATAGATAAAATTAAAAATAAATGAAAACTTGTCTGCTTTAAGATGTTTTCATATACTACAGGAGAGGAACAACTCATCTCTTGAACAATCATCATATGTGCTTGTAACATTAACATCACAGATCTGAAAGATTTACACTAAGCTAGGAGCAAAAGGAGTTATCCAAAATTTACAAGCTTGATGAATTCAAATTTGTATTAACCCTTTTAAGAAGATGATTCCATTGCTAAAAGAGCCATATCACCCAACATCACTTAAGTTATCAAAATGAGAGCAGAAAAGTAGCGTAATAATTTGCATAACTGCAACCGTTACTGACTTATCATAATAAACCAAGAGACATATCAACAGTCACTTAAAGCCAACAAAAAACATTTTTATAACTATTTGGAAATAGTAAATTTATAGAAGATAGTGTAAAAGTTTAAGTGATAAATAAGGAAAATCTCATCACGTTTTTTCTTAAAGTTTTCTAATCATAAACTTACATTTTGTTTAAGAAAGAAGTTACGCAATGTCCACAAAAAGAAAGGAAAAAAAAACATCATACCTCAAACTACAGACATTGAAACAAAGTATAAAACCAAAATGCAAGGGATAAACGCCAAAATATATTCAGATATATGGATTTAAAAACACAAGTTTTACTTCATAACTTTATTATTATTTAATGAACAATTTAAAAACTATTTTTACACAAATTAACAAAGCCTAAAAAAAAATTAAAAAAAAAAATCAATAATTATTTTAATTCAGTATTACAATTTGGTGTCAGAAAAGTCTGTTGTGGAAAATGATAAAAAGGAACATTTTCTAATATTAGAATTAATAGAATTACATGAAACTTAATATTGCGAGATTAATTTTTAATCAAACTGAACAATAACTAGCTATCAAAGTATCAATGAAAACAACCTAAAAATGTTTAATATATTTATTAAATGTTCTCTAACTTCAACTTTTATATTAAAAACATAAATCAATATTTTAAAAATAAATGTATCATGACTTAAGAGAATTAAAACTGAAATCATTCTAATGGAAAAATAGGAAAGATTCTCATGTAGAATTATAATGGTAAAGAGTTAAAGGTTTAATTATCTGATAAAAATATTGAAAAATTAAATCTTCCAATTTATTAAGGAAAGAAAATGATAAAATTAGATATTTACAAACAGCTCAGTTTATGATTATATTCATATTTTTAAAATAATAACTTAAAAGTTCATTTTTTGTATGCTTAATGGGCTCTCTATGTTACTGACAATGTATCGATTGCATTGAAATAGTTTAGTTAGGAATCTATATTTAATTACAATAAATTCAAATAATAACAGAGCACAATAAATAAAACTATTTATAAAAGAAGCAAAAGTTATCAATAAAAAGAAAGAATTCTGTAAAAAATATCAAAAATCAAATGAAAAGAAAATAAGATGTTTTGTTTACCTCTTCAAAGAAGTTTTGTGTTTTGCGGAGAATGTGTTTCAATTCAGTTAATTCAAGAAAATTTCTTTTCAATGCTTCAGCATTTGCATTTACTTCCTTCATTTCATTTTCTAATTTTTCAAACGTTGCCTGAAATGAAAACAAAATATAAGCAAAATGAAATTTTCAACAGAATGTAATTTACTACCAACTAATCAGTGATGAATATTAGATGAAAATGATTTAAACTATACTTTAATCTTTACTCAAAATTTTATCCAAAATAAAAAAAAATAATTTTTAAACAATTCTTTTTAATTCAACATTATTTCATATTACTACACACATACTTAGTGAATATACATGATTGAGTAAACATCCCTGTATTTTAAACAGTGAAATTGATGTCAACCACTTTAGAGATTTAAAAATCCTACTAAAGGAAATGAGCCCATGCCCCCACTACCACAGAAATTGTACTTGTATTCCTTTTTTTCCCTTCAAGGAAACCACTTTTAAGCTATGTGAACCTTTGCCAATTAAGCAATGAGAAACCATCATGATATAGCAAGGTTTATTTACCCTATTTAAGCAATGTGCATATTTTAGTGGGACCTTTCAAGGTTTATACCAGCTAAATTTATTTTCATAACCAAAACAGTAATTTCTAAGCAATTAATACATTTTTTTTTAATTTGGCGTTATTTTATATTACTATAAACATGATATTTAGTGGGTACATGTATTTGAGTAGCTATCCCAGTTAGTTTGTTTCTTAACAGTAAAATTAATATGAACTAGTCTAGGGTATAAAATGTCTGACTATTACTATTGATTAAAAATTACTTAGTATTCTTATCTTTGCTGTTTTTATTTTTACTAATATTTGGACCAATATAATCTCCACCCTTCGTTACTGTTTAGAGATGCTTTACATAAAGTTTCCAATTCAAGGTTTCTGCACAAGAAAAAGAATATTTAAATACAAAAAGTTACACTTGCTTTATGACCATGTTAAGGGGGATGGTGTAAGTCTGAATATTATATATCTCCTTCAAAATTTATAAATTTGAAAGAGCATACATGCATAACCAATGTGTACACTACAATCTACATTACATTACTGACTACCCATTGACCCATCTCCTCTCTGTGTTGTCTTAAGGTATAGGCATACTGGGTAGTTGGCACAGGTCACTAGGAGCTCCATGCTGCCATATTAATCATATCAGATTTCATAGCAGAGTGGATAATTACAATACCTCTCCCTGGAAAGAGGTAAAATTATATACTTAGCCACAGGTACATTTTCAAAGAAATAAAACTTGTTTGATTTTAACATTGAATTTTTAAACTATTGATCTGCAACCAAATGAATCACACCATCATACAGCAAGACCTATAAGGCCTTAAATTTTATTGCTATAAGTGGATATTTAACAAGATCAAAGAAAGCAGAAATAATTTAATAGTAATCCTTTCAAAGAAGTTAATCTTTTATCTTAAGTGCTCCACTCATAAACCACTATATATGTGGTAATACTTGTTAGTTATACTCTTTGAGAACATCTCATTGAAGACAACTCTCAGCAATATTTTTCCTTGCTCTTTATAATTGTTATTTTACTGTTTCAATAGAGGTTTTGCTAGAATTTCTTTCAACATTTAAAATTTTCATTTTAATTTCTTAGATTTAAATTTACATTATTTTGTCTGATTTGTGCTACAAAGGTATTATTTTTTTCTCACTTAGAACCATTGCCTTAGTGTTGAATTTTATTTACTCAAATACATTTGTTCATTTTGAATTCTATTATAAAATTGTATAGAATTAGAGAAAAAACAAAATCAAATAAAATTTAGGCATTATCAAGATTGGACAAAAAAAAAATGAATATATTTTCAAAAGGTATTTTGCAAGAAAACTTTGGAAATATTTTTTAAGTCAGTCACTTAACTACTTTATTTTATAAAATCTTTAAATGAACAAAAATTATATATTCATAAACTAAGTTTAAAATATGAAAGGTTGGTATTTTTCCTTAGATGCATTTTATTTACTATAAACTTTCATTTCTCTCAATTATTTGCAATTGTAAGTCTTAATTAAAATCATTTCAATTGTGGCATAGCTCATGTGAGGCTGATCTCTGAGGTCACAAGTGAAAAATCTGTTCTACTGCTTATATCAAAATTTTATCCTGATTTTTCTGTTATATATGACACAATGATTTCTTACAATAAAATTAGTTTTTATACAAACCTTGGAAATTTCATTTTGATATTGCATTTATACTGTATATAAGACCACTCTCTCTAAAACCATATATTAAAGAAAAGAAAATCATCACTATACTGGGTTGTGCCATTTGTATCCCCTGTGCTGGACAGAGACTGACTTTGGTAGGAGTAAAAACAACAAAGTGTTGTCAACTGATTCAAATGTTGAACAGCTGTATTTTTTTTCCATTGATGGAATATTCTAACATAAGTTTAGAAAAAGATGATATTGTGGTTTGATGATATTAGGAAAAGATGATATTGTCTGACAAGAAAAAAAAACATAACATTTTCATGCTATCAATGCTCTGCAAGGAATTATCAAAAGAAAAACAAAATAGATATGCACTGGATTCTGTATCAACTGACACTGACCAGGAAGTGAATAAAAGAGAAAATAGAAATAATAATTCTGACAATTTTTTGAAGTGAGATTCTCAAGAGAGAAGGCTCTGCTGTAAATAGAAGTTGTTATGAATCTTAAGTTTTTGAAAACTCATCTTCAGGAAATTAAGAGACAAATTTAGTGAATATGGACTGATAGTGCCTTTAAGCAAAATCCTTCTCTTAATTTTATATCCTAACATAAACAAAGCAATTTTAAATTAAAGGATTTTTTATTTATTAATCTGACAGATTCTATCACTTTAAATGTTATTTTTTAGTGGACACTCATACTTAAGGATATTCTCCATTTATTTATTAAACAGTATATTTATTTTGGTCTAATGGCCTAAATATTTAAAAAAGTTTAATAAAAAATTTAAAAAATGGGCACTCTTCAGCACAATTCATACCTCATCCCCCAAAGCAGAGAGAACCATCATTAGATTCAACCTACTTTAACTGACTCAACCATGAGGAACCTTTGCTGATCAAGCAGTGCTGAGTGGTGCCTTTGAGTAAGGTTTTTCTAGTCATAGATCCTCAAAAGTTCATATCTGCTCAGTGCCTATGATGAGAGGGATTGCACTTGGAGGTACTGTGTAGCTTTACTTGATATATGTGTGTGCATATTATAAACACCCACTTTTTTTTTTTCTTTTTTACAGACTTTTTTTATATTTTATTTTTAGGAGTAGATAAGTTCACCTATCATCTGGTTCACACTTCTCCCAAGTTTTTAAGCAGGAATAGAGGTTTATCCCTTATTTTCTCTTTAGCATTGAGTTTCTGGTTACTTTTAAAGTCTACTTCGACAGTATACTTCTAATGCCTCCAATTTAACTCTGAAATGTTATTCACCAATTAAATCCTGATCACTTCAAGTTAGCAATCATCTTTCTTGCATTGCCTTAAAAACTTCACTTCTTGGCTTTTCTTATGTTCATGCAACACCACACAATAACACTCTACTTTAGGTAACACTTGGGTCTTGTATTGGGGGAATACAAGTAAAAAAAAAAAAAAAAAAAAAAAAAAAATCCTAAAGTATCTAGATTATAATAATGTGAAAAACCAAAGTGAATGCCTTACTCCTAAACAAAAATGGAAACATTTCTCCCTGTGCTGGAGTCTCTAAAAACTGATCTGACAAAATATGCTGAACATTACATAGATGAAAAATGTTTTCCTTTCACAGTCAACAGAAAACAATCAATTCTGATAAGTTAAACAGAAAGTGGGAACTTCTGACTAATGTTATCATAAAGATCCTTATTATGGTGAGCTTCTAAATTAATATGGTATTTGATGTGTGTTGTGACTCCCTGATGTGTACAGAAAATAATTTCAGACAACTTGAAATCTGTTTCTCAATGTTAAAACAGTATTCAGAGAGTCCATGTACATGATGAGGATCAACTGTACAGGGGAACACATATTCTGAAAATTGAAATATTAGCTTTATAGTAGAAAGCTTTGTAGCTGTCATTTATATGTTGAAATGCTAATGCTTTGCAAGGTTTGTTATATTGTTCAAAAGTTTGTGCTGATTAGTCCCCCCTTCACAGCATAGTTTTTTTTAATGTTTAAACAGATTCTCTTGAAAGTACCTGTAACACTAGAGAAAATGTAACTCTTGGACGAAAACAGATTCAGATGGGTCATGCATGTAAAATATTCTCAAAAAGAAAATAACTGCTTTACGAGTCATATATTTAAAAAAGATATATCTCGAAGCTGGATATACTTTCACAAGTATCTCTTTTTAATTAAACTAATTTGATCTGTCACTCAATCTATAAAAAGTGCTTGAAGAGGTGACAGAAAAGAGTGCAACTGCTATAAGGAACAGGAGACACTTGATGTTGGATTGTTTGACTTATGCTACCCTGTTGGCTGAAGAAAACAGATTAGGGAAATTTATTACAAACCAGAAGACACCAACTACAATACCAATAAATCTATAGGTTCAATTTTATTCCTCATTTACATGTTTATTCCTGTGGGTGACTGGGTAGAGGTCCTTGTGTATTGTTTTGTCTAAGGCCTACAATGATGTTAAGGTTACCTTGGTCCCTGTTCCTTTTTTTGCTGCTGTTGCCTGGAAAGCTAAGTTATAGAGGAGAAGTTTCTCAGTAAAATCCTATCAACATACCTGGTGATGGGATAGCAGACAGGGAAAATAGAGTCATGCCTCCCTAAAGGACATTAGTGAAAAGTAAACAATTATTCCCAACAATAATTTGAACCCTACACTACCACAACTTATAATTTAAAAGAAATAAAGAACATTTCTCTGATACAAAAAATAAAATGCTTCTAGAGTTCAATTTTGTTTTCAATAATAAACTTGAATTTTGTCAATCAAATATTACAATAGAAAGTAAAACTTATTTGATAAACTCAGTATCTGAAAAATATTAACAATTATTATTTAAAGCCATAAAATGATAAGTAAGGTTGTCTTGCATGTCATGACACATCAATGATTCTCTCGGGGTCTTCTACTATAATTGTGGCTTTGTATCATTAAATTGAGTAAATATTAGCAACAGATACAAGAAACATTTTTCTTAAAAATCTAACATAATTCATGACAAAGATTTTGTTTTTTATTTTCTTACCTCTAAATCAATCATTTCCCTAGGAACTGGAGCATCAGGATTGTCTCCAGTATCTAACATTGGAATGGCATCTTTCTTAATTTCTTTCTCCAGAAAACCTGAAAAACAAAAACAAAACAAAAAATGCAAACTTAACAAAAATTGTATGCATTACAAAAGAAAATTGGTTCCAGGATGTAGCAAGAATTCTTTTATTTCTGTAAATTATTTTCTCTTGAAAAATATTAGAATCTCAGATTGAAACAATTATATTAAGATATATTTTGATAATGTGGCAACTACTTAACAAAATACAAATAAATAATGGTCCATTCCATGTTACAAAAAACACAGATGAAATTAGGAACACATGGTAGCTGATAGTAATCCCAACAAAGGATTTGACAAACTTGAAAAATGTAAGGAACACTGGAAAGAGGAGTACTTTCATTGCTCTTGGTAAGCTTTTCCTTCTTTTTTTGTTAATATAAAATAACTGAATACCTTCTGTACAGAACTCCTCAGGCGGTTACATATTTTAAATATTTTGATAGATTTAAGATATGTAAATTAATATTGGAGAACAAATACAATTCTGTACTACATCTTTATTATAAAATGAAAATTAACATTATTATTAGAGTGAGATACTCTCACAGCTTTAAGAACTAATGCCAAGAACAAACCTTTTAAGCTTATTAGTTTTTGAACCAAGACACTACGTCTAGTAACAAACTGATAACTTCCTAAGCACATATTTATTACTTTGGATGATTTAGTTATCAAATTTAATCTTTTCATAGAGTAAATTTTTTACATGCTTAATCTTGTAAAAAAAAAACACAGTCAAGTAAATTTGAAACTTTTTTTTTTGCATTAAAGTCAGGTAAAATATATATGATACAGCCTAATAAAAAATAAAATAAAATAAAATAAATAAAAAAATAATTTATAAACTACTAAATTATATGTAAGCTGTAAGGGAAAATATAAAATCATTTTTCCTGAAAATTGAAAGTATATTCCATAAAGAGTTATTTAAAACTTTTTAATTTAATTAAAATCATAAAGTGCACATGAAGACCCCCCCACCCCCCGACACACACACACACACACACACACACAATTAGAATTACTGGAACATCTGCATAATTCCAGAGCCGAATGTAAACAAAATTTAATGCAAAAAGAGCCTAACAGTTTTTAGCAGAAGGCTCATGCTTGAGACAGGTAGAAAAAAAATAAATGAGGTAAAGAAAGTCATTTCTAAATTTAATATAGTTTTTAGAAGATTATCTTACAAAGAGTGAATAAAACAACTAATGAATTTCTTGTATTAATTTATAAACTTGATTAGTACAGCATTTTTAGTATATTAAACAAAGAGCCTCTATACGACATAATACATTTCTGTATATTAATTATGTAAGGTCCTGTTATTTGCAGAATGGGCACCCTTATACAGACTGGTTTACAATATTCTTATTGGTCGGACAAAAGAAATTCATATATTGTGTGTGTGTGTGTGTGTGTGTGTGTGTGTGTGTGTAAGTGACATGAAAATACATCAGAAAATACATACTAAAATACATACTAAAAACAACTTATTTGAATTCAATTGCACATTCAAATTTGTGATATATATATATATATATATATATATATAAACATAAAAGCTTAACACATCACTCAATAAGTCCCAGGCCTGACACATAGATGGCACCACTAATAAAAAATCCATATTATTTTTATCAAGTACTATCCTTCAAATGGCATGTGACAAAATTTGGGCTCAATTGGATTATTATTTTACAAATTACACTTATTTAATTTGCAACTACTGTTGCAAATTTTCACAACAATAGAAAAATCTGAATTTCATGTGTTGATAAAGCATTGCTTTCTGATGGAAAAAAATACTGTTCAAGCAAAGCAATAGCTTGATAAGTGTTATTCAGACTCTGCTCCATCAGAAACAACAGTTAAGAGATGGCATGCTGAATTTAAACAGTCATACAGACACAAATGTGCTGAACACGCGGGTAGCCCAAAATCGGTAGTTGTCCTAAAAAAAAAAAAAAAAAAGCACCAAAATATCCACAAATTCATTTTAGCCAATTGTGAATTGAAGTTGCATGAGATATCAGAGGAGTTGAACATATCAGTGTATTCACCATTTTGCATGAACATTTGTCAATGAGAAAGCTGTGTTCAAAGTAGGTGTCACGTTTGCTCAGTCAATCAAAAACAACATTGTGTCATTGATTCAGAGAATTGTTTGCAACTGTTTCAATGCAACAAGAAAAAGTTTTTCAATAAATATGTAACAATGGATGAAACATGGATCCACCACTTCTCTCTGGAGTCAATTCAGCAAGTGAAAGCAGTCCAAAGCAACCAAAGATGCAAACATTAGCAGGCAAGTTTTGGCCTCAGTATTTTGGGATGAGCAAGGTATTTTGTTCATTGAGGATCTTGCTATTGATGGTTCTTCCTTTCACAAATATTATATAGCATTATTGGTGCATTTAAAGGAAGAGATTGCCAAAAAATGGCCACAAATGAAGAAAAAGTGATCTTTCACCAATAAAAATGAGACGTGTCACAAGTCGATCACAATGATAGCAAAACTACATGAATTGCACTTTAAATTGCTTCCATATCCATCCTATTCTTCAGATCTGGCCCCCAGCGACTACTGGCTGTTTACAGACCTCAAAAAAATGCTCCAGGGAAAGAGATTTGGATCCGATGAAGAAGTGATATCAGAAACTTAGGTGTATTTTGAGGCTAAAGACAAATCATTCGACAAAAAAAAAAAAAAAAAAAAGCATCAAATTGTAAGAGAAGCATTGAAATCAGTGTATCACCCTAGAAGGAGACTATGTTGATGAATTAAGTCAAATTTTGCTAAAAAGTTTTTGTCTTATTAGTTAGGCCAGGGATTTATTGAGTGATGTGTTAAATGTTAACTACATTTCTATGAAAATATTTATCAAAATCTTAATATTCTTTATAAGTTGTAATAAGTGTTTCACATGTTTGTATATCATTCACTTCAGTCCAGCTGGTTAATTTGAGAACATTCACAAGCAGCTAATTATTGACTCATTATTCATCATCCAGATCACAGATAAAACATCATAACAATTATAGCATTTTTTCCTACAACTACATTGAAAAAATATATACAGAAAACATTTACTGATAGATTCACAACATGAAGTAACAAGTAGAATTGTATAAAAAAGTGACACAATACAGAATGTAAAATAGCAATTTAACAGTTAATTCTAACTTGAATTTTAAATTGAATAAATTTAATAAGTACAAAAATGTTGAAAACTGCCAAAATACTGTATATTGACAATACATGAATGAGAACATTATATTTTGAATGTATTTAAAAAAAATTAAATAAAACAGCTGTTTAATCAGTTTTAAATGATTAAAAAGAAGAATGTTACTCATTTGTGTCAATTTTGTTTGAACTATTATTTTCAACAATATATCTACTATACACAAACTATAAAATTGTTTGAATTATAAACTCATTTCCTTATCTGTGGTTTAAAGTGAGATATTTATCTTCATTTCATTTTTAGTTTGCTGGATAAAGTATTAACCAATTGAATGAACCATGTAGTAAGGCAAGAAATAAGATTAATTCAATACACATGAAGTATCAATGAGTATTTTAAAAAAATGCACCCAAATCTAACCAAGGCCATATGAAGTCTTCTATTTTCAAACAATTTTGTATATTACATCAATAATGATAGTAATTTGATAGTAATTCTATATTCTTGTACTCTGTAGTTCATGGAGTTATCATTAAACTCCCAGTTTCATAAGCATCCTGGGATAATTAAGTTTTATCAAAAAAATCTGTCACCAAAAAGTGATTCTAATGACTTTTTCTTTTTTTTTACAAAATAAAAAACACATCAGGGTTTTTTTTTATATAGCACTAATTTTCCCCAAAAATAGATGGTGAAGTACTCTTATTATTATTTGGTTGTCCCAAAAGTTCATAAACACTTGCGAAAAATTGAATTTTTATGCAATTTTGCATTTATATTGTTATAGTGATCTTCATCTTTGTAATCCAGATGGCAATTGATAAAACTGAGCTGCGAGTTTTGATTCATTACTACTGGAAGTGAGGTCTTTCGACAAGAAAAGCTGCAGAAGAGATTTGTGCTACCAAGGTGAAGGAACAATTGCATATGCGGCGATCTCAAAGTGGTACAAGCATTTCAATTCTCGCGACATGAGTCTTGAAGATAAGCCTCGTTCGGGACAGCTGTTAAAGTTAGATGATGGAGACTTGCAAACCGGGTTGGACATTGAGCACTTGAGAATTGGCCAATGAGCTTGGAGTTGACAAATCGACAATTCACTGACATTTGAAGCAACTTGATTTTGTTCACAAAAAGCAGCGCCAAGATCCACACGAACTCACCAAAGCACAAGCCAACAGATGAGTTGAAATTTGCCGTCAATTGCTCAGCAATCCATTGGAGGAGCATTTTTGGAAGCGCATTGTGACATCCGACGGGAAATGGGGCTATCTGGTCCAGCACAATCGAGAAAAGTGATGGGTTCAGAAAGGGCAAGAGACGCCATCAGTTCCAAAACAAGATCGATTTGGCAAGAAAGTCATGTTGTGCGTTTGGTGGAACTTTAAAGGAATCGTGAATTTTGAGTTGGTTCCGAATGGTTATGCCATCAGTGCCAAACTTTACTGTCAGCAACTTGAGCGGGTCTACGAAAAGTTGAAGCAAAAGTACCCGGCTCTGATCAACTGAAAGTACACTTTGATGCAGCCAAGCCACACACCGCCAGGAAGACCAAAGACAAGTTTGAAGTGCTGGACGGTGTTGAGGTTCTGCCACATCCAGCCTACAGTCCTGACTGTGCTCTGCTCAATGCAACGAAGGGTCGCCGATTCAACTCGTTTGACGAAGTCGAGGAAACGTGTTAAGAATTCTTTCATTCGAAGTTGGCTGAATGGTATTTTGACCAGATCCAAAAGCTTGCAGATCGATGGCAGAAAGTCTTGGAAAATGATGGTCTTTATTTTGAGCATTAATTTTTGTTGTTTTTGCAAGTAAAACTTCAATTTTTTGCAAGTGTTTTCTGGTAACCTTAGATTACTTGGCAAGTAAAATTTCAATATTTTTAAAGTGTTTTCGAACTTTTGGGACAACCTAATAATATTCAACATTAGAGATTTTTATACAAAGTCTAACAATAATGGGCACTACTAATGCCTCCAACTAAACTTGTTCTGTTATTATTTGACCATATTTGTTGGAAGTTTGTATCGTTGGGGTATTTAGTGATAATCAAATTCTTGCAAGACTAGTAAACTAATCTTTGCTTTACCAACAATATTTACAAGAAATGTTTAAATCATGAATTCAGATAACTTGTATAAATAAATCAAAAGAAATACATGCAAAACATTTGGAGAAATCTTATAACTATTTCTTGATCCCAATAACATTCACAGAATTTTAACTGAACCCTTTATTTAATCTATAGAGGTAGATTGTTCTCATCCCATTTTTCCATGTGTACTAACCGTTCTTGTTCTATTTTAATACTGCTCAGTTACTGCTAACTTTGTTTCTACTGAGTTTGTACTGCCTAGTCCAATTATTATACATATTAAATTCATGAACTAACACTTTAATCCACTATAAGACAATCCTGAATCTAAAACTGGGAACCTTAAACCTAATGTTTTTATTGCCTTCTTGATTTTAATTAAATATATTAATATATGGTAAAAATAAGCCATGTATTCAAGGTTTAACAGTTAAATTTGTGCCTTTAAATATGAAACAAGACATTTTTCAAAAATGTTTGCATAAAATGTTTTATGATTTATTTTCATGCATTCCAGAATATAAAATAGTGATAACAGTTTGATCAATACAACTCAATGGAAATGTAAAAGTTAAGATCACTTACGAAGTTTTCTCTCCATTTCTTCACATCTTCGGACTTCATTAACAAATTTACGCTGGAATGCATTGACATCTGGATTCAGCTGAAATTAAAACATTTTAAGGATTTTTACTTTTATTGTTGAAAATTGTGATTTCATAAAAGATTGAAAAAAAAAAACATTTTTAACAATATTTTACAAAAATGTTAAAGTTTAGTACCAAAAACCTCAGTGGGGTATACATTAAAATTGACATTTTGTTGGCATCTATCAAATAATGATAAAATAGATAAATCTGGAATAGGAGGGAATGAAATGTAAAAAATAAACAAGGAAAAACAAAAATTGTAGAATTTAAATTGTGTAGCATGGAAATTTTTTCCCTGACTTTTTGTTTTTGTTTGTTTAATCTAAAATTAAAGTAGGCTTAAGAATGGTTTTTGATCCTGATTTATTAAATAAAAAAAATAAAAATAAAAAGGTGGGGTTTAATTTTTAAAAAAAAAATGCCTAAATAAGGCTATGAAAGTTTTATGAAAAATGAGTTAATACTTATTGAATATTTAATGTTATTTTTAAATGAAAACAGACATTTTATCAAAAAAAACAAAACATATATATATGTGAGAGAGAGAGAGAGAGCACAAGGTACAAAAGTTAATTCATTTGATCCATGTAAATTAGATAACTAAGCAAAATATTATCTTACATCTCTAAACTGGACCAAACCCAATTCTCCAAGTTCAGACACGCATGCATAAGCTGCTTCTGACTGCAAAAACAGCTGACATAATGTCATTTCCTCACTTCGGAATAATGTCCCCATCTTGTTTTGATTCTTTTGTCTTCTTCCAGATCAGATGCTTTGCATTCTGAAAAGAGAGGATGAGAAAATAATTTTAGGTTCTTTAGTAACAGCTTACATGCATAAATTATTGTAGTCAATATACAATTGATATATTGTTGTCCAATTACCAATGGTTTCTATGAAAACCTTGTCCAGTAGAAAATTTTAAAACAAAGAATAAAACTTTGAAAATCATACATGTAAGGGTTTAAAAGTTGAATAATAAACAGGTGTTAATTTTTAGTAATATTTCAATATTTACATCATTTTTAGGACACTAACTTTTTTTTTTTACTATATGATCTTCATCTTTGATGCTTTAGTACATTTCAGATCTTTATTCCTATCCCAGTGGAAAATGCATTCAGTCTTTTAGAAATTGCCTAGTACTTTTCTTTTCTTCCTTTTTAGCTCTAACATTACAGGGCAATAGAATTACAGGACTGAGTATTAATGTTGTAATGTTAGTAATATTAAAGAAAACACAGACAATATTGACTATATAATCTACTTAAGTACATTTAACAAGTTTGTAACATAATGATGAAAAAAAAGAATTTATACCACAAATAAATATTTTTCAAGTTTATCTCCTTGTCAATTCACTTAATTCAGTATTAAATATTAATCAGATTATGCAGTGACAATTTCAGATGAAAATTCAGGTAATACTTGTGGTAGGCTACAAACTTATTGATGCACCTTTTTATTACTATAAACAAATCAGTTCTCACCAACAGTTAAATTTTTTATTTTGAAAATTTCAAGCATTTACAAGCATTGTCTATTTCATCATTTTAATGCTTACTATCACATAAAAACAAGTACATTCTTATAGACAAATATATTTTCTTCAATATTCTTGTATTATTTTGAACTATTGTTTTCATCTTAGTTCATATAGATGTTATTATAGACAGTGTTTTGATAAGTACCCTCTGGTCATCATCAGGTGTCTATGGAATATCTGTTGATTATGGTGACATTCTGTCCATGTGTCTGCCTATTCTGTCCAGTTATTGTTCATTTTTACTGAATTGTTGATTCATTACCAGATGCAAGGATCAAACTCATGACAGTAACACACATAACCAACTCCTATAACCATTACGCCATTATCCCAGAGGGCATTAATGGTGTGTTTTTTGGAGTTTTTTTTTTCAATGTCAGATGGTTTTGACATTTGGTTATGATGGCAAACTCATACTATCTATATCAACCAAAATAAGAACAATAGTTTGAAATAATACAAAAATGTTTTCACATTAAATATTTCATTTCAAAAAATTAAATGTAAGTGTAATTTAAGATTTCTATAAATTTGTTTGCTTATCTATAAAAATTTTTTATGTAAACTAAATGCAATTTTGACAACAGGATATGTGTTTGTATAGATGGACAGCATCTTTAACAAATAAACCATTAAACTAATTATTACAGTAATTTATAAGAAGTATAGTAGACTGTTTAGTAACAACTAGTGGTACAAATTATTTTATTTTCTGCAACCAAAATCTATTTCAAATACTCATTCATAACATTTGCATACAAAATATTGTAACTAAAAAGCATTAAGGCCTGAATTTTTCATAAAAGTTAAATTAATTTGAAAGAATATTTACTGAAACATGTAAGTAACTATTATGGTTCAGTAGTTAAATAGGTGGATCCTTAACTGGTCATTTTAACTGGTTTGAGCCGGTATGTAGATATATAGGCCATGAGCAAGTACCTCTGGTGCATGACAGTTAAAAGACACCAATATTAGTGTGTGTTGTATGAGTTTAAATTTTATTAAAATACTAATTTTTAATATGCATAATATAAAAATGATTAATGAGGTTTCTTATAAGCACCAATCATTAAAAAAAAATTTGAAAAGAATTATTTTAATGAACTAATTTGGCTTTCTTCATAAATACAAAGACAAATAAATTGTCTTTTTTTTCTATTTTGATAGCAAAAAGAATATGTATTTCAATCATATTTAAATATCCTATTATAATTTTGCTTGTCTTCATCAGTTTGCATGACCGTTACACTGTCAATACTTCATAAATAATGGACTATTGTTTTGATCGCATAGGAGGGGAAAAGACACTACTTGGTTTCAGAGTGAAAATGAAAGATGGAAAGAAGAGAGAGAATAAGATTAAGCTGATAAGAATAGATTTAATACACTTTAATCTTAACAAAAGGCCAAGAATCAATGGTGACCATAATAAAACGCCACTCTTCAGAAGCATAGTATTAAATGATGAAACCAAGTAAGGCAATCACCAAAAATACAGTTACCATAAATAAAATAAGTCTGCTGAATTATTTTCAAATTATTATTAACAGAAATGTTTGTAAGACTGATATTCGGCTACTAAGTAATAATAATAATAATAATAACCCTAAAAACATGGAAGGGTAAAGCAATAGAGTTTTGTGTTATACATCTAATATATAAAGTTAAAAGATTGTGTTTACTAAAAAGACTAAAAACTAATTAAATATATATAAAGTTGGTTGTGTGTATGAGTGTATATCACATAAGATTCCAACAGTAAATAAATGGGATTTTATCATTTGTATCTACTAGCATGTGACTTACATATTACTGAACTTAGAGGCTTCTGCATACTCATTTTTAAAAATAGTTTTATTATCTATTTCCAGTCTGATCATTTGTGATCTTTATAAATAAATAGTAAAATAAAAAATGCAATAAAACTATGACATTATTTTATTAGATAAGCTTTTAATTGCTTTAATAAATAATATAAATTAAGGACATTATTGTCTGAAGAAAAAATTTTTCGATTAATTATGAAATTTCAAAAGAATTGTTTTCATTTGTTTTTTAACTATAATAGTTTATAAAATTTCAAAAATATTTCAAAGACTTGTAGACATTAAATTGGTAATTTATTCAGTAGAGACTATATTTACTAATCGAAAATTGTAAAGTTTAATACAAATCATCTAGCCATCATATTTTTTTATAATTTTAATTTTGTGCATTTGAAGTATTTTTATGTGTACATTAAAAAAATCATGTGTTTCACAGTTTCTTCACCTTAGAGAAAAAATTTGAACAATTATATCACTTGTGATCACCATACACTGTCAAGCTGTCATTACATTTCAAATACTTGTTCAGAAAGTTCAACTGTGTGTTTAAGAAATAGTTTGATTCTAAATTTCATGCTATAAATAAGTAAAACTTGTGTAAATCAGATTAATTTAACATTACATTTACTAATTTCCCAAAAATAATGTGTCACAGATGTATATTTTATTTTTGCAAGATTTTAAAAACCAAGAATTACCTTTTGTTTGCAAATATGTCAATCGCTCAAAAATGCCTGAAAAATTAAAAAATTAAAAACTCAAAATTTTAGATTCCAATCAATATAATTTTTGTTTGAAATACACCAGAGTATTTTGCTTACTAGAAATAGTAAATTTAATCATTTAGCTTTCAATTAAAATTAAAATAAAAGTTTTTGAGTGGAGGTACCTAGACTACATATATAAAGGGTATCCCATAAACATAGAAAGTGAAATGTGAATGATCTACCCCTCTAGATTGAATAAAAGCTTCAGTTTAAAATTCCAAGGTTTCTGAGTACAGATACCCGAAGAAAACAGGAGAGTGCAATGGTTGAAATCTAAGTATAACAACTAGTTCTGGGTTGAATAGTAAAGTATATAATAATGATTATTCCTCATTTAAAAAATTCCAACAAAAAGTTACTGGTTAAATAAGAGTGAGTGATGATGGGTCAATTTGAAGAATAAAACTAAACCATGTTACCACTAGTTCTTTTTACTACCAAACTTAACAGAATACTGAAAAAGTTATGCAGAGATTTTGAATATATTTTAAGGAGTAGTTAAATGTGATACATTAGTATTTCATATAACACAAAATATACTCGATTGAAATTTAACATGCAACCAGAAATATTGTTCAATTCTCTCATAATGGATTATGGTTATATTAAGAATACTTATTATGAGAAAGTAATGAAAAGGTTCTTAAAGATTGAATACTGAAACTGACAATTCATCAAAGTAAACTATAATTTCATAATGTCCAACAAGTTACTTTTTTAACAAAAAAAAAAAAATATCACTGAAACATTCACTTACTTTTTTTTTCTCTTACATATGTTCTGGTTAATCTATCGGCTTTTGCTTGAATAGCAGCACATGTCACTACCTTAAGGTATAATTTTGAGATTAATAAACCACATTCAACTATATAAGGGTGACATATCATATAAGGTCACCAGAGGTAATCAAATAAGTAATATCTTACAAAATGAACTAAAAGGTTGAGTTTACAATAGAGATGCAAAAACTTTTTTAATCTCACAAATAATATAGATATGGTCAAATTTAACTTCCAATGTCAACAGATTTCACTAGAGATAGAATTATTTGTTAGCTTTTGTTATCTCTATTGTAGCCAAACAATAATATGCTTGAAAGTCAATTCCAGACAACTAAGGCAGAAAATAAGAGAATAGGTAGTGCTGAGCTCCAAAGTCATTAGGTCACCAGAGATCATTTTTTTTTTTTTTAAATATTTCCTTTTTTCATTTAAACAACAAAAAAAAAAAAAAAACTTAAAGGCCTTGTTAGAAAAATGTTATTGAAACTTGTAAATTTTTTTTAGACAAAATTCTAACATTTTCAGACTCAAACTGGTTTTCAGTTATTTAATATATAAATAATATAGTGAGGCAGAGAATTCTTGCTTAAACCCACAAAAAAAAAAAAAAAAAAAAAAAAACACACACAGAGTTTCAGCTGTCAAATCAATTGAAAATTTCCCATAAACTTGACTTGGAAGGATGTTCAGAAGCAAGCTAATCAATTTTCTCAACTCTTGAGCTTCCCAGTGTTTCACTGGCTTATACTACATTTGTATGTAACAGTTTACTCATCGAATCAAAATCCTGAAATAGTTGTTGGGCCAGGATTTAGCAAATATTAAGAAATATCTAAATCATGAAAATTTTGATATTTATTTTTAATATAGGTCACTGATTGTATTGTGCAGGCAAATGTTTTCATGGGTAAACAAAACTAGAAAATAACCACTGTAACATTATTCATAATTACTATGATAATGAGAAATATGTCAGCTGGGCTAGCAATTCCATAACATAAACAATAAGAATATAAAAGGTTTTAAAGCACATAATTCGATCTCTAATCAACATATGATGAAATCTTTTCCCCACTGAAACAAAAGAATGCAATAGATAAGAACCTGTAATATCAGTTTAATCACTGTGACAAAGCAACAAGAAACAAAATAAATTTAGAATTTTACCTGTAATATGATTCATTAAATAGTTATGGAAAAACCAAGTGATATAACAACCAAGAATGTGTTTGAATCATTACACTCAGTTTAAAATATTTAGCTTCTGGGAGCCCCTCTGTAATCCTACAAAGGTAACATAAGTAGATACAAATGGCATGCTTTCAGTTATATTGACAGGATTCATAAAATTTGAGAAATTCATATTTTAATAAGGACTTGCTTAATTTAAATCTTAATGAAAATACTATGAGTAAATAACTTTCATATGCCAAGTATTCAAACAATGTCAAAAAGTTTATCATTGACTTTATATATTAATTAAATACAATATATCAAATTTGTCTCTGTTGATAGAATAAAGAGTAGAATATAATGGAGGAATTCACTAGACCAATACATTTTTATTTTTTCTATAGAAAAAGGTTTTCTATTTACACACTATTAAATTGGTAACAATAATTACATATTTATGGAAGGTACACTTACAAATAATTGTGATAAATAAAATTTCCATTATAACTAAAACAATGTAAATTTAAGACTACATGAATTTAAGAATAGTAAGTGAGAAATAATTATATGTAATGGCTTGCAAAAAAAATAAATAAATAAAAAAAACAATTTTTTTTACTTTAATGGGTTGTTTATTTGTCAAATGAAAAAAAAAAGAGAGAGATGGAAAATTCTACAGTTCTAATTAGAAGAAAAAAAGAAAATCGGATATTGAACCTCGATTGTAAACCGAACAACCTTTGTCAAATAAACAGAATTTTTTAAAATACTCTTATACTGTAGTTAAAATTAGAAATACAGAAATTCTCAACAATATCCCAAGGTTACAAAATGTCTTTTTATTTTTTTTAATCTGTTTTTCACTTATTTTAGAATATTTGGAATGCTGATATTACGATAGTTATCTAGACATTTTCCAGGTATCTTTTCAAGATACATTAGAGAGCAAAATGCTATAAATAAATGTTTTTATTTGAATAATCCTTAAATATATTATTTTTGTAGTTCATCCATATTTTACTTAAAATAATTACATTCACTTTTTGCTTGTGTTTTACAATTTCACCTGTGAGGCTCATTGATATTTGCTTTTTCAAATTGTAATAATCTCATAATACTATCAAACATTTTAAAAATGTCCAGAAAAGCATAGTTAGAATTATTAATTACAAATTTTAAAGGTAAAAAAAAAAAGTAGCAACTCTTATGTGTTTGTATACAGTCAGTCAGTTAAGTGCCATATTTGATACACGCTTGGGCGATCATGTCTCGAAAGAGACATGACTGACTGGGCAGAAGATTATCCCACAGTAGGTTGACATTACTTTCTGCAGTAGATTGATTGCCAACCAAGGCTATAGAACCCAATCTGTCCTGTTATTTAACCCATAACTAGAGGGAAGAGACAGATTAATAACTTTCCCAAGGGTATTTGCATTAAGTGAATGCAAGGAATTCAACTGGAATTCAAAATCATCAAGAAGTATCAAACTATCAAGAATTGTAAAACCAACATACCGTCTCATTAACATTATACTTAGCATTTTTGGCAAGCATGTTTTCTCTTCCTACCACACTTGCTGAAGTCACTTACCACAGCTAAAATACACACAAGAAAGTCAATAATTATCTAAAGTCTGGTGCCTGGAGCTGATTCCCAGGAAGTAATTCCCTACTACATTAAAAGATGCATAATCAAGAAGTATATCTATGCATTTGCACTGAAAACAAGAACTTCTTGAAAATCTATCACAACCTTGAGTCAAGTGATAATATCCTACACAAACACAACCTTCATGGAATAAGTCATTAAATTTTTTCATCATACAATGATGAAAAAAAAATCTCACAGAGTAAAAGTAAACAATATTTTGCTAACTTTGCCAAAATATGCTTGTTACACAACAATATTTACACATTTAAGTTAAACTCAAAAATGACATTCTGTTTGTTCTCCTTTTTTCTTATTTATAAACACAAAAATAAGGGTAACAGAAATCAAATGAGATTTTTATGTAAATATGCAAAGATAGCAAAAATTTCTCAACCCAAACCACTTCTCAAAATTTGACCAAATGATCAGATTTTTGTAAAGACTTCTTCGATTGTCAAAAGTTTGTTTAAGTATGTCATCATAGCAGAAACTAATAAAAATTTATCCACCAGATGAGGGTTTGAATCCATTACTTCTCACTCACAAAAATTGAACCAATATTTTTTATATATTATGACAGTTTTTAACAATAATAATACTTTGTAGTATCTACAATAAATTTTTAAACTTTAATTAGATACCTCCAAATTAAAAATAAAAAAAAAGCAATACCTAAAGTTTAAAATGCATATTAAAAATGAAAAATCTTTCTTGGAGCTTTTTCAGTTTTAATTCGAAGCTAACAAATGTAATATTCCCAATAATTATTGTTGTATTTCAAAACGAATTTAAATTGACTAGAATTATTTTTTTATTGCTATAATCAGCCATATTGCCAAGTCTGTCAACATAATTCTCTTTATTAAAAAATCTTTAAAAAATAAAAGATACTTTTCTGAAATTTTATTTGAGAAAGATTAATTTTAAACTAAATTAAAATAAATATTTTACTTATTTTTAGTTTAACATTGCCAAAAACATATTTTAACATGGAGGTGAGGTGTTCACAGGTTTATCAATATCTTACTGTGACTTTTTTAAGTAAAAAGGCTCATAACTAACAATTACTTGTTGAATACAACTTGAATGTTTTTATATATATATATAAACTTATTTATAAATTGAACTTTGTGTGTGTGTGAGTGTGTGTGTGTGTGTGTGTGAGTGTGTGTGTGTGTGTATCCGTTTTCTTGAAAATTTACACAGTTGTACTATAAGAGTCTGTGAGTGTTCTTAGCTAGGTTTTGTGTCGAGGTACTCCCAATAAATATCAAAAATCAATAATAAAAAAAATCGGGTTATAGAAGGCGTGGTCTGATTTTAATCAAATTTGATACGCTCATAGATAAACACATAAGAAACAATATTCAGAAGTTTCAAAACTGCAGTTCTTACAATAGTGCAGAAAATCGATTATATATATATAAAAGGCAAGATGTTTGTGTGTGTGTCTGTTTATCTGTCTGTATTTTTTCAGTCCTTTTAGTTTTTGCTTTGGGTTTGGCTCTAAGTAGATATAATTGTAGTTCTTAGTTTCAGCCATGATACCATTTACTCATAGGACTTATTTAGCCTTAAACATTCAGTTTAAGATGAAAAAAATTAATTTGATATCGATACCAGGAAATCAAAATTTGACTTACATCCATTCATTTTTCTTTCAGTTTACGGTTCTGCTTTAACTGGAAAAAAACTATTGCTTTTTAGCCTTTCATGCCAATGTCCAAAGAGTCTGAGATCCAGGACCATGGATTAGTTTTAAAACTTTCATTACACCTGAGCAACGTTGGGCTATACTCTGCTAGTATATATATATATATATATATATATATATATATATATATATAATTTTTAACAACCCATAATCTTTAAAAGATACTTGTTGAGGAAATTTTAGTTATAGTTACTACTCTTATTTTCTGATAATGTAATGTATGGATGTTTATAATTACAAAAATTGGTACTTTTATGCACACAAATTGCTTTATTTTAATTCTTTGTAAAATATTGAAGTGGGGGGATACTGAATTGTAGTAAGCCTTCCTATCTATTATAATCAAAATTTTAAAATGGAAATGATTCTTGTTGTTACACATTCTGTGACCCACAGGATATAATTTCACTCAGAAGTATATTAAACAAATATTATTTTAATAGACGAATGCAGGCTGGTAAACAAAAAGTATGTTTACATCACATTTATATTATTTTAGAAGAGCAGAGATGCAGAGACCAGGTTTCCATTGAAGGAATGTAATTGTATCTTTGTGAGCAGCTATGTTCAAGGTCAGAGAATATAAACCATGGAAAGACTGGAATTAAGATGACGCATCTGTAACCAACAGAATTAATTTGGTCAAACAAGAAATATTAAACAATAGCAGAGGAATGTGATGATGTCAAAGGCAGTTGGCCAAAGGTAATAATAATAATAATAATAATAATAATAATAATGCAAAAATGACAAATGGCCTAGACAATGATGTCGCAATTAAGTAAAAATTAACATATTTCAGCTCATATAAGATTGGGTCTGGATCAGAGATCAAAGAATGGAAAGGACTCAGAGAGAATGCAAGGAAGAGAAGACAAGTCCAGTCAGTCACTCCTTCATGTATGCACATGTGCATACATGAAGGAGTGACTGACTGGACTTGAAACACTGAAACACTGGCTACGTCCTTCCACACCCATGTCACCAGAACAGAATAAAAATATAAGTTGATATTTGTATAGACCCATTGTTTGTGTGTCTCGTCATATTTTAAGACAATCGTCATCCTCGATTCCCAGGTTATACGATATTGTAAAAATTTATGACTCATAAAAAAATGTTTGTTTTTTTATTTGTTTGTTTAAAAAAAAAACAAAAAAAAAAAAACAGTTGTCCATAATATATCTTATCTATAAAAGCAATTAAAAGCTTTCCTAATTAAATAATGTTTCAATTTTATTTAGGTAGCACCAAAGATGTGCTAAAAAAAAGTATGAGCATAAATTATGAAAAAATGCCCAAAACTTGAAAAAACAAAGTTTTACTGTCAAAATCTTTAAGTTATTATTAAGAGGAAAGACCAAAGAATTCTTTAATTATCAAATTATAGTTTTTAATCATTTTAGCACTTTCAAAATTTTGTTTTTCTTGTGTCAGTGGGTGACCATAAATTAGTATAGGAAATTTTAGCACCTTTTTTGTAGTGAAAAATACTGATTTGGAAATTCTTGCAAAAAATCAAATAATTGTTGGATTTTAATGAAAATTTCAGTACTTTTTCAAAATTGAATAAAATTATTTTAGAAATGTTTCTTTTTTCAGAAATTCTTTTGTGCTGCTTTGCTTAATGTTTAAATTAGTTCTAACCAGAAGTACCAGAAGAACTTGAAGAACTTAAATCAATTTTTTTTTGTAAAACAAGACCCTCAGTTACAAAAAAATTGATTTCATAAATAAGATATATATTATGGACACTATTGTCTTAAAAAACTTTTTTTTCAATGACTAATGAATTTTTACAAAAATTGTTTTCATTTTCTTAAAATTTTATGTACAAGTTTTAAATCTTTTTTAAATTCTGTGTTGATTTGTTGTGGTTAAGTGATATTGTTATCAAGTAAAATTTATATTTATTCAACTTAAATGGAAAAGTTTCCTACAATTCAGCAACACCCCCTCACACCAGTATTTTTTTAAAATTTGTAATGTTTTTTTGTGTGTGAGTATAAACATGCCACTTTTTGTAAATACAGATGTTTATATAAGCCATTATTAGAAAATAAGTGCAGTAATTATAGTAAATTTAAAGCCAAAGTAGTTAAAATTCAATAAAACAGTAGATTACTTAGAATATTTCCCTAAATTTTTAAGATTACTGGGGAGTTCAAAAATTATATGAAATAGGTGCTCACATTATGTTCATCAAGTAATTTTTACAGATATGTCCCCCACAGAAAATTTCTAAATGTAAGTCTACTAACATAATTGTCAACACTTCATAAAAACACTCACCTACATGTTAAAAAATGCTATTCTTCAATATTTTAAACTAATATTTGTTTCAAATCATATTAATTAAACTTTCAATCAGCTAATCTTCCTCAAATAAGGTTTCAGAAGAGAATATTTTATTTTTTAAACTTTTTTAATAAAAAGAATTACACTGTACTAAAAGATTCATAAATGTGGCTAAAATTAGAAATTTTTGTAAAAAAACATAATTCTGATCAATTTTAATTTCTTTTGAAATACAGCAAAGTATTTTGCTTATTGGAAATATTAAATTTAATCTATTAGCTTGAAATTAAAACTAACATAAAAATTTCAAGAAAGATATTTCATTTTAAACAATTCATTTAAAACCCGAGGTATTGCTTTTCTTTGAAATTACTTAGATTGTATTTTTTATTTTACAATTCAGAGTAGAAAGTCTATAACTAGGAGTCTTGTTTGACAAAAAATTTGAGGATTTCAATTCTATAAGCACTACAAAAATGAATTTCTCAACTTTATAAATTAAGAGTGGAAGGGTTACAGATGAAAAAAAAGTTTCTAAAGATGATTTAATTAATTTGTGAATAAGACCTCAAAGTTTTATTAAAATCTGGCAATTACCTGATTTTTGCAAGAATTTCCAAATCAAAAGGTTTTTCACCTCAAACTGATGCTCAAATTTCCCATACTACAAGGGTGGATTGAAAAATTCATAGGCTTACTATGAAGGAGTGATGCTAGAGCTGTGAAATCTCAAATGCATTAATCTTAACTCTTGTTATTAATAACTACATTGTTTCTTTCCAGGTAAATTGGCATCTGACTGTTCAAAGTCATAGAATACCAGCAGAAATGGGGTTTAGCCTCCAAGGACATCTATGCTGACATAGCATGACACTCCAGCTATATAAACAGTGCAAAAGTGGGCAGCTGGATTTAGGAGGAGAAGGAAGGGAAAGTCTTGAAGATGGCCTAAGATCTAGACATCCTGTAACTGCCACCACTGAGGAAAAATGTTCACCACATGATAATGGATGACAGGCAGTTGCCAATTAGCATATCTAGTGAGAGAGTTGGGTGTCACACCAAACACCTGATCAAAAGTAAACCAGGCTGATCACATCATTGGAAAATCTGATATTGTTTGAGGCATATCCTGCTAATTTCCTTAAACATTTCCTAACCCAGGATGAATGTTAGGCTCATCATTTTTAGTCAGATTCAAAGAGACAATTCATGCAGAAAACCAGGATTGTTCCAAAGGAAAGTGATGGGATGCAAAAAAGGCATTGTGTTTATTATTTCATGGTCAGCCCATAAACTTTTCAGCCGACCCTTGTACTTTCTGGTCATCCGTTGATGCAAAAAAAAAATAAAAATTTTAACCAAAAATTTTGAAGGTTAAAAACTAAAAAAGATTTTTAAAAAATTAAAAAAATATAATTTAATTTAAAATTTAATAATAAAAAAAAACCTTTTTGGGCTTTCCTCATGTTAAAGATTTTGTTTTGAGTTGACGATAAGACTTAGAATCTTTGAAATAATGAATATTCAGTTTTGCTTTGAAACAAAACAGATTTAAACTGATTTTGCCTTCAAAGAAAGTATATTTTTTAATTTATTTTCATCTTTCAACGTTATTATGGCACTTTATTGACTGACTGACTTTATTTTACGCCCTTGAACACAAAAAAATCCTTCAGGATTTGAAATTTTAAAAAATAAAATTGTAAGAATTCAATCATAACTTATTGTACTACGAAAATAGCATCAAAAATCCTTTGATATGCAGATTAAAAGTAAAACTAATAAATAAAAATTTGATCGTGTGCAACAACAACATAACAGATGCTGCGTAAATAACGAGTGCAAAAAAATTACTTCTCTAAAGAGAAACAAACTAAATTTGGAAAAATCAATTTTTTTAACTTGATATTATTGAATAATTATTAGCTATTAAAAAATTAGCTGCTAATCAGTTAACTAAAAAAAAAAGAAAGACTGTCTCTACACTTTTCTCAAAAGTTAAAAAATAAATCAAACGGTTTTTGTTTTTTCATTAAACAGTTTTATTATATTTGATTTGTGATAAAAAGAAAGACAAAAAAGAAATCATCGCTTTGATAAATTCCAGTGAAAAACAAAAAAGGACTGCATTCAGCTGCAGTCACACATTTTTACACACTCATAAAACAAAAACATTACAATACATGCCCATGCCAGTCAATATGTTTAACATAATGTATCCACTGTAGCAGTCCCCACCCACACAAATTTCCAGTTTCATTGAGGAAATCTTATCTTCATCGGGAACTCTATTGTTTGGGAAATGTTTAATGAGGAATTACTTAAAGAAATAATAATTAATAAAATTAAACTCTAATGAATAATAAGATTAAGTGAAAAAAAAAAAAAAAAAAAAAAAAATCAAACGACTTCACTTCCATCATCGAGAAAGATATGAAATTAAAACATCATGAGTGATCACCACAGCCACTTCTGAGGAAGGTCGGTTTAAAAATCAATTTATAAACAAATTAAAAAAGAAAAAAAAAACAGGAATTCGAACTCTTTTTAAAATATTTGGATGGAATTGGAATCTGTTTTTTTCTGATATTTAATTTATTTCAAACCTTGAAGATTACCTTTTTTTTATTTAAAATTAAAATGAGAGAGAAAGAAAACAACTCGAATTTTGGTTGACGTAAAAAAAAAAAAAATTAAAAAAAATAAAGTTAGTACTTAAAAGTTAAACAAGTAATAACATCTAGAATGCCAAAAATTATTTGATGCAGATTGAAACTGAAAGAGTAACACATTAAGAAGAATCATTTACTGTCAGTGAGTTACTAAAGAAAAGTAGTAAACTTATTTTGCTAGAGAATAAGGTTGAAATGACAAAACCAAGATTTTTTTTTTAATTTATTTATTTTATTTCAAAAATTAACTTTATCCGTTATGTTTAAGCGAAAATGCATGCTTTGAAAGAAAAACGACACAGGATCAGTGGGTAAAACTGCCACTTGTAGCTAGTAAGTAGTAAGTAGTAGATAATGGTCAGATGTGTCAGTTTTTCTTTTTTTTTTACTGTTTAGATTCGATTTACAAAAAAATACTTTTTTTTGTCCTTGAGGTATTACTAATTATAAATGAAGTTAATTTACAACTGTTAATTTAACAGACTTCGTTGTAATAGATAATTTAATTGGAAAAGTTTAAAATATTAATTTAAAAAAAAAAGACACTTTTCAAATCATGAAAGAATAAAAAAAAAGGTGAATAAATCAATTTTTGTGCAAAGATATTTTTAATAAGATTTCATCTAAGAAATTAAAATACATTGTCAATTTTATAGGCCAGGTTTTTACAATATTTTACAAAGAGGATTTGTTGTTTTTATTATTATTTTATTTTTAATAAAAAAAAAATAATAGAACCCGGAAGATTCATTTATAAATTTAACAATGTAACAATGACATGGCGTAAAAAAGCTAGTAGTAAAATTAAATTTTGAAAGTGAAAAAAATGACAAAGTAATCTAGGTATTTTTTTTTAATCATTAACATTTTTTGTTTGTTTGTTGATTGACACTTTAAAAGTAAATAGTTCCTTGTTACTTTTTTAATTTTTTTACACATCTTTTATTTAAATTTGAGTCTTCAAGTTCTTTTCTCATCAGAACGATCAGCGTGACTTTTCCGAGATGTCGTGCCTTCAATCACCATTTTTATCACACTTTCCGAATCCTCACCACTGTCACCCAAACACTCTCTGAAATGTTCGTATTGGAGCTTCCAGTGCGAATGCCAAGCAGTAAGGCATGCCGTTTCCGAATTTCTGGCGGAGTGAATTGCGTCATGATGTTCGTTTTCTCCCATACGGTGCCCAACTGACCCTACTGTGCAGTCGACAAAATCAAAAACAAAAGCGCATGCGTGAAATTAAGAATAAAATGGAGACAATTTACACATCGCACTCTGTAGCTGATAGATCCAGGTTTAACACAAGTGGGCGAGTAAGAGTTGATGGAAACAAGATGAATAAAAAGAAAAACTCATGTTTAAGTCACTAAGTCAAAAGTGTGATATAGGCGTGAAAAAGATTATAGTTAGTAAAAATAAAAAAAAATCTGAGTAGCAACTGTTTAAGGACGACAGCTATTTAAAAAAAAAAGTGAAAATCTACAGCTGTTACAATAAAAAAAAATCACATAAAAACAGGTTGTCAAGTCGAAAACTGATTATTTTTGTATTGTAAATTATGAGTTTAAAAGATTAAGAGAAGATACACATTTTCTGTTTTCAACTGTTGGTAATTCCCTTTTTAAACTAAAAAAGTGTTTAAAACAGAAGGAAGGAATTCAATCAAATATCAGTAAAACAAAAACTAGACGATAACTATTGAACTAAGCTGATCAATGCATGCAATTAAAATCTGGAATGCTGATTCTTTGTGAATTTTAATTATGTTTCAAAAGAAGTCACGAAAATTGCTAAAATGCCGGAAGGCAATGAAAACATGAGTGGGGGTAGCTACGTTAAGTTAAAAAAGAAAAAACGATATTATTGCCGATAAACTAATTAATTACTAATAAACTTCATACTTGTTGTCAATTACAGAAGGAGAGGAAATATCTCCTAATAAGTAAGAACGAATTGTTTTCTCAAAATGAGACCATCGAGAAAACTCAAAAGATGAGTGAGTTTTAAAAAAAAACCCGTATAAATAAAAAACCGTAACAAGGAACTGATATTGACACTGTCAATTATTAAAATGCCTTGAATAAAAGATTTCAAGAATATATAGCTTACCTTGTCCGATATCCCAAGTTTTGTGATGTGTTAATGCCACCTTTACAACTACTACATTTAAAACAAGTCTCTATTTCTCTAGCAGCAGCAGAAGCTTTCTTCCATACAATAAAGATGGCTGCTGGGATACAATTGTGAATTGATTATTAAAAAGAGAAGTGACGGATACATTAAATGAAAGTATGGAAGACCAAACGTGACATAATATATATATATATATATATATATATATATATATATATATATATATATAATAAAAAGTGTGAGAGGCCGTGAACGTTTAGTTTAAAGTGTATATTTATTGTAGTATAAAGATATTATATTTTAAGTGTCCATAATGGTATTTGTGACGCAGCTACACATGTTTCGAGTCTAAGATTGACTCTCTTCAGGTGAATAAATTTGTGGCTTTACATGCCGAGTTCCTTTTGTTTCTGAGGGCCAAGTTCTTGTTTATATATAAGTAAGTAGAAAATTAAAATTAAAATAAAGAATAAAGAAATAAATCAAATCAGTGAAGTAAAAAATAAAAAATAAAGTAAATCAAATAAATCAAATAAATTAAATGTTGGCGTGTTGAATAGTCTGTGTTTTCTCACATCAGCGCGTGCATAAATGGATAAACAAATAAATAAATGAATGAATCAAGTGCTTATCCCAATTTGAAATGATTTTGGTCTGGGGTTTCCCTCATTAGTACTTGAAAATTATCTTCTAGGTGCCTTTGTTTATTTACATATCTTTTCATCTGTCAGTTGGTTGCTTTTATTGCTTCGACAATGTTTTGAATTTGGTGTGTGTATGTGTCTGTGTGTGCTTGTGTGTGAGCACTCCTTGATTACATTTTTATATTTTAGAATTATTTTAGAATTATTTTTTTTGGATCATCTGGTTCTTTTTTATTGTTTGAGGTTATCATTTGAATTTGGTGTGTATGTATGTGTGTGTGTGTGTATATGTGTGCATGTATGTGTGTGTCTGTGTTTTTTGGATGTGTGTGTGTGTTTTTTAGGGGTTTTTTTTGTTATTTGAATGTGTGTGTGTATGTGTTTGTGTATTTATGTGTGTGTCCGTATGTTTTTCGGTGTGTGTGTTTTTCACGTCGTTTTGTTGAGTGAAGGCTTGTATTTTTTTATGAATCCTTCTTCCTGCATTATTAATGTTTCGTAATCTGTATTTTGGTAAATAGGTGCAACTTTGAAATTGCCATCACTACATTCATGCATATGTTGGGAGACATATAGTTTCCTGTTGTATGATAATCTTATATTGCTTTTATGAAGAGTTATTCTATTATTCAAGCATTGTGTCGCTCCCACATATATCTTTGCGTATTTGTCGCATTTTAGAGCATAAACTACATTTTTTGAGTTCCAGGTCAGATCCGATTTTATTTCAAATGTAGTTGCGTTTTCAAACTGGAAGTATTTAACTTCTATTATTATGTTGCATACTCCTTATCTTTTTTGTTGCATTTTGTGACCTCCTGTTTTGTGTGTTGTTGTTCGAATTTTGATGAGGTTAGAATGTCTTTTAAATTTTGGGGCTGGCATTTGCTGTTAATCATTTTGGTTGTCTTCTTTTATTTTTTCATTATTGTTGAGTAATTCCACGTGTGTTTTGATCTTTTATATATATATATATATATATATATATATATATATATATATATATATATATATAATTTTATAGTGAACATGTTTTTATTTTGTGCTATACTTACTATGGAATAAAACCAACTGAGAGTAAAAAAGAATGTATTATGTAAATCTTCCAAATAGAGAAGTTCTAGTCAATCAGCATTTTTAACCTGGTCTTGAACACCAACATGTAGCACCAGTAGGAAAATAGAAATATAACTCAATCATGAGGCAAGCCAGTCTGGCTATTTCCGTTTTTTTTTTTGTTTTTTTTGTTTTTGTTTTTTTTGTTCTAGGGAATGATAGCAAAATTAATATAAATATGCTTTCAATTTTAAATTCAATTATCCTTGTTAAAAAAATAAGACATAGCTGAACCAATTGCCAAATTTCAAATTTAAATATTTTGATATAAACTTTTTTTTTATTAGGTATCATATATATACTTAGGTATCTACTATGGTCACTGTTAATTAGTTTTCATTTCATGAAAATTAATGAGGTCCAATATTATTTTTCTAATCACACTTCAAGTTTATTTTTGCAATATTGAAACAGATCAGGGAGTGATAGGGATTCCACATACAAAACAATTATCAATTAACACATCTTCAAGTGCACAATTAGACTAGTGTGAAAATGAAATAATTTGTTTATTTACAACAGTATTTTGTGAAATTGAAGCTTGCTCAAAAAATATTCTCTTGAGCACCAAATGTTCATAAGAAAGTGGGGACTTCGAGTAGCATCCTGTCTTGGAAAAGAGTAACTTTGAATTCAAAAAACACTTCTTCTGGCTGTACTGGAGGGACACATCTGCTTACAACAAACACCTTTTTGTCTCTGCTCGTAATGAATGCATATGTGTTCTAAATGAGGCAAAGTTCTTGTTTTATATATATATATATATATATATCTTCCATTGTTTAAGAGCAACTCAGCACTCTCAAACTTTTGTTGGTAAACACTGCTATACACTTTCAATTTTTTTTCAAGGAACACCAAGAATGATTTTGACCCATCAGAAGCAACAGCATCCTAACCTATGCTACCAGTTGATTTCTATTACTTGAAATATGTTCTGATACCTTCAGGAATGTTTCCTGGTGAAGTAGCAATAGCCCTTTTATTCTGATAGTTTAACACAGCCTCCACATGAAAAAAACTTCTCATCTGACAAAACAAAGACTTTGTCAGCAGCACACTCCTCCCAAATTTTCTTCCCTCTGCCAACTCATCTTGCTCAGATGCACTTGAGAGCAGTTGTCATCATTTGATATTGTATGGTTTTTAGTCATAAATCCTCTTTCACAATCCTCCTTAGTGACCTATCCAAAATATTCAGTTCTTTTGCCACCTTCCTCATATTTCTTCATAGATTTCTCTTCACCCTCTTCTTGAGGGCTTCAATGATTCTTCTAGTATAAATGGAATGGTTTCCTCCTGGAATTGGATTTAGTGAGATTGTTTGCACTTCTTTAAACTTTTTCCACACATTTAAACAGTTTTTCTGAAAGCATTCAACTTTTTTATCACTTCACAAGTTTTAATATCAGCCATTTCCAATCTGATCATTTTTTATTTGAGCTACCATATTCAATTAAACTGTAATCAATAAAACAAAAAAATATTAGGATGCCTTATACAAAATGTATTTTTATGAATAGGTTTGTTTAAAAAATGAGTAACCTTTATGTTTAAATAATGGGTAAATATTTTTATCACAACCAGCACAGTATGGCCAGTCCACCTGAACTGGGAGTGAATTATGTAAGACTCGATCCTACCAATGTCACACTTGATAAAAGATCAGCATTGAAGACTATCTTCCAGTGGTTACGCACACGTGCACACACACACACACACACACACACACACACTTATAGATAGTTTCCTATTTTTCTTTTTGTGACATGTAATAATTCCTTTCATAAATACATGCATTTGTTGTTTGTTTTATATTTATTATTTCGTGTTACTCATTTTTTACTTAGTCTCACATTGCATCTGTCAATATTGTTTGTGGGGTAAACTTTCCATGAGCTTGTAAATATTTATTCTCCAAAGTGTTAATTCTTGCAACATGATGGTGACTAATATTTACCTAAACAAACAAACACTCCACAACACATTAATATGGATATAATGAGGGGTTCATGTATTTGAGCCATAAAAGAGTACCATGAGTGCTACAGAAGGATAAATTCTGACCTTTATTTTCAGGGAAATTCCCCTGTTATTTCACAGATGGTGACAGCATTTCCCAAAAGGATCAGTTACTTTAGATATGCAAGTTGCCAATTTTCTCATTAAACAAATCTGAGCTGTTCATTTTGCTGCCAAGGTATGTAAAAGATTTCATCAATTTAGATGAGTAAAGTTGGAAATCTGTGAACTGGCTGTTACTGCCTAACATCTTTGACCTGTTTGGGTGTTGGCATTCGTTGATGAACCACTTTGAGCTTCTTTATGCTGATTGTTAATCTAGAAGCTTTTCTGGTAAATGAAAACTGGTCAATGAGCCCTGAGCTTCTTTAGTTTATGTTGCAATAAGTAACACATCATCTGCAAAAAGTAAGTCAGGCATAATACATCTTGTAAGCATTTTAGCTTTCAATGTTCAATACTTAAAAAGCTCACCTGGGTTATGAAATTCAAATCTTATGCCAGTATTCATATGTATTGAAGCACAACAGAAAAGCACAGAGCAAAGAATACTGGAGCCATAATATAACCCTGTTTTGTACCATTTGTGACAGTAAATATATCAGAACATTTGTCATTTGACATAAAATCAATAAATAAAATAATAATAATGAGCAATAAAAGAAAGAAAAATATTTCCCCATGATGCTAAGAGTAAAGGAACTTGTAATATGATTACCTCAGTTTCACTTTCAAATGTCATTAGGTGGCATTGTTAAAGCCTATAAAAAGACAAACATTTCTTGCCTCACACTTTCTCCACTTTGCTCCAAGATGTAGTAACTATGTTTCCACTACATGTAGTAACTATGTTTACTACTACATGTAGTAACTATGTTTCCACTGGAAACATGTCTTCCCCTTTCCACTGATGACTGAACTCTCTTTCCACTTTCCAGTGCATGGTACTCACATATTACAAGTAGGTCCAACTTTCTCTTTGGTTGTTCCAACTCAGCACAAGGCTGACTTGAGTGCAACCATAGTAATGATGCTTGTACTGATATATCCTAACTTCTGGACTGAGAAAAAGAAAAGAGACATCCCATAACCATCTTTATTTCTTCCAATGATAAATTAAATGGAAACATTTCTTTGGTTGTTTCAGCTCTGCACAAGGCTGACATGAACTCACCTATGAATATGATATTTGTACTTATCTACATAAACTTCTGGACCAGAAAGAGAATGGACATAATCAAGAGATACAGAGAACTTTGTTTCATGATAGTCACGATAGAAAGAATGAATGTCTTCATCTTTGTTTACCTACTGAACACACACCTTCACCTAAAGTACACACAAACATACAACTTGTTAAATTCCATATGCTTTCATGTCCTAATGAAACAAGGCAATAATATCCAGTATTTTGTCAGGTATACCCAGCTTTTTGAGAACTTTCCCTAGGGCATTATAATTGGCATTATCAAAAGCCTTAGTAAGATCATATATAACTACTGGTTACTTTCTTGGCAACCTGATAGTAAAAGAAAATCACATCATTCATGCCATGACCAAAACGAAAGCTACATTAAGTCCTAGAAAAGATTTAGTCAACAGATTTAGATATAATTCCATTGAGGATGACAAAAGTAAGGAGTTCTTCAGCTGTGCAGGGAAGAGATATAACACAACATTTGCCATTTTTTTTTACCTTTATTCTTGAACAGATCAGTAGAAGATGGATATATCCTTAAAATCCTGTGGTAAAATATGTCTTTCATTGATGAGGTCATTTTTCTTGTGATATTTTAGTATATATAAAAAATATAAATATTTAAGAATTTTATTAAAAATATATTTAAAAATTTAAGGGTAGTGGTTTCTATCAGACGCAAGACCAAAGTTCAACAACCCTAACAGCACACAGTAAATTCAATGATCAGATTATTAGCTCTTCAGTTTTGTCTCAGATTTAATCATTTTGTATTTTCATAAACTGAATTCTTTAAATTCCTTCTTTTTTGTATTATTTCGTAGATTACTTTTCAATTCCAAAGAAGAACTCAAAATATAAGGCTGGTTAAAGAAATGATTATCAAGAATACCAATTTTACTCTTAACTTTGAATAAATGTAAGTCCAAGGGAAGTAATTACACTTTTCAATATTTTAGTTGCTTCCCTTATGAGACATTTTTTTTTTTTTAACAGTGAAGAACATTTTAATATGTAATGGAATAAAAATCACAAAAATTTTAAAATAGAACATTTTTGTAAATAAATCTAGAAAAAAAAGAGCAAAAATATGTTACAATTATATGAAATTATACTTGCTTCAAAACTTGTCAGATTTTCAATTTTATAATAGACTAGCTTCATAGCCCAGCATTGCCCGTGCAACTCAGAACATTTTTTTAATTAAATGATTAATGCAGCATGTTGCGATTTCCGAGTGCTTGTAGTCACTTTAAAACTCAGTTATATAAAAAATAATTATTTAAAAATTGTTGTTTAAAAATTATTAAAAAATTCCATTAAAAAAATCTATTTTCTTTTGTTTTGTGTAAACATGAGTTGATGCTTTGTGTGACATTGTAAACAACATTGCATTTGTTTTTGTTTCAAAATTATGGGAGAAAATATTTACATTTTTTGTTGATGAAATGAACTTCAGGAATTTTCGAAGAATATTTGAAAATGTAGACATTTAATTTTAGAAGAAAAAGTTACATTAATGCCACACGAGTTACAGACAGTTGATTTCCTGCATGAAATATTTAGCGAAAAAAAAAGCTTTATTTTTTTTTAATCTTATTTTCTGAAGTATGAAATATTAAATCTGAAAAAAAAAAGACTTAAATAATTAAATTAACCATTGGCACTTTTGTTTTTTTAACATATTTTATTTTTGTTTGAAAAAACACTTTTTTTTTTTAATTTCTTTTGTTTCAAAATTCCAGATAAAAATATTCACATTTTTTTGTTGAGCAAATGAATTTTTAAAATGTCGGAATAAAAATTAAATATAAAGGCTCATTTTTTTTTCTTTTAGTCATGTTTGACATGTGTGATTTGGTTTCTGTGACATAAACTAGCAACCATCTTAGATCTTAGATGTTTTATGAAGCAAACATAAACAATTGGCTCCATTGGCCAAAAAGTGCAAAAGGGAAAATTGCTGAACTTAAACTCAAAAAGTATGTGTTGACCTGGCTTCCCTGTAGATATGTGTCCCTAGAAAGTTTGAATGACGTAGCTTATAAAATGTAGGCATGCATAGATTTGTGGTGATACTGAGCAAAAGTGATGGACTGGATGTTTGCGCTTTCACGACCAAAAGTTGTTGCTGCGCTGCTGGCTCCGCGCAGGTGTTCTGGTTGAAAACTAACAATTAATTAAATATTAAATTTCCAGTTCACGAGCCTACACAAATTTTATTTATCAGCCAATGGGAAGCCCAGAACCAAATACAAGTGTGAAATCCCAAATGATACAGAAAGCATAGACAGGCAGACCGACTCGAGGAGAGGAGAGTAATTAGTATCTCCCTTGGCCCAAGTCAAGCGGCTTACTATGCTCACCTCCCTTACCTCTTTCCTTCTTCCCTGCCTCAAAAACTACTTACTAACCAAAGGAGCAAATACATCAAAGACATTCATTACTTACATGCTCCCAAATTCCTAAGCATTAATTCTCTTTCAGCATTTTATTGCCATGAACATTTTAACATCTGTTGCACCTATACTTCATGTATTACTTCAATTGTAAAAACATTAATTGATATGTGTATATATAAAATGCTATTTTTCTACTCAAATTGCCTTTTTTGATTTGTAATCATTTTATAACTTATAGTGGGCTATCTACAACAAGGCCAAATTCTGTTAACCTGCAACAGTATACAACTACCCTTCACCAGAATGGACTCTCCACTACTAACAGAAAAAGAATAGATAAACAACCCACTATAGATTACAGTCACACACAGACTCACAGATTGCATTTTATATATATAGATTTAGTTTTCTTATATAATAAATTGTTTTCATGATACAATATTTCTTAAGTTTCAAGGCTGAAACAAAAAAAAAATGCTGATAGCTTATATCACTGGGACAGATCTTTCCAATCAGAAGTTTATATCAAATACATGAGCTGAAATAATACTATTCAAAATAAAATTACTCTAAATAAGTAAAGATGATTCTTGAATTTTGTTCATTTGAATTAATGATATGTAAGGAAAACACCATGATAGAACATGATGGAGTAATGGATAGCAGCTCAGATTGAGGAATCAGAGTCCAAATTTCAGTCAGATTCATTTATTTATGTGCTAATATTGTTGGGGAAGGTATGAATCTATCTCTTCTCTCTCCAGCTATGGGTAAATAGCAAGATAGAGCAGGTTCAACTTGGAGGTATAAGAGAAAGAAAACTCTGAATTCAAAAAAGCCTGGAGATGGTTGGGTTCTATCATTTTACCCAAAATGCACCACTTTTGCTGCAGTACTTATAGTGTACTTAAGACTCTAATGAGTCATAGGATATATCAAACAGGCACAAGAAAAACCCCATGAGATAGACAAATATTTTTCTTAAAATATTTGTGTTCAACTATTTTTATGCATTCTTGAATTTTTTGTAGTTCATATTTAATAATTATTTTTATTTTTTTAACACCTCATTTTTAATATTTTTTTCTTTTACAACAATCTACAACAAGGCCAAATTCTGTTAACCTGCAACAGTATACAACTACCCTTCACCAGAATGGACTCTCCACTACTAACAGAAAAAGAATAGATAAACAACCCACTATATATTACAGTCACACACAGACTCACAGATTGCATTTTATATATATAGATTTAGTTTTCTTATATAATAAATTATGACAAAGCTAATGGGACAATAAACAAAATTACACTTAAGAATTGCTAAACAATGAGCTGTTCAATATTTTCTAAAGAAAGACACATCATAGATAATGCAAAACAAAAATAAATGTTAACAATATCACCAAATTTTCAATCGAATTTGTATGCCAACCTATTTAATTTGCTTATGTTCAAATTTAACTACATAATTTGTGCATTAATTAGTTTATATAAATAACCTTGTAGTGAACAAGCACTACTTTGTAACAGATGCATTTGGTTAAAGATTGTGACAGAGAGAGGTTGAAAACTTTCAAAATAAATTAATTCATAGAGGAATTTTATATATACAGAATGCGACAGGTAAATTGTCACATTTTTATATTTTTAATTTCATGCATGCAAGTTGTTTGTTTTTGATTTTGTCGACTGCACAATATAGAAAATAAAGCAACATGATGCAATTCTCTCTGCCAGAAATTTGGAAACAGCATGCTGTACTGCTTGGCATTTTCACCAGAAGCTCCAATACAAACATTTCAAAGCATTTGGGTGTTAATCTGAAGGCAGTCACAAAAGAAGAGAAAATGAAAATTATATTTAAGTTTTTTTTAATCATTTCGCCCTAAGCAAGGCAGAGCTGTCACTGGTATGTAGGTGGTTACATAAGAGGTGAATGATGAGAAAAACGAACAAGTTACAGGGGTATCAGAGAATGAATAAGAAAAGGGTGGGAACACAGATGTGAAAAGGGCTGCATGAAGGTAAAGTGGAAAGAAAGAAGAACATGATACAAAAGTTGTCAGGGAAAGGATGTGAGACAAGGAGATAAGAGATGGCAATTGACTTTGCATTTAAATTCTTGGAGATTGTAGTTGTCAGGGAAGCAAATATATGGAAGGGAATTCCACAGGCAGGAAGTGCAAGCAAAGAAGCTACTAGAGTAGAAGTTGTATTTGATTGGTTTCATTGTAAAAGGGTAGAATCTAGCCACTAGTCTAGTAGCTCGACTAAATTCATGCAGAGGGGGCAGCAGGGAGCTAAGCTCATCGGAGCATACAGATCGCTAAAAAAAGATAAAAGAAAAACATTTATGTGCTTAGTTGTGGTGTGTAGTGTGTGTATGATGCACCAGGCTATTGGGTGAAATCAAGCAGTCAGCCTGTTCAGGGAAAAATATCTTCCCTGGCAAAGGCAAATGCCAATATTGATGTTACTACATCCTGAAACAAAAAAAGAGAAAGAAAGGGTTTATTTCACTTCCTTTCATAGTCTGGAATACAATGACACCTGGTGGACATCCTGGTAGGCAAGCTGGCATAACCCCACAACATAATTCTTCAGTAGTTTAGATTTCATAACTGCTCAGTAACTACTCATTAATATTTACTTTTTACTGAGAAAAATATTATCTTACAATGGTAAGTACTTTATTTAAGCATTTAGATTATGCAGGGCTGGTGAGTGCTACCCCTGAACTCTTGACCAAGTCAGAAGTGAAGGCAAACAAGACCCTTGCATCAGCCATGAGATTATGTACACAGTGTATGATTGCTTATAGATATATTGTTCGTTTCACACTTATGTTGAGCAAATCAAAGAGTCTAATATGTATTAAACTGTGAATTACAGATTAGGCTACAGTTATATTCAGTGACACTATGAGTGTTATTGGTACCATATAACATATTATTACCTGCTGCACATTGAAGGAGTTCCAAAACTAAAAATGGACAGAGTAGAGAGTTCCCAACAATGGAATCAACAGTCACATGTCCATGAGCTTACAAGTTGGAGGACACCAAACAGAGATATGTTCCCCACCAAGTCTCATTGCCCAAGGCATTCTATGCATGAATGATTGTTTCTCTAGCTTTCAATCCAGATATTTTTTTTTTATAATCGTGTTGCTCCAAGCAAGACATTTTACTGCCACTGTTGTGCAGGGGGTTACATAGGAGGAATGTGATGAGGAGTGAGAAGTTGCAGAGGGTGTCGGGAAGAGAGTACTAATGAGAGTGGGGTGGATGTAGAAAAGCATGAGGATGTAAGTTAGTGAGACAGGAGATGACTGTTGACTTTACATTTAAATTCTTGGAGATTGTAACTGTCAAGAAAGCAAGTATGCAGAAGAGAATTCCACAGGCAGGAAGTGCAAGAAAAGAAGCTGCTGAAGTAGAATTTGCGTTTACAATTTATTGGTTTCACAGTAAAAGGGTTGGACCTAGTTACTAATCTTGTGGAGCGAGGAAATTTGTATATAGGGGGTACCAGTGAGTTAAGTTCATTGGAGCAGAAGAGACACAGGGAAGCCACACTGCATCGGTGAGAAAGCGACTATATCCTAGCTGCCAAGTGGGGATTGGTCACATTACAGATTCTTCGTTGAATTCGGTTGAGGACACGTAAGTGGATAGCAGGAGCACCGGACCAGATATGGCAGCAATACTCGATGCATGGGTGGATGGTAGACTTGTATATGTGCAGGATTGTTTGGGACGGGAAAAACTTCTTGGCCCTACACAGAGAACCGACTTTCTTAGCAGCGGATTTAGCTATGAATTATATATAGTTATTCCACTTGAGGTCTGGTGTGAGAGTTAACCTGAGAAGGTGCAGTGTTTCGGCTTCAGGGAGGGAAGCCTGATCCATGTTAATGGGCGGGTGGAACAATTATCTGTGGTGGTTATTAGATAGCAGCTTCATTTTGGAAGCATTAAAATTTACGGGTCATTTCTTGTCCCAGTCCACCACAGATTGGAAGTCCTTTCAAGCTCGGCAGTGAGGTTTGCTTTTTCAGCCTTGGTAGATTTTTGATTGAGACAAGAGTAAACCATAGTGTCATCAGCATATATGCCCACTTTGGATCTTATTAGTTCAGGGAGATCATTAATATAGATAAGGAGAAGCGTAGGACCTAGAATAGAGCCTTGAGGGACACCCGCATTAATGGGATAGTATATGAAGGCTTGTCTGATCAATACCACCCTAACTGTACAGTTTGAAAGGAAGGACTGGATTAGGTCAAACAATTGTCCAGTTATACCATAGCCCTGCAGCTTGCATAGAAGGCCAGTATGCCAGACTGTCAAACGCTTTGGAGATGTCAAGGGCCACAGTTCGGGCTTTGCCGTTTTTGTCGAGGACCTGGTGAATATACTCAGTGATAGTTGTGAGCATATCAGCAGTAGACCTGGTGAAGCGGAAGCCATACTGTTTGTCAGAGAAGAATCTATGGGCTGTGAGATGTTGTACCACTTTGGCGTTGATGATGGCTTTGAACACTTTGCCAAAGATCGGTAGGAGGCTGATAGGGCGATAATTAGTGGAGTCAGAGGGTTCTCCAATATTTTTATATATAGGAACCACGGAGGAAGGATTTCTGGCAGGCAGAAAAGCAGGAAGCAAAAAGGCAGAAGTTGTAGAGTTTAGAGAGAACAGAGGAGAGTTCAGGAACACATTTCTTCAGGACAATGATGGGTATTCTGTTGCCACCACTCGCTTTATGGGGGTCAAGCTTAGAAATTATTTTGGAGACTACCAAGGGAGTAATTAGTATGTCAGTCAGTTGGGCCTGGGTTCAGAGAAGGAAGTCGGGTACAGATACTCCAGACGAGTCCAGTGTCAAGTTAGTGAAGAATCTGCGAGTGAAGCACTCAACCTTGTCTATTGAAGAGGTGAGGACCTCAAATTCATTGATTAGAGTGGGGACTGAGGGCTTACTGTTGTTCAGCATGCTTTTACAGAGTCTCCAGTAATCTTTGGAGCCGAACTTACGGGATGCTATGCGCTGCTTCCTTATGGCTGCAAACATCAGCTTAGCTCCATTAAGTACCTTCTTGCATTCATTGCGAGCCGAGGCAAAAAGGTGCCTGTTATGATCTGACGCGTGACTCCGGTAAAGTCGAAAGAAGTAGGCAGGGGAGAACCAGGGGGATGAGTGGGATTTAAGTCTCAACTTTCTGGCAGGGATGAAAGCATCAATGCCAGCCTTAACCCAAGAGGAGACCTCAGCCACACAGTCTTCAACAGGAAGGCTAAATACGTTATTCCAAGGGACGTCACTCAGGAAGTCGCAGAACGAGTCCCAATCGGCTCTTTGGTAGCAGTAAGATATTCTGCTGGTTTGAGGTTCTTGGGTGGGGTGGAGGTGGAAGGAGATATTGACGGAAACTAACGCATGGTCAGAGTTTTCAAGAGGGCAGAGTTGCTCGACATTGCAATAGTCAGGGGTGGAGGTAAAGCACAGATCTAATCGTGAATCGTGTCTGTTAGAGTTATTACAAAAATGCGTGGGGAACTCCACCACCTGCGTAAGGGACTGAGTGATAGAAAAATTCATGGTGTGTACAGCAAGACAGAGTTATGCAGCCATTCAGCATGATGGGCATTAAAGTCGCCAAACACAAATATATTGGCAAACTGGTTGGAGGAAATGGCCTTCTGGGAATTGATTAAGTGCACAGTTGCACAGCACCCCTATGACCAAACTCAATCATAGTGTTGAGGGTAGGATGGTAGTGGTAGTGTTGTCCACAAACTATAATTAGACTACAAAAGATTTTAGTTATTTTTCAAACCTTAGCCAAGCTTCATGCAGCCAAGTAATAACAATATTAAAATATTATAAGATATGATTTCAAACAGACTGAACAACAAACTAGAAGCAGGAAACTCACCCGAAAATTGCTTGAAATAACAAATCAGATTAGCCATAAATCTGCTCTAATTAGATAGATGGAGAGATCTGAATAGAATTAGATAGATAGATAGATAGCTAGATAGATAGATAGATAGATATGAACAGATTAAGATAGATAGTCAATGAATTAATAAATATTCAAGTGACAACCTTCATGCAAGACTGCTCATTAGGGTAGAGGGTCTAATAAATCTATTGACTTATTATCAGATATCTGTTGCAAAGCTGAGGTAAGGAATGAGTATCAACCCTACAAATTTTTTCTAGGTGTGAAAACATCAAAGACAATGAGGAGACAGAGGTGAAGATGTAGAATTTATCAATGTCAATTCTTATTGTGAATAAAAATGATGAGCAAACAGTTGGAAATCAGAAAAGGCTGGAACATTGGCAGTGATTGGCTAGATCAATTCAGGCTGGATCATTGTCATCAGTTGGTATGAAAGGCACAGGCTAGAAAGTTGTCAGCATTTGGCAGGAATGACACAGGATAGATCATTGTCAGTCAGCAGGAATCTCATCAGCATCTGGCATGAATGGCACAAGTTAGAATGTCATCAGTGGTCGCAGGAAAAGCGCAGTCTAGAAAGTAGTCAGCATCTGGCAGGAATGACATTGGTGTGTAGAATGACACATGCTAGGGCATCGTTGTCAGTCGGCAGGAATGTTGTTAGCACCTGGCAGGACTGGCACAGGCTGGAATGTCGTCAGTGTCTGGCAGGAACAGCACAGGCGGGAACGTCATCAGCCAGCAGAAACAGTGTATGTATGACCCAGGCTGGAAAGTTACCATTGGTCAGCAGGAACGACACAGGCAGGAATGTTGAGGTTGGGTCTTGGCTGTAATTGAATGTAGTCTGAGGAAAATGGAATTGGCTGTGGCCTACCACATGTACACTTTCAAGCAGATGGGTGAGCTAGCACATGTGCACTTTGGCCATGGGCTGGTTTCTGCTTTGCTTCCTTTGCAGGATTTGACCACAATTAAACAGGATTGCTGTGAGCTAGCACATGTGAAAATCACAGCATTTAGACTTGAATAATCATCGTCTCCTTTGCTTGATCAACCATGGGTAACAGAATCTCAGGCAAACTAGACCATTCCACCACCAAAGCAGAGTCAAACCTAAAGTGGGACTGGCTGCTAACTAATTGTTCCAGGAATCAACTGCAGGTAGCATTATCGCAAACAAAGCATACGCCTAGCTAGAGGTAGCCAGAGAGCAGAAAGCCAGTATTTGAGAACAGATAGTACACTTTGATCCTACCCAAGATTTACCCTACTCCCTTACTGGAGCAAGTTGTGACACAAGGTCAGTTTTGAACGTGAGGAACCTGAGTGTGTGTGCTCAGGCTACTGGTCAATGATTACCCAGCCCCAGCTTACATGGTAACATATCACTCGATAAGTCCAGGGCCTGATGGTGTCACTAATAAAAAATCCATATGACTTTTATGAAGTACTAACCTTCAAATGGCACATGACAAAATTTGGGCTCAATTGGATTATTAGTTTAAAAATTACAGTTATTGAAGTGAAACTACTCTTGCAAATTTTCAAAACAATGGAAAATCTGAATTTCGTGTGTTGATAAAGCATTGTTTTCTGATCAGAAAAATACTGTTGAAGCAAAGCAATGGCTTGATAAGAGTTATTTGAATTCTGATGGTTAAGAGGTGGTATGTTGACTTTAAATGCAGTCTTACAAACACAAATGATACTGAACGCCCAGGTTGACCAAAATCAACAGTTGTCCCAGAAAACACCAAAAAATCTAAAAATTCATTTTGGTCAATTGTAAATTGAAGTTGCATGTGATAGCAGAGGAGTTGGACATATCAAAAGGGAGTGTATTGACCATTTGGCAAGAATATTTATCAATGAGAAAGCTGTGTTCAAGGTGGGTGCCATGTTTGCTCACAGCCAATCAAAAACAACAATGTGTCAACAATTCAGAGCATAGTTTGCAACTGTTTCAATGCAACAATAAAGAATTTTTGCATAAATATGTGAAATGGATGAAACATGGATCCACCACTTCACTCCAGAGTCAAATCAACAATCAGCTGAGTGGACAGCAGCAGGTGAAAGCCATCCAAAGCGACCAAAGACACAAACATCAGCAGGCAAGATTTTGGCCTCCATATTTTGGGATGAGCAAGGTATTTTGTTCATCGATTACCTTAGGAAAGGAAGAACCATCAATAGCAAATATTATATAGCATTATTGGTGCATTTGAAAGAAGAAATTACCAAAAAGCAGCCACAAATGAAGAAGAAAAAGTGATCTTTCACCAAGACAACGCACTGTGTCACAAGTCAATCACAATGATGGCAAAACTACATGAATTACACTTTAAATTGCTTCCATATCCACCCTATTCTCTAGATCTGATCCCCAATGACTACTGGCTGTTTGCAGACCTCAAAATAATGCTTCTGGGAAATAGATTTGGCTCCAATGAAGAAGTGATATTGGAAACTGAGGCATATTTTGCAGCCAAAGACAAATTGTTTTACAAAAAAGGCATCAAATTGTTAAAGAAGCATTGGAATCAGTGTGTCACCCTAGAAGAAGACTATGTTGATGAATAAAGTCTAATTTTACCTAAAAGTTGTTGTTTAATTAGTTAGGCCCAGGATTTATTGAGTGAAGAGTTAACTGAGTACAAAGTTAGTATTAGCTGGTCGTTGGTTTCATAACCGACACACACGCTACCAGCTAGAAAGTGCTACAGGTGATCAGAGAGCAGAAAGTGACCATCTGAGAAAGATACTACACATTGATCATACCCAGGATTTAACCTACTCCCTCACTGGATCCAGTTGAGACACAAGGTTGGTTTTTAATGTGGAGAACATGGGCACATATGTTTAGGCCACTGGTCAAAGATTACCTAACCTCCACTTAGGTGGTAATTGGGTACAAAGCTAGTTTTAACTGGTCATTGCTTGTCAAAGCTGGTTATTGCCTTCTAAACCTACACACCTGCCACCAGGTGGTGAGTGCTGCAGGAAGCCAGAGAGCAGTAAGTGAGCATCAGAGAACAGATACTACACTTTGACCCTACCTGGGATTTAGCCTACTCCCCTAATGGAGCAAGTTGTGACACAATGTCAGCTTTTAACGTGGGGAATCAGATACTACACTTTGATCCTACAGTCTGGACCAAGAAGGGTCAGTTTTTTTTGTTTTTTTTTTGTGAAAGTGATGCTGATTATAAGGTTTCAGCTGTTGCCAACATTTCCTGGCTGCTGACTTTTGCTGGAAAGGGAAAGGCGAGGTCAAGGTCACCCTTTGTTAAAATCATGACAGATGGGAGCAGTGGGATACGATATATCATATTTATACTCTACAAAAGTAAATGCTAGTCATAAACTCCAAATATGCTAAACTTCATTAAGAATATGACTACATTTAAATCTTTAGAAGTAGTTAAAATAGTTAATTTTTCTAATAATTTCATCTTTATAAGATATAATTTACTAAGACTAAAAGTGCATCTATGTATATTTAGTAAAACCAAAGTGCATCTATGTACATTAAATTTTTAGATTTTATATTGAATTATTAATAAAACTAAAGTGCATCTATTTGTATTTAATCTTTAGGCAGATGAAAATGATAAATTTTACCAAATGTATAGAGGTTATGTTGCATTAAATTTCCCAAAAATAGAGATTATATAAAAGATAATATAATTTTAATATAAAATATAAAATATATTTTAGTATAAAACTAATTGAAATTAACATTTTTAGTAAATGCTTGCATTGTATGCTTATCAGTAGGTACTTAAAGTTTTTACAAGTACATGAGTGAATAAAGTAGACATAGACATTCATAGATAAGTTTTATTTAGACAAAAATGATAGTGAAAAGCACCAACATATTTATTAGATGAGTCATAAGAACTCTATTTAAAAATACATGTGTGTGTGCATGAATTAATACAATCAAAGGCATACATATGTATGGTACTTGTAGAAACTATCAAATGCATATCATTAAAATATCCTACATGTACACACATACATATACTAAACAGTTATAGTCAGATTTAAATTAGTTTTAAATAAGACCAATAAACACTTTAATTAGAAAGTTCTCAATATATGTTTGAAGAGAAATTAAGCTTTACTTTAACATGTCAAGCTTTTAGATATTTAAGTTAGGAAGATCAGCCGATTATGCAATCATGGTTTTAATCTGTTTGGTTTCATCAGGCAATTTGTATACAAATCACCTGACAAAAATGTAAAGTTTGAAACCATGGTAATGTAATTGGCCAATCTGCCTAACTTCAGCATCCTAACATAGAGTTTCATAGACAGATCCTTCAGCAATTGCTCCATCCATAGATAGATATATATATATATACTAGCAGTATAGCCTAATCTTCACCTCATATTTTTTTTAATATTCTGAGTTAAACATAACATTGGATTTTTGGGGGTTTGACAAGGCAGTGTATAATTTTTATAAGTGCCAAAATAAATTCTGGATTTATAACTATTCATGTTTTGAGTTTTCCTCTTACTGTTTTATATATATATATATGATAGTATATATATATATATATGATAGTATATATATATATATATATATTATTAATTATTTCTTTAGAACATGTACAAGCTACAAACTACCATAAAATTGTACATTTTGTTTCGACATTGAAAGAACAATGTCTCATCAGATGGGTACCATCATTATTAACTACCTGATGAATCATTATTCTTTAAAGATCAAAACAAAATGTACAATTTTGTAGTAGTTTGTAGTTTGTACATGTTCTAAAGTAATAATTAATAATAAATATTCATTGCTTTATTTTTATATTGAGCACTGCTTTAAATTAATGTTTTGAACGCTGCAATTATTTTCTTTGTTCCTTATTAATTTGTGTGTGTGTGTGTATATATATATATATTGATTGTTTAATACTTACTTTTTGGTCCTAATAGGGTTAGACCAGTACACATTTGTATTAAAAAGTTTCTATACAATTATATTGTAGAACTTTTGAATATTTTTCATTTATAAATGAGTTATTTTGCTACCTTGGTTTCCACCATGAGTGGTTTCTTCAGAAATTTTTAATAACTGATTTTACCTTTTACCGTTTTTCTTTTTAAGAATGCTCAAGAAAAATTAGAAATTATGACATACCCAAATAAAGACGAACTATTAAATGAAAGAACAGAAATTATGACAAAATGCATCCACACTAAGAAATACCTATTAGGTTCATACAAACATAGATGAAAACGTCATCATTTGTTTGAATTTAAACAATGCGCATTCATAAATTCTCTGCCACATGAACATTCAAATAAAACACTGTTACAAGAGCGTTCTTAAAAAGAAAAACGGTAAAAGGTAAAATCAGTTATTCAAAATCGCCTGAAGAAACCACTCATGGTGGAAACCAAAGTAGCAAAATAACTTGTTTATAAATGAAAAAAAAAAAAATTTATATATATATATATATATATGATATCAAATATATATATATATATATATATTTAATATCATGTATATATATATATATATATATATATATATATATACAAATTAATAAGGAACAAAGAAAATAATTGCAATGTTCAAAACATTAATTTAAAACAGTGCTCAATATAAAAATGGAGCAATATATATATATATATATATATATATATATATATATATATATATATATATATATATATTAGGTTGTTACAAAAATAATGGCTGATTTTAGAAACAATTTTATTCTTGAAAAATTAACTGTAAAAATTTGAAATTAGTCAAAGTACAAGCCTTGAGCATCTATGCACCTCTGTCATCGATTGACAAAATTATTTATTCCTCATTGAAAAAAAGTTTTTGGATGAGACGTAACAAGATCTTTGAAATCTAATTCCACCTCTGGTTTGGACCTAAAAGTTTTACCATTTAAAAATGTGCTCAAGTGCTTAAAAATATGATAATCAATGGGTGAAAGATCAGGACAATATGGAGAATGTGGTAAACTCTTGTATCCTAAGTTTGCAAGTTTTTCGATGTCATTCTTGCAACATGTGGCCATGCATTATTCTGGAGCAGAATTAGACCACATCAATTCACTAATGTAGGTCTCATTTTTTGCAGGTATGCATACATTTCAGCAAGTTGATTGCAGTAAAGCTCTGCATTAATGCTCTGATTGGCTCCCAGAAGGCTATAGTGGATAACATCAATTGCAGACCACCACACAGTCACCATAATCTTTTGCTGATGCAACTTTGGCTTTGGGAAATGTTTGTGGGGGGGGGGGGGGCTCATCCTGATCAAACTATTGACCTGACCATTTACAGTTATCATAAAGGATTCACTTTTCTTCACAAGTGACTATTCAGTCAAGAAAGTTTATACAGAAAGATGATCAAGCACACTTCAAAATGAATAAGTTTTAATTTTCATTAAGATCATAAGGAACCCATTTATCAAGCTTTTTCACCTTGCTAATATGCTGTAAATAGTGTGAGATGGTTGCAGTGCTGACACCAAGCATCTGAAATATTTCTCTGACATTATGAAATGGGTTTTTGCTTAACAACTGCTTGCAACTGCTCGTTGTCAAGACTGCATGACCATCTTTATCTTCTGCATCTTCAAGGCTTTCATCACCAGTACAAAATCTCTGGAATGTCCTTCATATTGTCTGATCACTTGTTGAAACATCTCTCCATGCTCTGTTGATACTGGCAGAAGTTTTTGAGGCACTGTGCCCAAGTTTGAACTCATACAAAAAAGTAAACAAAGATCATGTTTTGTCATGTTCACAATTAATGGCTTCTATGCTTCATAAATTTTTTCTGCCTGAAAATAAGTTAAAAATTATTAAAGAGCCCACATTAATTATTATGTATACCAAAATTCACCTAATATATATCATAAATATTATGTTAAAAGGGCTTTTCAAAATAGAAAACTTAGAGTGGCCATTATTTTTGTAACAACTTAATATATATATATATATATATATATATATATATATATATATATATATATATATATAATTTAATTAATTACAATGTTTCATTTATAACATATATTCCAACATAATTTTAAAAAATGAAAATAATTTTACTAAAATAAATGACCCACACACTACAATATACCTACCTAAGTATACAATAATTATTTAATCCTAATTCTAACATAAGCATTCCAGCCTCTTTACTCATGAGATAGTAAAAAGATCTAATTTTTAATAAAACAATCTAAAATCTAACCTGCTCTACACATTTAAAGAATCTATGATCCCACTATGTATCTTATCCAGACAAAATTAAAAAGTGACATGTCTAATCACCAGGTCATCTTGATTTCTTTTGCAAACCAAATGTTAAAACTCCATAGTTACCTAATTCTCATTTTTGATTGAACAATATTGACACACCTAAAGCATTTTCTCCAACTACCACTCCTTAATTTTCTAAATAACCATGAATTCATCTTATATTTTCAAAATAAATCATTTTCACCATTTAATTTGATATGTCACCTGAAGAAGAACAGTATTGTTCTGAAACATGGAAATTTTTGTTGCGATATAATGCTTTTATAAACCATTGTAAATAACAATATATATATATATATATATATATATATATATAGGAAAGAGTATTAATAAAAAATTTTTTGATTTTTAAAAAAAAAAAAAAAAAAAAAAAAACGTACTTTTTTAAACAGTATTTGTTTATTTTTAATGTAGTTTTATATTTCAAACCGACCTCGGTTCTTCATCGGAAAATATATATATATATCTCCAAATGAATATGAAATGAAGAAAATAATTGCAACATTCAAAACATTAATTTAAAACAGTGCTCAATAAAAAAATAGAGCAATGAATATTTATTATTAATTATACTTTAGAACATGTACCAACTACAAACTACCCTTTGTATAAGATCTTCAGTCTTTAGGACTAACCTTTGAAAGTAGAATAGGAATATTTTTTAGTGAAATGTCAAAATTAACTTTATTATTAATTATTATGCTAGAACATGTGCAAATTACAAGCTACTACAAAATTGTACATTTTGTTTCGACATTGAAAGAACAATGTTTCATTGGGTATTTAACAATGATGGTAATTTGGATATTTGTTTGGATATATATAGAAGGGAAATTTTAGTGTGTTATATATAAGCGACATATATATATATATATATATATATATATATATATATGTCGCTTATATATAACACACTAAAATTTCCCTTCTCTGATTCCATATGCCTATGGCTTAGGGGTTAGCAACTCTGACTGACACCAGATCAGTCAAGATTCGATCCTGGCCAGAGGCAAGTGGATGTCTAGCCACACTGATAAGCTGGTTTTAGCAATAATATTCCAGTTAATAATTGGGTTCTTGTTGTTTTTTAATTTTCAATAGTATATGGATAAAGAAGTGCTTTTGCTGTACTTACTGTTATATAAAGACAACATGTGGTTGTGAAAGTGAAATTTTCACACATGAACAGTTGATCCAAAGTAAAATTTGACATCATCATCATCTGAATGAATGTAAACTCTATAAACAATATTTTTGGACATACACTGATCATTCAATGGACATGTCTAAACCCATTCAATATTTCCATCATTTTCTAAAGACTGTCTGCCTTATCATAATAAAAGTTTGCTTATCTATAAGTTTAGATGTCATTGTGAAGCTGAGTATATAGGACAAATGAGTCTTAGATTGGAAACAAGAATAGGTCAACATATTCTTAAATATATTAGATTACATTTATGTAATCACACTCATGTGTCACAATCAGCACATGATTTAGCAATTGGACAACACCTCTTAGAAAATGAGTTATGCTCATCACGTTTTATGAGGACTCATTTTCTATTCTGCACGTGGGCAGGTCCAAACACCATTTGTTAGTTTTGGAAGCCATTTGCCTTAAATTGCTGCAACAATCTCTATGCAAACAAAAAGACAATTTTTTGCAATCTTTGCATTTATTTGGAGATATGTGAGCGATCATTTTTCTGTTTTATGCTCTGATTGGTTCATTTATTCATTTTCTTTATTTTGCCTTTATTTTAATTGTAAATTTATTTATTATCGTAATTATACATATTCACATTAATTGTAAAATTTAAGACACATCTTATCTCTAAGAATTCTTCTCTATTCAGTCTAATTTAATTAGCTTGTGCCAACAATTGGCCCCTGAAGAAGTGTTGGCTGAAAGGCAGCCTAGGTTCTAGTTAAAAAAATGAGCATAAAATTGTGTCTATATATATATATATATATATATGGAAAGTTCCAAAGATTAACGAAATAGTTTTAACAACCAACATATCTAATTTATTTGTTTGAACATTATTTTTAATCAATACTTGTATTTGAGTAAATATTCTGTTTTTATAAATTTCTTCCGCCCTGATCATTTATGATAAATTTTGCTATGAAAATGTCATTTGGCAGGATTTGAACCTGCAACCCCTAACAACATAAAGGAAGCCACTAATTAATCTGGTGCTTCTTAGACCACTCGATCATAAATGATTCCACAGCCTAATTGAACTTAAATCAAGCCTTGTATAACGCAATTTTGATTCTACATAAATAACCATCTCTGCTCTGAAAGTGTGTCATAATGTCAACAAATGTAAAAATAAATATATAAATATACTGTTTAACTAAAAATATAATATCTACTCAAATACAAGTATTGATTAAAAATAATTTTCAAACAAATAAATTATGTGTGTGTGCATGTGTGTGTGTGTGTGTGCGTGTGCGTGTGTGTGTCATTTTTTATTTATTCTATCATCTTGTTGGATTTCGATCCATATATTCAACATATATATATATATATATATATATAAAAAGAGACAAAAAAAACTATTTTTAACTGATGTGTTTTATCCTCTGAGGAACTTTATCAAGACAATGTAGGATATATTTTTCATCAGTGTTTATATACAAAAGTGAGGATGTGACTGGTTTATCAAGTCTTTTAAATTTAAGAACATTCATGAATGTTAATCAGGTGGTTGAAAGGTCAGTCAAAACCTGTAGAGGGCACAAAGTGCCATAATTCAAAGTCTAGCAAAAAGTAAGCAAGTAATATTCAAATTTATTAATTTTTAAATGAATATTGTCCAGATTGTGATCAGATTGTTATGATATGAGATGGATGTATGTGATGGACATCTTAAAAAATATGAGGTGAAGGATTTAATTTTCTTTTGATTTTTCAACATATTTGTAGTTGGGTATGTTGACTTGGGAGAGTAGTAATTCTTTCAGGAAAGATAAGATTGGAAAAAATTGGAAAATAGATTTATATTTTGATATGATTTGATGGTGGTACTCTTGGAAATTTCTGAGTAAATTACTTTCTCTTTTGATGAGTGTGGCATGTTTTAGATCAAAATTGTGGTCAAATTTTCTTCTGTGTATGACTAGTGCATTTGATAAATTGTTATATAACACATCACTCAATAACTCCCGGATCTAACTAGCAATACAACTTTTAGGCAAAATTCAACTCTATTCATCAACATAGTCTCCTTCTAGGGTGATAGTATCTGTTCTCAGATACTCACTTACTGTTCACTGGCCATCTGCAGCACTCGCTACCTGGTGGCAGGTGTGTAGGTTTGAAAGATAATGACTAGCGTTAACGAGCAATGACCAACTAAGACTAGCTTCGTACCCACTTACTGTGTAAGTGGGGATTGGGAAATTTTTGACCAGTGGCCTGAGCATACATGCCCACATTCCCCACATTAAAAACTGACCTTGTGTCACAACTCAATCCAGTGGGGAAGTACAGTAAATCCCGGTTAGGATCAAAGTGTTGTATCTTTCTTAGATGCTCACTTTCTGCTTTCTGGTTGCTTGCAGCACTCACCATCTGATAGCAAATGTGTAGGTTTTGAAGGCAATGACCAGTTTTGACAAGCTATGACCAACTAAGACGAGCTTTGTATGCAGTTAACCCATCACTCAATAAATCCTGGGCCTAACTAATAAAACAACTTTTAGGCAAAATTAGACTTTATTCATCAATATAGTCTCCTTCTAAGGTGATACAGGGGCCCGACAATATTTTTTGGACACTTTGAAAAAAGTACTTCAAGGTGGTTACTAGTGCCAAAAACTTTTGAGATTGTAAGTACGTAGTTGAGGAGTGAAAATCCACTACTAGTGTAATCATTTTTTTTAGTTTGGCTTTGATAATTTTAGTTTTTTGTGATTTTTGCGAAAACTTGCATGACACTATTTTTCGGACATGACAAAAAATCCTATTTTATTAAGAGCTAAGTTCATGTATATGTTGCTGTATGCAAATTTTCTGCTTGTACACTTAGCTGTCATCATTAGAATCAATTATCTGTTCTATTTTACTGGCAAAACAATTAAGTTTAATGAGGTAAAATGCATTCAAAAGAAGTCGTTTGTTTGGCACGGAAAAAGTGGGATGATGGCCTCAGCATCAGAAGGATCACCATGGATTTGAAGCTGTCGAAATCAACGGTTGAATACATGCTGAAGACAAACTCCGAGCGGAAAAAGAAGAGAGGAAGGAAAAGATCAATTGGCAAGAGGACTGAAAGGAGAATGAAGAGGACTGTGACACGGCTTTTGACATCTGGAGAAAAAGTTACAGCAAGAAAAGTGAAGGAGAAATGTGAATTGGATGTAAACATCCAAACAGTACAAAGAACGCTGCATAGGATTGGTTTGAAGTATGCAAAGGCTAAGAAAAAAATTGCATTAACAAAGAAACACAAAGGAGCAAGACTGGAGTGTGCTAAAAGGTGGTTAACAAAGCATGTTGACTTTAAGAAGGTTATATTTACTGATGAGAAGTGTTTCAAGTTTGATGGGCCCAATGGATGGTGTACTTGGTCGAGAAGGAGTGAGCCTGCTGTACTGAACAAACAACAGATGGGAGTAGGAGGAGTTATGGTTTGTGGTATGATCTTTGCTGATCGAAATATATGGTTGGAGTGGCTGAAAGGACAACAGAACAGCAAAAGCTACAAACAGTTGCTGGACGAGAAACCCCTACCAAGGATAAGAAGAGAGATAGGGAATGATTTCATTCTACAGCAAGACAATTGCAGCATCCATGTGTCAAAACTCATGAAAGAATGGATGGCTAAAGTGAATATGACTACTTTGGAATGGCCTGCAAAAAGCCCAGATCTAAATTTAATAGAAAATGTTTGGGAAATGCTTGCGCAACTTGTCTATGATGGACCTGAAATAACGAAAGAGGCTCAACTATGGGAATGGATACTAGATGCCAAAAAACAACTAATAGAAACACGTAGAGATGTTATTGTGCATATGTTTGATCATTATGAAGAGAGATTGATAAAAGTTATTGAGAAGAAAGGTGATATTACAGACTATTAACAGTTTTTCAATGATGTCCGAAAAATAATGTTGCGTGTGTTTTGTAAAAAATGATGAAATATAAATATTTTTCCTTACCTAATCGATTTTCTTCCATTTTTATTACAGGTATCGTCTTTATATGTTTATGCTATTCTATTGAAGGAATTTCGCCACTCTATGGTACTCGGAAAGTCGAATTTAGGAACAATTCAAAGTTCAATTGATGTAGTTTTGTCATTGTTGCAATCAACTTGTGACATGGTGTGTTGTCTTGATGAAACATCACCTTTTCTTTTTCATTTGTGGCTGTTTTTTGGCGATTTTTTCTTTCAAACATACTAATAATTCTATATAATATTTGCTATTGATGGTTCTTTCTTTCTCAAGGTAATCGATGAACAAAATATCTTACACATTCCAAAATATGGAGGCCTAAACCTTGCCAGCTGATGTTTGTGTCTTTGATTGCTTTGGACAGCTTTCACCTGCTGTTATCCACTCACCTGACTGTTGATTTGACTCTGGAGTAAAATTGTGGATCCATGTTTCAGCTGTCATCACATGTTTATGCAAAACTCTTTCTTGTTGTGTTGAAACAGTTGCAAACACTGCTCTAAATCATCAACATGTTGTTGTTTTTGATCGACTGTGAGCAAACATGGCACCCACTTTGAACACAGCTTTCTCATTGACAAATGTTCATGCAAAATGCTGAATACACTGCATCTGATATATTCAATTATCTGCTATCTCACACAACTTCAATTTACAATTGGCAAAAACAATTCTGTGGATTATTTTGGTGTTTTCCAAGACAACTGATGATTAAGGGCAACCTGAGCATTCAGCATCATTTTAAAATCAGCATACTTGACTGTTGTCTATGACAGAGCAGAGTCTGAATAACACTTATCAAGCAATTGCTTTGCTTGAACAGTATTTTTCCCATCAGAAAGTAATGCTTTATCAACACACAAAATTAAGATTTTTCCATTGTTTTGAAAATTTGCAACTGTAGCGTCACTTAAATAACTGTAATTTATAAACTAATAATTCAATTGGGCCCAAATTTTGTCACATGCTATTTGAAGGTTAGTACTTCCTAAAAATCATAAGGATTTTTTATTAATAGTGCCATCTACATGCCAGGCTCGGGACTTATTGAGTGATGTGTTATAAGACCCTTTTTTTGTTTATATATACATTTTTTTAATTTCTGCATGTTTTTCTAATGTATTGTGAAGAACAATTTTGGAAATTTATTTTATATATATTTGTTACTAAATTATTATTTAGTTCTGATCATATCCATTCACTGGATGAAACATGTTGACTAAGAATAGTTTTTCCTCTTGTTTCTTTTTATCATTTTGTTCCTCTATCTTAAAATATTTAAATATATATATATATATATATATATATATATATATATAGTGTTTAATTGTAATAGTATTTAACACCAAGTTGTTATTTTTCAGTAGTTATTAGTGATAAAATATATTTTGGTAAGCAGGTTTTTTATCATAAAGTGCTCGATATCAGGGTGTAAATAGAGCATTGATAGGTACAAAGCAGATCCATGCCAGCTTCGAAGTTTCATGAGGACATCATAATAATGTGCTCATTCATCGAGGCTGTGTGCTGTGAAGTTACATTTTTTTATTGTTTATATAGAATATGGTGTGATATTCTTGTTTGTGATTGGTTACTAAATTCTTTTTCTTCTTGTTTATGATTGTTTAATTTTCTTTGTTTTTCTTTGTGTTGTTGTTTGATTTATTTTTATTTTTAAATAAAATTACCAACAATAAACAATGGGAAATACACCATCATACAACAGTAATAGCAAAAGTTGCAGATTATGCCTAGAAGAAAAACTAACAATAGTTTTGAAAACCAGAGTAAAATTTTAAACAAAAACCCCTCGAAGTAATCTTCTACTTCTACTTCTATCTGGTTTTACTTCCCTTTTTCCCTGTGTCTGAGGGTTGGAAGTTCTGCCATGCCATCCAGGTCTGATGTTCATTAATGATCTGATGGGACCACAACAGAATGACCCACCCAACCACGAATGACACCTTCACTATTAGTTCCAGCCCCATTATTACTAACTATATCTGGATTTGACATGACATATGAAATTGAAGCAAATCTTTCCGGCTGGATGCCCTTCCTAACGTCAACCCCTCCAAAGGGGACGGGTATTTGTCGAGTCACCATCTTGTCTTAGCCCACCAATAACTGGAGTGATGTGCTTGGCCGTTGTCAGTTGTCAAGTAGATGGTCATCCGCAGAACCACATTGTTCTCTGAACCGCTACCACTCCTACATTGGGCACCACATGAACTACTGCTACCCAAGGAAATAGCAGGATAGTTTATCGAGGTTTACTCCTCTAAATCCGCAGATTTGTCATCTCCACTAGCGTCCAAATGCTATTTATTCGTGATCAACACTATGTGAGTCACCAACCAAGGTCAACAGACCCCGCTCAGCTGGGTTTTGAGTCAGTTTGGTTACTAGGTGCCAAACACTCGCTTGAGACTACCTTTTACAATGGGTATCTGTATGCATTTCTAATGGGAAAAAAAAAAAAATAATGGGAAAATGCTGAGATGGGAATAAATACCTGCTTTGCTAAACAAACAACAACAAATAACAAAAATAGGCATTTAAACAGTAAAAGAATAAAAATAATAAAAAATTTAAAAAACTAAAAATCTAATCTAATCTAATCTAAATCTAAACTTATTTATAAATGGAACTTTGTGTGTGTGTGTGTGTGTGTGTCTGTCTGTGTGAGTGTGTGTGTCTGTCTGTGTGTGTGTGTGTGTCTGTCTGTCTGTCTCTGTGTGTGTGTGTGTGTGTGTGTCCATTACCTATAGACTCCAAAACGTCTGAACTGATTTTCTTGAAAATTTACACAGTCATACCATAAGCGTCTTTGAGTGTTCTCAGCTGGGTTTAGTGTCAAGGTACCTCCGATAAATATCGAAAATCAATAATCAAAAAAATTGGGTTATAGAAGGTGTGGTCCAATTTTAATCAAATTTGATACACTCATAGACAAAGACATAAGAAACGATATTCAGAAGTTTCAAGGTTGCAGTTCTTACAATAGTGCAGAAAATTTGATATTGATACCAGGAAATGAAAATTTGACTTACATCCATTCATTTTTCTTTCTGTCTACGGTTTCACTTTAACTGGAAACAATTATTGCTTTTTAGTCTTTCGTGCCAAGGTCCAAAGAGTCTGAGCTCCAGGACCATGGATTAGTTTTAAAGCTTTCATTACACCTGAGCAATGCCAGGCTATACTGCTAGTGTAATTATAAAAACAAAACCATGATAAACAAAAACAAAATGTACAAATAATAAAAATATGAGAAATAAAAGTACATACAAACACCCATTCATGAAAAAAAAAAAGCAAATAATAAAACAACCAGGAAAAATAAAAATAACAAACAAAAATACATAAATAAATAATAAATAAATAAATAAAAATAAAAGCAAAAATAAAAACAAACACAAGTAAAGCTTACAAACAAGTCAACCATGACCTAAAAAAAAAAAAAAAAACAGGCAAAGCATACTAACACACTAAGGAAAAATGTCAAACCAAAGTCAACCAAACAAAAGGGCCCATCCCAACTAAACAAACACTCATTCATTAATACACTAAAAAATAAAATTAAATCAAGCAAGGAAAATACACAAAGAAAAATAAAGAAACTCAACCAACCATAAACAACAAGAAAAAGAATAATTAACCGATCATAAGAATATCACACCATATTCTATATAAACAAGAAAAAACATAAAACATCATTATAATGTGCCCATGAATGAGCACATTATAATGATGTCCTCACAGAACCTCCAAGTTGACATGGATCTGCTCTATTAAAAGAGATAAATGCTTTGTACCTTGTGTATTTTGGCAGAAATCCCTCTTTTGTACATGTTTCATTGAAGACAACTGACATTGTACAGCAATTAAGCTTTTTATTTAATTTTTTTGTGATCATAAAAGTGTTTTCTTTTCTAGACATAAAGTGTGTAAAAACTGTCCAAATATTCTGCATATCCGATTGCTTTCAGCTATTCTTTTAGCTATTATCAAGGACAATTGTTATTTTTGATTAAATATTTGGGGTTTTTTATTTATGTATCTAAAGTTATAGGAATGTTTTATTTTTTGAATGCAGCATGTTGTGTTCATTATTGAATGTTGGCTTTTCCTAGGGCTTCCATTACTTTTAATCTTATTTTACATGTGGATGAAGTTATTATACTTGTATTTTCTACTAGTATGTTTCAGATGGAATCAGGTAGGTTTTTGTGTATGTTTAAATGAGTCCTAATGGAGCTATGACCAGGTAGGAGTAACGTAAGTTGTCTAGATAGGTATGTATTAGCATGACCCATATAATTATTTATGAGTTTGGTCTGATCAAGAACACAGTTCCGTAAAGGGCAGAGTTTGAACTAATAAATAATGTTGGTTCTTTGTAGTTTTGATTTTGTGTGTGTGTTGTTATTTCTGATAATAAGGTTAACTGTTTTACATTTTTTGTAATAGATCATTTATTTTTCTTGTTTGGGCTGACTGGGTTTGTGTATTTCTTTATGATAATTTCTAAGAGAAAATTTATCTTGCTTATTGTTGATATGTTTTTGGCTATTGTAGATGTTATTATTTTTATCTGTATATTTAGTATCATTATTAGTTATTTTAGAAAGAAATAATCTAATCTGGTGATTGATGAAGTAGTTAGGAAAACCATTGTTAAAAAGTGTCTGCTCTACATTATTGAGTTCTTTAAGGAAAAGTGGACAAGACCAAGAGGAGGAATTCTCATGTGTTATCTTAAGGAAATATTTTATAACTATTATTTTATATCTAATTGGGTATTCACTCTTAAAATTAAAGTGGCAAGAGTTTTAGCTATTGGGTATTTTGTATAATGAAGTAGTGAATTTGTAATTACTGAATTCTACAAGAATCGCTAAGAATGAGAGTTTATTTTCTTGGCTAAGTTCACATACATACGCACACACATAAAGAGTGAAATGGGTAAATTGTTGTCATTTTATATTTGTAATTTTGTGCTTACACATTTTTTTATTTTTTGACTGCACAGTGTAATAGGGTCATCTGGGCACCATCTGTGAGAAAAAAAAAGCAACATGATGCAATTCACTCTGTCAGCAATTTGGAAAATGCATGCTGTATTGCTTGGCATTCATGCCATAAGCTCCAATATGAACATTTTAGAGTGTTTGGGTGTCAACCCAATGACAGTGCAGAAGATTCAGAAAGAGTTGGATAAATCTAATGGTGATTACGAAGGTACAGCAGCTTGGAAAACTCATTCTGATTGTTCTGATAAGAAAAGAACTCCCAAATCTTTTGGTGAAAATCTCAGAGTCTACACGGAGATCTATATCAAGTGCTTTGAGAAAGTCATAGTGCCCTGGGTCAAGAGGGTGACTGCTGAATGAACTCTGCACCATGCCAAGCAGGAGAATCTAGTCATGGTTGTCAGGTAATTTCTATGACCACGTTCCCCTTTACATCTAGCCACCTAACTCTCCAAACTGCAACCCCCTTGATTATGTCTGGAGTACAGTATTACAAAAGTTTTTGTAACACCAAAAATGAACTGAAGGCAAGTATTATTGCAGAATTTGCCAACTTGAAAAAGGGGACTGTCCAGAAGAGTTGCAGGAGATTCCAAGGTCGTCTGGAGGCTATGGTTGAAGCCAACAGCAATTTTATTGAATAAATTTACTCTTTAGTATTTCAAGATAGTTTTGTGTGAATTTTGTAAACATATCTGTTAAAATGTGATGCCAGTGTTATTTTAACTTTTGCATAATTTAGACTATAATTTATTCATCACATTCTGTATATATTATGTATATATGTTCATATATATGCACATGTGTGTGTGTGTGTGTGTGTGTGTGTGTGTGCACATATATAGGTCTATTGCATTATTTTAAGGTTATTTAAATTTGTGGCAACAGTTATGTTTAAAATTTTTCTAGGGACTGTTAAGTGGAAATAATTACAGATCTGAATGTTGTCTTGTAGCAATTTTACAGTGTTCTTTGTTAACATCTCTACTCATTATTTATTTTGATTATTTTATTATTTGCTCTTGGTTGTTATATTTACTTGTGTTTGTGTTTGAGGTCTTAATCTGTGAATTTGTTTATTATTTACTTAATTCATTTACTCGTTTATTAATTTGGATTATTTTTTTTATTTATTTACTTTTATTTACTTATGTTACTTCATTTATATATATATATATATATATATATATATATATTATTTACATTATTCATGCATATTGTTTACATTATTTACATTATTCGAATTGTTGACCTCATCTTTGTTGCCATATTCATGATGTTTTAGTAATTGTATCCTCTGACCTTCTTCAGGTGATTAGAATTTTGAACTGAACCCTTCATTTTGATCACTGGGGTAGATTGTTCTCATTCCATGAGTCATGCCACTTTCAGACATCTTAGTTATCTCAATTTAACTCAACTCTCTAAGTTTTTTGTTCACCACTGCTATAGCCAAGTATTGACCATTTTTTGTAGCCAAATATTGGGGTTTTTTAAACCGTGGGAATTATGTTGACCAGCTTTCAAATTCAAGAGACCTAACAAAGAAAATGTATTTTCTGGCAGGGTTTGATCCTGTGTAACCTTTGTAATCAACATCTTAAGAATTTTCATCCACAGAGTGCATACAATTACTCTTTAGAAGGCAAAGATTCAATTAACCTTTCTTAACGGTGATGCTCTCTGTGTTTTGAGTTAATGTTCTGTTTTTGGAGGTTTTTTAAAAAGTGGGAATTATGTCTACCAGGCTGAAAATTCAAAAGACCTAATAAATAAAATGTATTCTCTCGCAGGGTTTGAACTTGTGTAACCCTTTGTAGGGTAAATCAACTTCTTTAGACTTTTTATCCACAGAATGCATCATAATTTCTCTTTCGAAGAGCAAAGATTCAATTAAACTTTATTGGCTGTGATGGTCTCTGTGTTTGAGTTAATGCCTTATTTTTTTTTTAAACAGTGTGAATTATGTCTACCAGCTAGCAAATTCAAGATGACTATGATGCTCGCTGTTACCAAATGGTTTAAAGCATGCCATGTCAGATGGTGGTTTCCAGGGCTGATTGAGGATTCTAGGCAGTGCTTTGTGACCCATGCTATCTTATCAAAATTTTCTATTTTTCTACTTACATTTATATACATTACAAATTAAACTAAGCCCAACTGAATATTAAAGGATGAAAAATTTTTGTAAATATTGACATCATTCTGGCTTTTTTTTTTTATCAAATCCATGAATTTGTTTTTCTTTTTTTCAACAACAGATTAAAAGTGATTTTAGTCTTCTATGCCCTGTCAGACATCTACTTTGCTTTAGAAACCTTGACAACTTATGCTCCCCCTACCCAGTTGATGAAAATAGCACATACAATGTTCTGGTGGAATTTTGGAAAAATATTAAAATTGAGATGTAGTAGAATGGGGGACCCCATATCATAGATTTGGTAGGTGCCCACAAGACCCTTGCACTGAACCTAGTGGTTATCCTTATAAAAAGCATTACGCAATTTCGAACCATGCCAGAATATACATTTTCTTTATTCAGTCTTTCAAATCACCAGATTTAATTCATAAAAATATGGGCATCTATTCAAATACAGATATCTAATATAAAATAATTTTTTGTGTAGTAAGAAATAATGTTGGATTAAAAATATGATATATCCCAAGAGGGGATAATCAGGGAAAAGAATAGTGCATGAATAATACTTAACACTGAAGATAGATTATAAGAGATTTATTATACCCCAGTACAATAAGCCAATAGACATACAAGAACACCAACAAATAGTAACAGGTATAACAATCAAGTAGAAAATGTCTCTGCCTAGTACATATGCGTCCATCTAGTGAAGAATGCTTCTATCTAGTGACGTATGCTCCCGTCTAGTGACATATGCCCTTAGTTCACTCTAGTCACCGTCTTTTATAGACCGGGACATATCCATTCCAGAGTAGGATAGGATATTCCTCTACAACAAAATAAAATTTGTTAATTTATATATATATATATATATACTTTTTTTTATTTGTAAACAGGTTATTTCGCAACTCAGGTTTCTACCTTTCAATGTCTTTAGGTGATTTATAATAACATAATACCAACTTTTCTTCCAGGCACAGTCTACATATTTTACCACTATTGTAAGGTTTGCCTTATTTTTTTTATATGCCACGTTATGTCTGGGTCTCTTCCATACTTTAATTTTAATTTCCACATGTGGCTGCCAATTTTCTACAATTTTTTAAGTTTTCTAGTTTAAATATAGACTTATGGTTATTCCATCTAGTCTTAAAATTGTCTTTGGCAGATCCAAAATATGTTTTGTTTTGACAATTTAAGTCATGTACTTTTGCTTCATAACTATTATTTTATTCCCAAACAAAAATGAATTACTAAATGAAAGAACAGAAATTATGTCCAAGTGTAACTATATTAATAAATACCTACTAGGATCATACAATCATAAATGAAAGTGTTCTAAGACCTTTAAGTAACTTCTCCTAATTTTGAAAATTGCGCATTCACAAAAATCCCTGTTACATAAGCTTAAAAAAAATAGTAAAATCATTTATTGTAAATCACCTGAAGATGCTGAAAGGTAGAAACCTGGGTTGCAAAATAACTCATTTACAAGTGAAAAATATTCAAAAGTTCTACAATATAATTGTATTGAAAACTTTTTAAGACAACTGTGTACTGGTCTAATTTAATTATGGCCAAAAACTAAATAATTAAATAATATATATATATATATATATATCCAAGTATGGGTGGAATAATATTCCCTATCCAAAGAAACACTATTTTTAAAAAAGTGCTCAATACAAAGTAGAGCTAATAATAATAATAATAATATTTATTAATAAATTATAACATTGATATGTTATAATATCACTACAAAAGTATCTATTTTGTTTCGACACTTTTTGTGTCTTTTCAAGTGATGTTGTTATTTCAAAAACAACATCACTTGAAAAGACACAAAAAGTGTCGAAACAAAATAGCTACTTTTGTAGTGATATTATAACATATCAATGTTATAATTTATTAATAAATATTATTATTATATATATATATATATATATATATTTATTTCATTTGTAAACAAGTTATTACATAACCCAGTTTGTAGAGGAAGGAATTGGAATAAATCTTAAGAGCTCTGTAAGTCAAAGTCTTAATTAAATTAATTTTACGTTGTCGGGGACAAATAAGAGTCCCAATGTGTGTATAGTCCTGAGAAAGTCAGTCAGTCAGTTAAGTGCCATACGTGATACACGCTTTGGGCGATCATGTCTCAAAAGAGACATGACTGACTGGGCAGAAGATTATCCCGCAGTAGGTTGCCATTGCTTTCTGCAGTAGATTGGTTGTGACCAAGGTTATAGAACCCAATCTGTCTTATTATTTAACCCATAACTGGAGGGAAGAGATGAATTAATACCTTTCCCAAGAGTATTTGTGTGCAAGTGAATGCAAGGAATGCAACTGGAATTTGAACTCCGCTTCCTAATTTGTCATTCCGAGTTGATATCCACTGCACCACAATGCACAGCCTGAGAAAGTAGCCTTCCTAAATACAGAAGTCAAAAACTTGTCACCATTCCTATGAACAAGAACATCAAAAAAGGAAAGCAACAGTTATACTACTTTTCTACAGTAAATTTAAGAAAAGAATGGACAGAATTTAATGATGTGAGAAATAAGTCAGCTTCACCCTTGTTATTAATGAGGCAAAAAGTATCATCCACATAATGATGATACATCAGAGGATGATCAATTCGAGAAAATAATAAAGCCTCGTGAAAACCAACAAAAATATTGGCAAGGGAAGGACCCAAAGGCAAACCCATCACTACACTGTCAATCTGCTGATAAAAAATATTATTAAAATAAATTCAACAGATAAGGTGGCAAACTTCATAAGATCAACAAATACACTCTCAGGAAAATTCGGAGGAGACAACAAGGAACGATATAAAATATCACAATACATCTCAATTGTCTCAGACAAAGGGACACAAGTAAACAAGGAACATATGTCAAAAGAACACATGAACCCACTTCTAGAGGAAAAATTATGTATAGATTCCACAAAAAAAGGAATCTTTAATAGAATAAGTACTATAATGCAACAACACAGATTGTAGCACTGTAGAGAGCCAACTAGCAACTTTATACTGGGAGGAACCAATCATAGACAGGATGGGTTGTAATTGGACACCATACTTATGAACTTTTGGTAGCCTATACAAATGGTCCCACTCTTTATAACATCTAAAGGTGCTAGAGCCACTGTACATCAAATCCCACAAGCCTTCTCTCTGCAAACAGAGAGATTGTGGGGTTTGATACATTGACACACACACATACACACGCACACATACATGGTGATTCAGCATTCATGTGATAACTTAGTTTCCCGCGTAAACGCATGCTAATAAAAGCAGGGAATGTCACGTGGTACGCCAGTTAGGATTTTGTCCCGGACGAGAGCAGATATGTCTCCCTAACTCACACAAACACACGCGCACTAATTGCGGGTAGCAATTAGTGGCGCAAATTTTTTTTATTTTTCTTCTCACCGACATTAACACTATGCACATTAACTTTCATTCAAACTGGACCTTACATAAAATAACTTTCTACACATAAATTCACAATTTTTCCAACCTTCGTCAGTAGAAATCCACAGACTGCCTAAGACTACTACATTCGCATGTAAGTCTCTCTCTCTCTACTCAATGCACACACAGACACAGAACTTTGTCTTCTGTCTGACTTTCTTGCCTAAACGCATACACAGACACAGAACCTTGTTTTCTGTCTGAATAATTTCATCAAGGATGTGAACTTTGAACTCTTGACGATAATCTTAACAATTGTTACAAACCTTTCTTTCAGCTAGAAAAAGAACTTCTCTTTCCTTAATTTTGTCATGCTGTCAACCATATGTAACCTTTGTTAATATATTGTTTTTTTGGTTACTTTCGCCTTACTCGTTCTTTCTTATTGTCTGTTTTATTTCACCAACCAGTTACGTCGAGTCGACTGGTAAACATAAATTAGTAAGTGGACGCTTCGTCTACTACAAGATTGCTTGCTGGGTTTGAATGTCATTGGACTCTAGTTCTTGCATATTTTTTTCTCTCGCCCCCATTAATCATCTTTTATTATACATGTTTACCTTTCCCAGAAATAAGCATGATTTGCCCTGGGGCAAAATCAGTTTTTTTTTTTTTTAGTTTATAGTAAAAATGTCATGTAATTTATGCTTATTCCTAGCTAATATATATCTGTAAAAAGACAATATAAATTAAGGCCAAAGGAAAACTTATTATAGTCAATATATTTTATCCTCTGAGGGACTTTATCAATGCAAATTGCCTTGAAAAGTCGCAAAACATGTCAGCTAAGATAATCATTTTGTAATCAAATGATATAAAATACATGTCCATATCTCAAGCCACTGCTACAATACTTCTTTACCCGTGACGTTATATATGCATCATTCAGATAAGTGTAGGCTGGCAAAATCATCTAATCTGCTGTTGTTTTTAATACTTTAGCTTATTGCTAAAAACCAGTTTTATCAGAAGTTGGAATTTTTTAACTTGAGAAAAACAAATATAAAACAATATAAAAAATATTCAGACACAAGTCAAAAGTGTTTAAAACACTTTTGACTTGTGTCTGAATATTTTTTATATTTTATACCTTAAAGAAAAATATTTTATATATTTTATATCTTAAAGAAAAATTCTGCTATTAAAATAAACAGGTTAATCTTTTTGTCTGAATTTTCATAAGAAAATATTGGCAATCTTTTTCCCACAAAAACGGTGCATCAAAAAGACAATTTTTATCTTGACACTACTATTACTTTAACTCCCTTTACTTCTCAACAATGTTTATTGTTTTAAAAAGGCGATGATTAAAATTTTAATAAAACTTAAACATATGAAAGTTAATTTATGCATTTTCTTTTTCTTGAGAATTTACAACAAAAATAATAAACACTATTTATTTTTTAGATTGTTTATTTATATATTATATTGTTTATTGAAATGGTTAGCAAAACATTGGCTAATTGCCAATTGATTCAAAATTTATGAAATTGTAAATAATAATGATGTCCTCATAGTTGTTTCACATATTTTAATAATTTAGTAAATGTTTATAAATTTAAAAATAATTTTTTTTTCATATTTATACAATTGTATTAGTGTTTAGAATTTTGTAAATATGAAATTATTCTTGTAAATATATAATCCAATAAATAAAGGCATAAGAATGTAAAAGATGATTATCTCCCTTTTGACAGGAAAATTGACTGATCTTTTAAGGGGCCTTGCAGTTCATATGACAGCCCATTGGTTGGGATAATCAGCTGTTGTTTAGTTCACAATGGAGGTATATACAAGATTTAGTTGTAGTTTGGTTGACAGCGGAGGACAGTGTAATCCCCATGTATTCTAAATAGGAATGCCTACAACAGATTGTACTGTATCCCTGTTTGTGATGATAAAGGTAACACCTTCTTTATACTTGTCACCTCCAGAAACTGGCTGTTTATTTTTTTTTTTTTTTTATATATGTCTTAATTTCTCTGTATGGAACAATTTGCAACATATTTATATGTATTTATATCTATTTATCTATTTATAAGATTTATATTTATATAGTTCAGTGTTGTATATAAAATACCTTCATGTATAACACATTTTTGGAATTCATTTCTTTGGCTTATTATAGTCTTTCCTTCATCATGTTAAAGTGCTAGTATATCCTTGATGTACTAATAGCTATAATGGATCTTGGAGAGTGGGAAACATAAGACATTTACTCTCTCAATTCAAACACCCTATAAAAGGAATCAGTTTAAAATTCTTGGAAGATTACCAACTATGACAGATACCTGAAGGACAGATAGTACAGTATCCAAAAGTTTTGAGAGGAACAAGCAAGATAATAACACATGTTCAAGCAAGTCTGTGAACAATATGTGAATCTGCTAATTAATTTTGCAAGTTTAGTGTACATTACAAAGCTAACCAATGTTATTCTTTTACAAAAGAATGTTAATTGACATCCATCAAGAAATAATTACATATGAGAGTGAATCAATAAGTTCACAGCCTGACATGTAGTTATTAGCAAGACATTGATTTAGAATTTTCCATATATAATCTTCAGCCTATAGGATTAATGTTCATCATTGGATTAAGTGTATTGATAAAGAATCAGAAAAATAAATATTTATTGTGTAAAGTAAATGCTTTTTGCATCAGGCTACAGATTTATTGATATACATCAAATGTCTGCATTCTCTTTGTCTTTTTATAAGAAAATTCAGTTGAAACTATAGTGAGAAAGATGTGTTAATCTATTCAAGTTATGTGCCTCTAACAAATATCTAGATTAGAAGAAAATATATTTTACTTATCTTAAAAATTACACTGAGATTTTGATTTGTTTAATGTTAAAAAGTTACATAAAAAAATAATTTTTAAAATTGTTTTTCTTCTCTGTCTGAATTTCTAGAATAAGGTGTTATCATTATTTACATTATTTTCATTCAGGCTAATAAATAGAATGTCTGTAAATAATAATGCAAATAGTTATCTAACAATATAATATTATTATTTAATTATGTATAATTTTATTATTATAATATTATAAAAAACAAGTGTACCAAAATGTCAAAAATGAAGCCAAAAGTTTTGAGAGGATTATTAGCTATTTCCTCACAAGTTATCCCCTATATATATATATATATATATATATATATATATATATAGTTAATTTTCAGCAACATAATTATTGCAAAAAATGATAATAATAAGACACTGTTAAAGAGTAAACACATGGCAAGAGCTTTTATAACTGGTAGTAAAGTTTAATAACTGGTAGTAAAGAGAACAAACTGAGCCAATACTGCCACTTTATTGTCTCTTTCTCCATGAATGTGACAGGATATATATATACACAATGGTCTTTATTATAATAGAGAGGATTCTTCACTACTCAATGACATAATTATTGCAAAAAATAAAATAATAAAACACAGTTAAAGAGAAAACTTGAGCAAGAGCTTTCATAACTAGTATTAATGTGTAATGCTGCCTCACTATTGTCTCTCTCTCCCTCTATGAGTGGAACAGGAGGGATATATACATAAAACTGACTGACAAAAATTAAATTATCACAAATTAATAAAATCTTCTTTGTTGGTTGTTTAATGCAGTTTGGTTTGGCTATGGAATTGAACACTATCAGTCATCGGGATTTGCTTACATTCTGTGAATAATCTGAAAGCTGGCATTACATAGATAGTTCAGTGGTAAGATATTCGTCTAATGACAAATTAGTCAGATTTCGATCCCGTCTTGAAGCTAAACGGATAATCTATAATCTAGCTGCACTGAAGAGCTGTGATACAGTGAAACAGGCTTGTCTGCAGATGATTATACACCCCCCCACACACATACACCCCCCCCACACACACACACACATATATATATATATATATACAACAGTCTTTATTATAATAGAGAGATAGTACTCAAGTGCCTATAAAATTCAAGAGGAATTATTGTATATTTTTAACAAAAATACTGATTTTTAATTTTCATTATATAAAGTAACCAAAAAGTCCTTTCTGTTTTTTACTGTATGTTGTGTGAGAAGAAGTTATCACTGATATGCAAATGAGTGTCATGAGCCAGGAAAGTGGTGGAGATGGAGATGAGGGGATTGCTTTTGACCAATGCAAGTGAGTGTGCTGCACACACACATCAGTCATAGGTTGAGCAACAGCAAAAAACATGGCAGTGTTGAAGCAGCTCATTGGGGATTGTATACTTTATGACTAAGGTGGTCTTGTCTGCAGCTACATCAAGTTGCTGAATACGTTAAGCCTTTAGGATAATGCTGTATGTGAATCCACCGCCAAGCATTAGTTACAGAAGTTCAGGTTTGGGGCTCTGTCTCTTTATGTCCAGCCACGGGTTCTGGATGATGAGGCCCTGAAGTTAGTCATAGAAGAGGACAACAGTCAACTCAGTGGCAAGCTTGCTGAATGCTCCTAGGTGAGTGATGAAACAGTCAAACTTCACCTGCCTCGCATAGAGAAAGGATACTCATCCAGAAGTCTACAAGCAACAACAAGTGACAGCCTGCTTCTCATTGCTTTCTTGCACTGCAGTGTACCCATATTTGACCAAGTGCTCACTAATGATGAAAAGTGGGTCCTGTATGACAATTTCAAATATGCCAGACATTGGTTGTCACCATGGAAACACACCACAAAACCACCTGTATACCCTCACAAGATCATGATTCTCTGTATCTGGGGAACTAGTCAACGAGTGACTATGAGCTGCTACCAATAGGCCAAACTATCACTACAGAATTGTATTCAAAGCAGTTGGAACATGTGCAATAGGCACTGAAGCAGAAGGAGCCAGCATTGATTAATCACAAGGATATACCGTTTCTCCATGACAATGTCATACATTATGTGGCACAGGTTGTCAGTGGTTGACTTCAATCCCTTCCTATTTTTGACCATTCTAAGCCATGTGGGGTGAAAGTATCAGGTCTCATCATCATGCCACCTTGCCTTTGGCCACCCTGTAGTTCTTTTTCACTGCCTTGGTGTCCATTCTATCACTCTAACAGTCGACCTGTTGTCTCAGGGACAAGTGATATGGCCAACCCATCTATGTTTTCCCATCTTGATGGTCTTTATTATGATCTTCAACCCAATCTGATGTCAAATCAAGGTGTTGCTCTTCCTGTCATGTAAGGTGATAATGAGCATGAATGATTAACTTCATTTTTCAAGAGCCTCTGCAGTGGTGGCATTGAGTGTCTATGCCTTACCTCCATAAGTCATCACCGGCAGAATATGTTCATTAAACAACTTTCTTTTTATTTTGATTGTTGACTTGAGACTTCTCATGATGTTATAGACTTTTCAAAAAGCCAAGCACAATCCTTCTTTTGACCTCTGGAAGTAGGGAACCACCAAAGATGAATTATACATCTAAGATTTGTATTTCATACTTTTGGCATATTTTAGATTGTTGTATTTGTGAAATTCAATCAAGTCATTAACAAATCATCAAATTATTATTTTGTTAATTAATACTTGCTGCTCTGTCTTATCAAAACATTCCTTTGGTATCCAGTGTAATTTACCAAAGTGCTTATTACAACAAACATATTTGATTATTTAGTAGAAGCATATGAAGCTTTATTTGACCAATTCAGCTTTAAAAACATTTATTTTATTGTGATGGATGGTTACAAGGGAGAGGGAGAGGGAGAGGGGATGGGCGTATTTTATTACAACACATTCCAACAAAAAAAATGAAAAAGTTAGTTGTTATCACAAAATGAGAAATCAGTGCCAACACCAAAATCAGGACTTCTTCTGAAGAAGTCTTTACCTTGTGTCTGACGGAATATAAAATGTGTTGTCCATTAAATGCTAAAGGAACTTAAAAGACACTTTTTTCACTGAAGGCTTTTATTTCCAGCAACTTGGCCAAGTGAATGAAGCATTATGTCAAAAGAAACAAAGAAATATATTGATCTCCAGCATGACAATGCAAAAACAAACTCTACAATAAACCTTAGAAAAATATGATTATTACAATGAGATTTTCTTCCACATCCACCAGATTTATCACCTACAGATTTTATTTGTTTCATTTCATAAGTGGCAGAACATTCAAAAACAAAGAAGTTGAAAACAGTCTTCTAAAGATTATTTTGGTGGGAACAGAGAAGTATAGCTTCCCATTAGACTGCAGATATTGAAAATGAAGATGATTACATTTTTCATAAATAATATCTAAATAAATTTAACTTACATTTGTTTTTATATACTTTCTGGTAAAACATAATTACCTTCTGAACACCTTAATATATTTAACATTTTTCACAGTATATAAGATATTTAAAATAAAAAGTAGCTCAAAACTTATCACACAAATTATATGTTAATACGAGCCCTCTGAAGGCTAATTTTATTTCAAACAGTCATTACTGTAGGCTATAATTATATTTTAGATTTCTGCATCAACCTAACCTGACTCCATAATAATATTAAATTACTTAAATGATGTTATTACTACTACTACAACTGGCACAAATAAAGTAATCATAATAAAGAAAAAACAATGTTTGTTAGTATGAGTTGATATATTATATGCATTTCTATCATTAACCAAGTGAAAAATACAGAAGAAAGAGATGCAACTAGAAGAAAATACTGATAATGATTAAGTGCTAATCTGAGAAACATAACATTTAGATGACAAATCCTGTAACCCATTAGTGTAGTAGGGATCCACATGTATTGCAGCCATAACAGCAAGATAGCCTGATAGATCCCAACCTTCTACAGGTTGGTTTTAATCCAGAGTTCTCTTTTTCTTAGATTGGTTGCCAACTAAGGCTGTGGGAACTAGTTTATTCTTCTATTTAACATATAGCTGGTAGGAGAGGAGATGGATTTTTATCTATGCCATGGGTATTTGTGCGTAAATGAATAGAATAAACTTCACTGGAATTTGAATTTGGCTCACTGATTTCTAATTCCAAGTTCCTATCCATTATACCACCACACATTCATAACATTAAAACCTCAACAACATATGTTCATCATACAAAACAATGCTTTATTTCTGTAATCATATAAGATAACTTGAATATTTATTCCTTTATGTTCAATTGTACTGCTACCTTGCCTTTTATACAGTAAAGTTTTCTGCTATAGCTAAAGTGTTTTGTAATAAATTATGTAAAAGAATACAACCCTGTCCCTATTTTCATTATCTCAAGTAAAAACATTTCTAAAAATAAGATTCAGAATTCTTTTACCAAAAATGTAATTCAGAAATTTTCTACCAAATCAATAATGAATCAAAAAATGACATGATTGCCCAATCATGTTACATCTTCCCTCACCAATATGCACAAGCCAGCATGGTAAAGTAATGGTCCATTTCTCTCCATGAACAGCAAAGATAGTAAGATCTGGGGAAGTTCTATGTCTAACAAAGGTCTGTCACATAAATGGTTGTAAAAGCTATTTGAGAACACCTGACTAAACATTGGCTCTCCAGAATTACCTGTTCTTTGTAACTCTCTGTAAATTTTGTCTTTTTGCCATCTCTCATAAATCGTGTTCTGCCAAGCATTTAAACAAGCATGTTAGGTAGGTTATGCACTCTCTTCCTCTGTCTCTCTTGCCTTCAATATGTCCTGTGAGTGTCAAATAGTCTTTCCTAATTATGTGTCCTAGAAATTTCAACTATCTCTTTCTGATGTTAAGTATAATTGTCATTTTTGTTTCCATTGAAGTTTTGCAAGGATACAAGTGAATAATTTCATTATAATTATAATATTAAGTAATAACTAATTTTCAGAGAAAATCTGTATTTGAGAACTGATTTTCCTTCATTTTAAGCTAACAGTCATTCCTTGTTGTGATCATATTTTAAAGTCACAAGATTAATTTGTTTAGAGTAAGCATACCTTACTTTTCTTTTTATAGATACTGTACACTCCTTGTTATTCTTAATAAGTTTCATTTTTCATCTTTTACTTAGAAAGAAAATATGTTATTCACCCAATCAGCAAGTAGGAGCTTGTACTCGCATTAAAAAAATCAGTCAAGGGAAAGAAATCATGTCTACTCACAGGTAACAGATGTTTCCTAATTTAAGAATGATTTGAAGAAAAAAAATTAGGAAGTAAAGAAGAACCCTTCCTTTAAACATTCCAGAAGATCTCTTACATTTTGGAGGAAAGAACAGACATCAACATCCTACTTCAGGGCTAGATTTTTTAGGAACAAAAAAACTTACTTCTATTAGTTCTTGGACAAAGTGAGTGAGGGACAACTTTTACACTTGGGCCCTGTGTAAAATAAATGCTTTTCTTCTTTTAATGCTGAGCATGTGTTTGTTTTCATCTGTGTTGTGTGATGGTTTTTTTTTTCTGGAGCACTTGAAGATTGCTGTACAATTTCATTATTTTGCACAGTGACAAGAATAGATATAAATAAATAAAACTGGGATGAGAAAATTAATAGAATCCTATTAGGTAAAGAAATTTATTCACTATTTACTAATTCCTAAAACACTGTAAAATTGTAAAAATATTCCATTGTAAAAATATTTCATTTTAAAATTAAAATAAATTAAATTTAAATTTAAAGAAAAATTTTATCTTATAATTTAAAGATAAATTATACTTAACCTTATTTTAGTGCTATAATTTATAAACCAAGGGAAAAAAGTTTTAGTCGAATTAATAATGATTAAATTCATGCACCATTTAAGTTGAATAGCTGAAATAATTAAGTGTAAGAAAGCTTTTGAAAAAATTTTGACAAAATTTGATAAAATACTATTTGACACTAAGCTAAAATAGTATACCTATTTATATTATTGTGAACACACATCTAGAATGTACATTTTAATAGCATTCTGTTGAGAAGTGTTATAATATCAGTTTATGAAACACCAATTCAAATAATACTTTTTTAAAAATCCATACATAGTCATCATCATCACCATATCTTCTTCTTCTATGTGCCTTGTCCTTTCAGGACATAGGCGATCATGGCCTTCCACATCTTCCTATCCCTGGTGGCTCTTAGCACACTTTCTCCTGTTACAACACATACCCACCGTTCTGTCATCCATCTGCTCAGGTCCTTCAAATATGTTATCCGCTGCTTTCCTCTGTCTCTTTTTCCCCTCTATCTGGCCTGTTTGTATCAGGCTCTCCAAGCCTTCCTTCCTCATTGCATGTCCCAGGAACTTTAGTTGTCTCTTCCTGATGCTCAGCATTTTTTTTTTTTTTTTTTAATCATCTCACCCCAAGCAAGGCATTCCACTGCCACTATTGCGCATGGGGCTACATAGGGGAAGGTAAAGAGAAGGAGTGGATAGACATAGGGAATGTCAGGAGAAAGGTGATAGATGAGTAAGGATAGCGAGGATGAGTGTCGGGCAGATGGGAAGAGTGTTTGATAGAATGGGAGCAGGTTAGTGTGTTAGGAGGTGTCTATTGACCTTACATTTAAACTCCTGGAGATTGTAGCCGTCGGGGAAGCAATCGTTTGGAAGAGAATTCCACAGTCGGGAAGTGCGAGGAAAGAAACTGTTGGAGTAGAAGTTACGGCTGCATTTTATCGGTTTCACTGTAAAAGGGTGGGATCTAGTTGCTAATCTAGTATCTCGTGCAAATTCGTATTTAGGGGGCACCAGTGATCTAAGTTCATCGGAGCAGAAGCCGTGAAAGTATTTATAGAAGAGACACAGCGAAGCCACGTCTCGCCGGTGGGAGAGAGACTGCAGGCGGTCTGCCAAGTCGGTATCTATCACATTACAGACCCTCCTCTGAACCTTATCGAGAAGCCCGAGGAGAACAGCAGGGGCACCCGACCAGATATGGCAGCAGTATTCAATGCACGGGCGGATGGTAGATTTGTAAATGTGCAGGATAGATTTAGACGGAAAAAACTTCCGGGCCCTACACAGAGAACCGACTTTCATAGCAGCGGATTTAGCAATGGATTCGATATAGTCATTCCATTTGAGGTCCGCTGAAAGTGTGAGACCAAGGAGGCGTAGTGTTTTACTCTCTGGGAGGCAAGCCTGGTCCATGCTAATGGGAGGTAGGTGAGATTGTCGATGATGGTTAATTGACAGTAGCTTCGTTTTAGAAGCATTAAAATTTACTAGCCATTTCTTACCCCAGTCCAATATGGATTGGAGGTCTTTTTCAATCTCGGATGCAAGTTTAGCTTTGACGCCTACACCAGATTTTTGTTGGAGGCGAGAGTAAACTGTGGTGTCATCGGCGTACAAACCTATTTGGGTTCTTATGGAATCAGGGAGATCATTAATATATATCAGGAAGAGTGTAGGACCTAAGATGGAGCCTTGGGGGACACCTGCGTTTGTATGGTAGTTCTGAGAGGCATGTCCGTTTAATACCACTTTCATTGTGCGGTTAGAGAGGAATGACTGGATTAATTCAAACAAATGTCCAGTTATACCATAGCTCCGCAGTTTACATAGAAGGCCAGCATGCCAAACTCTGTCGAACGCCTTAGATATATCCAATGCAACGGTTTGAGCTTCGCCATTCCTGTCGAGTGCCTGGTATATGTACTCGGTGATGGTCGTTAGCATATCAGCAGTAGACCTAGTGAAGCGGAAACCATATTGCTTGTCCGAGAGGAGCCTGTGTGCTGTGAGATGCTGAACCACCTCGGCGTTGATAATGGCTTCGAACACTTTGCCAAAGATCGGAAGAAGGCTGATAGGGCGGTAATTTGCAGGGTCAGAGGGTTCTCCAGTGTTTTTAAATATAGGAACTATAGAGGAAGATTTCCAACAGGCAGGAAAGCAGGAAGCAGATAGGCAGAGGTTGTAGAGCTTAGAAAGGATAGAGGAGAGTTCAGGGGCACATTTCTTTAAGACTATGGTTGGGATTCCGTCACCACCGCTCGCTTTGTGAGGGTCAAGTTTTAAGATTATCTTAGAGACAAGCGAAGGTGTAATGTGGACATCATTCAGTTGTGCCTCGGTTCTAGGTGAGAAGTCGGGTGTAAAAACTCCAGACGAGTCCAGACTCGAATTGTTCGAGAATCTGCGGGCAAAACATTCAGCCTTATCTGCTGGGGAGGTGAGGACCTCAAATTTGTTGATTAGCGGGGGTATTGTGGACTTGCTCTTGTTAAGTACTCTTTTACAGAGTCGCCAGTAGTCTTTAGAGCCGAATTTAGAGCATGCTATGCGTTGCTTCATTCTGGCAGCAAACAACATCTTAGCTTCGTTAAGTACCCTTTTACACTTATTACGAGCTGAAGTGAAAAGGCGCCTGTTTTGTTCCGACGCATAGTTACGATTAATTTCCTTTTTGTTTCCATCCTTTCCAAAACCTCATCATTGCTCACATGCTTGGCCAATGATATTCACAGCATCCTCTGTAGAACCACATTTCAGCTGCTTCAAGTTTTTTATTCATCTTTGATGATATTGTCTAGCATTCACTGCCATATTGAAGAACTGACATCACAAAGCAATCCAGTACTCTTTTCTTTCTTTCTAGTGACAGTTTCTTGTCTCTTAATACTTTACTCAGCTCCTGAAATGCATCCTTTACCATGCTAATTTGCCTTCAGATCTCTGTGTCACACTTTCCATCTTCTGTTAGAACACTTTCCAGGTATTTAAATTTTTGTACCTGCTTGATTTTAGTATCCCCCACTTGTATTTGGCATTTTGGGCTGCTCCTTTTGTTTATGACCATGCATTCGATTGTCTTGCAGTTTATTTGTAGTGCTTTTTAGTCACTCTCTTCAGATATCTTCTGTAGGAGGTCTTTTAGTTTCATTTCCGTGTCTGCAATCAGCACTGTATCATCTGCGTACCTTATGTTGTTCAAATTGTGGCCTCTGATGACAAATCCTGGTATAACTTCTTGGGTCCTCAAAATAGTCTCGCTGTACAAGTTGAATAGATCCGGTGAAAAGACACATCCTTGTCTTATGCCCCTTTCTATCTTAGTATATCTGCTGAATTCATTACCTGTCCGTATGCAGGCAGTTTGCTGCTAGTAGAGATTTTTAATTACTCTTATGTCTTTCTCAAATATGTCGAGGCTGCTGAACATCTCCATCACTTCTTTGTGGTGTATTTTGTTGAACACCTTTGCATACTCAATAAAACAGAGGTAAAAGTCTTTCTTCACTTGTACTGCCCTTTCAGAGAGCATCCTAATCATGAATATGGTGTTCCTTGTTCCAGTGTCTTTGATGAACCCGCCCTGTTCTTGTCCTATCTTTGGCCTGATTCTGCTTCTCAATCTATTCATCAGGATTCGAATGATCAGTTTTGTAATATGACTCATTAAGCTGATTGTTTTGTGGAGTTCGCATTCGTTTGTACCTGGCTTCTTGGGCAGTGCTAAGAAGATTGACTTGCTTAGGTCGTCTGGTATTACACCACTATTATAAATTTCATTTATTATTTCTGTAATTTTCACTATGCCAAATAATTCCAGAGTTATCAGCAGCTCTATTACAATGCTGTCTGGACCACCTACTTTGTTTTGATTCAGTTTGGCCATTGCAGCTTCAACTTTGGACTTTAATATTTCCGGTCCGTCCTCATCTTTGTGTATTATCGGTTGCTCTCTCTTGTCATGGAAAAGATTTTTTATATATTCTTCCCATTGCTGGAGTATTTCCTCTTTCTCCAATATTTTCATTCTATCCTTGTATTTTATACATCCTGTTGAGGAACAGGTTTTTTCTCCTATCAGTTCTCTTATTTCTTTATGCATGTCTGCTTTATTAGTCCTGCTCAATCACATCATATACAATGCATAAACTAATTCTTCTTCATACTTACAATACAACTGTAATCAATTACTTCATTTTAATACCTTTTTGTAGGTCAGTGATCATCATCTTAGTTGTAGAAATAAATACAAGTCAAACTTCTTTAGTTTTTGATTGTAGAGTTTTTCTTTGATTAAAACACCATATATTTCTGCATATAAGATGACCTTTAACTAAGGCAAGGTCAAAAGATATAGCAAATTTTCATGAATTTATCCTATACCTGTAGTATGACTATTTATTGATTATACAAAGATGATATTATTGGAAATGTTGTTACTTACTGTATCCTTAGAAATTCAACTTAAACATAACAAAAACAATTTTATATCATGTTTTTCCCTACTCACATCCCCTAAAAGGGAAACCATTACTTTGTTAACGTTTTATCACATGATCTCTAGTGAACAGTGATTCTTCTTCTTCCTCTTATTTTCCTATATCTAAATAGTTACAAACAGCCTGGTGTACTAATGGCCATTTGCTTATACAATCACAAAATATCCTATTAACCCTACAATAATGTACAATAATTCCACTTTCAACATTTTGTTTTTATTCACAGTCATAACTCAGTGTTTATATTTTCTCAGCTGAGCTTGTATGGATACAAGTTGATTTCATTGATATGAAATTATTCTTTGAATAAGCAATTTATCATGAAGTTATATCAGTAATATATAAGATAGAAATAGTTTTATTATCAGATATCTTTGGTCTGGAAATGTTGATTTCAGTAGCTGTTTGTCAGGATGGCAATGGGTTGCAAGAGTAGTGCCAAGAGTTGACCAGGTCAAATGATATGGTCATTCACACATGTGGGTTGATCAAGTTCACAGTGGTGCACTGATTTGTGATAGGATGTGTAGGCTGTCAAAGCATAGCTGTTAGGCCAGTTATATGAAACATTGCAGTGATTAATGCAAAGGGAATACCTGTAGCAAGTCAGATATGTTGAGGTGATGGCAGTGGGTTGTTGAGGTGATGAGTGGCTGTTGTGGCAGATCAGCCTGTGTTTCTACAAAAGGTAACACGCTTAAGAAGTTAGATTCATTTGCATGCAGAATTGAAGCATACTGTTTGTGTTGCTGAGGAGATGATATTCTATTGGATTTGCTGAGGTGACAGTGTTTAACAATGAGAAAGGCTTCTAGCTGGGTGGTGTCATCAAAGAGATCATATCAAGGTCCCACCCATTTACAGTTAGATCAACCAAATGCAGCCAACAATTCTACTCCAGCAGCTTCTTTTCTCACACTTCCCGCCTGTGGAACTCCCTTCCGTATACTTGCTTTCCTGATGGCTACAACCTCCACGAATTTAAATGCAATGTCAATACCCATCTCTTATCCACTTGACACTAGTTCTTTCTACAACACCTGGTATATCTTGTTCTTTTCCTTTCTCTCTACCTTCGTGACTGTCTTCACACCTGTGTTTCCATCCTTCTCTTGTCCTTTCTCTGACACCTCCTGTAACTGGTCAGTCTTTCTCTTCCCTCGCCTCTTGTCTAAACTTTTATTCTTATGTAGTCCCCTGTGCATCAGTGGCAGTACCGCTTTGTTTGAGGTGAAACAATAAAAAAAATATGGTTGAATTTGATGTCGTCAAGGAGATGATATGCTTGGTGATGGTGTTTGACAACAAGCAAGGCTTGTAGCTGGTGGTGTTGTCAAGGAGATTACATTTTGTTGGATTTTGTGTTGGCAAGTAGATGATATGCTGCTGAACTTAATGAGTTGAGAACATTCGCAATAAGAAAGTCTTGTAGCTGGGTGGTGTCAATGTTGAGATAATTTAGTAAGGCCTGGAAATGGTAGCAGTTGTATTGAGAGAAGCAATCATAGTGGTAATGGGAGTCTGCAGGTAGCCTGACAGCCCGCAACACTGCCTGCAACACTGCCTGCAACACTGCCTGCAACTGCTCTGGTTTTGTTGCAAGGAACCTGCTTTTATGTGGATCTGGCAGTCCCCAGGGATATTTTCTTTTCCAACAGGAATGTTCACAATTGGCTAAGGTCACTTTCATTGCGGGGGCTTGCTCGTGAATCAGATGTGATGCTTGGAGCCTATGCACAAAAATCGGCTGGTGTTCACAACTGGCCAGCATGCAGAATGAATCAGAAAGAAATCTAATTACAACAGAGTATAACAGTGGTTTTTACTACATAAGGTGGATGAAAATTTGGACCCTGCCAAAGAGTAAATCTACTTTATTAAAATCTCTTGAAAAACCCAGTCCAGTAGACAAAAATTATAGATTTCTACACAAATATGTATATCCACTTAATAAAATATTAATAGTAATAAGAAATAATGCTAGATTATAAATGATAATCCATTAATTTCTTAGAAATTAAATAGAGAATGGGGGTTTCTTTTTTAATTAAATTGTCTGACCATGTACAACAGGCAGAACAGAACTGAAAAATGATGCTCACATTTCTACTGATATTGATGCCTAAGTGACACTGCCCAGTCTTATTTGATTGGTAACTGAATTACCAAGTATTGAATCCTTGACCCTAGCTGATCTCTTCAAATTTATAAATCCACCTCTTTTTATATACACTGTTTTCTTTCCTGGAAATAGGGATGTGAGTTCAAATCTTACTGGTGATTTATCTTTCATTTTTCAACCCATGCAACTTAATAAGAATCATAGAATTTGAATATGGACATTACAATAAAAAGCAACTGAAATTAAGATAGAAAATACCAGTCAAAAATTAATAATAATTTATAATACTAATGGTAATATTAGCCATTTTTTTTATAAAAGGAAACATTTTGCATTCATTTACCAAGCAGCTAGTACTACTGTTGGTTGAAATTCATAAAACATTTCTCTTAAACAATTTTTCAGGAAAATAGTTTTCGGAAGTCCAGTAATCTTTATCTAAAATATTCAGATATTATATCTTATACTACTAGTGCATATCAACAAAGAATATCGTGGCATGCGAGACATGCAAAAAAAATTAAGAACAAAATCTATATGGCAAAATTTGGATGATTATCACTATTTGGTTTTCATAGACTAATAATTAAAACAAATACCTTGGAGAAGCAAACTCACAAGAAGCTTGTGACAGTGATTTAGTGCCTCATTGTTATTTCAAATCCATGCTGCTTGTTAATGATTGTAGAATGACAATCTAAAAGTTGTGATTAAAAGCAACTGAAACTAAGTTGGAAGAAATACTTGTCAAAAATTAATACTAACTACCAATTCTACATCTAAGAGATTCAATGTGCAATAAATTATTTTCCACCTGCAATCCATCTCTCACAGACGGGACGCTGTAAGCCTCTCACTGCTATGTCACTACTTCCGAGGTTTAAGTTCTCAGACAAATTACATTCCTTCGTTCCACCAATTCTAACTTTCATAGCTAGGACCCACCATGCTACACACATTGTAGCAAACAACCCTAATTTCATCTGCACTCCATTAGTGAGAAGTAAATTCTACTCGTGCAGCTTCTTCCCAAGAACAACTGTTATATGGAACTGACTCCCTAGAGAATGTTTTTATAATTCCTACAATTTTAACCTGTTCAAGTCTGGGGTTAACTGTTATCTTCACCACTGATCCACATGGCTCTTACTCTGTAATCCTCTACTTCAAGTGGCTCCCAGACCAAATACAGAGAGAATGTCACTGTAAAAGAAAAAAAAAAGTTTTACAAATGTTTTTGTCCCACAAACATGTATAAATTCATATATACATAGACTCCTATTTAGGACAGCAACTAATACTTTTTCCTGTAATATATGAACTGTTTTATTTTCTCTTTTTAAATTGCCTAGATGCACTGTAAAATTTTCACAAACTTAACATCTTTTTCCTGTAATATATGAACTTGTCAAATAGGAATAATGTGCTACTACCAACACTTGTGTTTGAACACAGATCACAAGGGAGAAAACACAGTTGAACTTCTTCTCAAGTAATTAGTCTTGGGAACACATGACATGTAGAATATATATATATATATATATATATATATAGGTATAAAATGATTAGAGAGTGTAGAGTCGGAGAAGAATAAGTGTCTGATGCACTATTGTTTGAAGGCATAATTATACTTGTATCCATGACTTTATAAAAGTAACTTTACTAAAGTAGAAGTTATAAAACTAATATCAAGTTTTGTTGAGCCTAATAATGTTACTAAGACAAGTGATGACGCTATTTTGTTAACCTTAGCAATGTTTCTCTCTTTAAATTGCCGAGATGCACTATAAAATTTTCAGACCTTGGTAAAGGAAAACTGCAGCTGACTTAATAAATCTGTAGCCTGATTTATAGCTATTTGTTGAAATTTGATTTGAATTTTTTACTGTACAATGTTTAATCCATGTGATTATTATTCTCCCCTGAATTAAGTGCATTGACAAGGAATGGCATGATGCTGAAAAATAAATATTTGCTGCACAAAATAAATGCTTTATCATCATTAGGCTTCTGACATTGATTTGGATGTGTGGGTGGTGTAATGGATAAGGGCTCAGAATTAAAAATCAGAGAGCCAAGTTCACATTCCAGTTGAGTATTTTTACATTCACTTTCGTGCCAAAGCCGTATGAATCCCTCATCTATGTGTTAAATAGTAAAGGAAGACTGGTTCTTTCAACTTTTGATGGCAACTAGTCTAGGAGACGGACAATTCTGAATTGAAAACCATATGTAACCATGGAGAAGCACATTATACTACGAGGCTAATTAAAGGTTTTTGAGAGAAAAACATCAAGTATATAAATTAAATAATATTTATCTTTTTGGTTAGTATTTTAGTATTAGCTTCTTCAGAACCTTATATGGATAATTAAGAATCAGCTTATATAGGAAATATACATCATAGTAAACTAATTAAAATTCATAAAGTGAAAAAAGTGAAGGCAAGTTTTCATTATTACAAGTCACTAATTACTTAATAAATTTATTAAGCATGAAAAATTAAGGTCATCTGAAAGTTAAATACAGAGAAATTATTTGCATTGAGTAACTTGATAGAAAGCTCTCCCAGGATTAAAACTCCAAGCAGGAGATAAGATTAAACTTCAGATATTTCTTTATTTTTTTAGGTTAAATGTATTCAAGCCTTTTACTCTCTCTAGAATGGAAATATTCTTTTACTTCTGTCCATTTCAAAATTTATTGTAGATTATTTAGATCCTGACAATGTTAGAATTAATATGAGTTGATATTTATAAGTTATTTTATGTTTTGTCTTTTATGCTTATTGCAATTGTTGGTGATTATAATAGTACATGTTTCATGATACACTGATTTTATAAAGTTTTTAATCCATTAAATCAGAAGAACCATATTTAACAGTCTATATGACAAGTGAGTAGTATTCAAATTTCAGTTTTTTTTAGGGTGCTCCAAAAGTAATGCCTTCAATTTAATAAAGTTGGCTTATGAAGTCAGAGGCAGATGCTAGGCAAAGTAGTGAAGGTTTAACCTTCCCACTAATAACTCAATTTGTTTTAGCATGTTACAGAAAATAGCTGAACAGCAGTGTGGCAAAATATCATCTGACATGAAAGTGGATATAAAGTACATGTGAATTTGTTCATGTGGAGAAGAATTGCATCTTCATCGATGCTAGCAGAATGAAACAGTAGAAAAAAATAATGTGTGACAAGACACATTCCAGTCAGCCTTGTTCAGGCTCCAGGCCCATTACAAGATGTGGTAGCAGGGTCTGCACTCCCAACTTATGAAAATGATGTGAACTAAATTTAAGTGTGCAAATTTTTACATGTCCTCCCAGACTTAAAGACAGTCCATGCCACTCAAAACACTTGGGCAACAAGCCTGACAAGATTTTGTTCACCACTAGCAAAACTGCATAGCTAATGATGGTGGCTATATGGGAAAACCTGTTTTATCCAACAATGTAATTGTGATTCTGGTATCCGCCACAGAAATACATGGACATAAATAAGAGGCATTACTTTCAGAGAATTGTGTGTGTGTATATATATATATATATATATATATATATATATAATGCTAATTTGCCAATTTCTAAAATTTTATTTTTCTGTAAATATTATTTACATTTGTTCATCTAGTCCATTTTAAATAGCTCTGGAATGTCAAAATTGACAACAGTATTGGAAATAGCAACACATATTCATGCTTTCACACATAGATATAACTAACACACACACACACACACACACACACACACACACACACACACACAACAAACAAACTTATATGTGCATACACATATATACTCATCACTAACACTAAAGAAATTTATTGCTTTAAATCTTTTTCCCAATATATTTAATTGCATATTTATCAAAATCTATTGCTGATAATATTTTCAATTAATTATTTATAAAGATGAAATTCCATGACTCTGAAATTGTTACAGTGTTACAAAAGTTATTTCATATGTTTACATATAAGACAGTTCAAAGATTATATATATATATATTATAGTATAAAATAGTATTAAAAAGAAAAGAAAGCACTTTCTAGTTTCAGTAGGCTGATTTGAAATATGGCAGACATCAACAGCTTTTATATATGCACATAACAAACACTTTCTGGTCATTGTATCTGATAAAGTAATTTCATTTATAGCCCTTCTTATCCTCAAAAATTCCAAGATATTTTTCTTATACAGTTTTGTCTTCCATTTTGACCAGAAGAAGCTGAAACTAACAGACATTTAGTGAAATGCATTCCACTTTGTCTCATCCTCCCAAATAATATATTATATTGAATAGTACAAAAATTATATAATAAACAGAAATAAAATAGTACAAGAATTACAAGCAGTAAAAACATATTTTATACGTTTTATCCTGTGTTTTAAAATCAGAATCTGATAACACCAACAAATAAGTATTCCAACTTTGATTGGTCACATAAATAGCATGCCCATCTGTTAAAAAGGTACTGGCTTCAATAGATGAGAATCTTGTTAAAAAGGAATTTACAAGTAGCTTTTTGTGTATCCATATAAAACAGTTTGGCTAGCATAAGATAAATCAAATAGGTCCCATCCAAATTCTTATTTCTTAATTTTTCTCCTTTTAGACTAAAGAATGCTAATCTCAACAAATCACTTCTGAATAGATTTTTAGGTAATCTGAAACCTAATGGATTTGGACTCTATATATAACTATTATTATATTATTATAGACTTTGTATATGACTATTATTATATTATTATAATATGTTATTATAGACTCTATATATTAGGTTATTATTCTCATGATGCTCATAAATAATAATATTTTATGTCAAGAATTTCTAAAACCTGAACTTTTAGAATCATATATATATAGTCATCTGCAGACAGTCCTATTTTGCTGTATAACTGTTCATCAGTACGGTTAGACATCCCCTTGCTTCTAGCCAGGATTGAAATGACCAAATTGACATTGGTTGTCAATCCTACCTCTAAGCTATGGGTACTCGCTAAAGGAAGGCAGATTTCAGCGTGTTATATACACAATGGACAGCTTGCCAAAACCTAAAACTCTTAGCCAGATATGCGAATAAGAACTCTCAAATAAAAGCAACAATACTGAAAAAAGAAGGAGAAAAAAGCCCAAAGACAAACTTACCTACTCTGTAAAGTGCTCAAAACCTAAATTGCCTTGACCATGCAAAAATGCTTAACAATGTTAAATCCTATGAAAGGATGACTCTAGTCATAACTCAAGTTTCAGTCTCACATGATTTTTCAGATGACTTGTCTAAAAATAATGTGAGCATGAAACTTAAGTTACCACAAAAGCCATTCTTTCATAGGATTTAATATATATATATGCAAACACACACATATTCCAATAGTTTTAACTTTTGCAATAAGAACTTTTGTTTCTAAATACAGTATTCTTTCTTTGTGGACTAATATTACATTTTTCTTGCAATTTTCAACTAAAAATTACTTTGACTGAGCAAAATTCATTAAAAAAAGGTAAGAATTTAATAAAATTGTCTAACTACTATAATGTTAAAAATTTTTTTTTCTTCTTCAAAATTTAGAAACTCAAATCTGATATAAATATCTGAATATCTTCTCATTGAACTGTATCAGTGGTTCTCAATGTGAGCAACTCTTAGGGATTTTATAAATTCATAACAAAGCAAGTGTTCCAGTTAGTGGTGGGGTGGTGGGTTTACAATTTTAACAATGCTGTAAGACGATTTAACCCCTCAGACCTTGATTAGAGCAAGTCACATTTTATATTCTTTTCTTTATTTTTTGCCTGTATGTTTACTTCTTTCAATCAGCATTTAACTATTGCATTGTGCATAAAACACAGAGTTGTACTATCAGTGATGAAAAATAATATATATTTAATATGAATATAAATTATTTATATCTTTAGATATACTTTAAGCACTTAGCTCAATTATGATGTTTTTCTAATTGTAGTCCAAGGCTGAAAGTGTGATGCACCCAGGGAGGATCAAACTTACAATTCAGTTATAATTGATCTAATGCCTACAAGCTTGCTAATCATTACCCCATGACAAAGTACCTCATTTAGCTCAATTGTGATATGTGTATGAATTACAAACCTACAATCTAAAATACAGTAGCTTCTATGGTTTGACATGATCACAGTCACTTGACTGTTCCCACCACAGCTTATACCCAGTGACAGGCCTAACCAAAATGCAACAAAATGTAAACATGTGACATTAACTCAGTTACATTAACTATGCTTCATTTACCAGTGTAATTTGAGCATAGAGAGTACCAGCTCATGCAAATATCTGAAAAGAGGCACTGGAAAATATGAACATTGTGATCAATATGGTAATAATTTTGTGTTTAAGAATTGAACACAAAATTATCCCAACAGATACATACCTTGTACAGATGAGATCCATTCTTTAGTTCCACCAGTTCAAATTTTTTACAGCTAAGACATACTGTGCTACTTCTAAGGAGTCAAATCATTCTCATTTCTCCCATGTTCCAAATATAAGGAGAAAGTTCTGCTCAGACAGCTTTTTCACAAAAACTGCCTCTTTGCAGAATAGACACTTGTATTGGTGCTATTCTTAACACTATAATCTTAAACTTTTCAAGCCAAGTATCATTCATTATTCATCTTCTTTATCCTCCTAATTTTCACTTCCTACCATAACCACTTTCATTTATATCCCACACCTCATTCATTATTACCATTTTAACAGTAACCTTTTTAACCTGTGAGTGGTTAACGAGCCTTTTATTTGGTGAATTCTCATATTAAAAATTATATGAATTCTTCTACATTCATAATCAATCAGGTATTATCAGAAGAAAAAACTTAAAACAATGATATAAATGAGTTTCTTGTAAAAACATTAGTATGCTGAATAACAGCAAGAAAAAATACCAATAATTTTAGTTAAAGATTATTGCAAATACATCTTCAGTCTAACAACTAGAATAAAGCAATAATAATGCTCATGACACCAGTCAATCTTATAATTTACCTTAGCCCTTAATATTTTCTATTCAATAATTCTCCAATACTCTAAAAGTGAGGGCTTCATCATTCTCTAATGTCTGCAGTTACTATCAATTTATTACAGGTATTTGTTATTGCAACTGCAATGAATTTATACTTGAGAAATTAAGTATACTACACTTTGTTTTGAATGACAAATAAGTGATCATTTGGCAATACCAGAATCTATGGTGAGTTTATCAACCTTGCATTCAAGATGACTGATTGTATTTAAGAAATCAAAGGAAGTAAGAATCACACCTTTTTTTATAATAGTAACAACCACAAAACTAAATCTAAATTCAACTCACTAATTTTACTACTGCTCTACTAATTTTGCATATTCAAACCCTTGGACCATATCCTCAAATTCATGTATATCTTCATGTGCTCTTTGTAAAATCAAGTGTTAATTGTTTTTGTGCATGATCATGCTTTTGATGGTTTGTTGCATATGTGGCATTTTTCTTTACCACTGTCAAAGTTACTTCTTACAATATACATAATGGATTTTTCAGAGACCAGATCGTCTTTATTGCATAAAGACAAAAACAGAACTGTAACTTCTCATATGCCAACTTGTACTGACAAATGAGCAAAATACATTTTTTATGCCATCACAGCTGAGTACACATCTCTATCAAAGAATACTGTAAATCATGATAGTATCGACCATAACTTCTTTAGAAATTAAAAAAATGCTACACACTTCAATAAAAATTTACATTTTTGGTTTGGTTCTTTTTTCTTCATACAGAACAAGAATAAGAGTCATCCAACAATTTGAGATTTTGATCTTGTAATTTTGTGGTTTTCAGTTCCAGTGTTCTATAGAACATCATATCTCACATGTTACAACTTCTAGATTTAAAGACTAAGGCAGAAAATAATTAGTTAAAATAACTTACCCTTTGGGAACTGAAAGACAAGATATATAGGAATTAAATCTTATATCTATTATTCAATTAAAAAAATCCCATCGAATATGGCAGTATTGCTGTTTGACTAACCTTTCTTCTGGCTAACAGTGATCTAATAGAATGTATGTTTTTTTGAGTTCTTTAAAATTGTGTATAGTTTTGCCACATCAAACTGCTAGATTTTCTTGTTCAAATTTTTTATGAGAAGATGAAGAATTGAACCAGTGTTTTTAAAGCACAGAGATTGAAATTAGTGAGCCAAGTTCAAGTTCCAGTTGAGGTAGTTTGGATTCACTTCACAGTAACAAAATGCTTAATTCACCTGTTCATCAGATTACAGATATGAAAATTATCATTAAGAAAACTCAACTGGTTTTGAATTCAGAATAGTTCATCTCTTAAAAGTTATTACCAATCAAAGCTAAAGCTCAGTCTACTCTGCTGTTAACCCTTGATTGTGGGTAGAAAAGATAATTTCATGCCTTTCCAAAAACATTTAAGCAAAAGCAAATGATATAGCCTTGGCTGAAATTTGAAAACACACAAATTCTGATTTTGCACTGCTAGCCACTACACTACATAAATGTCATTTGGGGGTTTTCCAATGTTAAATTGATGCAAAAGAAATGGTATTTTAATTTATGCTTATATGCCTCAATTTTAATATTATATTTTGCTGTTAATTGTTAAATTCTCTAACATTTAATAACCAAGTGTTATTAATTTCCTGCTTCTAATGTTTTTTGTTCAATAAAATATAGGGCTACAAATGTTGAATGACATTCAAATATAACACAACCCCTGACAGAGTCCAGTCAACCTTTCTGAGTTTCGGTCGATTCCGCCCACATTGTGTTGTTGATCTTGGATTAGCCAAAGCAGGGTTGCTTGTTGTCACTTGACAAAGTCTGCCCAGATACGCAGAGGATTGGTATATAATGAAAACCAGATTTAAGACAGCAACGACATGGTGTAGATTTATGTATATTTATATATATGAAATAAATACAAGATTACAAGCAAGTCAAAGTTAAGTGACAAAAAATTTCTCTTGGTTGGTATTTCAGTAGCACAATAATATCCATGTCCTATTATCTCCATGAGACAATGGTTTATTCAACTTCCAGCTGGTTAAATTTGGACTGACTGTCTCTTGCAATATTTCTCTCTCGTGGTAGGTTATTTCAGCTTGTCTGCTTCAATTCATCACTGGTCCTGACTTACTGAATTTTGTTTTTCACCCCAGTTTTATTAAAAAGATGAAAAACTAGGGTGATGAAGTTAGGGATTGGATTGCTATTTCCCCCTGCCTATATATGTCGTAGCATCTCAAAATGTAAATAATATCATTTGACCATTTCAACTTCCAATAGAAGGGGAGAAAACTTACTCCCTGTTATTGTCTGCCTGTTACTATCAGCTGTCCTAGTAATCAGCAAACAGGAAATCCTCAAGGCTGTATTTTAACCTAGGGTCACATATAGTCAAAACCCATTTGACAATATTTTGACTACACTTAAGTAACTAGCTTTGATAAATTTGCTTACTTCTCCCTACAAAAGCAATTCTGCACCTAGTGAATCCAAATCTGTATTTTCCACTTTTTAATCACTTTGGCTATTTTTCCTGACAAAAATAATTGTACTCTCCAACTTTTAGAGAAATCTCTTCTTATCTTGAAAATCACCTAAAATGAATACCAGCCATCTGAAAATAGGGTTGCACAAAGTTTAAGCATATTCGCTGAATGTTTACAGCAGAGACAACATGAGTCTGGGTAAAAAAAGGACCCAAATATGGAATTCAAAGAAACAACAATTAATAAATGTATTAACAACATATGTTGCAGAAGAATAAGAAAAAAATGAAGTTGAAGTTGTGAACAGTTCAATACAATCTTCAGTCTGTGTCTCTGAAATACTTACACGCCTCATGCCTATTGGAGCAAAGGGAAATGTGTTGCGGCTTCAAAGGTCAAAGGGAAAAGAAGAAGAGTTTTTCAAATATGTCACCTGCAATCTGTGATAGGCAGAGGTTTTATGATGTTTAGTGATGCCCAGGGGCCAACTCCTTGATTGTACACCTGTAAGATTCAAGTAGGGAGGCCTATAGTATAGAGAAATGTGAGAAAGAAAGCCATTTTAAATATGTAAAAGTAGATGAAACATGAAATAAACACTTCATTCAAATTAAATATAAGCTAAATTTTTATTTCACTCTTTGATTGGATCTCCTTCCAATATGGATGCACAGGGTCATTGCACCCTATGCTTCTACCATTATGGATGCTCAAGGTCATTGTACTTTATGCCACCCACTTCTGCATGCTACTCCTTGTGAATATTGTCCAGAGGGGGTAATCCGACACTTAAAAAACAAGTACAAAGAAAAATTATTTTCTTTGAATTCAATCTACTGGAAATTAAAATGATTATATACTTTAAAGAAATAACATAATAAAAGAATTAAATTAACATTAACATTTGTTTAAAACTTAGTATCCTTCAAATATTAGGTCTTTGCACATTATGTTAGATTTTTTTAAGCATCATGTCTTCATGCATTAGCTTGTATTTTTATTTATGAAATATATTTATCATGTTTGTTTCTATATTTGATGAAATTTTATTGATAATGGTTTGTTTGTTTTTTTAATGCTTAATACTTTATGTGATTTAGCATTTTTGTGTTACTGTTAAGAATTTGTTGGATTTCTTGTTGTGCTGCTTGGTGATATACAATTTAATTGAACTATTATCAGATAAATGACAAGTTATTAAATGTAAAAACCTATTGGTTATGTAACAAATATATGTGGTGTTTAAATTATTATTATTATGGGCACATGATCGAGTGGTTAGAATGTTTGCTCTCTGACCATGAAGCCTGGTTTTGAATCTCATCATGGTTGATTTGTCAAGAAGGTGACTTCTTGATGTTATCAGGCTGGAGGAGGCAATCCCAGTGTGTGGTACCTTTGAAAACCATTTGAAAACCATACCATATGCCTGAAAGCCATACTACAGGTTGACCCAAGCCTTGTGTGTGAAATCGTGTAGATGGCTCCCTTTGAGAAGTTGTTGATGGTTGTGTTAGCTTGAAGTCAAAAGTCATCATGACTGAGAAACTATAACTAAGGTCTGCTCAGCATAGTTGCAGTATAAACCACAGGTGGGCTCTGTGGGTGTTGAACAAACACGAGTATGCCTGAGCAGGCATCTACAATGGGGATTAGTTAGCCGCCCTGGTAGACAGGTATCCTTGAATATGAGTGACCAGCCATTTTTGTTTTATTAAAGAGACATTCTCTAAGCAGGCAAGTGAATTCAAAAAGCAACATTGGCATGTTGAAGTTTTTTTTTTTGGTGGGGGGCTATTGGGGGATTTTAGATTTTGCAGTAAATGATGAGTTTAGTTTGTTTGCATTTTTTGCTTTTGTTTTTGCTAATAGATTAAATGTGTCAATGTATTGTGTTACTTATAATATTTTAAACAAATTATATGTACTATTTTACAACTCAACATTTTCTAAACAAGAGAAAATATCAAGAAATACAAAATAAGCTTAATCTTTCAGTAATGCACAACTTATTTAAAATAGATTATTTTATAGTTTAAAATATTGAAATACACATACTGTTGACATTGCTAGATGTAACTGTAAGTTCTATGCTAACATATGCTAAGTATATTTTCTTCTTTCACACTTCTCATTTGTGAGGCTCTCTTCCAATTTCTTGCTTTCTAGTTAACTTTGATCTTTAAAAGTTTTAATGCACTATCAATTGTTATTTTCTGTTTTCTTTATTCCTGTTCATTTATTGTTCTTTCTCCTTAATAATGTTTTCATTTTTCTCATATTCTTTCATACTCAGTAACCATTGTGCCTTTGTTACTTTATTGCCTTGCTTGAGATGAAATTTAAAAAATTGAACACCTTCAAATAAAATTCCTTTGAAAGGAAGAAAATTACAAGTGTTAGAGAATTTAAGTTATGATAAATTTTATGGTTATTATGGACAATGCACATGACTCATGCCAAACCTTTATTGTTGTTTATTAGATGAAATTTGCTCACAAAACTTCAGTGTATGCAGTTAATATAAAAAAACAAGTTTTTAAATAGTCTTATATCACCAACAAAATGATCTATTTCCTTGATGTAAAGAAATGTTTATGTAGCCTATGCATGTTTATATAGCCTCCACATGGGTGTAAGAGAAAATAACTAATTTGGCACAATGTTTTCTATACAGAAAGACAAAAAAATTGTTTCTTCTAAAATTTGAAATAGGTTGTATAAAATATCTGCACAACTTACAAACTTGAAAATTAACAGGAACTTGTCTCTTTAGTTGTCATCAGTATGACAATTTGAAGTCCTTGCTCTTTTAGCTAAAGTGTTACTTATAAAAAATGTACCAATAATATGACTAAAAATATATTACAACAGTAGTATTAAATCTGCATGTGTATAGAAATTGCCTGAATGTATCACAATTCTTTATCTCTCTTTCTTTCTCCCCCCTCTCTCTCTCTCTTTAATTGCAATTAATACTGATAAATAGCAGAACAAGATGTCAAATGGTCATACGTGGCACTATAAGGTAGATGCTGAAGAAAAACTTCAAATCCAAATCCAGGGATTTCTCACTCCTTTTGGAAAAAACTGGTTGATCATGTCTTCAGTGGTGTAGCAGTACTCACCACATTTGCTCAATTGCATTGTTGATGTGATTATTTAGCCCATAGATTTTTTTTTATTCAAAGTCATCCTTAAGATTGTAAGAAATTTGGAAAGATAATAATGATTTACTGATACAGTCAGTCAGTTTAGGTGCCATACGTGATACACGCTTGGGCGATCATGTCTCGAAAGAGACATGACTGACTGGGCAGAAGATTATCCCGCAGTAGGTTGCCATTGCTTTCTGCGGTAGACTGGTTGCCGACCAAGGCTATAGAACCCAATCTGTCCTGCTATTTAACCCATAACTGGAAGGAAGAGACGGATTAATACCTTTCCCAAGGGTATTTGCGCGTAAGTGAATACAATGGATCCAGCTGGACTTCGAACTCGGTGCCCCGGTTTCTCGTTCCGAGCCGATATCCACTGTACCACAATGCACATCCCTGATACAACTGATACAACTGATACAACTCTTACTAATTACCCATAGTTTAGGGGTAGAAGGTGGATTCATACATTTCTCAAGAGTATTTGCACATAAGTGAATATAATGAACCTACCTGAAATTAGAACCTGGCTCTATGAATTCTAATTTTGAGTCATTATCCGTTACACTACCCATACATCCAAGCTTACAGAACCTGATATTCTAAAGTAGTCACACATTTAAGTACTGACTAGGATTGATGTTGCCTAACTTCAATGATCTTAGAAAGGGTGCTTCAAAGTGATATGACTATAAGCCTTTCTTGAGAGAAAAACTTCATCCATATATATATATATACACACAATAATGTGAAGAAAAGAAAATTTATTGTTCCTTAACGTTTATTTTTAATGTTACAGTGCTCAATACAAGAGTAGAGCTAAATTTTATTGTAATATAATTGATTTAACATTTTTGCAACACAAAAACCAGAGCTCTTTAGCTAAGTATTTCTGGCAATTAAAGGAAACTAATAAACCCCCCCATGGTCAAATGGAAAATATTAAAAAAAACAGAAGCATGTAGGTCTTTAAACAACCGATATCCTTTGTGCTTATGTAGAGGGGCTAAGAAGTCCCTCAAACAAATAACAAAAAGAAAAATGCACTATAAATAAAGTAAAATAAACTTTTGTTTATTTTTGTAAAAAAAAATAAAAGAATTATTTTTTTGTACAAAAATGAAGTTGTCAGTAAAGTTGTAAAAAAGGAAGAAAAAAGGAACTGGGAATGTGAGAGGGAAAGGTAGGACGATGTGTAGCGAGCAAGATGAGAGAAAGAGAGGGTGAAAGAATGTTCACTGATCCCTGATACTGCCTGTTGTGTAAACTGCTGGATTCTCTGTGTGTATGTGCTCCAAGCAGTCGTGTGCCCTTTTGGTGTGAGCTGGTTGCTCGGCCCTTTGCTCTGTTGAGAGTTTCTGCCTTCCTTTTATCTGGATGGTGAGGCTCCGGGGAGATCAAGAAATGTGTTTCTTATGTCGAGCCCTGATTGGTCAAAAAATCATATTTTTGACCACGTGGTGTGCTTTCCACTAGGTCCAAGCTTTTGGGTGTGCCGTCCTTGTTTTTGACCCCACAGGGTATGGTAAGGGGTGAATTCCAGTGCAATTGTATTTTTTTGAGATACACAGTGGTGTGAGTTAATTTTAATTGTGTGTGTGTGTGTGTGTGGAAAATAAAATAAGAAACAGCACACTTACATGAAAAATTACATATTATCAGAAATATGAAAAATAAAGATTCACTAAACTTTAGAAATGAAATGACTGTGTTCTGTAAACACTGTTTATAAGCTTCACATTACTAGATAATAATTAAAATTTAGAAAAAATAAAGAAAAATAAACATTGATATACATGACAAGAATTGATAAAATAACAAATCTAAAATAATGTTACACAATACATAAATAAAAATGATCATTCTGATAAAAAAAGAACTCCAGATTTGTAGGTGAAGGCCTCAAACTCAATGTGGACACCTAAATCAAGTGCCTTGAGGAGGTAGTGGTGCTCCGAGTCAAGAGGGTGGCTGCTGGAAGACTCTATGTCTGGCAACAGGACTCTGCACCAAGCTGAGGAACCCAATCATGGCTGTCAGACAATTTCTGTGACCTCATCACCCTTTACATTTCTCCTAACTCACCAGACTGCAACCCCCTTGATTATTATTTGTGGTGCACAGTTGAGCAAGAAACCAACAAAACTCATTGTAACACCAAAGATGAACTGAAAGTAAGGATTATGGCAGCATTCACCAACTTAAATAAGGAGACCATCCAGAAGAGTTGCAGTAGATTCCAAAGTCATCTGGAGGTCATAGTTGAAGCCAATGGTAAATTGATAAATTTACTTAGTATTTCAAGATATTTTTGTGTAATTTTGGTAAATATATGTTAAAATAAGATGTTAGTGTTATTTTCATTTTTGCGTAATTTAGATGACAATTTACCCATCACACATTGTATGTAAAAAAATGAAATACCATTTTCTTAACTCAAGAAAAGAGAAGAATAGTTAAAAATTAAAAACAACAGCCTGTCTAGAAAAAACAGGAACCAAATGGCAACAAATTAGTAACAATTGAAAGAAAATAGGGAAAAAAAAGAGTGAGTGTAAAGCGAAGAAAAAAAACTGATGAAAATGGAAAATAATCACAACTCCCTACATGCATGCACATCCATTTCTTAAAAAAAAAAAAACTTACACCAATGATAAGTGCATATAAAAAAAAGAAATTTAATGCACAATGCAATCAATTACAAAGAACAGGTGCACAGCATGTCACAAGGTCCCCAAACAACCCTTGTCAGGTTTTATATTTGGAGTTGTTCTTTTCCTAGACCAATTACCACTCAGGGCTATAGGGCCCAGTCTATCCTATGCTTAGAGTAGAAGAAATAGATTCAAACTTTTCCCAAAGGTATCTGCATTTAAGTGAATGTAACAAACTCAACTGGTCTAATCTTGGCGCTGATTCTTCAATTTGAGCCACTATCCATTACCACAACATGCCTATACACACACACACACACACACACACACACACACACACACACACACACATATAGATGAAGATATATCAATAAGTATTCAGTTAATCTCTGAAATTTGATCTGAAATTTTCACTGTATACTGTTTCATCTATAGGATATTTATTCGCTGATACAACTGCATTGACAAAAGAAGATATGCTAAAATGTAAAATTTTATTATGTAAAATAATGTGCTTTTTTCATCATTAGACTATTGATATATATATAGTACAATGACAACAACACTTGTTAATAGTGAATACTTGTTAGTATTTAAGATAAGTCATACTGAGTTAACAAAGAAAATGTTATCTTACTTAAAATGCCTCCTTTGTTCTTGTGTTTTTTTTATCTACTGATATATGTTCAGGGTAATAGTTAACATAGCTCTTCCAGCTTTCTACAATTACTTTTCTTTTTTCTTTAACTTATCACTATAACCAGATGGAAGTCATCTTAATCCCATGTTAGATTACAATTCTTGAAGTGAGTCCCAACAGGGTTTATAAATAAATTTCTTTTAACTATGTTATTATTATAGCTAAATGAGGTGGTCAATAATAATATGCTTTGAAAGAAAAATATTTGAAAGCCTATGAACATTTATTCTAATTACTGATATATATATATATATATATATATATATATATTAATACAGGTTTCATTGAATAATATAGACAAGTTCTGTCTATTTATTTTGTGTAAGATCCGTTCGTATGATCTGATTAGCTTGATAATGTTGTCATGGAAAGACGACAAGAAATTGCAATAATTGTTGATTTTTTTATCAGGTCTGAGCTTTCAGCTTACATAAGCCATTATCAAAGGATGAACATTTAATGTTCAGTGAACATAGAACATTTAAATTATTATTAACAGAGTGGAGTTATACAGAGAAAATTAGACGGGTCCATTTTTTGTGTCGCACATGGCTGTAGGCCGAGAAGGAATGGTGGTAGTGGGTTTTTTGGTCAATTGAGTGTATATAATATCTTCCAGTTGGTTTGGGGTAGTTACATCTTTCAGTTTGTTGTAGAGGTCATGTTTGTTCTTGTATAGTGTGTCAAGGTTTTCTTTCGCTATTTCAATTTGCCTGTTCACAAAGAACTTGTCTATATTATTCAATGAAACCTGTATTAATGAAAAAATGCTGCCAAAATACACACAATTTAAACTACATGATCCAGCAGCCCAACAAACTATCACCACCCTGAAATATAAATGGAGCCTTGTGAACAGGCAAATCGAAATAGCGAAAGAAAACCTTGACACACTATACAAGAACAAACATGACCTCTACAACAAACTGAAAGATGTAACTACCCCAAACCAACTGGAAGATATTATATACACTCAATTGACCAAAAAACCCACTATCACCATTCCTTCTCGGCCTACAGCCATGTGCGACACAAAAAATGGAACTGTCTAATTTTCTCTGTATAACTCCACTCTGTTAATAATAATTTAAATGTTCTATGTTCACTGAACATTAAATGTTCATCCTTTGATAATGGCTTATGTAAGCTGAAAGCTCAGACCCGATAAAAAAATCAACAATTATTGCAATTTCTTGTCATCTTTCCATGACAACATTATCAAGCTAATCAGATCATACGAACGGATCTTATACAAAAAAAATAGACAGCACTTGTCTATATTATTCAATGAAACCTGTATAAATGAAAAAATGCTGCCAAAATACACAATATATATATATATATATATATATAGCTGTGAATAAAATTGTTAAACAATATTTTTTAATGCCATGTTTCTTCAGAATAAAAGTGATCATAACTCTCCACAGTTTACAGTCGTAATATTTTGAAACATTGGTTTCCATTGTGCTGTTTCTTATTTTATTTTCCACACACACACACACACAATAAAAATTAATTCACACCATGTGTATCTCAAAAAAATACAATTGCGCTGGAATTCGCCCCTTACCATACCCTGTGGGGTCAAAAACAAGGACGGCACACCCAAAAGCTCGGACATAGTGGAAAGCACACCAAGTGGTCAAAAATATGATTTTTTGACCAATCAGGGCTTGACATAAGAAACACATTTCTTGATCTCCCCGGAGCCTCACCATCCAGATAAAAGGAAGGCAGAAACTCTCAACAGAGCAGAGGGCTAAGCAACCAGCTCACACCAAAAGGGCACGCGACAGAGAATCCAGCAGTTCACACAACAGGCAGTATCACAGATCAGTGAACATTCTTTCACCCTCTCTTTCTCTCATCTTGCTCGCTACACATCGTCCTACCTTTCCCTCTCACATTCCCAGTTCTTTTCTTTCTTCCTTTTTTACAGCTTTACGGACAAATTCATTTTTGTACAAAAAAATAATTCTTTTATTTTTTTTACAAAAATAAACAAAAGTTTATTTTACTTTATTTGTAGTGCATTTTTCTTTTTGTTATTTGTTTGAGGGACTTCTTAGCCCCTCTACACCATACAATCACTTAAGTAATGTCAAACTTGATCAGTACCTAGATGTTTGACCACTTTTGAATACCAGCTGCTGCGTGGTGGGTCGTGTAATGGATATTGGCCTGAAATTGTTAATCAGGGAGATGAGTTACAATTCTATTTGGATTCATTATATTCACTTATGTGCAAATACCCTTGGAAAAGGTATCTCTTATTCCTTTTCTAGTTGCAGTAGGATTCCGTAGCAGGTTAACGGAATTTGGCCTTGTGGGAATATAGCCCACTATAATTAAAATATGATTATAAATTCAAGAAAGGCAATTAGAGTATAAAATAACATTTATACATATATACATTTCAATTAATGTTTTACAAAATAAGTAATGCTTGAAATAAAAGTCCAAAGGAGGTAAAAGAGTTCATGGCAAAATAATAAGCTGAAGGAGATTAAGGCTTAGAAATGTGGAAGTGTCTTGTGGGTAAAGAATGTTCATTTAGAAGTTGCCACTTCAAAGGTCAGTAGGTCAGCAAGTTGGTTTGTGTGGAAGGTCTTTAAAGATGTCTGATAAGTACTTTTGAGAACAGGGAGAAAGTAAAAGGTCAGAATAGTACTTATTAGACAGGGAAAGAAGAAAGAGGCAAGCATAGTAGCTGACTTAGGTCAAGGGAGAAACTAATTACACTCTTTTCCTCAAGTCCTGACTGTCTGTGTCTTGCTTTTTATATCTTTTTATATATTGGATCAAATGCAGCTAGTTTTGAATTTCATCCTTGTATTTGGTTTTGGGCTTCCCATTGGCTGGTAAATAAAAATGGTAATTTGATATTTGATTAATTAATTTTTATTTTTCAGCCGGAACTTGCAGGGGTGATTTTTATTCATTTGCTTTCTGGTTGGCATAGAGCCAACATCCGGTTTGGTTTGCTCGCTGGCTTTTGCTCAGTCTCGCTTTTGCTCAGTCGGTGGTATCACCACAAAGGTATGAATCCATTTTTTCTACACCCAGCTATGGGTTAATTAGTAACACCGCTATCACTAATTCATTATTATCTAAAAAAAAAAATAAATTCTTACAACCTAAAAATATTTTCTGGTTTTAAATAGCCTACAAGGGGTTGATAAGCCATGAATGAATGAATCAATCAATGACTCTCCACATTTTTCTTTATTATCTGGGAATTGGTTTAACTTCTAGGGAAAGATAAGAGAGTGGTTTGCCCATTACTTTCTCCATTGTTTGTAATTAAAGGTTTTCCCTCTTTTAGATTAGTTGTCATCTAAAACTACATAACATTGTCTACCTTGAAATTTAACCCATAGTTGGAGGAAGGGGAAGAAGAAACAGATTCATGCCTTTCTGGTGGACACATGTGTGAAAGGGACTACAAGAGGCTAGCCCAAAATTTGAACTTAGTTTGCCAATTCCACTTCCTACACTGATATTTATTACACTACATGCACACCCTTTATGATATATGAATTATTAAAAAGTGAATAAATCTCCTAAGATCTAATCCAGTTCAGTCAGTAATAATTCATATAGTTCAGGTGTGGGGTCATATAAATTTTGATAACTAAATCTGTTATTTACACTATTTACATACAGACTATTGTCCTCATTTTTGTTGTTGTTATCCCAATGTTTTGGCAATTGTGCCCTCTGGCTTTCATTTGGGTAACCCACAGAGAATTCCAAACTGAACCATTTATTTAATCTATGGAGGTAGATTGTTCTCATTTTACTAGATATCTCAATTATTTCTTATTTTTTGTATTGCTGAGTTACTGCTTGCCCTGTTTCCACTGAGTTCAAGTACATACTACCCAGCCCAGGGATTGAACTAAAAATGACTATGTCAACAAATTCATCTGTTATAATACAGCTTATAAATTCCAAAGCTCAGTTTACATTTTAACACCAATTTTAAATGAAACTATTTTATACAAGGATTGTTATCAAAATAAATTAGGCAAATAGTTAAATTTTACAAATATTTTATATATGAATATTTTATACAAAAAATTACAAATATTTTTTCTCCACAAACTAATATTGTTAAGTATTCAATTTATTTTTTTCATTGCGAAAATAAAAAAAGTATAATTTAGAGCAAAGTAATTTTAATTTTTATACAAAAATAATTTAAACGGTTGTTGGTGAGTAATTTGAAATCCATTTAGAAAAGTTTGAAGGGGAAATGCAAGCTTTTAGAATTTGATCAATGGTTTGATGTCTTTATCTCTTCAACAGATGTTTTACATTGTTTCTTAGAGAAAATATCTTATGCGCATCAGTGATATAAGACAGCTTCAAGGAGATGAATAGCCCTGGATAGACCAAACATTTAGTTCTACTAATAAAAATATATTTTATATATTTATTTTTACAAGGATCTTCTTCTTCTTTATGTGTCGGGTCCTTTCAGGATATAGTTGATCATGGACCTTCACTTATCCCTATCCCTTGTCACTCTTAACATTTTTCTCTTAGTACCTCTCCCAAACCCTACTCCACCATCCACTTCCATTAAGTATGTCTCATGTTGCTTTCCTCTGTCTCTCTTTCCCTCTATCCATCTTGTGAGTATTAGATTCTCCCAGCCTCATTACATGTCCCAGAAAAATCAGCTGTCTCTTCTTGATATTAAGTATAAGTTTCCTTTTTATTTGCATACTCTCCAAAACCTTGTTGTTGCTCATATGTTTGGTCTATGGTATCCTCAGCATCCTTCGGTAGAACCACATTTCTGTTGCTGTTGTCCAGTTGAATACAGTTTTATTTTATATGCTAAATGTTCCAGAACATTTGATACTGTCTAAATTCTGTAATTTCAGCCTTTATTCAGCCCTTGTGCATTTTCAACAAACTGTGCCTAAATTAAAATTTGGCATGATGTGGCTTATATGATGTACCAAGTTCCTGAATTTCTTATTAATTAAATTACTTTATATTTACAATGTAAAGATATTTGAACTATATGAATAGATTATTGTTAATTTAAAGCAATAGCTCTAAACATAGTAACAAGGGATGGCTGAAGTGAAAACTATTGCTGACCTTTGCTTAAATGAAATTACTCTACTTTTTTTCTTTCTTTTTAAGCATTTCACCCCAAGCAAGGCAATAATGCACTAGGATACAGAAATTGAAAAAGAAAAAGACTTTAGTGAAGAGAAGTGAGGAAAAGATAATAAAGAAATAGGGTTGAGGAAGACAGAAGATAGTAATTAACACTGCATTTAAGTTTTTGAAGACCGTAAGTGGCAGGGAAGCAAGAAATTGGAAAAGAGTTCCACAGGTGAGACATGTGAGAAAAGAAACTACTTAAATAGAAGTGAAAGTTGCATCTAGCTAATTCAATAGTAAAAAGGTGAGACCTACCAATCTAGTAGCACACTTAAATACATGTAGTCAAGACACTAGGCAAAAAGATCATCAGAACAGTTTCCATGAAAATATTTGTATAAAAGACAAAGGAAAACCATATCAAGTCAGTAAGAGAGTGACTGAAGTTGAGATGTCAGGCTAGCATGGATTACATTACAGACCTTTCTTTAAATTTTGTCAAGAATCTTAAGATATGAAGCAGAAGCTCCAGACCAGATATGCCAACAGTATTCAATACATGGGCAAATGGTGGATTTATAAATGTACAAGATAGGTTCTGGAGAGAAAAAACTTTCTGGAATAACACAGTAAATAACTTTCTTGGCAGTAGACATATCAATGGCTTTGATGTAGTTGCTTCACTTCATGCTAGTGGAAAATGTGAGCCCAAGAAGGTGTAGAGTGTTTACACTATTTACATTATCTGGACTAATGACCTCATCTTGGTTGCCATTTGTACAACATTTCATCCATTGTACACTCCAACCTTCTTCAAGTGCTAGGAATTTCAATCACTGGGTATTCTCATTCCTTGTGCAAAGCCTCTTTTGGTAGTCATGAGTTATCTCCCTCTAGCCCAACCCTAAATTACTTGTTCACTAGTACTGGTATTGAACTCACAACTCTTTGGGTCAAGTCACTGGAACTAACCAATGTCTGTATCCTCTGAGTCATGTGTCCTTAAGGACAACTACAACCAAATGTTCAGTAACCATTTTTACCAGACTTCATATTGCAATTTTTGAAGTTAATGGTTTTATCTAGTATTTTTTTATGTTACTGGTTTTCTCTAGTATTTTTTACGAGAGTTCATATTGAAATCTTTTACCAGATTGCAATTTTTGACACTAATGATTTTCTCTGTCACTCTGTATTACTGGTTCCTATATTATATTCATCTCTATACTTGATTGGCTTAGGAGATTTTTGTAGCCTAGCATGTGCTGATTCTTTAAGTTTACATAATTTCCAGTGGTGTTCTCTATCTATTATTTCATCTTCATCTCATAGGGGCTGGTGATCCCCCTTCTCTCTCCATATGTGGTCAGTTATGCCTGATTTTTCTATCTTACCCATATTATGGCCTTGCAATGTTCTTGTAGCCATACCTTAAGTGGGCAGCCTGTTTCTTCTTTATCTTTCTTTCCACAGCTACATGGAATGGCATACACACAGTCCTTGGTCATGTCCTCCTCTGTTGGGGGTCTTACTTGGGAGAGGTACCTGCAAAGTGTAGAACCACTTCTGAAGATCATTCTGATGTTATATGAGCCACAGATCCTTTGTATTTTCTCCAAGAGTAGACAGACTAAGATTGTTTTCTGTTTTCTTCTAAGCTGATCAAGCATAGAGATGAATACAATATGGGAACCAGTAATACAGAGTGCCAGAGAAAATCATTAGTATCTAAAATTGCAATCTGATAAAAATTACTAAAAAAAACCATTAACATCGAAAATTGCAATATGAACTCTGGTAAAAAATTTCTAGAGAAAACCATTAACATAAAAAAATACTAGAGAAAATCATTAACATCAAAAAATTGCAATATGAAGTCTGGTAAAAATGGTTACTGAACATTAGGTTTATAAATCCTGGCTGTTGTTGCCACTGGAACTAACCAACATCTATATCCACATGGCCCAGTGGATATAGACATTGGTTTGTTCCAGTAACTTGACCCAAAGAGTTGTGAGTTCAATACCAGGCTACAGCACTCGTAAACAAGTAACAGAGTTGGGTTAGAGGGAGATAACTTATGACTACCAAAAGAGGCTTCACACAAGGAATGAGAATGATATACCACAGTGATTGAAATTCCTAGCACCTGAAGGAAGTTGGAGTGTACAATGGATAAAACGTCGTACAAATGGAAACCAAGATGAGGTCATTAGTCCAAATAATGTAAATACTACCTCATCTCAGAAATATAGACAAATAGTCTAGTGTTATTCTCCCAGAGTTTAGTATCAGCCATGCTGATAATAGACAGAAAAGTTTCTCTGAGGTGATCAAATAAAAGCAATTTTGTATTAGATTTTATAAAATATACAAGTCATTTTTTACGCTAGTTAAGTACTGATTGGAGGTTCTTTTCCCAAGCAGTTGCCAAGTTTACTTTGTTGGATCGATTGGAAATTGCTAAAACAGCAGTAAATAGTTGTATTATCTTCATAAACACCTAGTTGAAAACTAATGACATTAGGAGATTGTTGATGAAGATCAGGAACAACATAGATCCTAGGAATAGGCCCTATGGACTGCTAAATTAGTATGAAATGATCTGGTTGCATGCCCATTCACCATGATCATTATATGATTTGCTTGCCGAAGAACATCGGCTAATGACTACAAGATGCTATTGACAAAGCAGTGTATAAAAAAATGAATCTAAAGTCTCTCTTTTATCCATAGAAATTATCCATCTGAAAAACTTTTCACTCTCCAATGGACCACATTTTACATTGAACACCACATACTATACAGATATAATAAGCTTACTTAACAGACATATTTGATAATTTTATGAAACTAACATATAACTCCTCTCAAATGTAAGTCATATAACATCTTTAATAGGACTTTGCACACACATATATATAAAAGGACATTCCTACACACAAACCTTCATCCACTCTTTTGTATTCTTACTTATCACTAAAAAGCTCATTTACAGCATCAATTAGCCTTAATCTGGCTCTGATCTGCTGATATCATTTTTTATTCTTAACCACCAAATACACAATAGACATGAAATTATTCATGTATGATTGTTTTAATAAATTAAATATATTTTTTATGAATAGAATTTGATTTTCTAATAAGTTCAGAAACAGCATATTTTATAGTGATTCGCTAAGTACTATTTACATAAGGTAAATAATTAGAAAGTTTGTTGTATGTGCTGCATCCCTTCAAAACATTGGCGATCATGGCCCTCCAACATTTCCTGTCCTTTGTAGCTCTTGATAAATTTTATCTTTTTGTTATCTCTCCTAAACTCTGTTCTGCCATTTATTTACTCAAGCTCACTTTGTAGGTTATGCATTGTTTTCCTCTGTCTCACTTGCCTTCAATCTGTCCTGTGAGTATCAAATTTTCCAAGCAACTTTTTCTTCATTATGTACCTTAAAAATTTCATCTATCCCTTTCTGATTTTAAGTATAAATGTTCTTTTTGTTTCCATTTTATTTAAAACTTCATCCTTGCTCCCATGTTTGGGTTATCCTTCTATTGAAGCAGATTTCTGATGCTTCAAGTCCCTTCTTGATCTGTGAGGAGTTTTTCTAGTATTCACTGTCATATAAGCAGACTGATACTACATAAGAGTTCAGTACCCTTTTCTTTGTTTCTAATGAAATTATTTTACTCAGCATAATTTGGATGCCCCTTAACCTGACAATTACAATTGCTGCATCTGACAATACAATGTGTATGTTTTACAAAAAAATCAGAGAATTTTGACTGCCTACGATCTTTTATTTTTTTTATTTATTTTTTTAGTCGAGTTCACCCCAAGCAAGGTAGTAAAGACATTAAGACACAAGGGGTTACTGGGTGTGGAAGAACTCAAAAACAGAAACAATACTAAAGAGTGAGAACAAAAGAAGAGTAATCAAAAAGACAGTAGATAATGATTGACATTGCATTCAACTTTTTGAAGATTACAGTTAACTGGAAAGTATGTAGCCAAAAGAGAATTTCACAAGTGGGAAGTGTGAGAAAAGGAACTGTTAGCATAGAACTTATGGCTATATCTAGCTAACTCAACTGTAAATGGCTGAGACCTCACTGACAGTCTAGTCAGTCAGTTAAGTGCCATACGTGGGCGATCATGTCTCAAAAGAGACATGACTGACTGGGCAGAAAATTATCCCGCAGTAGGTTGCCATTGCTTTCTGTGGTAGACTGGTTGCCGACCAAGACTATAGAACCTAATCTGTTCTGTTATTTAACCCATAACTGGAAGGAATAGATGGATTAATACCGTTCCCAAGGGTATTTGCGCGTAAGTGAATGCAATGAATTCAGCTGGAATTTGAACTCCCTGATTTCTTGTTCCGAACTGATATCCAATGCACCACAACGCACATTAGGTACGATAGTGAACTGTAAAGATTTATATACCCTTTAAGCCAAATTTTAGCTTTTAGTCCTATAAATTATTTCATATTACTAATAACACTATAATTAGTAGATACACCTAATTTTAGTAGATATCCTTGTTTGTTAGGGTTTGTTTTTTTTTTACAGTGTAATTGATATCAACTGGCCTGGACATTTGAAAGTCTTAATAAAAGATTGTACCTTCTGGTACAAAAAAGAAAAACAGAAAGATGCAGTTTACTTAAATATATATCTCCACTACTTATAATGTTTGTAGTAACAAGAAATAATGACAGACTATAAATAAAAACCATTAATTCTTATAAATTAATATTATTTGAATGTTTCCTGTTGAAATAAGAGAGCATTTTTTTGCTTATATATATATATATATATATATATATATATATGCCAATAAATATATTAGCTTATATATTTTATAACCTTTCATGTCTATATGAAACTACAAATTAAATGTTTGACCAGGCTAGTCAAATTGTAATAAAGCTCAAGTAATCAACTTTTGATCATAAAGTTTAGCCACCAGTAATTTTTGTTTTGATTTTTTTTTATTTTAGTGTGTGGCTAATCCATCAGCTGTATTTCTGGTCTGCAAACATTCACTTCCTGTTTTCAAGTGCAGAGGTGGTAAAAATTAAACATTCATTAATTTTAGAAAAGTTTCCGCTGGTTTGTTTGAAAATAAATATTACAGATCTGGTGGAAATAACATAGAAACAAAATGTGCAGAACACATTTTAGGTGATCTTTATTTAGCACTCAAGTTTAGAACTTAGTTAAGTTGGAGGGTAATGATAATATTTGCAATAGCAATGACGTATCCCTGTCAAAGTTGATAATAGGTGAAGCTATATTTTTACTGTTAATATTTTCTAGGCAGTGAGACACTTCAGGAAATTTGTCAGCTTAGTGCTCATTTGCTCAATTCCTTCTCCATCAACTATAATGCGAGAAACAAGGCATTTTTGGTTAAGGTATCTGTAAATGGAACAAATTTCAGGCATCAGGGTTTCTGACTTTCCCAAAGGTATTAAGAAATAGCATTAGGGAGCTTCAGCTGAAATTTAATATTAGCTTGTTGATTCAATCTTTTCATACTAATATCTATTGTGCTATGTATCTCCTCTCCCTCCAGATATTGGTTAAATAGCAGAACAGATTGGGTTCTATAGTCTTGGTTGGCAACCAGTCTACTGCAGAAAGAAATGGCAATTTACTGTGGAAAAATCTGCCTAGTCAGTCATGTATTGAGACATAATCACCCAAAGTATTTTACTCACATATGGCACTTAACTGACTGATATTCTATTTAGGATGTAGGTGAACTAGTCCTCCTCTACCTATTCATCTTTCATGGTAGATATCAGCCAGTGCATTGTATACAAAATAACTAAAATGTGCTAGAGCCCCCACATGCATGAACTACATGCATCTTCATATTAGCAGAGGTACATCCTCTAACAGGTCTGGAAATATGTTTGAAATAAAGTCTCTCTAGACAGCTCCTGTAAGACATACTGGGAGAATATATGAACCTAGCAGTCAGTCACCTACAATTCCAGCCCACACATTACTCATAAACTGATGCTGGTATCAAACCTGTATTGTACTACAGAGATTCCAACCCACCCACAAATGTTGTTTGTGTAAATTTATTATTCCATCTTATCCAAATATTATCACATCTGTAAACAAGACTGAAGAGACAAACATTAGCAGTTTTTGCAATAAACTATCAGCAAAAATGATGCCAATATAGGAGCTGCTCTTGAAGTATCTTCTCTGTGGTTCTATGAAATGTGCGACATGCTAGAGCCACTTGATAAATTGATTGTCTCCAACAGCCTGTAGAATGAGTTCTTTGTGACCAGGCATAAAATAAAAGGAGTTTAATTCATAATTGTTAAAAGTAATATTGTGGGAGAAAGAAAGAAAGAAAGAAAGCAAGAAAAAGAAAGAAAGATAAATGTATAGAGGAATCTATATCAATCTAGGTCTAAGAATTTAAGTAAGTATTTTTTCTATAATATTTTGTGGTCATTAAATCACATTTTTATAAAGCAAATTAGGATTATTGATATGGTTTAAGATGACAAGCTTTTCTAAATGGGATAGATTGCATTTATCACCACTGTAAGTTTTGGATTTAGCTATGATATTTCAGGTAATAACTGGGTTGTTGTTGTTTCTTAATTTCCACTAATGTATGGATAAAACAGTACTTTTGCTGTATTTACTGTTGCTTAAAGAAAACATGCGGTTGTTAAATCTTATCTTCCACCTGTTAGAAGTGCTTCCAAAGTAAAATTTAACATCATTATTACCCGAATGAATTTGAGCTCTACAAACAATACTTTCAGATATACATTGGCCATTCAATGAACAGGTTTAATATTTTCGGCAGTTGCAATTATTTTTAGGAGGGTCATCTTTGCTATTATTTGGGTGACAGATGTTATGTGGGCCAAATATTTATTTGATATCATAGCATTATGTTGTGAAATATATTTATCTGTTTTAACAAAACTATAACTGACTTGAACATTGTTTTTGTTGATTTTTTAGTGTGGGTGAAGGGTAGAAATGTTTGTTGATTAAGTTATGAAAAAGTTTACCACACACACACACACACACACACACACACACACACACGCACGCGCGTGTGTGTGTGTGTGTGGTTGGAAAGAGCAGTAAAATTAATTTATTTGGTTAAAGACCAAGGAAAATTTTTTTAGATTTTGTACAATTTTCTTCCTTACTGTGAAAGTTTAAAATCAATCAGCTAAGAGATAAATTTCATTTGTATATATATATATATATATATCTGTGTATGTGTGTGTGTGTGTGGAAATTATGCTCAACTTTTGTATTGAGTACTTTTTAAAAGTAAATATCTAACAGTGGAATGTATTTTGATTAGTAACCATTATTTTGATTAGTAACCATTACATATATATATATATATATATATATATATATATATATATAAGCTGTATATCCCAGTGTTGCTTGGGGATTTTTAGTGGTTATGTTGAAATGGTAAGGTCAAGTGCTTATTCAAAAAGTGCTAGTATGAGGTTGCCATGATGCGTAAGTTAAAAAAATGAAACATAAGCATTGGTTTTTCTTGTATTTGTAAATTCAGGCTTGGTCAATTTTGCCAATAAATAAGAATGATGTATGTACAATTGGAAGAATGAGAATGGGTGTTACTGGAGCCTGTAATGTGATACAATGACGTGATGCAGAAAAAGTGGATGCACTATCTCTGCAACATCAGAGAGGTTGGCACCTTATAGAAAACATGAAATTGTTATGGCATATGATAAGGTAGAAGTTACAAAAAAGACCCAATTTTTGTTGAAATGCAACTAAGCATTTCAAAGAAATAAATGACCATGTAAAGCAACATTTTCAATTAATCTTTTGCCGCACCCTGTGGGTCAATTGAAAATTTTGTTTACATAACTTTTATCTACCACTGAATTGATTTTGGTTGGGTTTGAATTTATGTACATCAAAGGTTCAGACTTTGATCAACAAGTTACTTGATTTTGGTTGAATTCACATAAGGCGTCTCAGAGGAGAAGAGTTCGTAAATTCTAAGTGTATCGGTAATTTTTGCTGTACCCTTTAAATTGATTCAAAATTTTTTGTGTACATCAAAGGTTCATGTCATGATTGAAATTGACCCAATTTTGGTTGATATCAGATCAAGGGTTTCAGAGGAGTAGGGTTTGTTAGAATGGAGACACACAAACACACACAGACATATCCATTTATATATATATCAATTGCTTTCTAGCTATCTCCCCCTTTATATATATATATATATATATATATATATATATATAAAGAGAGTGAGAGAGTGAGAGAGAGAGAGATGTATACATCAATCATAAACTTCTGTTTTCCTGAATCAAGTTCTTTTCTTTCTTTTTTTGTCCTTTTCTTTCACTCTCAGTAACACCTTGTGTCTTAGCGGCATTATCACCTTGCTTGGGGTCATATTAATACGTTATAATAAAAAGAGACAAAAGGAGAAAAATGTACTTAACTGATGTGTTTCATTCTCTGATTGACATTATCAAGAGGATGAAACATGCCGGCTAATAACAGATTTTCCTCTTGTCTCTTTTTTATTAATTTTGTCTCTGCTACAGATACACTCTATCTGAGAATATTTACACACACACACACATATACAGACACACACATATATAAATAATGACATTATTGAGAAGAATATGATATACATAAATGATAATGTGTTGAGTTTTCATATATATATATATATATATATATTTCAATAATTTAGATAGAACTTGGCCTGATAATCTTTCATTTTTGAGGGTGAACTTGGGGTACCTTAGGTTTATATTTTTATTCTTCAATTATTTTATATTTTATAGGCTGGAATTTTTTATTGAGCAATTATTAATAACTGCATTGTTTCTTTCCAGGTAAACTGACATCTTACTTCTCAAAGAATCCTGTTCATCGTATTGGTCAAAATAGTTATCAACATCAGTAATGATGTCATCTTCACTGCAATAATGATTCCCAATCAAATGTTTTTTAATGTTGGGGAACAGATAATACTCTGTTGATAGTGTGACCCTTTTGAAGATTGTCAATAAACACAATGTTTTTGCATCCTAAAAATCTGAGGTTATCACCTTCCCTACAGATGAAATGACCTTGGCATTCTTTGGAGCAGGTAAGAAGGGGTGTTTCCATTGTATGGATTGTCTCTTTGTTTCTGGCTCAAAATGATGAACCAAACACTCATCCTGGGTTATGAAATGTTCAAGGAAACCAGCTGGATCTGCTTCAAACAATGTCAGATTTTTCCATGGTGTAATCAGTCTGCTGCACAATTGTTCAGGTGCTAGAAGATGTAGCATCCATTGAGCAGAGAATTTCATCATGCCAAGTTCATTGTGCAGAATATTCTCAACTCTACCATTGATATGCTAACAGTACTGACTATTTGATTGATAGTCAACTGCCTTTCATCCATCACCATGTGATAAACACAATCAATGTATTCTTTGGTGGTGGCAGATGCAGGGCATCCAGACCTTGGGTCATATTTAAGATTCTCCCTTCACCTCTTAAATTCAGCTACCTACATTTGCACTGTTGACAAAACTGAAGCATCATCCATTAATTTAGCAACCATGTCAGCATGAATGTCTTTGGGAAGTAACTCCCAGACTGCACCCCCTTTGATTATTATGTGTGGGAATCAGTTGAGCAAGAGACCCACAAAACTCCTTGTAACATCAAAGATGAACTGAAGGCACTATGGCAGCATTCACCAACTTAAACAAGGTGACTGTCCATGAGAGTTGTGAGAGATTCCAAAGCTGTGGTTGAAGCCAATGGCACTTTTATTGAATAAATTTACTCTAGTATTTCAAGATTTTTTGTGCAATTTTGGTAAATATATCTTTTAAAATGAGATGTCAGAGTTATTTTTATTTTTGCTTAATTTAGACAACAATTTATCCATTGTGCCTTGTATATAGCTGTTACTTCACCGATACAAGCAAAACAATTGTTTAAAATTGTTTTTTTTTTAAATTGTTTTAATTACTAAGACAAAATTTCTTGCATCTATATTATAAAAGAAGACCTGATTCTCTATCCATCACACACTGCCTGCTTGTATGTAATATATATGCATATGTGTGCTGTGTGTATATGACTTACATGTGACCCTTTCTTGTATTATATACAAGATTAAAAGCCTCACTTTGTGCACACTTTTAAGCTAGCTGCTATGAAGGGTTAATTAAGCCTCCTGCTCAAAACTAAAATGACTTCTGGTCCACCTTAGAAAACTGCAAAGATAATTTTGAAGAAATAACTTTGAATTCTTAAATTAACTCCATGAAACTTCAAAACATCAATTTAACTTTGATTCAGGCTAAAAGTCCAATTCCAGCCAAAAGTCTGATCTGGGCCAAAATTCCATCTCAGACCAAAAATTGATTTCTTCAACTCACAAACTGTGGAACTTCATTTAAGTCAAGTTCTTCAAATCACAAACTCTGCGGAGCTTCAAAACCTCACATTAGGAAACACCTCACTTTGACTCTGATTCCTTGGCATTTTGAAGAAATGAAATTGATTTCCTGAATTCACAAAGTTTGGAAATATTTTAAACTGAATTTAAAACAAAAATTTAAAACAAAGTTTTTGTGTTACTTTTAAGTCAATATAAATTTAAAAAAATTAAAATCACTAATTTTTTTTCAGTTATGTTAAAATTTGAATTTTTAACTGTTCCCCACTTATCAAGGCCCAAATCCCATTGCTGGATTTTCAAGCACCAGATCATCCTGATTCCAAAATGGTATAATATGTCTATGTAGGGTAGAATTTACTGTTTATTTATTTAGTTAAATAATTATTGTAACTGACTATTGTCTTGTATTATATATATATATATATATATATATATATATATATATATATATATATATATTATAATTGTAACTAATTCTTTTTCAATAAGAAGTTTAGACAAGCTTGGTATGTGAAGACTGAGTCTCTATTTGTTTATAATTCAGTTAATAGCAAAAGGGATTTGAAAAGGTGAAGCATAAACACAAATACTTCCAAGTAATGTGATAGGCAATGCTTTCAAAGCATGCATGTCCATGTCTTATTCCTCCACAAATTCCAAACTCTAATGTGGGTAAAGAAAGCAATAAATATTTTGGCATACAGAAACAGAGGCCTGGGTGCCTTGCAATTTGATACATTAGCTCATAATGAAAAATAATGGTTGCCATATTGAATTTTTTTCTTTTTTGTTATTTACTTTTTTTAGTTTCTATGTTGTTTTCTTTGCTAAAATTTTGTTCATTTTAGCATCAGGATTATCAACTTTTTCTCTAGGTTTTTTATCTTTTTTACATTTTATGATTGCTTATTATTTTAGTGTATTTTTTATATTTCAAGAAGTTATGTTTATATTTTTCTTACATTTTAGAATTTTTGATTAAATTTGTATTATATATGTTTTTAATTGTTGCAAGTTTTTTTAAATATTATGTTCGTCATTTTTTTATATATTAATTAAAATTTTAAATGAATCAAATTCTGAACATTTCACATACTTTTTGTGTCTTTTAAATTCTTTGTTGCTTTTATCACAATGTTTTGGTCATTGTACCCTACGGATGTGCGTTATGGTCTAGTGGATATCGACTCAGAATGAGAAATCGGAGAGCAGAGTTCGAATTCCAGTTGAATTCGTTGCAATCATATACGTGCAAATACCCTTGGGAAAGGTATTAATCCATTTCTTCCCTCCAGCTATGGGTCAAATAAGAGGACAGATTGGGTTCTATAGCCTTGGTTGGCAACCAGTCTACCGCAGAAAGCAATGGCAACCTACTGCGGGATAATCTTCTGCCCAGTCAGTCATGTCTCTTTTGAGACATGATCGCCCAAAGCGTGTATCACATATGGCACTTAACTGACCCTCTGGCCTTCATCAGGTGAATGTCAATCCAAGTAAACTAATAATATGCTGTGAAGTTTGAACTGAACCCTTTCTTAAATCTATGAGAGTAAATTGTTCTCGTTCCACTGTCCATGTCTAGATATATAAATATAGGTTACATGGATTGATATACATCTGATGAAATCCAGAGGGCACAACAGCTGAAAAAAAGATAAGGACAAAGTTCACAAGTAAATAAAACTTTATACTTTCAAGTTTGTATTGTTTTTTTTTGTTGTTATTTTTACATCTTTTTTGTGTTCAATTAATTCTTTTCTTTATGTTGTATTAATGATAAATTCTTATGATTGTTTGGTGAGATATATTTTAATGTGTCTAGCATATGTTCATGTCAGTATATCAACAGAATTGCATTTTTGTATGTGTCTAAATGGCAGTTTCTTGATTATTTATGTTTTTTATGTGCAGTTGAATGTGCATGAGAATGAAAGAGAGAGAGAGACCATATATAAGAGTAGATCAGTGTTGAAAAATATTTGTTATAGCTTTACTTATATATATATATATATATATATATATATATATATATACACAGACACACATGTACATACATGAATACATATACATAAAATAGTGGACACTGAGGTCAATACAAAATGGCAACAGTCTGTTTCAGATGAAACAGATTGTGTTGATCTCAGTAATCATTTATATTTACACATGATCTATTCTTGATATTGAGCACTTTTACCCATAAATATAACATACCTTAAAACTATATATATATATATATATATATATATATATATTTCATTTTGAAACGAGTTATTTTGCTACACAGGTTTCTACAATGAGTGGTGTCTTCAGGTGATTCAGGTGATTCAGGTTCTTCATATGATATGCGCTAAAAAAGACTGCCTTCTTCCACCGAACGCCCCGTGGCCCTGGGGCAGAGTCGCCGACTGACACCAATTCGGTCGGGTTTCGAGCCTGGGTTAAGGAGAATTGGAGTCTAACCGTACTGATGAGCTGTGATACAGCAAAACAGATCTGTCTGCGGATGACAATATTTACACTCTCACACCCTGATTGAGCACTCTGGAAGAAAGGTAGACTTTGAAAAACAGTAGCCACTCTAGCATGTACGCATCACTCATTCAGTAAAATGAATTGGAGCACTCTAGCTATTGAGCACGTAATATGATATGCGCTAAAAAAGACTGCCTTCTTCCACCGAATGCCCCGTGGCCCAGGGGTAGAGTTGCCGACTGACGCCAATTCGGTCAGGTTTTGAGCCTGGGTTAAGGAGCAATCGGAGTCTAACCGTACTGATGAGCTGTGATACAGTGAAACAGATCTGTCTGCAGATGACAATATATATATATATATATATATATATATATATATATATATACTATAATATAATTATATAGTCATGTATCAATTTTACATTGCGACATGGAAATTTCTATGTTTCGAGATAGGTTCTCATCATCAGGCAATGTTGATGTGGTTGTGCCGATGATTTACATTTAAATGACAAAATCTTTTGGTTTGCTGTGAATTTATGTGGGTGTTTTTTTGTGGTTAATCTGAATGGAGATTCACTTTGGGGTTTGACCCCAAAGAATACATGCTAACCAACTTTTTTCCTCTTTTTTCCTTCTTCCTTTTTCCTCAATCCTATTCTTCCCTTGTTTGTTTCCCTTCCTTAATGTTTTACCTCCCATTATTCTGATCTTATCATTTTCCCTTCATTCCCTTCAGTTTTATTACATTTGATGTGATATTCCTTTTGAGTACCAAACCCCTATTCTTTCCTTACTTATCCTTTTTAGTCAATTTGTTAAAGAAAAGATTTTTTTAAAAAAACCCTAAACTGTAATTTTTTTTTAGTAGTAGAAGATGTTTCTGCTTTGCGTACGGATCTCATTAATGAAGTGTGTTGCGATTTCCGAGCGCTTGTAGTCGCTGCCTCAACATTGGTGCTGGATACAGCATTTGCCCTTGTTGCCCTGACTGCTGCAGCTTTAGTGGCCATATGCCCTAATGCCCAAACCAAGCTCTTTTTTTAGGAGTCATAGAAAAAAATCTACAAAAACTGAGCACACCTAGTGTGAGTGTCTGTTACTTTAATCAAAGATGGCTGCTAAATTACTAGGAACGCAATGTTCACAATACTCGCACAAACATCAAATCTCGTAATGCAATAATGTTTATAATATTAAATGGATAAATTCCTTTAAAACTCAGCTATATAAAAAATGATTATATAAAAAATTGTTGTTTAAAAATTGTTAAAAAATTCTATTAACAAAAATTTATTTTCTTTTGCTTTGCATAAACGTGATTTGGTGTTTTGTATGACATTGTAAACAACATTGCGTTTGTTTTGGTTTCAAAATTATGGGGGAAAATATTTACATTTTTTGTTGACTAAATGAATTTAACATAAAAATAAAAATTATTTATTTTGTTTTACTGAAATTAGAAATATTTATATATAATATATATAAATATATAATTTTATATTAGAAACTATTACGCTCTCAGTTCAGAAATTTTTGAAGAATATTAAAAAATGTAGACATTTAATTTTAGAGGAAAAGGTTACATTAATGCTACACAAATTACAGACAGTTGATTTCCTGCATGAAATATTTAGCAAAAAAAAGCTTTATTTTTTTAATTTTATTTTCTGAAGTATGAAATATTAAATCTGAAAAAAAAACAAACTTAAATAATTAAATTAACCATTGGCGCTTTTTTCTTACATATTTTGTTTTTGTTTGAAAAAACCCTTTTTTGTTAAATATTTCTTTTATTTCAAAATTACAGGGAAAAATATTCACATTTTTTTATTGACTAAATAAATTTTTTAAATGTCAAAATAAAAATTAAATATAAAGGTTCATTTTCTTTTATAAAAAATATTTTAGTCGTGTTTGACACGTGTGACTTGATTTCTGTGATGTAATTTAGCAACCATCTTAGATCTTAGATGTTTTATGGAGCAAATGTAAACAATTGGCTCCATTAGCCATAAAGTGCGAAAGGGAAAATTGCTAAACTTACACTCAAAAAGTATGTGTTGACCTGGCTTCCTTGTAGATATGTGTCCCTAGAAAGTTTGAATGGCATAGCTTAAAAAATGTAGGTGCGCATAAGGAACAGTCACACACAAACTCACAGATTGTCTTTTATATATATAGATATATATTTATTATAAATTATACTTTAGAACACGTACAAACTACAAGCTACTACATTTTCTTTTGACATTGAAAGAACAATGTCTCATTGGGTAGTTAATATTGATGGTGATAAACATTTTATTTTAAAAGAAAATTTTAAAAAATTTTAAAAGCCACTTCCCTTTTTTTTTAAATTTTCTTTTCAAATAAAATGTTTATTACCATCATTATATTAACTATCTGATGAGACATTGTTCTTTCAGTCAAAACAAAAAGTACACTTTTATAGTAGCTTGTAGTTTGTACATGTTCTAAAGTATAATTTATAATAAATATTCATCACTCTATTTTGAGCACTGTTTTAAATTAATGTTTTGAATGTTGCAGTTATTTTTTCGTTCCTTATACATTTGGATTTATATATATATATATATATATATATATATTTGGGCAACAGCCTTTCTTTCAAACAATTTTCATTAAATACACCAAACAAGAAAGATTTAATTAGAAAATTTTTTGTTTCGTAGAAGTTAAGAAATACAGAAATTTTCCATAATTTTCATTGTCCCAAGCACTTTCATTCACTTCTTTAGACATTTTCAAGTGTTATATATATATATATATAAAACAACCCTTATTCCCCCATAGCTGAACACTTCAATCAACTGCAAAAAAACTACAAATGTTTACTGATTGATTCTGATTTTAGTTCTACATACTCACACAGAAAGAAAGAAAAATACTGGATTTTAAAATTAAATACATATAGGCTAGGGTTAAATAGGGACTTAGGTTATTTTGAATCTTTATAAATATTTCAATAGTTAAACACTTTTTAGATACACTTTAAAAAATTTTTCTTTAAAACAACATTTAAAAGTATTATTACAGTTAGATTTACATTTAAAAATATTCAGACTCTGTTGCTTTCTGCATCACATGACGGATGCTTCTCGTGATGGATGCTTCTAGTTTAAATTTTAAAATCATTTGTTTCTGATGAAAGGCCGAGGCCGGTCTGAAATATCAAATATATATATATAATAATAGAAATAAATAAATACTGTCAAAAAAAATACATTTTTAACTGACAACTTTTTAGTAGTTTTTCCTATCTAATCTAATCTAAATCTAAACTTATTTATAAATGAAACTTTGTCTGTGTGTGTGTATCTGTTACCTATAGACTCCGAAACGGCTAAACCGATTTTCTTGAAAATTTACACAGTTGTACTATAAGCATCTGCGAATGTTCTTAGCTAGGTTTTGTGTCGAGGTACCCCCGATAAATATCGAAAATCGATAATCGAAAAAATCGGGTTATAGAAGGAATGGTCCGATTTTAATTAAATTTGATACACTCATAGGCAAAGACACAAGAAACGATATTCAGAAGTTTCAAGGTCGCAGTTTTTACAATAATGCAGAAAATCGATAATATATATATATATATATATAAAAGCAAGATGTTTGTGTGTGTCTCTGTTTATCTGCCTGCATGTCTGTATTTTTTCAGCCCTTTTATTTTAGTTTTTGCTTCAGGTTTGGCTCTAAGTAGGTATAATTGTAGTTCTTAGACTCAGCCATGATACCATTTACTCAGAGGACTTATTTAGCCTTCAAAATTCAGTTTATGAAGAAAAAAACTTATTCGATATCGATACAAGGAAATCAAAATTTGACTTACATCCATTCATTTTTCTTTCAGTCTATGGTTTTGCCTTAACTGGAAACAACTATTGCTTTTTAGTCTTTCGTGCCAATGTCCAAAGTGTCTGAGCTCCAGGACCATGGATTAGTTTTAAAGCTTTCATTACACCCGAGCAACGCTAGGCTATAGTGCTAGTATATATATATATATATATATATATATATATATATATATATATATATATACACAGGATACGATTGGTAAATTGTTGCCATTTTATATTTTTAAGTTCATGCATGCATGTTGTTTGTTTTTGATTTTGATGACTGCACAATATAGTAGGATCAGTTGGGCACTATCTGTTAAAAAAACATTATGACACAATTCACTCCATGAGGAATTTGGAAACAGGATGCTATACTGCTTAGCATTCATGTCAGAAGCTCCACTACAAATATTTCAGAGTGTTTGGGTGTCAATCTGGAGAGAAGAAAAAGTATTTAGAAAGTGATGGATGAGTCCCCATCTGTTGCCCCCCATTATTATTGTTTGGTATTTGGGGTGATCACTAGAGATGGCAATGTTATGTCTCTATTCATCTTTTTATAGGGCCATAGAAGGTGGCTGCTGGAAGACCCAATGTCTGGCAACAGGACTCTGCATCATGTCACCTATGCAGGAGAACCCATTCATGGCTGTCAGACAATTTCTGTGACCATATCACCCTTTACATCTGACCACCTAACTCCCCGGACTTAAACAAGGAGACCATCCATAAGAGTTGCAGAAGATTCCAGAATTCTCTTGAGGTCATGATAAATTGAATAAATTTACTCTCTATTATTTTAACATATTTTTGTGTAATTTTGGTAAATATATTTGTTAAAATAAGATGTCAGTGTTACTTTTATTTTTTTTGTAATTTAGACAACAATTCATCCATTGCACTCTAATACATATATATATATATATATATATATATACAGCCTTTAAGATTTTGCTTGCCTGATCAACTCAGTCAATTAAAAACTTAATTGGGCAATTAAAGTTTATTGCTTTACTCACTTGCACTTGCAGTCGATTAAAACTTCACAATGAAACGTGTCCCTTCAAAAATTATAAAAGAAAATATGATTCCTTTTACAACCCAAAAGTATATCATTGAAGATTCACAAGTTACTTAGAATGACCTACAATGACATTATTGAACTCTTTGGTCTCACTTTTATCATCCCGGTCAGTGTAAACATTCATTTAATTACCGCTTCCAGAGTGGAGTCAAAATGTCTCTGTCACTCAGATTAAAGACGCTCACAAATTTTTAGAAAATATTATCCTTGACTTTCTACGAAAAGTAAAAATGAACCTTTGAAAGAAAGAAAAAAAAAATACTTCTTTCAACCATGCACTAAAAAACAAATTATACAAGTAAGTAATAGTTTTTATAGAAAATCATTGAGAAAATCAGTCATTTGAGTGCCATACATGATTCAGGCTTTGAGTGATCATGTCTCGAAAGAGACATGACTGACTGGTCAGAAGATTATCCCGCAGTAGGTTGCCATTGCTTTCTGCGGTAGACTGGTTGCTGACGAAGGCTATAGAACCCAATCTGTCCTATTATTTGACCCATAACTGGAGGGAAGAGAGGGATTAATACCTTTCCCAAGGGAATTTGTGCATAAGTGAATGCATGGAATTCACCTGGAATTTGAACTCAGCTCCCCGATTTGTCATTCTAAGTCAATATCCATTGCACCACAACGCACATCCAGATTTGTTATTTTTTATCATCTATGAAATAGAGGTTGTAGTAAAACAGGAGAAAGAAACTACAAATTTAGGTACCTCCACTAAATTGCCAAAAAAAAAGAAAAGTATATCGTGATGCTAAAAAAGCTCAAACTTCATAAAAACAAAGTTTTATCATCAAAATGCTTATGCTATTATTAAGAGGAAAGATCAAATTTTGTTGTTTATTATTTTTTTTAATTTTTTAAATCCTTTCTAACATGTTCAAAATTTTAATTAAAATTTCATTTTTTGTTTTCCATCAGCAATTCACATTATGTTTACATAAGGCGACTATTAAGAAAATGGAGTCAGTTGAGTAAAATGATTTTGGGGCGAGTAAATTTTCCCTCACTCTCGACCACCGGTCGAGTGATTTCTTTTTCAAATCTCAAAGGCTATATATATATATATGCTCATACATACATAAAGACAAACACATACATATTATGATATACTTTTTGGTTAACTTCTTGTTTCAATAGAAATGTGTATTGTCTACTATTCTATCTTTTACTATATGATTTTCTTGCTTTGGAAGAGTTTTGTTGTATATTTTTTGCTTTGTTTTAGTTTTTATATTTGGATACTATATCTTAAATTGTTTTGTACATTTTCTTTTTGTTTTATTTATGGGGCTAAGATTTTTCATATGTGGGCAGTTTGGTATGTTATGTGCAACCATTGATTTCAATGTCAGACAGAAGATATCTACTACATCTTTATATGGGAGAGTCTGGCATTCCAAAAGAAGCTTCCTTACAACCAACTGCTCAGAAATATTACACTTAAGTCAAATAGGATTGCTTTTATTATAGTTTGTTTGTTTGGTTATTTAGTCTGTTTTATCAAAGATTATAACATACAAAAAATTTTTTTTCTTCATTGTTTTCTTATTAAAGTAATAAAAGAAAACAGTTTCTAAACTGGATGCAATCCTTTTTTATTTGGGAGGCACAACTCCAAGTATGGCTGACAGATTCTTTTTAACTACCATGAAACTTCAGGGTGTAGTCAATCATTGCTTTCCACAGATTCTTTTTTCTTTATTATCTGTGAATTGTCATGTATTCTTGGGAAAGATAGCACAGTGGTTTCTCACTGTTTTCTCAAAAGTTCAAAGTTTAGAGTTTTCTTTCTCTTAGATTGGTTGCCATCCAAGGTTACACAACCCAGTCTACCTCATTAATTAACCCATAGCTGGAAAGAAAAAGAGCTGAGTTCGTAACTTTCTCAAGGGTGTTAAATGCAAAAGTTTATGCAGCTGATTAGCCTAGGGTTTGAACTTGATTCCTCAATTTCGCTTTTTGCGCCTATATCTTTGTCACTACCTGCATAATAGATTATACAGTGTTTAAGCTAAAGATTAGAAAGTATTTTAACACCAGATATTTAACTTTCACTGATATTTATGGACAATTTTCTAATTCTCAATTACATGGAGGTTTCTGCAGTATTTTGTTTCTATTGCCAAAGTTGTAAAAAGAAAAGGAACATGTAAATGTCTTTTCAAAAATGTCCTCCTTGTGAAATGATGCTCTAAAGAAATGTAACCATTTAATTCAAAATCGAGTAACATATGTTCCAATTGTCAAATGAAATTTCTATTGGAAAATAATACATTTTATCCAAAGTAAAACCAGAAATTTGCTAAAAAAACAAGTTAATAATTAATTATTTAGACTAGTTTACTTCAGTCTATGTTCATGCAGTATCATGGTTATTGACACAGAAAATGGAATCAGAATGCCAATTTCAAATTCTAGCCTAGTTCATTGCATTCACCTTTGTACATATTTTTTTTTTTTTTTTAATCATTTCACCCCGAGCAAGGCAGAAATGCCACTGATGTGCAGGGAGTTACATAAATGTAAAAAGATTAATTTGAAAAGAGTGAGGAGTACAAACTAGTTAGAAAGGAACAACAGAAAGCTGAGAAAGCAAGTGCGATGACAGATACATAGGTGGAGAGAAAGGGAAGGTTATACAGGGGAGGGGAGAGAGCTAGAGTCCAGTGGTTAGTAGATGAGTATTGACTTTGCATTTAAATTTCTGGAGGTTGTAGCCGTCAGGAAAGCAAGAATACGGGAGCGAGTTCCACAGGCTGGAAGCTGCAGGAGTAGAATTGTCGTTTGCATTTGGCTAACCTGACTGTGAATGGGTGGGACCATATACTCTTAAGAAAGATATGAATCCATCTCTTCTTCTCCACCTCACCCCAGCCACAAGTTAAATAGTAGGGCTAGCTGTGCTCTCTAACTTTGATAATCCACCTGTCTAGGATAACGTAAACTCTTAACAAAATCAGCTAGGTATGAGACTGGCAACTCTACCTTATAAAAATATTCTTGCTACAGAAACCAGAGCTGCACCACCCAGTGTAGTGAGGCTGTTGCACTATACTTTATGGGGGGTGTCTAATAGCACTAAGGGGGAGAAGGAGTTTATCTTTATTACATAAAAAAATAATGGCAATATTTAAGTAATTTTACAATTGGTTATATTCAAGTAATTTTGCATTGGTTATAATTCCTGCATAGATAATATCAGATCTTTATCTATACAAATATCTCTGTTACATGTAAGAAAGAATTCTGCTTTTTAAATAATTAAAAGTACAAATATCCAAAGAAATATAACATGACACAAAAAAAATAGAAAGCTATCTATTAGCAACTTGATCTTCTTGATTCACTATTGAGATATTCTGTCCTTATTATGACATAGGCATGTTCACTTATTAGTATTAAATAATACCTTTTTTTAATCACTTCACCCCAAGCAAATCAATAAACCCACTTAGACACAATGGGTTACTGAGTGTAAACAAATATGAAAAAAGAAAACAATGTTAAAATAACATATATAAAAAAGTAAAACCTAGTGAAAGGGAGATAACCCCAAAAGTTTGAACTTGCAAGTGTTACTTTGGCACCACTGCCATCAGCCAAGACCGACATGGAGCAAAGACATTGATTGGCTAACAAAATCGATCGTCATCCTTCTAAAATCTCTCATGAGAGATCTAAAATCATACAAACTTCAAGAATTTACTTGACCAGACACCACCAAGGAAAGATGTGAAAATGAAGCAAGATATACTGGAACTTATCATATATCCACCAAGTTGAAATGAAAAGAAGTCCAGCATATGTAACTACAGGTGAGCTTCACCGTTCTCTGAGAACAAAGGATGAATTAGCCTTACTAATGGAATTTTTTATTTGGTAAAAAAACCTACAAAAAATATTTCAAACAAATGGTTGAGGTAACATTTAATTTATGTGGGCACACAACAAAGACAGACTACACAAGCTGAGTTTAAGAAACAGACAATACATTTATTGTTAACACACAAAAATGAAAGAATTACACAAATTAAATGCATTGTGTGTTAAATGAGGATCAATAACATGCATGTAAAAGTAATCAATGTAAATGAAAAAATGAAATATGCTTTTTTACAATAAAAATTAAAATGCTGCATAAGATCCTCAGAAAAGGTAACAACAAAAAAGTAAAAATAAATTGAAGAAAGGAGAAAATAATTCTCTGAATAGTTTTCAAAGAATAGGTACAATTATTCCATCTTAAAGTTATAGTTTAACAAGATTATTGCATTGCACTGTAACCTGTTAGCAGTGTATACTCTTTCTTGATCCAAAACTTGTTAACAACGGTCTATGATCCATCTGTAGTACAAATTTCCTTCCATGGATAAACCTGTGAGATTTTTTAACCAAGTAAATTATGGCTAGGCTTTCTTTCTCAAGCTGGCTATAACTTCTTTCTGCAGAAAACAAGGTTTTGGAAGCATGGACTATGGGCTTAGTAGTCCCATCTTCAAACTTATGTAGAATTACCACTCCAATCCCATAGTTGCTAGCATCAGATGCTACAATTATTTCTTTTTTAGGGTCAAAATGTGCTAACAATAAATCTGATATCAGACAGTTTTTTTATATTCTGGAAAGCATCTTTGCATTCTTTAGACCAAATCCATTTTGCATTCTTTTTCAATAAGTCATTTAGTATGGCTCCAAGATCTTACATTTTGGGAATGTAGATATTGTAATAGTTGGCAAAGCCTAAAAACGCCTGAAGATTAGTGATGTTGTTTGGTGGGGACATATTTTTTATAGCTTCAGCCCTTTCCAGGTTCGATCTTCTTCCATTCTTGTTGATTATTTGCCCCAAATATTTAATCTGCTTCATAAAGAACTTGCATTTATCTCAATTTAGCTTGAAGCCATATTCATCAATCTTTTTTTTTTCTCTCTTTAGCAGGATGTTGTCCAGGTACACTATGGCAAATTTTGGCCCAGAAAACATGGTATCCATTATTTGTTGAAACTGGGAGCCACTTTTAACCCAAATGGGACACAATTTAGCTTGTAGAGTCCCTTATATATATTAATTGCTAATAACTTTGAGCACTGTTCATCCACTTTCACTTGTAGATATGCGTCAGACAGATCTATTTTAGAAAACACTTTGCCACCATTCAGCTAAGAAAAAATATCCTCCAGTGAAGGTAATGGGTATGTGTGGTCTTTCAGGGAGTCATTTAATCCAGTTGAAAAATCTGCACAAACTCAGATCTTTTTGTTGTTTTTCCTTATATACACTGTAGGCACAGCACAGTCTGAGTAGTCAACTTTAGAAATTACACCCATTTTCTCTAACTGTTCCAGTTCTTGATTTATGGAAACTAAAACTGAAAATGCGACATGCTTTTTTGGTGTTGAATACTGGTTTTATGTTGTCTTTAAGTTTGAACCTGACATCAGTTTTCGTGCATTGTCTGAGACCTTCAGAAAACATGCGTTGAAATTTGTTTTTCAGCTCAGAAATAAATTTTTCAGTTTCTTCAGATTTTTCCTTTACTGACACGCCCACTTTGTTGCAAAATGAATTTACAGGTAATTCCCATAAATCAAAAAGCACGATCCAATCCATACCAAATAAATTTGTCAAACCTGGAAGAACATAGACTTTTGATTTAAAAGTCCTCTCACTAAATGATATGCTGCAGTTAAATTCACCACTGAAGTTTAGCTTTTTCCCAAACATTTCTTGAGCTATTTTTTTGGTACTCATCAATGATGGACAACCTATTTTCTTCCATGTTTGTTCATTCACAATAGAAATGTTTCATCCAGTATTCAACAATAACTTCACCTTATAACCATTTATTTTTGTATTTAAACATTTCCTTTCTTTCACCCTTTTCAATTTTGATCTTGGATAAAACAGCATGTACTTTTGATTTAAATTTTGCTTCTTTCTTTTCAATTTATACCAAAAATGGGAGTTTTTGTGACCAACATAGCCACACTCAAAGCAAACCTTATCCTTGAAAAAACAGTCCATTTTTAAATGTGACTCCCCTCCCCACAGACACCACACTAGGATGTTTTCGGCTTATATTTTGCAAATTTTGATTGTTTTATCACTTGGACTCAGGAAATGTTCTTCATTCTGTATATTGTTCCTTTTTAGATCTATGGAATTCCTCAGTCACCTTCTGTAGTGTAATTTGAGAGTCTTGCTACATAATTATCAGAACTTTTTATCTGATATCTTTGTCTTTTGCTGCTGTAAGTCTCTAGATGAAGATTAAACATTTAAACATGTCAGTTGAAAGGTTGCCTAATTTAAACAATTCACATTGTGAATTTACATTGCCTGCATAAGTCACAAAGTTTTCATTCTCTTGTTTTACAATGTTTAAACACTTATATTGAGTATGAAACAAACTGTCTCTTTTGTCAAACATACTTGACAAAATCTTTATTATCTCCTCGAACAAGATTTCCTTCGGCTTTTTAGGTAACAATACGTTTGTGTATTTAGTGTTCTCCTCTGTACCTAGTTTTTAAACTAATAATGTAATTTTCTCCTCCTCAGAACATTGTTCACACCTTTTCAAAAAAATCATCTCATACCTGCGAAAATAGACAGGGAAAGTTACTCTATTATCTGGGTCATACTTGAATTCTGATAATGAAAAAAATATTTGTAGTCTCATCCTTCTGTTGTTTTAGATATTATGGTTTTGCATAATAGTTTAGTGTCTTCCGCTTGTTGTTTTTGTAATTGCAACAGTTCATGTTGAAAAATTCTTTTGTAATTTTTCAAATTTTTCTTGTTGCTGTAATTGTTATTTCTGCTGCTGTTGTAACTGAAAACTAGCATGTAATGCTTTAATCAATTAAGCCAGTTGTTCCATTTTTGTTGAGTAATTTCACTGAGTATTTTCAATGTAAGTTGATCAAATCCGTAATTACTACTGTTGCACATTTTACAAACAATGTCTTGGGGTCTTTCTCACTGTGAGTTGGAATTGAATCTCTCGTCACCACTGTTGTATCTTTTTAAGAGGTTACAACAAGAAAAATTGATATGCAAGGGAAAGAACAGCAACACATGTATAGATAAAAGAAGAGAGGTTTATTGTAAAGCAAGACAGGAAACCTGATGTCAAGCTAGTAATTGCCAAAGCAAGTCACAGGTATCTCCTGTGCTCAATATATGGCTACTAATATAGTCAGTTCACATAGGTGATAGGGAGTGGGGGACATTCCATTACAACATATGATTGGAAAATAACCAAGATAACACTATCTGAGCATCAGCAGCAATAATTACATCTTTGATACAAACATTTAATAAAAGTTTTAAGATGTTCTTAATGAATTTTATGGCTAAGAACACTGAAAACAATTCAAGTGAGGGCAAAGACTTTGCTTTTATGGATGCTATCTTAGCCTTAGCAAAAAGTAAGGCGGCTATAGAATCCTGTCTCATATAGGAGGCAAAACCATATGCCTTTTTGGAGCTTTACAAAATAAATACAATTTTGCAGGAATTAAACTGACAACTGCACATCTGAGAAATTTCAAAGAACTTAAATGTACAAGCTCCTTAGATAAATTATAAGGTCTTTTGGTATTTTATTGGTATAATTTTATCTTAGGATAATTTAAATTTTCACAAGTCACAAGAAGTATTCTCCCTTTGTCAGAGGCAAGTGCAATGACAAAGGGCCAAACATACTAGAATTTTGCGCCAGTATTTTCTTTTGGTGTTGGCAGAAGAATCTAAAGCTCACAGAAAATTTTGCAGCATACCCAGGTCAATGGTCACTGCTTTCTCACCAAAAGTAACAATTTTTGTACCATAAACAGCTCGAAGTTTGTAAAATTCTAGTTTTGAATTTTGCTTTGGATCCAGTGGTAAAGCACTCATGTTGGTTTCAGTGTCTGTAAAAAGATTATATCTGTAATTTCTATTCCAAATATAAAACATGACACTTTCGTAAGAATTCAGCAACAGTCGTCATCTTTAGTGGCTGAAATTTAAGTTTTCTAGTACTGTGTTTACAAAGGCACAAGGTTTCAGACAGCATCTTGCATCTGTACCAAATTTATAATGGTATTAGCAAACATTGAATTCCTCTATCATTGCTGAAACTCCTGCTGCTACTTCTTTGTTCATTTCTCAAGGAGTTTATTGTTGTTGTAGGTTTAAAACAGACTGCATCTGTTTAGCTAAACTTGTAGTTGTTAATTGTAGTTTCTCAAATTGCTTGTTCTGTTGTTCATTCATAGGTTGTGGTGTTAATGCATTCATCTCACTGAATCAGAAACCCATTCAGTGGAATCTGCAAGTTTCTCCAGTTTCATTTCCTCTGCCATGGGTGCTAAAATTTGTGCCATTGTGTTGGGTAGTTTCTTCAATCACAATCTCCTTAGAATATTTTCTACCATGATATTGCTTTCTAGCAGTCTTCATATATCTCTTGAAACAATACCAGAAGAAAATTCTGATGATAACTTGAAAACAGCCATTATTAAGCAAACCGAAATTTCAAACAGGACAATGTTACATGACTTATTTGCCCAAGTGGAGCTAGGTGACCAGTCTCCTTCCCAGTTATTGAGACATATGAAGACTTTGGTAGGAATCAATGACAAACTACCCAACACAATGGCACAAATTTGATATAATAAGTTAAAATATTTTTGCAGGACTACTCATAATTCGGTTGCTTAAAAGAATCTCACAAATATTTTGGCAAGAATAAAATTCACTGGGAAAAGACAACACAGTATAAACAAATAACATTAATTTTATATAGCAACAATAATACATGAAGTTGGTTGAATGTATTGAATGAGTAATGTCATCTTTTTGTTTGTTAATAAAGTTCATGGATAGAATATAAACTATATTGTGTATGTATGCAAGAACAATGAAATGTGGTTACATGTGTTTAAATGCAGTTTATGTGAAAGAGTCAGTATGTGTATGTGTACATAGTAGTAACATGGATAAATGAGAAAAGTAGAAATAAGTTCTTACTGTGGATGGTGGCACCGTCTGGGGTAGTCGCTTTGTAATTTGGTCAGTGCTGAGTTGTGTTGCTTTTGCATGTGGACGTGAATGGAATCTTGAATATCAGCAACTAGAGTGGTGTGGACCATGATGTCATTTGTGAGTCTCCTTTTCGAGGCTGGAGTTCTTAATATTTATACCTTTTTTCTAAAAAATCGGCTTCAGACTTATATTATTTTATTTATCCCTAATTGACACTAAAATACCACATAGTATGTCTACTACCACTTTGTCTGTGCAATATTTTGGCAGTATCTACCTAAATCCTGATTTAGGTAAATGATTTCTAATTTGTATTCACTGGCTTTGTATTATATGGTTTAATTGGTGTATTTTAAGATGTAATCAAGTCATTGCATGTTATTGGTTTATAAACATTTTGTAGGCATGTTTTAATGCTTATGTAGCAACTGTATTAGATATTTTAGTAGATGCAACAACCTCCCTAACTTAAGACACTTAAAGAAGGATAATTTTTACAATAATTGGCATGGTGCTGACCTGCAAAAATTGCACTTATGACAACACTTTTCACTACTAGTAGTATGAAAATTTTCTAGCATAAAGTAGTTAGATTTCTGAGGGGTATTAAACTCTTTTGTTTTCTCTCTATTACTAATACTTCTACCACTAATTTTTTTTTTTTGCTGTAAATGTTTTTATTGCCTCACTAGATTTATCAAAAACTTCCTGAAGTGAAGGATAACTTGTACCTGTTACATAAGTGATTTCTTTTTTTTTTAAATATACAAAAATTAAAAAAATATGATAAAACTTAAATGTCTGTTGCCAGGTGAGCCTTCATCTAATAAACCAAGATTACATTTTATTATTACTTACATAACATAACTGATTTTTTGCCAACTCCAATAAAATGGATTTAGAAAATTCATGATGTAGCTGATATACATGGTTTACATGATCAATTGTCAATTTTTTTTCTGTAAGGAGAAGAAACCTTAAAACATATAACTTTTAAAACAAAATGTCACATACAAAATACCATATTTAAAAAAGAATGAACAATCCTACATAAAAAATTAAATTATTTAAAAAATTTTAGTGTGTCCTAATTTGTATTAAGCTTTTCAATTTTTGATTAGTAAATATAGTCATCACTTAATAACTTAATAACCTAATACAGACAGTGATTTGAAGAAATTTTAAAAAATTTTTGAGACTTTATAAATTATTATAATTAAAAAAGAAGAAATGAAAACAATTCTTAAAAAATTCATTATTCATTGAAAAAATGTTTTCTTTGTATTTTAATGTCCTTAATATTTATTAAAAGCAATTAAAAGCTTAGCTAAATAAAAAAAAGTGATATAGTTTTATTGCTTTTTTATTTTGCTATTTTGAACAGATTTTTGGAAAAATGGCTACTGTTTGAAAAAATAAATAGATGATTTACATTTTCCAAGGAATACTGCATTTAACTACTAAAAGAAATTTGTGAATAGTAGTCAATTTCTAGAAATTTCATGAAATTAAGTGGGAGAGGGTAAAAGATGTAAAAAAATATATTTTAACCAAGATTTTCTAAAAATAATAATTTCAAAAATAATTTAATTAATTTGTAAATAAGTCATGAAAGTTTGATTAAGATCCAACATTTGATTTTTGCAAGAATTTCCGAACTAATCTGTCTTTCACAAAAAAAATGTGCAAAAATATTCATAGTAATCTTTGGTATACCACTGATGCAAAAAAAATTTAACCAAAATTTTGAACATATTAGAAAGGATTAAAAATTTAATAAAATACTTTGGTCTTTTCTCTAAGTAAACATTTTGATAGTAAAACTTTGTTTTTATACAGTATAGAGCTTTTTTGCATCATGCTACACTATTTTTTCAGCAAATTAGTGGAGGTACCTATGTAAAGTAAATGATTTTGTTTATTTCATAAAAAACTGACAAAAAATAGTTAAAATGTTTGAGGTAACATTTAATTTATATGGGTACACAACAATGAGCCGAGTTTAAGAAACAAACAATTTGTTGTTAGCACACAAAAATGAACGAATTACAAAAATTAAATGAATTAAATGCCAAATTACATGTATCTAAAATAATCAATGTAAATGAAATATATATTTTTACAATAAAAATTTAAATGCTGCATAAGGTCCTCAGAAAAGGTCACAACATAAAAATAAAATGAAGAAAGGAAAAATAGTTTTCAAATAATAGGTACAATTTTTGAAGTAAAGTTTGTGGTAACAGTGAAGAATAGAACAATCACACCATCCAAAGAATTTTCCTTGTGGTTGGAAGTAATTTGATGTTCTTTCAATTCTTGTCTGGTGGTTGTCAAATTTATTCTGCATAGTTTTTGTTTCTAGACTGAAATTACCTGGGTTCCAGTTGTAGATGTTTACTGATTTTTTAAAAATAAATCACCCTTTTATAACCTCCAGGTAGGCTCCAAATTCACTTCTCAGAATTTGAAAGAAAACCTTTTGATTGGTTCTAGATGAAAAACAAATGCAGCTGTTTTCCCATAAATCAAAATGTATCAAAAGTTTTTTTGAAATTTAAAAATTAAATGCAGTGTTCGCTTTCTCTCAGAAAAACAGGTGATACACACTCAAGCAGCTTAAATTTTTTATATTACACATACAGTATATGTAACTACTGATACATATATTCTCTGTTCTCTGAGAAGATAAACTAGCCTTACAGGTACAGCAGATATTACAACAGATGTGCTTTACTCTGTTCTATGAGAACAGAGGATAAACTAGCCTTAAAGATATAGCATATGTAACTACAAATGAGATTCACTATGTCCTCTGAGAACAGATGATAAATTATCCTTATATATATATACATCATATGTAACTACAGAGAGACTTTACATTGTTCTCTGAGAATGAAAAATAATTCAAACACCATACTTGTTCAATAAAAAGTAATAATAAATTTGTTAAGTTTTTGTTGTTCTTTTCTCATGAATCCTTTTGTCTTTTAAAAACTTGTGGCTTGTCATTCATCTTGTTCAGCAACTGCATAACCACTCACCACAAAATAATTTCATAAAATAAAAACAAAATTAATAAAAATAAAATAAAAACAGGTTTCTTTACAAGCTAAAACTTATAAATCATTGACTTATCTTAATCTTACATCTGTCTTAACATTTCAGTTTAATAAATACTTAATAAAAAAGTGTATTTTAAAGAGAATTGTAATAAAATATTTGCAAAATATTATTATATAACTTTAAACTGGTTGATAAAAATAAAATAAATATACTGTATGAGAATAATTTTCTTTCTGTGTCAGCCATTTTTCTTCTGCCTAATATTAATAATGCAGAGTGCTTAATGTTAACCTTTAACACGCTGCATTATTAACACATAACTCAATAAGTCCCGGCCCTGACATATAGATGGCACCACTAATAAAAAATCCTTATGATTTTTATGAAGTACTAACCTTCACATGGCATGTGACAAAATTTGGGTCCAATCAGATTATTAGTTTACAAATTACATTTATTTGAGTGAAGCTAATGTTGCAAATTTTCAAAACAATGGAAAAATCTGAATTTTGTGTGTTGATAAAGCATTGCTTTCTGATGGGAAAAATACTGTTCAAGCAAAGCAATCACTTGATAAGTGTTATTCAGACTCTACTCCATTGAAAACAATGGTTAAGAAGTGGTATGCTGACTTTAAACATGGTCATACAGACACAAATTATGCTGAATGTTCAGGTTGTCCAAAATTGGCAGCTGTCTTGTAAATTGAAGTTGCGTGAAATAGCAAAGGAGTTGAACATATCAGAAAGCAGTGTATTCATTATTTTGCATGAATATTTGTCAATGAGAAAGCTGTGTTCAAAGTAGGTGTTATATTTGCTCAGTTAATCAAAAATCAAAAATGTGTTGATGATTTAGAGCATTATTTGGAACTGTTTCAATGCAACAAGAAGGAGTTTTTGTGTAAATATGTGACAATGGATGAAACATGGATTCACCACTTCACTCTGAAGTCAAATCGACAGTCAACTGAGAAGACATCAGCAGGTGAAAGCCATCCAAAGCAACTAAAGATGCAAATATCAGAAGACAAGGTTTTGGTCTCCGTATTTTTAAATGTGCAAGGTATTTTGTTCATCAATTACCTTGAGAAATGAAGAACCATCAATAGCAAATATTATATAGCATTATTGGTGCATTTGAAAGGAGAAATCACCAAAAAATGGTCACAAATGAAGAAGAAAAAATGATCTTTCACCAGGTCAATGAACTGTGTCACAAGTTGATTGCAACAATGGCAAAACTACATGAATTGCACTTTTGAATTGCTTCTGCATCCACCCTATTCTCCAGATCTGGCCCCCAACAACTACTGGCTGTTTGCAAACCTCAAAAGAATGCTCCAGGGAAAGAGATTTAGCACCAATGAAGAAGTGATATCAGAAACTGAGGTGTATTTTGAAGCCAAAGACAAATTGTTCTACAAAAAAGGCATAAAATTGTTACAGAAGCATTGGAATCAGTGTAGCACTCTAGAAGGAGACTATGTTGATGAATAAAGTTGAATTTTGCCTAAAAGTTGTTGTTTTATTAGTTAGGCCCGAGATTTATTGAGTGATATGTTATCCTTATTGTTAATTTCACTCAAAGTTGTTTTCTGTTGCCATAGCAACAAATGAAATTCAAATACATTATTTTTCAGGGATCAGAGTTAACTTCAGTGGGTGGTTAAACTTTTTGTACAGCAAATGAAATCACATATAAAGAGATAAAGATTAACCCATTAATGATTACCATCCCATTTGTAGGATAATAAACATTAATAGCTTAAATATTAAATTAATGATAGAAATCTATAATACCAATTTTTTAGAAAATTATAATTAATACCAAATTGTTGGCAAACACAATACTGAATTTTAATTTTTAATTTGTATAATTACTACCATGGTATTAATGGCTTAATTTTGAGTATTATTGTATTGTATTAGTATTTTCCAAAGCATTTATTTAATATATAGTCATATTTCACATCTGAGAAAAATTGTGCTTAAAATACTCACGGGTAAATCTCTTTTCCATAAAATAAAATAAAAAAGCCAAAATAGCACAAGAAAATGAATGAAAGACTTTTTTCTTTTTTTTTTTTTAATCATATCACCCCAAGCAAGGCAGTAACGCCACTGATGTGCATGGGGCTACTTAAGAGTAAAATGATTGGAAAAGAGAAAGCCGGAAACCACATCCTAAACAGGAAACAAGGGATGAACCTCTTCACCTGTTCAAAAGATGTGGGTGGAGTGCGAACCGGGCGATAGTTAAGTCTATCTACTCCAATTGAGAACAAAAAAAAAGAGAAAAGAAAAAAAAAATGTGAAAGGAGATTGGAAAAAAAAAAGAAAGCCGGGAACCACATCCTAAACAGAAAACAAGGGATGAGCCTCTTCACCTGTTCAAAAGACATGGGTAGAGTGTGAACCGGGCGATAGTTAAGTCTATCTACTCCAATATACAGTAAGAGAAAGAATGGCTAGGTAGAATTTTTGTTTTATTTTTTTATATCAACAGGAGTCTTTTTTAAAGACTATGTCTCAAAATTGTACATAATTACAACTATCTACAGATTTCTTTTCTATATTATTATCTATAAATTACTATGGTTTTTTTTTAGTAAGATAGTAAAAAGATATTTTCCCATTTCTTCTCCATGGTTTTGAATTCAGAGTTTTCCTTCTTTTAGACTGGTTGTCACCCAAGGCTAAAGTGCGCAATCTCCTCTCTTATTTAACTATTTAGATATTTCTCTTTCCCCCTCATTGCCTACATTGGCATTCAAGTCTCACAAGATAATTATAATTTGTGATTTACAGTGAGCCTTGGTGTTGCCCAGCATGGAGTAGAAAAATTTGATTTCTTCTTTTGTACATTGTGTTGTCAGTGCATATGTGACTATAACAGATATGTTGAAGGGCTTTCCTTTCAGTTTAGCTACAAGAATTCTTTCAGATAACTGGCAGTATCCCAGAATGCATTTTTTTATGTCTTGATTCAGTATCAATCCAACTCCCTTTTCATTTTTCTCTTAACCTCTATATGTAATCTTGTATTTGTCACTAACAAAATGTCTATTGTTTGGCCACCTAGTTTCACATACACCTAAAATGTTGAAGTCTAACCTACTCATCTCCTGTTTCATGTTTTCCAGCTGGCCATAGTTGCTCAACGTCCTATGTCCTGAGAGTTATTTTTTGTTTCATGCCAACAGTTGCTGGATAACGGCCTGATGGTACCTGTCACTCATGTTGCTTCTTTCCAGCCAAGGGATTAGTTCCAAGGAATTGTATCCCCTTTAACCCATTCATACAAACATTGGATGACAGTCAGGTGACACTAATTTTGCCTGTCACTCTTTACCAGTCAAGAAGTTAATTCTCTTAGACTTAAACCCTCTTCACATCATTAGTTTTCATATTTTGTTTATTGCCATGATGTTTCTTGAAATTAATAGTAGAAGGGTTTCCTGTTGTTTTCTTCTAGGGGAAGACACCATCTCTAGTTAGATGGCAATTGACTTATCGATGATTTTTCAGCCCTTTGGTAGGTTTTATTTCACATCCTACTGGGTTGCTAACAACCACCCTCACTTGCAAAAACATGGAGTTAAGTGCTGGGTTTAGTTTCTGACACACTGATAGTGAAATATATATATATATATATATATATATATATATATATAGAGAGAGAGAGAGAGAGAGAGAGATAGATAGATAGATAGATAGATAGATAGATAGCAGCTCACAAGTGATATACATACCAGTGTGGCAGTTTAGAGAAAAAGAAAAGAAAAAACTGAAGAACAAAATTTGAAACCTGCAATAATTTAAAAAATAGCTTCATGAGGCTAGTGGCATAAATATAATGAAAGCAGCTACTAGGACTAAATTACTATTCATTCATGAAATGACTCTGAGTGAATCGTCAGGACAGGAGGGGGTTCAGCAGATCAATTAACAGCTCAGCAGCAATGAAAGGAGGATACAAGATACCATGTAACCAGCAACCAAATCTAGACTGCATGCAAAAATTGAAAAAAAAAAAACAATGTTGGACATGTAAAACAGGAACCACTAAGTTTTCTCAATGAGACCAGACAATTTGCCCACTACAACTATAATTCTTTAAGTACCAACTTATGCAATTTACCACAAATAACATTCACTCGACAACACCTTCCACTCAGACATTTTGCTGTGTTAACCTGTCAATCTCCAAATCCTCAACAAAATTTAACAACACTTCAAGAATTTTGCTGCGCTTTATAGACTCTTACAATTTTGTAAAATTTAGTGACTAATGTATGTTTCCACTTTATGAGCATTTTTCTCTACCTAGAATAGTTTTTTAGGTATACAAAAGAATATTTTGAATACGCCTTTACATCTTTTTACTTTTCCCACAAATTATTTTAAATAAACAAATTATTTGTTAAAATTTCACAATGAGTAAGATTTTTTTTTTTTTGCACACATAAACAGAAGAACAAGTGTGGTTTTTAATTTTTTGTATATGAGAAAATTCCCAAAATTTTTCATTTTTATAAATGCTATCTTTTTCACCATCCAAGTGCAAAATTTTAAACTGTTTTTAATCTCAGTATCAATTTATTATCTAATATATCAGTTGTATTGAAGATCTTTACAAGTATAAAAGGTGTTTTGTATAAATCTAATTTTTAAAATTTTATATCTTGAACTTTGAGCATAGGTCATTAAAAATATCTGCAGGAATAAGAAATATTTCTTCTTCTTCTTTTATGTGCTGTGTCACTTCAGGACATTAGTAATCATGACTTTCCAGATCTTGCTATCCCTTGTTGCTTTTAATACTCACTTCTCTTGTTATCCCACTTAATCCCTGCTCTGCCACCCTTCTGCTCAAGTCCATTAGGTATGTTGTGCATTGCTTTCCCTTGTCACTCTTCCCCTCTATCCATCCCATGAGCATCAGGTTCCCCAATCCCTCCTTTCTTATTACATATCCCAAAAACTTCAGCTGTCTTTTCCTGATGTTAAGTATCAGTCTCCTTTTTGTGTTCATTTTCTCTAAAGCTTCGTCATTGCTTGTGTGTTCTGTCCATGGTATCCTCAGCATCCCTCTGTAGACAAACAGTATCTAATTAATAAGAGTTGTTAGATTAAGATCTTATCATTCCATTATTTTCTTTATAACTGAAGTAACCAAGAAATAAGCAAATCAGAAAAATAACCAGAAAATATCTTTATTAAAATTTTTCCATCAAACATTGTGAAGATTTTTGAAGTGAAACAAATTTTAGATACTGTTTTCAGTGTGATATTTCTATCTTCACTCAAAGGAAAAAGCTGATGAATTTATAATGGCTGTCAGTTTATTATTTTTGTTTAAACTTGACAGAACTCATTAGAGAAAAGATCTGGTTAGTAGAAAAAGATAGTAGAAAGATAGTTTACCATTTCTTCTCCCCGGTTTTTAATTCAGAATTGTCCTTTTCACCCAAGGCTAGAGAACCTAGTCTCCATGTTTAACCCATTCAGAGGAGGAAAAATCATTTATGTGCATTAGTACAAAGTGAACACAACAGTATGAGCCAGAATTTAAACTGATTTAGTCAAGTTCACTTTTCATGTTAATAACTATTAATTTACCTATACATCTAAAAAAATTATGCCAATTCAAAAATACTAAAGAAAAACAAAATGTGGAGAGCCATAATCGCCTGAAGAGACATGGCATTTAAAAACAGATGAAATAACTATTAAGGCCTTGAATAAGTTCTTGCTGATTTTTCATGAAAAATGATGTTTTATTTACAAAAATTAGTAAGAAACATGTCACTGAAAGTATTGTCCATCACTAGCTACTACTTTTTCCATCTTTCTAGAAGCATCTTTTGAGGCTAACCATGAGTCAACCCATTTTTGGCATCTTCATAAGAATGAAAGTGCTACTTAGTCATGCCATGTGCCATCAGTTGAAACAAGTGATAATCAGATGGGGTAATGTCTGATGAATATGGCAGGTGGGTTAGAACTTCCCATTTAAGCATTTCCAAGTAGGTTTTCACCTGTTTTGCAACATGTGGCCTAGCCTTATGATGTTGCAAAATCACTTTCATGTGTCTCTGCTCATATAGCAGCCATTTTTTCTTCAATACTCAGCTCAAACACATCAATTTTAGTTGATAGCAATCTCCCATGATGGTCTCGGTCGGTTTGAGTAGCTCATAATAAACTACACCCAGCTGATACCATCAAATGCAGAGTAGAAGCTTCAAACCATGGATATTTGGCTTTGCCACTAATGTTGATGCATGGTTGAGCTTACCCTACAACCTTCTGCACTTAGGGTTATCATAGTGTATCCACTTTTCATCACTGATTATGATACAATGCAAAAAAACTTACTTTTTCTGCTGTTGAAGCAGATGTTTACACATAACAAGACGCCATTCAATGTCTCTTAGCTTCAAGTTGTATAGCACCTAATGTCCTTGCTTTTGAATCATTCCTAATGCTTCTGCAAGTTTAGGTTGCACCTGACATGAGTCTTCATAAAGTAATGCCTCTAATTCTTTGTCTTCAAATTTTTGTAGTGCAACATCAAAATCATTCTTTTTGAAGCATCTAAACCAATCTCTGCATGTTGTTTCCAACAGAGCATGGTCACCCTAAGTCTCAGCAAGAATTGTGTGTGCTTCAGTTGCAGATTTCTTTTGAGTAAAGTAGTGCAGTAAAATTTCCTGTAAATACACTTTCTTTGGCACAAAATCTGATATGTTTAATGCTATGAAAAACAAAGTTGTTTACGCTTGGGCAAAATGATATACACTGAATTTCAAGCTTGCTTATAGTACTTCCTTATAGATGCATTACCACCTGAAACTACTCGCACATTTCTAAAAATGCCACCTATTGGAAAACAGCCAAAACTTATTCAAGGTCCTAATAATTATTAGAAAAAACTAACTCTAATATAAGTTGATGCAGCAAATTATTTCAAACAAGTTGTCTGCTCCTTGTAACCCAATTTCAGTCTTAGTGAATAAAATTATATCATTTATATGATACTGATAAGTGTAATGTTGGCTCATGGTACCCAAACATTGATTATATTTATCAGTTTATATGGTGCACTTTTAAGTAAAAAAAGTATCTAAATCTTCCATTGCATCCAATTTGTTGGTCTTATGAAACAAATCACCAAAACTCAAGCCTTACATCTTTTTTTAATCATTTCACCCCAAGCAAGGCAATAAAGCTATTAAAGAGCAAAGGGTTAATGAGTGCAAAAGAATATGAGAAAAAGAAAAACATTGTTAAGAAAAGAAAACAATAAAAGTACTGAAATTAAGAAAGCAAAAGATAATGATTTTCAAAGATCAAAGTTTTAAGTCAAGATAAAATGCAGTAAACTTTAAACTAAAAGATGCCCTTATCTTATAATTAAGAAACTATTGTTAATTACAATAAGAGATCAATCTGAAAATTAAACAGAATGCCTATAATAATCAGATATTTACAAGAGCAACTTTAAACTGCTTCTTCAAGCTAAAAAGCCATTAACAACAAATATCTACTCATTCTCAAACAATACCAACCTGTGATTTTATAAGCTTTTGTCTTCTTTTACAAGTTGAAAAATGAAAGTTGTTTCTACTCTGGGATTAGTCAATTGAAATTCTCTTGCTCTTTGTATATACAATCATACCTTTTTTAGCAGTCATTAAACTCTAATTAAATGAATTAGCAAATACAGTTATAATTACTTACTTAGCTATTGTGATCAAATAAGATATAGTGCTTTCACCATTAAAATGGCAGTGCATTTAAATAAATAAAAAATCTCTGTGTGTTTTTTTGGTTTCCAGGCAACAATTCTTCTTTCCTTTGCTGTTATATGTTCTAAAGAGCTAATTAATTATTCTGTAATCAGCAATTTCCTCAGAATTAATTAGTCTTTACCCTCATTTTTGTTGCTTCTATTTTACACTTATGGAAAGTTTTTAATTAAGTAACCACTTTTGTACAAGTAAAATGAATTCAAAGCAAAATAAGATGATTTAATATTTCTGCAGCTCATAGTAGCAAAAGTTTTATACTTTTAATGCCCTAAGGCAAGCAGATCATAACTGATAAAACCTTTCTAAAGTTCATATTTCTGATAAAAACTTTCTAAAGTTCATATTTCTTTTAATCTATAAATAATACAGTTATTTTTTTCTTTTAGATTTGTAGTGTTTGAAGAAAAAAAATCTATAATCTATATAAATTATGATTTAGTAAAATGAACAAATTAAATGAATTCAAAATATAGTGGGAACATTATTAGTGCATATTATATTAATTAATCAATTTCAGACAAAATGAAAACATTTTTTATTAAAAATAAAGATGTGATATCCATATTGAGTGGATACTAACTGAAAATAAAATTTGGTTAATTTATAATTTATAGAGAAAGATAAACATTACACAGAATTTAAAGCATATATCAAATTGTTAAATTGCAAAATTTTAACTTTTAAGCATGTATAGTTATTAAGTTATTATAAATCAAATAGAGAAAAGCTTTTTTCTGTTAAATATTCATGCATATTCTTTTGTTTAATTCCATATCCATGTACCAGGTATAAATAAAAGGACAATATATCAAGTAGACAATTTGATTAACAGAGTGAAAGTCTGAGATGAAGTAGTATGAGGAGTCATTAAAAAATCATTCTGTGTCTAATCTATTTCCTGTTGTATGAAAACTGTTCATAGGAAGAAACTGGAATAAAAAGATTAAAAAAATAAAAACAATTTTTGTAAAAAATCACGTTAATAATTTCTTGATCACAAAAAAATTGTATTTGCATTTTATCTGCTTTCTTTCTTAGCTTTTCTTTTTCCTTCTGGATAAGCTGAATATTTCTACCAAGCCATATTTTCACCTCTTCAACTAATCACAGATTGATTTAAACCTAAATTGTCAGGAGATAACCAGCTAACAGATTGCTTGAAAAGAGAAAAGAAATAATTTTCTCCACTTTCCAAGGCCTAATATAGGCATTAATATATCTGTGTTATATCAAATCCTTAACATAATGGAAAGAAGCACTAGAATTAATTTTAAAAATGAGTTATCTGAAATTATTTTATATACATTACTGGAATATATGAATATGTTATGCCAAAAATGTAATACATTAATATTTGTTTCAAATTGTTTCACACAAAGAAATTGAAAAGACATATTTAAAAAAAAGACAAGCTGTATCTAGAACTCACATTAGAATAAGAGATACAGCACAAACCTTGTGATATATTTGGTGTTCTTATTTCTTCTTCTATGTACCTTGTCCTTTCAGGATGTAGGTGATCATGGCTTTCCACGTCTCCCTATCCCTGGTGGCTCTTAACACACTTTCTCCTGTTACACCACGCAATCTTCCTTCTGTCATTCACCTGCTCTGGCCCTTCAAATATGTTATTCGCTGCTTTCCCCAGTCTCTTTTTCTCTCTATCTAGCCTGTTAGTATCAGGTTCTCCAAGCCCTCCTTCCTCATTGCATGTCCCAGGAACTTTAGCTGTCTCTTTCTGATATTCAGTATTAATTTCCTTTTCATTTCCATCCTTCCCAAAACCTCATCATTACTCACATCCTCATTCCATGATATCTGCAGCATCCTTCTGTAGAACCACATTTCAATTGCTTCAAGTTTTTCCTTCATCTTTGATTATATTGTCCAGCATTTACTGCTATATTGAAGCACTGGCATCACATAGCAATCCAGAACTCTTTTCTTTGTTTCTAGCAAAATTTTCCTGTCTTTTAATACTCTACTCAACATCTGGAATGCGTTCTTCACCATGCCAATTCACCTTCGGATCTCGGTGTCGCACTTTCCATCTTCTGTTAGAACACTTTCCAGGTATTTAAATTTTTGTACCTGCTTGATTTTAATATCCCCCCACCTGTATTTGGCATTTTGGGTTGCTCTTTTTGCTGATGACTATGCATTTGGTTTTCTTGAAGTTTATTTGTAGTCCTTTCTTGTCACTCTCTTCAGCTACCTTCTGTAGGAAATCTTGTAGTTTCTTTTCCATGTCTGCTATCAGCACTGTATCATCTGCGTACCATATGTTGTTCAAATTATGGCCTCCGATGACGAATCCTGGCATAATATCTAAGGTTCTCAAAATAGTCTCGCTGTACAAGTTGAATAGATCCGATGAAAAGACACATCCTTATGTCTTATGCCCCTTTCTATCTTTGTATATCTGCTGAATTCATTACCTGTCTGCATGCAGGTGGTTTACTGCCAGTAGAGATTCTTGATTATTCTTATGTCTTTCCCAAATATGTTGAGGCAGCTGAGCATCTCCATTAATTCCTTGTGACGTATTTTGTTGAACACCTTTGCATAATCGATAAAACATAGGTACAAGTCCTTCTTCATTTGTATTGCCCTTTCAGAAAGCATCCTAATCATAAATATGGCGTTCCTTGTTCAATTGTCTTTGATGATCCTACACTGTTCTTGTTCTATCTCTGGCCTGATTCTGTTTCATACTATATTCATCAGGATTCAGACGATCAGTTTTGTAATGTGGCTCATTAAACTGATTGTTCAGTGGAGTTCTTATTTAAGACATACAAATCAAAATTATTTGTCAAATCACTGATTGTTACCACTCCCTCTTGAGGTTCAAGCAGCAACTGAAGTATTATTATACATGAGCTATCACATGATCCATAAAGAACCTTTAGACATCAGTATATTTATTGTGAACAAAGGAAACAATCACTTTTTGCATCCCTACAATAGAATACTTAACCTATATTACAATGGAATATTAAGAAATGATTTATTTGTTTTAGTTAACAATGAATGTAAAAAGGTTATATTACAATATTGTAATAATAAAAGAATGATACAAAAAGAACAAATCATTTCATTTTAGAATTCAATTTAATTTATTCATTAAAAATGGAGTTAAAAAATATAAAATACAAAGCAAGACTGACAAACACTACATTTTTTTGATTATTGAAATGGTGATAGAAATGAAAGCTTCCTAGTCTTCCTGAATAGAAAATTAATGAAACATAATTTGTTTTTAAAATATTAATAAGAAATTATTACAAATATTTTTAGTGTTAAAAAGGAAATAATTAACTTCATTATCTTTAAAATATGAAATATCTTTACTAACCAGATCTTTCCCCAAATGAGACCTTCTGTCAATCTAAAACCAAAAATAGTAAACTGACATCCATTATAAATTCATTAGCATTTTCCTTTGAGGGAAGGTAGAAATAATCATACTGAAAACAGTATCTAAATTTTGTTTTTCATCAAAAATCTTCACAATGTTTGATAGAAAATTCTTGATGAAAATATTTTCTGGTTATTTTATGAATTTTCTGATTTACTTGTATCTAGGTTATCAAATATAGAGAAAATCTTGGAATGATAAGATCTAAATCTAACAATTATTATTAATTAGATACTTTTTTCTTTGCTAAAATATTTCTTATTCCTGCAAATATTTTTAATGGCCTATGATCCAAGTTCAAAACATAAAATTTTAAAAATTAGATTTATAAAAATAGCTTACTTACTTGTAAAGATCTTCAATACAATTGATGTATCTAAACTTATTTATAAATGGAACTTTGTGTGTGTGTGTGTGTGTGTGTGTGTGTGTGTGTGTGTGTGTGTGTGTGTCCGTTACCTATAGACTCCGAAGTGGCTGAACCGATTTTCTTCAAAATTTACACAGTTGTACTATAAGTGTCTGCAAGTGTTCTTAGCTAGATTTTGTGTCAAGGTACCATCGATAAATATCGAAAATTGATAATTGAAAAAATCTGGTTATAGAAGGAATGGTTCGATTTTAATCAAATTTGATACACTCATAGACAAAGACATAAGAAATGATATTCAGAAGTTTCAAGGTTGCAGTTCTTACAATAGTGCAGAAAATCGATAATATATATAAAATGCAAGATGTTTGTGTGTGTGTGTCTGTTTATCTGTCTGTATGTCCTTTATACAAATCCCCAATTTTTATCCGATTCTCACTAAACTTCACACAAATATTCTTTAGGCTGAGTCTGAGCTCCAGGACCATGGATTAGTTTTAAAGCTTTCATTACACCCGAGCAACACCAGGCTATACTGCTAGTTAAATAATAAATCGATACTGAGATTAAAAAACGGTTTAAAATTTTGCACTTGGATAGTGAAAAAAATAGCAATTATAAAAATGCAAAATTATGGGGATTTTCTCATATACAAAAAATAAAAAACATCAATTTTTCTTCTATTTATGTGCACAATAAAAAGAAATCTTACTCAGTGTGAAATTTTAACAGCAAAATTTTGTTTATTTAAAATAATTTCTGAGAAAAGAAAAAGGATGTAAAGGCATGCTCAAAATATTCTTTTGTATACCTAAAAAAAACTAAGCTAGGTAGAGAAAAATGCTCATAAAGTAGAAACATACATTAGTTGCTAAAGTCTAAAAACATTGTAAGAGTCTATAAAGCACCAGCAAAATTCTTGAAGTGCTGTTAAATTTTGTTGAGGAGTTGGAGGTTGACTGGTTAACACAGCAAAATTTCTGAATGAAAGGTGTTGCCAAGTGAATGTTATTTGTGGTAAACTTGTATAAGTTGGTACTTGAGGAATTATAGTTGCAATTTTCTGGTATCATGGAAAAAAAAAACTTCTTGATTCTTCTTAGTTTTTGCATGCAGTCTAGATTTGGTTGCTGGTCACATGGTGTCTAATATCCTCCTCTCATCACTACTGAAATGTTAATTTACATGCTGACCTCCATCTGTCCTGACTATCCATTCAGAGTCATTTCATGAATGAATAGTAATTTAGTCCTAGTAGCTGCTTTCATTATATTTATGCCACTAGCCTCATAAAGTTATTTTTTAAATTATTGCAGGTTTCAAATTTTGTTCTTCTGTTTTTTTATTTTCTTTTTCTCTAAACTGCCACACTGGTATGTATACAAACTTGTGAGTCGCTATCTATCTATCTTTCTCTCTCTCTCTCTCTCTCTCTCTCTCTCTCTGTCTCTCTCTCTCTCTCTCTAAATTAAAATAAGGCAGACACGTTATTTCATGGTAAATCGAAAGTATGGGCTTATTTCAGGCAAACCATCATCAGGTTCGTTTTTATTATACAAAATATTTTACACAAATCAGTGTGTCAGAAACTAAACTTACTCTATGTTATTGCAAGTGAGAAGGGTTGTTAGCAACCCAGTAGGATGTAAACTAGCTGAATAAAGGTGGTGTCTCAATAAATCACCTTGGAGAAATCAACAGGAATCCATTTCACTATAAATCCCAAGAAACATCATGGCAATAAACAAAATATGAAAACTAAAAGTGTGAAGGAGGTTAAGTCTAAAGGAATTAACTTCTTGCTGGGTAAGAAGAGACATATGCAACAGGTGTCACCTGACTGTCATCCAGTGACTGTCAGCATGAATGGGGTAAAGGAGATAAAATTTCTCAAAATTAATCATTATTCAGCAACTATTGGCAGGAAACAAAAAAATAACTCCCAAGACATAAGACATTGAACAAGTGTGGCCAGCTGGAAAATATGAAACAGGAGATAAGCAGGTTAGCCGTCAACAATAGAGATTTTGTTAGTGACAAATACAAGATTATATATAGAGGTTAAGAGAAAAATGAAAAGGGAGTTGGATTGATACTGAATCAAGACATGAAAAAATGCATTCTGGGATACTGCCAGTTATCTGAAAGAATTCTTGTGGTTAAACTGAAAGGAAAGCCCTTCAACATATCTGTTATAGTCTCATATGCACTGACAACACAATGTACAAAAGAAAAAATCAAATCTTTCTACTCCATGCTGGGCAACACCAAGGCTCAATGTAAACCACAAATTATAATTATCTTGCAAGACCTGAATGCCAATGTAGGCAATGAGAGGGAAAGAAAAATAGCTGGCAAATTCAGACTAGGAACCTGCAATGAACAATGGGTCCAATGGTGCATGGTGAATGACCAAGTAATAGCCAACACTTCGTGCCAAGAACATCCAAGATGATTATGAACCTGGGAAAGCAAAGGAGGAAAAACTAAAAACTAAATCAACTATATAACTATCAATAAGAGATTCAAGAATGCAGTTGTTCACTGCAAATCCTATCCAAGTGCTGCCTATGGAAGTGACACCGCCCTGTTATATGTAAATTGATGAAACTACAGAATTGGAAGAAGCTTAACACAGTATCCAAATTACAATGCAACAGACGCCTGAATGACCTGAACCTGAAGAAAAAACATATGGACTGAGTAAAAAGAAGATATGAGAGACAAAATGAAAATGAAGATTTGAAATGGGACACACTAAGAGAAGCTCTAGTGACATCAGCTAATGACATCATCTCAAAGAAAAATGACTATAGCAGGAAAAATTAGTGGAACTCAATTTGATTCAAAGGAAACAGAAAATAATGCCAACACCTGAAATGGAAGACAGGAAACTAAAAATGTAAATAAAGAACAAATGCAGACAGGCTAAAGAAAAATGGCTTAATGAAAAATTAGTTTTTTTTTATAATCGTTTCACCCCGAGCAAGGCATTTCACTGCCACTATTGCGTAGGGAGTTACATAGAGGGGAAAGTGGTGAGAAAGGATGGTTAGATATAGGAAATGTCAGAAGGAGGGTGATAGACGGGTAAAGATACCGAGAATGAGGGTTGGGTAGATGGTGAGAGTGTTGGGAGAATAGATGCAAGTTAGTGTGATAGGAGGTGTCTATTGACCTTACATTTAAACTCTTGGAGATTGTAGCTGTCGGGAAAGCAGACATGTGGAAGGGAATTCCACAGGCGAGAAGCGTGAGAAAAGAAGCTGTTGGAGTAGAAATTACAGTTACATCTTATCTGTTTCACTGTAAAAAGGTGAGACCTAGTTGCTAATCTAGTATCTTGTGTAAATTCATACCTAGGCGGCACCAATGATCTAAGTTCACCGGAGCAGAAGCCGTAAAAGTATTTATAGAAGAGGCACAGGGAAGCCACATCACATCGGTGAGAGAGTGGTTGCAGCCAGTCTGCCAAGTCAGTATCGATCACATTACAGATTCTCCATTGTATTTTGTCAAGAAGCCCGAGGAGAGTAGCAGAAATGTGCAGAAATAGAGATTGAATATCACAAATACAGTCGATATACATAAAAAATAAGAGAACAGGATAAAAGACATGCTCATTAAAAGTGTAGGGGCCTTGGTGATGCTTGGTAAATTGGCCCTGTGCCAAACACGTCCGAAGTTCCTACAATTTAAATATCAGAAGCTTGGTTGTTGAAATGTGAAAGGATAAAATATTTCAGGTGTACATTAAAGCAAAGATTTATTTACAGAATGACAAAAGTGTAAGAAGAAAAATATAATTTTGTAGTTAAAATTGTTCGTAGAGAAATGTAAGTATTAAAAATGTCCACAGAAATTTAGAGTTCATGGTTGTGTAGTAGAAGAATATAAAGTCTTTGTTCCTTCTTCTATTTGGTAGGTCGCGACAGATTGAGAGAAAGAGAAGGCAAAACAAATAAAGAAGTAGTACTTAACGCGTCTCTTTTTATATTTTGTATTGTGTGAAAATGATAAAAAAAGACGTTGGAAGAAGAGGTCAAATAAAACTGTCTTGTGCCCTACGCTTGGGTTGGCGTGGAATGAAAAAGAAGAAAAGAAAGTTGGAAGAAGAGGTTGAATGAAAGTGTCATATACCCTACGTTCGGGTTGGCTTCTTGAATTTTCTTTTGTTACATTGCCACAAGATCCTCAGCTAATTGCTCCCATGTCAACTGACTGTTGACAAGTTAGCATTGTGGTTTAAATAGTGAAACTTCTCATGATGCCAGCTCCAGCAAGCCTTTTTGCATCTAGGTGTAAAAAGACGTCATATATGAATTTGCTGTTTTTAATCCAATTAGGATTCAGGATTTGCTTTTTGCACTGACTTGTGAATTTTTCTTAGTTGGGTTTTTCCAAAGTTGTTTGAATCCACTTTTGTGGGTGTGCAATTTTACTTTGGGTTTTTCTCAAATGTTGCTGTCATTTAAATCTGATTTTGCAGATGTGCAAATTATTTTGTGCTTTAGTTAGTTGATGGATGATATAAGATTTGTATCCTATAAAAGGATGCATAAAATCCAAGGACAAAATACTCATATTAGAGAAAGAAAAAATATTTCAGTGATGGGATGAATATATTGGAGATCTCTTCCATGATCAAAGAGAAAAGCCAGCAATACATAGAAATACCAGTGGGCCAGAAATATTAAAATGAAATGAAAGTTACACTGGCCAAATTGAAAAGAAACAAAGCGGCAGGGTAAGACAGAATTGTTATTGAGATGCTAACACCCTAAATGATTTCAATATAGACAAGTTTACAGAAATAATAAATGAAATCTACAACAGTGATATTACACCGGAAGATCTAAGCAGATCCATTTTCATAGCACTGCCTAAAAAACTAGGTAGAAACAAATGCAAACTCCACCAAAACAATCAGCTTAATGAGCCACAAATTCTAATGAATAGAGTGTGCAGTAGAATCAGGCCAGAGATAGAACAAGAACAGTGCAGGTTCATTAAAAACACCAGAACAATAAGGAACATGATATTTAAGATCGGAATGTTATTATAAATAGCAATACAAATGCAGAAGGATGTGTACCTGTGATTTATAGACTATGCAAAGGTATTTGACAAAGTACACCACAAAGATCTTTTAGAGCTGCTCAGCAATCTTGACATATTCAGGAAAGACATTAGAATAATCAAGAATCTATACTGGCAGCAAACCGCTTACATACAGACAACAAATGGGTTCAGCAGGTATACAAAAATAGGCAGGATGTGTTTTCTCCCTGGATTTATTCAACCTACACAGCAAGGCAGTTCTGAAAGAACTAGAAATCCTGCCAGGATTCATCATCAGCAGTCACAATCTTAACAATATAAGATATGCAGATGACACAGTGCTGATAGAAGACATGGAAAGGAAGCTATAAGACCTTCTACAGAATGTAGTGAAGGAAAGCAAGAAGAAAGGACTAAACTACAAAAAAACTGAATGCATGGTCATCAACAAAAAGAGGAGCCCAAAAACACTAACTGCAAATTGGGGATACTAAATCAAGCAGGTATAGAAATTTAAATACCTGGTAAATGTTTTAACAGAGGACAGAAAGTGCAACACTGAATTCTGAAGGCATATTGGGATAGCTAAAGACATATTCCAAAAGCTATGCAGAGTATCAGGAGACAGGAAAATTTTCTTGAAAACAAAGAAAAGAGTACTAAAGCATTATGTGATATGTCCTCCTTTATGGCAGTCAATGCTGGACAATCTCCTCAAAGATGAAGAAGAGACTTGAAGCAAAAGAAATGTGGTTCTACAAAAGGACACTGAGGATATCATGGGTCAAACATATGAGCAATGACAAAGTTAGGGAAAATGGAAACAAGAAAGAAATTTATATTTAACATCAGAAAGATGCAGCTGAAATTTCTAGGACAAATAATGAGGAAGGAGGGCTTGGAGAATCTGATATTCAGAGGGTAGATAGAGGGAAAGAGAAACAAGAGAAAACAACATGTGATATACTTAATGGGCTTGAGCAAATGAATGGCAGAATAGGGTTTGGGAGAAATAACAAGACAAAACTTATTAAGAGGTACAAGGGACAGGGAGATGCGGAGTGCCATGATTGCCCTCATCCTGAAGGGACACGGCATATAAAAGAAGAAAATTGGTTGAAAATATTCCTTAGGAGTAGTTTTCTTAATCTTTTTTTTCCCCAGACCATTCCTTTCTTATGACCATGAGCCAAACACAGCATTGCCATAAACAGACTCAGAAAAAAAACTTACCAAAAGTCTCTTCCAAACACTTCATTGGTTAAAAATGTTTTCAATTTAGAGACTGAAAAGGGGTAGATGGTTAAATTTTTTTATATAAATCTTTGTAAAATGTTTCTCAGAAAATTCTAATGATAATACCCCTTCATATGAGAAAAAATTTTAAAAGAGTAGATATATAATCCTTATACGAAAAATGAATTTTTGTTTCTTGCATATCCTGTAGAATGGCTGTTGTAGGTAATTATAAGGTTTAGTTTAATTTATAAATCAAGCTTGTTAAATATTACTCATCAGAAGGTGTCTAAGTAGGTGTTTACTAAATCAGGTTTTATTTGACATAATGCCATGATAATGAAACTTACAATGAGGATGAAATCCATTATACTACTAGTCTGAAATTTGCTCTTTATTGCTCTGTGGCAAATGACCAAAAAAATAATATTGTATAATTATTATGTATATTCTAAAAAACTTAACTCTAATTGCTATTACCTTCAAAAGCATACTTTAGAAACACCTATTCTTTTTTTTAAAAGCCAATTATATTAACACACCAATCAAAATTATGTAAACATAAGCACAATAGTAAAAATGTTTATACAATTATAAAATTATTTATATTATTTACTAAATTAACTTTGTAAATTCACTTTATTATTGTTCTCATCTCTGTTGTTGTTATCATGACCAGTGTTGGTGTGTACTAACCTTGACTACCACCCCCAACCAAGGTGTGGCAAGTCTTATTGGGGGCCCCAGGCAATGACACTCAGTATCTTATCAACATTTGCTTTTTTCTACCTATATTTTATATATGCTACAAATTAAACTAAGTGCAACTGATTATTAAAAGATGAAAAGATTTTGTGGATTTTGATGTCATTCTGGTTTTTTTCATTTTCATCCCAACCCAGGAATCTTTTTTGCTCATGTTAAGTCTCAAAAAATCACAATATAAAACTCACTATTTTTTATCCATAATGTTGAAAATGTTAAAATTGTTTAACTTTTTAACAAGAAAAATCTCAAGTTTATATTAAAAATTACCATAAAACATTGTTGACTTGGTTAAGATGGAATGGTCTTTCATGACATGTTTCTAATTTGTATTTAGATACACTATTTTCAATTTTTCTATTTGAACTGCTCACCTGCAGTGATGGATAAATTGTTATCTAGATTGCACAAAAATATGAAAATAACACTGACATCTCATTTTAATATATATATATATTTACCAAAATTACAGAAATATATTTTAAAATACTGTTGTGAACCCAGAATAGGTCCAGAAGAAAACGCAACTCAGGTATTAGTGTAACAGAGACATATTTACAAAAAACAAATAAGTGTATTACACATCAGGCTGACTTCCAAGTGTAGACTGGGAAGACTCAACCAACTCAACTCCGACGTAGAGAAATCTATCTCCCAGTATTTATAGTCATAAGAAGAGTTCATTATGGTACAATGGGTAGGTCCCATAACACCCCCTCCCAAGCCTTTATTTTCGCGGGAGTCTCCATATCGTCTCTTTTTGGGGTTGATAATGATAGGATCTGTGAACTTCTGCTTTCTTTTAGATTGTCACTGTTCTGGGGCTGCTTGGGGTATCTGAATGCCGAAGGTGTCGTATATGGTATCCATAACATCTTCCTGGAGAGTACTTTTAGCATCATCCAACAGTTGTTTCTTGATTGATTTAGGTGTCTCTTATGAGATACCTGAGGGTCTTTGATTATGCAACCCATATTTCCAATCCTCTTTTTTATTGTACCAGGTTCCCCGAAAGATGTGTTATTTTTAAACATCTTGTAGAATACTTTTTCCCCCTGGGCTGTATTGTTTTCTTGGCACCATTGCGGTCGGTCCTTGTTTTGTTCATTTAGTCAGCAATTTTTCCTCTAGCAAAGCGAAAAGCACTTTCCTTTTTTTCTTAATTATTGGTTGAGCATTCTCTTTTAGTTCAAATTTTTTTGACGTCTTTTTGCATCTCCCAAGGCCAGCTGAAAAGACTTCTGGGAAGGTTTCTTTTAATCCCTTCTTGAGTTTTTCTGCTTCAGTCATTAGATTTTCTATTTTCTGGCAAAAAGTGTTGATTGGTAGATCCAAAAGATTGAACTGTTGCATCCAATCTGTGCCAAATAAATTGTTGGTGTTTTTTAGCACGAACATTTTCAATTTTTTGGTAGTTCCATTAAAAGATAATGTTCAAAATAATTTCACCCTCAAATTTAATTTTTTTTCCTGTCACCAATCTGACCCGACTTGTTGACAAAACCAAAAACAAACAATATGCATACACAAAATTAAAAATATAAAATGGTGATAATTTACCCATTACACCCTGTATATTGCATATGATCCATTATTATACATAATTCAGTTAAAATAAAATTTGCTTTTTTTATGAATACTACTTTATGAAAATTAAGATGCATTAGAGAAAAATGACAAAGTGAACCAACTTTAGCAGCTGACTTAGCAATGGATTCAATATAGTCTTTCCACTTCATGTCAGCTGAGAGTGTTAGACTGAGAAGGCACAAGATACTCTTCTGAAGGTTATCATCAGCCACATTGATGGATGGCAGAAATGAGTTTCATAGATGATTAATAGAAAGCATTTTTGCTTTGAAGGCATTAAAATTAACAAGTCATTCTTTTCCTCCATTTTTGACATCAGCTACTAGTTTGATCTAACCAAACTGATTAGATTTACTATCAAGACAGGAGTAAATGGTTGTGCCATCAGCATATATACCAAGTTGTGAGCCCATGCCATCATGAACCATGTTAATGAAAATTAGAAACAAAGTAGGATCAAGGAGAGTCATGGGGAACACTTGAATTAGTGCAAAAGGATCTAGAAGAGTAGCCATTCAGGATAACTTTCATTTCATGATTTGGTAAAAAAGACTGAATCAGTTCAAAAATTTGTCCAGAGACACATTAATTTTTCAACTAGTGAAGAAGGCCGATATGATTTTGTGATGTTCAAAGCAACAGCCCAAGCTTCACCATTCTTATCTAAAGTGTGATAGACTCTTTCAAAAATAATTGTTAATAAATCAGCAGTTGACCTAAAGAAACAAAAGCCACATTGCTTATCTGAAAGAAAACCTTGCAATGTGAGATTCTTGACTAATTCAGTATTGATTAGGGCTTTTAGTTTACAAAAAAAGAAGGAAGGTTAATAGTTGGAAGGGTCAGACACTTCACCTGAGTTCTTAAAGACTGGAACAACTGATAAGGATTTCCAACAAGAGACAAGCAAGAGACAGCAAGGCACTTATTATACAGTTTAGAGAGAACAAAAGCCAGTTCAGGAGCATATTTTTAAGGACTATTACAAGAATGCCATCAGATCTACATGCTTTGTGGAGATCCATATGAGAGATGATATCAGAAACTATGGACGGAGTTATATGCATATCACTCAACAGAGATCCAAGAAGAAATCTTAGTGGCAGAATTCTCAATAGGAAGTTTAAAAATAACAATCCATGGGATGTCTCAAAAAAAGTCATGAAGTGAATTCCAATTAGCATATATGGTCTCATGTATAGGAGGTTCCTGTCTAATAGATAAATGGAACAAAATATCGATAGATACTACAGCGGGATTCGAATTGCCAAGAGAACAGAGTTGTGAAGTTCGACAAGAGTTAGGAGGTAAGGAACAGATTAAGTAAAGAAGCATGTTGCTCAGATTTATTAAAGAAATGAGTAGCCACTTATGATGTGCATTAAACTCATCAAACCCAAATATATTTGTACATGGATGAAGAGAGAGCACTATTTTTATACTGTCAGAAATTTTGTCCAATATATTGCAGGCCTGAAAAAAGAGGGAGTGATAAATGAAAAAGTGATAGCTAACAAAATGTAATAAGAAAAGTCAAAAGCACATAAAGGAGTTGTCTGAAGACACAAATGATAATTTTCTTGCCATTGGAAGATTATCCAAAATGTAAACACCAATGCCATGCATATGAATGTGAGAATCTTTTGGGGAAAGAGAAAGATAGCCTGGAACAGAGACTTCATTGGTAATAATAGAAGAATTTAAATTAGTTTCACAAAGTGCAATGATATTTGACAACCATTCCAAGTGAAAAGTTTCTACACTCAACCATCTTGAATGTTCTGCATATTGAAGTCTCCCCAGAATGTTAATAACATTCAGTGGATTACTGGCCAAATTTAAATAATTAACACCAAAATTTTAATCTGAGCTTCATTCAGTCAATTATTCGCAGAAGCTTACTTAAATATCCTGATACTTTTGTGGATGAATTGGATGTATATTTTCAGATCCATTCACTCGTAACACAGTAGACAAGCTCACTCAATGGAATTTCATTGTTGACTAAGTAAATCCACAGGGGAGTATCTGCTCATGTATGTTCTGTAAGATTCCGTTTTTTATCTGAGCTTCACTCAGTTAGTCATCCCCAAAAGCCTACTTAATCATTTTAATAATTTTATAGATGAATTGGATGTATATTTGTTGATCAGTTTATTTATTGATCTATTCATTCATAGTGCAATAGACAAGATCAATTTTTAGCATATCCATACTGAGTAACCCATCATAAGAGTATCAGTTTGCATATGTTCAGTAAAGCCATGTAAAGAGTTCTCAAGATATTCAAAATGGCTGGATATTCTTCAGGCAGTCTGTGGAATTCTAAGATCTTCAAATTCTCCCACTGTCAATTGTATAAATGCCCAAGTTTGAAGCAAAATTTGATATATATTAATTGTGAATATGATAATCCCATAATGCACAAGTTCATAAAATGGAATCTTATTGTTAACTGAGTAATCCCACAGGAGAGTATATGTTCACACATGGACAGTATGATCCTCTCTAATTAGTTGTACAACTGGTTCTTGAGATATTAAAAGTAGCTGAATACTTTCTGGATATACCTCATAAATACCAGTAGTATAAAGACCCATTTACAATATATATCCAAAGCATGAATATGAACTGTCAGTTTAAGTTTCTCTCAAAGCACAGTCATCATCAAGAAACTATCATTATGTTCATATTCTAAATAAGTGTTTACCTGTCTGAATCAAGTATAAGACATTTATAAATACAGAAAAATGTTTTGTCATGATGAAGATTCTTTCATATCAGTTCAAAATTATTAATTATTAATATATTTAAACAAGTCATTTATTTTAATTACTGATAATTAGATTAAAATTTAATCATGAGAAAAATATAGTATCTCTACATAACTCTTATGCCCTATAAGTATTTTGAAATTTTAACACTGTGTTTAATACTCTGATGGAATCAATGACCACATATCCATGACCAAAGCTGCTGCTGCTGATGGTGGTAGTGGTGGTGGTGGTGGTAATAAATACCATACTAAATCTCTAAAAATAATTGAGGTACTGTTGAAGATATACATCAATTAATCCATTATAAATATTAACTAATGATGATGATGAAGATGATGGTGATGAATACCATATCTAAATCTATTAAAATAATTGTGATTACTGTTAAATATATACATTGGTTAATCTATTATAAATAATTATTGAAAATTTTGATCTTGAAAGACTTTGAATATCTTAAAAGATAAATGTGGTGCCTATCACTAGATAATGGGCTTGTCTTCATTACCATTCTAGTGAGTTTGGTCTACACTGAAAAAACTATTATTATCTTGTACCTAGCTAAGCTATATTTAGTAAATACATCATTTTCAGATAATAATTTAAATTTGATATGAAGTGTATAAGCTTAAATCTCTTGGATTTTGCATGTAGGATAGGCTCTGCATCTGGATTGTAAGACTATAATTGTATAACACTTAGAGTATAATTAGAATTCTTTTAATTTGTCCAGATTTTACTTTTAGCAAGTTAAACCAGTATGAAAATCTAGAAACACTACCAGTTTGGCTACATAACTAAGAGATTAGTTACTCAAGAAAGCAACCAGTCCCCAAGAGTCACCAGAGGCAATTAATGAACTGGGTGTCTCCAGTTTTGCATCTGAATTTCAATAACATTTGCCAAAGACAGAGAGAAAGTGATTAAATTATTGAGTCTGTGTCATGGACCTCAATACAACATATTAATTGATAATCATCAAGTGTATATTGTTTTTATTCAAGATAAAAGCTGAACGCAAAAATTGTTAATAGCAAACAATTACTAAATTACTGTTCTTGAACCAATACCTAAACTAAATTTCCATGATGACTGGAAAAATAAACAAAAATAACAAATTAAAAAGAAAAAGATTATTTAAATGTAATACACATTCTGGTTTAAGCAGATATATTTTTGGTGAATTGTAAATTCACTTTTACTGAAAAAAAAAACTTGAGCAGTTAGAGAATTCAAGTTCTGAAGTTTATTAGAATTGCAAAGTAAATTTAATTTGGGGATAGTTAAACTTACTTAATAAAGTGGGATACAAACAAAAATCTTTCAAACTGCATATTTCCATATTTGGTTAAACTAGAGAAGTTACTCGTAGTTATAAATAGCATAAACTAGAAATGAAATCACAAGTTAAAATATAGATTAACACTTAGAATCCTCTCATAAATTGATATTTTCCCAAATTAAAAATTTACTGTTTCCCTATTTGAATTTTCTGGTTAATCTTAATTTTTAATTGAATAACCTCATGGTGAGTTCTATAAAAAAATTCTCCTATTGTGTTGTTAAATATATGAATTTAACAACTTTAAAAAAATATTGCAATAACAATCAAAAATATGAATGCTTTGAAAAAGTGGCTACAATTGAAAAGATTTGAAATTGATAAATTGTTCTATTTCACTGAAACAGACTTTAAAAACATTGCCTCTTCTATCTTTCCTTGTTTCATTTTGTCACTGAAACCAAGTAGTGTCTGATTTTTTTTTCTGTCTTTCCATGTAATCAAAACAGAATAATCCATTAATAGAACAGGCTTGCCTCCCAGAGAGTAAATCACTACGCCTGCTTGGCCTGACACTCTCAGCAGACCTCAAGTGGAACGACTACGTCGAATCCATTGCTAAATCAGCAGCTATGAAAGTCGGCTCTCTGTGCAGGGCCTGGAAATTCTTTCCGCCTGAATCTATCCTGCAATTATATAAATCCACCATCTGCCCATGTATTGAGTACTGCTGCCACATCTGGTCAGGTGCCCCTTCTATTCTCCTCGAGGTTTTTGAGAAAATACAGCGAAGAATCTGTAATGTGATTGATACCGACTTGGCTGACCGCCTGCAGTATCTCTCTCACCGGCGTGATGTGGCATCCCTGTGCCTCTTCTATTAATACTTTCATGACTTCTGCTCTGACGAACTTAAATCACTGGTGCCCCCTAGATGTGAATTTGCACGAGATACTAGATTGGCAACTAGGTCCCACCCTTTTACAGTGAAACCGATGAAATGTAACCGCAATTTCTACTCCAACAGAAAAAGAAGTTATTTCTTCTATAAAATGAACTTAATTTGAAAATCATTCTCATTGTGATAAGCAAAATAATATAATTACAGCACTGGGTCATCAGCAGAACACACAAAAGAACTTAGTCACTCCCCAAAATTGACTGAAAAAATATCTCCGAAGTTTTATATATCAAAAAGAAGGTAACTGATCAGCTAAGATTTAACCAAATGTGGTAGACTATGAGCATCTGTACCTAATTCAATAGTAATAACATTAATAACCATCTACAATGGGTGACCACTTGGAAATTTCAGGTATTTTAAGCAGATATGTAGAGAGTGTAATGAATGAGGGCTTGGAATTGGAAATTGGAGAGCCAAATTCCAAGTTCCAATGCCAGTCAGGTTTGTTATATTTTACTTATTGGAAAATACCTTTGGGAAAGTTAGGAATCCACTTCTTCCCCCAGATATAAGTTAAATAGTAGGACTTATACTTGCAAAAGGTTCATAAAATTTAAAAAACAAACCAATCAATCAGTGTGTGTATGTGTGTGTGTGTGTGTGTGTGTGTGTGTGTGTGTGTGTGTGTACAACAAATTGTCCCACACAAAAATTAAAAATTAAGACAAGCAGTATGGGGAAGGGATGAATAAAAAGGTCTTACTTGTAATGTCCAAAAGATGAACACAGTACAGACCTGGTGATATGACTGAGGTTTCTATTTAGTATTCATGGGAATTGTGCCATTTTTTTATAGTCATCTAAAATCCATCTCTGTCACGAGTTAAGCAGCAACTCACTTTTTTCACTAATAGACTATCACATAAATATATAGTGTATAGCATATATTTAAGTGACTTATATTTTTTCTTCATTATCTACTGCCATAAAATCAGTGGATAACAAAGAAAAAATATACATAGGAGTAACTGAAGGACCCTGGAAACAAAGAAACTGCCAACACAAAACACCCTTTATAAATAATAAATATGCACACAGCACAAGGCTTCTTAAACCTACCTGGAAGATTAAAGACAAAAAACAAATCACACCAAAAATATCATGGAAAATAAGGAAAAGAGCATCAGCCTACAACAATCTATCCAAAAACTGTAAACTCTGGCTGGAGGAAAATGTAGCTATAATTACCTTCCCAGACCAAAACAAACTACTAAATAAATGAGCAGAACTTGTCTCAAAATGCAGACATGAAAATAAATTTTTACTACACTACGTAGATTCAAAAACTGAAAGTAAACAAGAATAAATGAAAATAAATAAAGAAAATAAAATAAAGAAAAGTGAAATAAATTAATCAAAACAAATAAGTAAATAAGCTAAGTAAATAATAAACAAATTAACAAATCACACTCACCAAAATAACCATTAGAATAATACAATAGACTACCCACAATACAATAGACTACCCACACTGCATCACTGATCTGTATATATAAAAAACACAACACACATTGCCTGACAATTGTGTTCAGCATGAAATAGACTGTTGCCTCTGGGTGTTGTCATCAATTTCACTTTTATATTTGCATATGCTCTATCTTTGATATTGAACACTTTAACTCAAAAATATCTTTTTCTTCTTCTTCATGTGCCATGTTCCTTCAGGACGGAGGCAATCATGGACTTCCACTTGACTCTGTCGCTTATCGCTCTCAATATTTTTTCTTTTGGTATCTCTCCCAAACCCTGCTCCACTGCCCATTTGCTTACACCTATCAAGTATATCTTTCAATGCATTTCCCTTTCTCTGTTTCCTTTTATCTGTCCTGTGAGTATTAAATTGTCCAAGCCCTCCTTCCTCATTATGTGTCCAAGGTACCTCATTTTTCTCTTCCTGGTGTTAAGTATGAGTTTTCTTTGCATTTTCATCCTTTCCAACACCTCAGTGTTGCTCATGCATTCATTGCATAGTATCCTCAGCATCCTTCTGTAAAACTACATTTCTGCTTCCTCAAACCTCTCCTTCATCCTTGATGAGATTGTCCAACATTCACTTCCATACAGAAGGACAGATATCACATAGCAATTCAGCACTCTTTTCTTTGTTTCCAATGAGATTTTCCTGTCTCTCAGTACCCTGCTTAGCTTTTGAAATGTGTCCTTGGCCATGCGTCATTGGATCTCAACATCGCACTTTCCATCTTCTGTCAGAACACTTCCCAGGTGTTTATTTTAGTTTCTCTGACCTGTAGTTGGCATTTTGGGATCTTCTTTTTGCTGATGATCATACATTCAGTTTTCATTAAGTTTATGCCCAGTCCTTTCTTCCTGTTTTCTTTTGCTACCTTCTGTAGAAGGTCCTGCATTTTCCTTTCCATGTCTGTTATCATCATCATGTCATCTGTGTATCTTACATTGTTGAGATTGTGGCTACCAATGACAAATTCTGACAAGGATTTTATTTCTCTCAGAATTGTTTCATTGTATAAGTTGAATAGATCTGGTGAGAAAACACATCCTTGCCTTAATCCCTTTTCTATTTTTGTATATCTGCTGAATTCACTTCTTATTCGTATGCAAGTGGTTTGCTGCCAATATAGATTCTTGATTATCCTAATGTCTTTTCCAAAAATATCAAGGTTGTCAAACATCTCTATCAAGTCTTTGTGATATACTTTGTCAAACGCCTTTATGTAGTTTATAAAGTACAGATAAAGGTCCTGCTGCATTTGTATTGTTCTTTCAGATAGCATTCTGAGCATAAATATTGCATTCCTCATTTCGGTATCTTTAGCAAAGCCACATAGTTTTTGTTCTATCTTTGGGCTGATTCTGTTGTACCCTCTGTTCATCAGAATTCAGATGATGAGTTTTGTTATGTGGCTCATTAAGCTGATTGTTCAGTGGAGTTCACATTCCTTTACACCTGGCTTCTTTGGTAATGCTATGAAAATTGATCTGCTTAAGTCTTCTGTTATATTGCAGCTGATGTACATTTTGTTTATTATTTTTGTGAGCCTGTCTACACCAAAGCCTTCAACATTCAATTTGGCCATTGCCAATTCCACTTTGGTTTTTAATACATCTGGTCTATCTGTATGTTTGTGCATTGCTGGTAGCTCTTTCTTGTCGTGGAAGAGATCACCAATATGCTCATCCCATCTCTGAAGTATTTTTTCTTTTTCTAATATGAGTGTACTGTCCTTTGCTTTTATACATCCTGTTGCTAAGCAGGTCTTTTGTTCTGTCAGTTCCTTTATTTTTTTATGCATATCACTATTATTTAAGCCATCTTTCTTTAGCCTGTCTGCATTTGCTCCTTATTTCCCTGTGTACTTTCTTGTATTTCGTCCCTTATCTCGGCATTGTTTTCTGTCTCTTTTGCATCATGTTAAGAATCCCTTCAGTGATCCACTCGCTTTTTTTCCAATGTGGTTTTTCCTTTGGGATGATGTCATTCGCTGATGTCACTACAGCTAATTTTAGTGCATCCCATTTTGAGCTTCCCTTTCCAATTTGTCCTTCATATTTAATTTTCACATTCTCCATATACATTTCCTGCAAGTTCGGTTATTCACAAGTCTATTGTATTGCAGTCATTTTATCATTCATATAGAGAGAGAGAGAGAGAGAATAAGTAAAAAACAAGTAGGAAAAAGTGTTTCACTTTAACAAGTTTTTTCAGAGATTTATTAAAGACGAATGATTTAAAAAATTTAAGAGACAGTATGTTGATTAAGATATGGTTTCATTGGTCAGATATATGCCATGTATGATAAAGCAATTGATGAATATTAAATGTAGAAGAAAAAAGTTGTGTCTGTTTAAGTGTGTGTGCCAATGTGTAATAAAAACATTAGATATTTATTATGAATGATGTAAATATATGTAAGCAAAAAGAATGTGTTAAGCATATTTAAACTATAGACGAATTAAGTGTGTGTATATGTCGTCACCATTAGTATATGTGAATGACAGTGATGAAATATATTTCCATTCAAAATACATAACAAGTATATATATATATATATATATATATATATATATAAAGAAAAACTGAACACATCATCTAAAGTAGTTATGAACTATAATTTATTATGACAGGCAAATATAATCATCTCTTCAGACCAGCTAAAAAATTAAACTGCTCTTTCTAAATATTTCTGGGAATTAAAAGACAGAAAACTCTCCCCACAGATTGAATGAAAGATAATAAATCTCAATCCTCAATAGCTTCAGAAATAGATGTAATTTATGCTTAGATGAAAAAATTAGAATAATCAAATTCAGAAAAAAAAACTAATCAACTATTAAGCCATAGAAATTAAATCATTTTTGAATGCCATCATTAAAATAAATTTAAATTATCTGTTAAATAAGAATAAGTTACCCTACTCTCTCATGTGTCTCTCAGGATGTGCATTGTGGTGCAGTGGACTTGGAACGACAAATCAGATTCATTATTATTTTGTGTTAATTTTTGTGTATTGAGGAAATTGTGGTTGAATTTTTATATGTATTTCATATATATGCCTGTATATGTGTACAACTACTTTGTCTTATATATGTAACTGAATGTAGATTTTTTTCTGTGTGTACATGTGAAGTGTCTTGTATACTTGTGTATAAATGAGTTTGTATTAAATTTGTATATATGCATGTATATAGGGTTTTCACAGGTGGGTGTGTGAATACAAAAGTGAATATATCCATAAGATATTTGTATGTATATATGAGTGGATATATATATATATATATATATTACAGAATTTAACAAAACTTTGTTAGAAACTGACTGCCATTCATGGTTGAGAGGTTTAAGATGCACCAGATCACATGGTGACTTCCCCTATGCGGATAGAGGTCGCAGGTTTGAATCCTGCCGAATGACATACATTTTCATAATAAAAATTTATCATAAATAATCAGGCCGGTAGAAATAAAAATATAATACTGTTTGATTATACATTAGAAACAGAATATCTAAAATACATGTTACTTGGATTCCCCTTTTTTAAAATGTTTTTGAATGTTCTGAGAAAATTAAACCAAATGCAATTGTGGTCTGAAGAGATGAGTATATTCACCCATTGAAATAAATTATAGTTTATAATCACTTTAGATGATGTGTTGAGTTTTCCTTTATGTATATCATATTACACTGGATAATATCCATTGAGCTCTCTATACAGATCTATCTCTGAATATTTTATATTAAATTGATCTTTTAGAATTATCCTCTCTGTTTACAGACCTGGCATCATTATCTCTCTCTCTCTCTCTCTCTCTATATATATATATATATATATATATATAGGAAAGAATATTAAAACGTTTTGAGTTTAAAAATGTGTTTTTTTGACAGTATTTGTTTATTTCTACTATTATATTTTATATTTCAGACCGCCCTCGGTCCTTCATCAGAAACAAAAACTTTATCAATGCAATGCATTAGCTAAAATATGTTTTATTTTTCTCTTTATTTATACAGCCTTTTAAAAGATATACTCTATCTGAATTGTTGACATATATATATATATTGTAATGTTGCTATTACAATGGTTTTCTGAGACATTAAATTTTTTTCTGTAGTGATAAAATGCTTTCATAAACCATTATTATAACAACATTACAATATTAAGCTCTACTTGTTATTGAGCATTTTTTTATAAAAATAAATTCAACAAACAGTCGGCTTTTAATCTACCTGTTCTTTTACTTTCTCATGAAAGGAAGAAGTTAAACTATGACGAACTGCTGGAGAGTTGCAGGGTTAAAGGCTGGAGGGCTAGCTGGGGACTAGAGGATTTGCAGCAAGGTTCTTATGCAAAGCCTTAACAGATATTGTGATAGTGGGAGTAAAAAAAAGGAAAGCACTCAAGTCCATAACCGAAACAGCGGAAAGAACAGCTAATTGGTTATGGATCAAAAGAGAGAGTGCCTGGATTCCAAATTGTTAGCTAAAATTCCTCAAAATTCTGCATCTAAGTTAATGTTTTGGACGAGCTCATGTACGGTTCGCCTCTAAATGGAAAGTGGCTCTGACTGTTGCCAATCAGAAGCATTTGCAAGGTTTCGTACCGGGCCTAAACGTAGTTTTCCAGTGTCTGAAAGCGCTTATCGAAGGTGGGCCAGAAACTGATCATCTCTGGTCTGGTCGGGTTGGCGTGGTGAGGGGGTATGATGTTGAAAGACCCAAAGCCCCCTAGTGATCCTCGCAATGACATCACTGATGACACCCTCTAGCGCCCCCATTACGGTGTGTATATTTGAAATTATATATATAAAACAGGGTGTCGATTTCAAATATGGGTATCCACTAAAAATATTTGATGTGTAATATATATATATATATATATATATTTGGTTAATACCAAAAAGGTAGGGTTTTAAGGTATTTTTTTAATGTTTGGTTATTGTGAGAAGGTTGATTTAGTCAGATTTTGATGAAAAATGTTATTTTTAAATGTTTTTTTTAGAAAACTGAAGATGTCTTCTAGTTTTGTATTCAAAAATGTATTTGTGGTAGTTTTTTTTTTCTTTCAAATGTGTGTTATGGTATATTTTTCTATAAAAGTTATTCTTATGTATATATTTCTATAAAAGTGTATTTTCATAGTGTTTTGACCTCAGTTTGGGGGTTAACTATTTACCCATAGCTGGGACCCTATCAGGTGCTGTCACTCCAGGTCAGAGTGGACCTGGGAACAACAGCAATTAAGAGGTGGTTCAGTGCTCTTCACAACTTCCAATCAGAGGCCTTGCTGCCGGATGCAGTTTACCGTCATGCCCAGGACCTTAAATTTTGAATACAAAACAGAGGAGATATTGGTTTTCAAGAATGATTGAGAGGAAATGTGCATTCTTTAAAAAGTAAAAAGAACCTTGCTGGGCTGTGATACCATCTGTGGTCAGCAGTCTAAAGTATGCTTGATAAAATGGTGGTTTATCCTACAAAGGAGGACACAGGTTCAAACCCTGCTAGATTTCAATTTTTTTCTACTCAGTTTTCTCAAGTGCATAGGCTGATAGATGTAATGCACACAGTTTATGTTGAACTAAAATTTATTAATTCTTCATTTATATATATATATATATATATATATATATATAAGCCTTCAATAATCAAGCTCTGACAAAGGCTATAGGAGTAATAGAAAACTTTTTTAATTTCCCAAAACTTTATTATGCTCCCATATGACAACTAAATGAAAAACATAAAAAATAAGTCATCACTTTATATATGTAGGGTAATGTTTAATATTCCCATTGAAAATTGACTTACTGAGGTTTATTCTTGGGCGAAAGCTGGTATAAATGGTTTTGTACTATCTCAGAAATACCATGTGAAACCAGTCTTCTCTTTGGTTCATTCCTGCCTGTTCAGCCACTAAGGCCCACAAGAATAACTTCTTCCGGCTATACCAACATGCTAGCTTGGATCATAACACATACTTTTTGTGTTCACTCATAATAATTGTAAGCATGTCCAAAATGAGGCTAAGTCACTTTTCACTGATCTAGTGAGATACTGAACAGCCTCTCACAATTTTAGTTCTTGTGATGACTGGCACTTCTGTTAGTGTGTTAAACAATGATAAATCCTCAATCCCTTCTCTCTTCAATTAAATGTTGTCATCTATTGCTAAAAAAGCAGAATGATTTACTCATAAATTCTCTTCCAATCCCACTTTTGACTCATCAGGTGTACCTTTGATTTGATTTAGCAACTCACTTCACACAGTCTTCTTTCAAACAAACAATGTAACTTTTGCTTCTCTAGGCCTATGAGTTAATGGTTATTACTGAAAGAGTGTGTCAAGCTTTAGATAAGAATGGCAAAGATGTCTCAAAGATGTTTAACAGGGTTAGGTACATTGGTCCTCTTCACAAGCTGAAGGGCTATAGTGCCAAATTCCAGTCAAAGCCTTGATTTGAATCACTCCTTAACAAATTGTGTAATGAATGTCATATTAAACAGCCACTATTCTAGATCTTTTTGCATTAATGTGGATGTCTCCCAGTGATCTATATACTGTTCCTAATTTTCATCATCAACCTTCATGATATCATCAGTTCTAAAGTTGCTTATAACGCAACTATTTTCTTTTGTCTTAACAATAAGTCTGATCAATTCAATAAGGTCAAATTTGTAGCCAATCAAAAAATGACCTACAATCTGTTGTTAACTGGTGCAAGAAATGGCTTGTTAATTGTAATGCTTCCAAAATAAAATTGCTCTCTTTTTTAATCATCTGAGTGAACTTTTTTTGCCTTCCATCATCATGGCTGATGCTGACCTCCAAGAAAATGACTCATTGCAATCTCTCAGGCTAATGTTTTCCACTGAAATGGAAAGATTATATTAAATCAATTGTTAATTGCTAGGAAAGTTGGTTCACTGTGTCATGCTAGACAATTTTTCTTACCAGAATCTACCAAGCACATTTATAAGTCTACCATTCATTGATGCATTGAATATTGTTACCGTATTTGATCCGGTGCTCCAACTATATATCTCAAGATTCTTGACAAAATCCAAAGAAATGTCACTCCTGACCTGGCATCTCAGTTTCAGTCACTTTCCTACCACTGTAATGTACCTTAACTGTGCTTTTTCTATAAATATTTTCATGGAAATTATTCTAATCAGCTTTCCTCTTTGATACTTCAACTTTGTGAATTTAAGTATATTACTAAATTGGCAACTAGATCTCATCATTTTACTGTTGAAATAGCTAGATATAAAAATAAGTTCTATTTTAATAGTTTCTTATCTCACATTTCTCACCTATGGAATTCAGTTAAGCCTTCTTTTTTCTTCTGTCAACTATGATCTTCAAAAATTTAAATGCAACATCAATCATTATCTTTTGTCTTTCAAAATATTATTCATTAATTGTTCTTTCTTCTAACTAACATTCACATTTTCTTTCACTTTCGGTAACCCCTTGCTCTTTAGTGATATTATTGCATTGCCTGGGGTGAAATGATCAATTATATATACTATTGATATGTGTGTGTAAATATTCTCAGATAGATTGTATCTGTAGAGGTGACAAAACACACAATCACAAATATGTTGAAAAATCAAAAGAAAACAATTAAATCCATCACCTCATACCTTTGAACATATGCAGTATATATGTCTATCTCATACCATCACAATCTAATCAAAATCTAAACAATATTCATCTAAAAAAAAAGAACTTTAGAATATTACTCGCTCATTTTACCTTTTTCCCACGTTTTGAATTATGACACTTTGTGTCCTCCGCATGCTTTGACTGACCTTTTAACCACCTGATGAACATTCATGAACATTCTCAAATTTAAAAGCTTTCATAAATCAGTGACATCCTTGCCTTTGTATACAAATATGTGCAGCAAAATAAATCCTACATTGCCTTGATAAAGTCCCTGAAAGAACAAAGCATGTCGATAAAAATAGTTTTTCCATTTGTCTCTTTTTATTCGCACACACACACACATATATATATATATATATATATTTTATTCATATATATATATATATTATTCATATATATATATATATATATATATATATATTCATACTGCCAAGTGTTTACATTGTATATATAACAATGTAAACATGTGGCAATAGACCGCCAATAGAGGTAGAATTTGCAGCTGTTATCAAATCGATTGATTTTCAATCCTGGCTAGAAGCAATCGGATGTCTAATTGCACTGATAAGCTGTGATACAGCAAAACAGGACTGTCTGTGAATGACTATTTATGCTCTCGCCCATTGATTGATCACTCTAGAGAAATGATAGACTTTAAAAAGAGTAGCTACTAACAGCTATTTACGCATCATTCATTCAGTAATAAATTTAAACACTCTCAGCTACTGGCTTGTATTTACATTGTATATATAAGACACTAAAGACTGCCTCCTTCCTCCATGCACTGAAAGCCTAGTGGTAGAACCTCTGCCTGATATCAAATTGCTTGGCCTTCAATCCTGGCTAGAAGCAATTGGATGTTTAACCATACTGATGAGCTGTGATACAATGAAACAGGACTGTCTGCTGATCAATATATATATATATATATATATGATCCATCCAATTTTGACCCATAGCCTTATTCACAAAAATCTCATATGATGTTTTGGATATAAAAATGAAACCAGAGTGAGTGCTCATATCTATCTATCTATCTATCTATCTATCTATCTATCTATCTATCTATCTCAGTCTTTTCATATCTAGAGAGAATGCAGGGAAAGTTTGTTTATCTGTGTACCTTTGTATATGTCAGAAAGAAAACTTGATTTAGGTTAAAAACGTCTCAAGTTAATAATTTTTCCAAATCTATGAATAATTATTTTATCATTTCAAACAAGAATTTAAAATATTTATTCTGTTATAAATGTATTAAAACTGGTAATGAGAATGTTACATGTAAGTTTAGTTTTTGCCAGATTTTCATATTTTTCTTCATAATAAGGAAATTTTTTCATTATACATGGTTCTGCAAATTGAATGATAATTAATACTATGATTTATATATGAAACAATCCTGCATATATATAAATCTACCACCTGCCCGTGTATTGAATATTGCTACCATATCTAGCCAGGTTCTCCTGCTATCCACCTAGGGGTCCTTGACAAAATCCAATGGAGAATATGTAATGTGATCAATCCCAACCTGGCAGCTCAGATACAGTCACTTTCTCATCGACGCAATGTGGCTTCCCTGTGTCTCTTCTACAAATACTTTCATGGCTTCTGCTCTGATGAACTTAGCTCCCTGGTGACCCCTATAAATGAATTTACTCAAGACACAAGATTAGCAACTAGGTCCCACCTTTTACTGTGAAACCAATAAAATGTAAATGCAAATTCTACTCCATCAGCTTCTTTTCTCACATTTCCTGCCTGTGGAATTCTCTTCCATTTACTTGCTTTCCCAACAGCTACAATCTCCAAGCATTTAAATGTAAAGTCAATTGTCATCTTCTATCTCATTAACCTGCATCCTCTCTCTCTCATGCTTCTTTATCTGTCCACTCCACTCTCATCAGTATTCTCATTCTTCTCTTATCCACTTCCTGACACCCCCTATAACCTGTCACTCTTTCTTATAACTTTCCTCTTATGTAACCCCTTACAAAGCAGTAGCAGTAAAATGCCTTGCTTGGGGCAATATGATTATAAAAAAAACAAAATAAAACAAAATATCACAGAGCCTAATTTGAATTGTAGCATTCAAAAAAATACTAGAATGCAACCAAGTTTTGTCTATCATACTAAGAAAATTCAGTCCTTGGTAATAACTAAGATGGTTGAAAGTACTTAAACAAAAACATGAACTTTGGACAGTTTATCCAGAATTATTATTTGGATATAAAAGTTCTTAAAAAATTGGAAAAACTCAATAAAGTTAAACACATAGACCTTATCAGTTGCGCTGAAGAAAACTTTTTTGAAATGAGTTTTTAGTGCCTAAATATGCATTATATATATACTTTGGCAGCAACCATTCTTTCAAACATCTTTCATTGAATATGGCTGACAAGAAAGATTTTATTAATTTTTCCAGCATCCTAACATTTTACTGTTTTGTTGGAGAGAAGGAATATAAAAATTGTCTATAATTTTTATTGTCCCAAACGCTATTGGCCACTTTTATAGCCATTTTAAAGGGTGTTTATATCTCTGGTGTTGTTATTTTTTCCTCATGTCTTGACTGTAACTTAGTAATTTCTTTTGTGTTGTTTTAAAAAAGAAACATTCGTTCCAAGCTCTCACCTGTTGAACATGACTGGAAATGACATGAACATCTTTTGATTTCAAAAAACTTTATATACTCCATTTTCACTACTAAACAATTTAAAGTTGATGGTAGGAGAGAAATTTTTGATACATAGTACCTCTCTAATAGTGAATTTTTTTTATATTAAGATTTATATAGTATTCTTGTGTTTTCAATGAGAATTTTCCTTAAAGGTTCATGTAAATTATGGATTAATAAATGTTTTTATAGCACTTTAGTAAATGACATGTAAGTTATCTACTCAAGAAGGTGGTAGTGTGTCCAATATAGATAACTGATTTGGACAAGAAATATATATATATATATATACATACAGGATGTGATGAATAAATTGTTGTCTAAATTATGCAAAAATGAAATTAACACTGACATCTTATTTTAACAGATATATTTACCAAAATTACACTAAAAAATTTCTTGAGATACTAAAGAGTAAATTTATTTAATAAAATCACATTTGGCTTCAATCGCAGCCTCCAGACCACTTTGGAATCTTCTTCAACTCTTCTGGACTGTCTCCTTGTTTAAGTTGGTGAATGGTACCATAACTCTTGCCTTCGGTTCATCTTTAGTGTTACATTGAGTTTTGTTGGTGTTTCACTCAAAAAATAATTAATGGTATTGCAGTCTGGGAAGTTAAGTGGCCCAGTGATGTGGTTGCAGAAATCGTCTGAAAGCCATAACTGAGTTCTTCTGCTTGTGAGGCATATTGCAGAGTCTTGTTGCCAGACACCCTCTTGACCTAGAGCAGCGCTACCTCCTCAATGCACTTAATGTAGGCCTCTGTGTTGAGTTCAAGGCCCTGTGGGAAGATGAATGGAGGCATAGTGTCACCATCACTAGCGATCACTCCAAACACCATGATGTTAACTGGGTATATCATCCAACTCTTTCTGAATCCTCTACTCTGAAATGTTCATACTGGAGTTTATGTCATGAATGCTAAGCAGAACAGCATACCATTTCCAAATTTATGGTGAAGTGAATTGCATCATGGTACTCTTTTTCCCACAAATGGTGCCCAAGGAGTTTCATTTAATTTTTGCAATCCTCAAGTGACAAGAAAAAGTCACATATGAAAGATGTTACAAAATCTTTTTATGAATGTGTGGACAATGCCTGTTACAATTAAAATTTTAAAAGTAGATTATTAAATATGAAAAGTATAAGATTTCTAATTCATTGTAGATTTATAACTTGATGTACTAAATTCAGTATATTATTCAGTAAATAGTTATTATTTTCATCTTTGATCAGTATAATTCTACTGTTCCTTTCAACATTAGTATACAATAATATTCATTAGGAAGTCTTGTCAACATTCTGTGGAACAATTCTACAAGACATATTTCATAATAAATGATAAAAGTAGCAGAAACTCTGTTTTCTTAGTCATCTTCATTCATACAAGTGCAGTTTTGAATAGTGCCTAATTTCAAGAAAGTCTAAATCGGGGAGCCAAGTTCAAATTCCAGTTGAATTCATTGCATTCACTTATGCGCAAATAGCCTTGGGAAAGGTATTAATCCATCTATTCCTTCCAGTTATGGGTTAAATAACAGGACAGATTGGGTTCTATAGCCTCGGCTGGCAACTAGTCTACCGCAGAAAGCAATGGCAACCTACTGTGGGATAATCTTCTACCCAGTCAGTCCTGTCTCTTTCAAGACATGATCACCCAAGCATGTATCACATATGGCACTTAACTGACTGACTGACTCTTCTTAGAAGACATAAAGAGAGATTCATTAGTAAGAATATTGATATTTTATAGAGACCCAAGGAGGGATAATTTAGCACAAAATTTTAGTATTTAAAATAAAAATTTACAAAAAATAGTTAATTTACAGTTTAAAATTGGGATTAAATTTTTTAGCTGGCCTGGGATCTTTTTCTATCTGGCCTGGGGTCATTACCATCTTTGCCTGAAGAGGTTTACATGTGTGTAAAATATATTTAATGATCCTTTTTAAATTTTAATTACATTTTAAAATTTTATCAAACTTTTCTCTCTCACATTATCAAAAAACTATCTAAACATCTTTCAAAAATATTTTGAAAAATTTTTGTTGACAATTTATTTAGAGTTTAATTTACTGCCTACCCTACATAATTATTAACAGCACATTCCTAATGATGGTCTCTCTCTCTCTCTCTCCTCTCTCTCTCTCTCTATATATATATATATATATATATATTTCGGGTCCAATGTAATTTTGTTTTTTAGGAATTTTGTAATTTAATTTTTAGAAATTTAATCTTTAGAAATTTAGAGTCTGGCCCATTTAAATACATTATACCTAAGACTTCACTTACTTAAGATTGTTAAACATAGATATGGGTTCATTTGACAAGCAACAATTTAAAACAAAAACAAAAATACATTTATGCATGTTTGTGTCAGACAGAAATGTGTGTATGTGCAAAGCATGTGCGTATTGGCAAGGATGTCCATGTCATGTGTGTGCCTCAGCATTGATAAGTATCTATGCAATGTGTATATATGTGTCTGTGTATGAGAAATAGTCAGTAATTATCTACTTGTAGAGAGCTGAAGTATCTGGTGTTGCTTAAATAGATTGTTACCAGTTTTTGAACTAGCCATCGGCACGTGTGTGCATTCCGTGGGGTGCATTATCTCGAGCATCTATTCCTTTCAGCTAGCAGAATGAAATCCCTCTTTGGTCATTTTTGCCAGACTATTTATGATGTAGCATGCGGATGTAGTTAAAAGCAAGACTTCACACCTACTTGACGATTTGAGTTAAATGTTTCTGCCATTGAAAATGTGTAATGGTTTAAAGAGAAAGAAAAATGTATTTTTCAACCAATCATTGTTTAGTACATTATAAGATACATAGATGGTAAAGTAAAAGAACAAAATAGGAAAAGTATCTCAATCTAAAATGTTTCATTTTTATTAAAGTTTCTTCAGGGATTGAGAGAAAAATGAAAAATGATAACAAAGAGACAGTATACTAGTCTGTTGGGATTTGGGGTTAATTCTTATTGGCCAGATATGTATTAAAGCAATAAATAATAAATAATATTTTTTTTAATGTATGTGCTTGGAATATTTTGGATGAGAAAGTGTATAATAGTGCATGTGTATGCTTGTATAGAAACATTTGTTTGTTTAGGTGTATGTTGCACAGTAATGTTAGTGAATATAGGTGTACATGTGTGCATGAGCATTAATAGATGTGTCACATGTAGTAAAGCAATGGACAATTTTAAATATATGTGTGAAGAATATTTTGGACCATCAAGTGTGTCACGGTGCATGTGTGTGTTTATGTAGAAATGCTTGTCTAAGTGTATATTGGAAAGAAAAGATCTGCAGACATATCTGATTAAATTGTTGAAAATGTAGCAAGATGTGAGGATTTTGTATTTTGGAAATGTTGTTGTCATTTCTATATGATTCAGTAAAACACGGCTTGATTGTGATAAATTTTTGGGGTTGGAGTTTTTCATTGAAGATGCAATTAGCATTATTTCTTTATGTCATATTTTTATATATTGTTTAGAATATTATTTTTATGTATTATTTAGAATATTATTTTTATTAAAATATCATTTATTTTTGTGTATTATTTAAAATATTATGTATTATTAAATATAATAATATTAATTAGAAAATTAGTATTATTTCATTTATTTTTATATATTACATAGACATAAGTTACATTCATGAAGAATGGATCTTTAGAAAGATGATGAAGTAATTAAATGAGTTTTATAGTTGGTAGTAATACTATTATTAGTGTCATGATGTGAAGTATAGCAGTAATCCTTCATCTGTCCACTTATTCTCAGTGACCGAGTTATATCAGCTTTCACTTACACTTATGCAAATTAGGCATATTAATTTGCCAGTGTCACTACACTTCCTGAAATGTATAGGTTTTATACCTCTAGTAGTTCTTGTACTCCTTCTCGTGATATTTTCATTGTTTTGTTCTATTTCTCTCTCTCCCATATTTCTTTCTCTGGGAGACCTAGATCTATCCCACGCCCATCTGTAATCATCTGCAGTGTCTTGCATTACTTGATCCTCGTCTGAACTATCCAAGTCATTCTGGCTCACTTGATCCTGCATTATTTTGTCTTCTGATGTTTCATTCTGTAGCAGTTGTTCTAATGACTCATTAACGGACGGAATTGTATCCATTTCTTCCTCATTTTGCTCTTCATATTCACCCTGGCTCCTTATTTGATCTACATTGGCTAATAAACTGTTGCCCTTTTCTCTATTTATTATGGCTGTATTGTGGCCTTTTTACATGACAAATTCTGCCGTTTCTGGATTAGCTTCTTTGTTCTTTTTGTACCACATCTTTTCATTTGTGGAATACGACATAGTTAGGGAAGCTCTAATTTGTTTTCCCATTAAAGCTGATAGGCTTTCTAGTCTTCCAGTGTGTGGTATTATACGATAGCTTAAAAGCAGCCTAGGTAGAAAAACTTCTACTTTTTCTTTTTGCTGAGAGCATGCTTTTAGCCCATTTTTTATGGTCTGCACCATTCTTTCTGCCAACCCATTTGACTGAGGGTGATATGGAGGTGTCTTATACGGTTTACATCCTATTTTTTCTAACCATAAATTAAGATCGTCATCACAAAATTCTGGTGCATTGTCAGATATCAGAGTTTTTGGTATGTCACTTCTAGAAAATATGATCCTTAGGGTCTGTTTTATGGTAGAACTTTTCTTGTCTGGCACCTGGATTATTTCAGGCCAGCCTGAAAAAGAATCTATTAGAATTAATAAGAGTCCTACTCTGTTAATATACACATGATCCATATGCACCCTACTCCATGGCTCAAATTCTCTGGGCCACAAATGTAAAGTAGTCTGTGTAAAATTTCTTCATTCTTTACACTTTTTGCACCTTTTTTATATAATCTTCGATATTTCTTGAATATCCAGGTTACCATGCTTCTAATTTTATCCTTTTTTGTGTGGCTGCTATTCCACAATGAATATCGTCATGTACATTTTTTATTACCAATTTTCTTTGTGTTTCTAGGGGAACTACCAGATCCCCATTACAAACCACTCCATGTTCTATTGTTAATTTGTACCTTATTTCTTTGTAGGGTCTTTCTGCCCTAGAACAATTTCCCCATGAGTTTTTCTTATTCTCGATAATATCCTACTTAGTACTGGATCATGTCTAGTTTCCACAGCCATTCTATATAAAGACAAAACATCAGTCTCTACCCAATGTAAAAATGCATCTTCAAATTCTTCTTCTGTTTTGTCTTTTGTCTCCTTGTAAAATCAGAATCTTGATTGTGCATCTACAAGTGGAATTGAATTTCCTTTGATATATTCTATATCAAAGTCAAATGCCATTAATCTTATTGCCCATCTTAGTATCCTCAAAGTGGTAACTTTGGGGAATTCTTTCCTTGGGTTGAATATAAACTCTAATGGTCTATCATCACTTAACAGAAATTTTTTTCCAATTAAAAATTGTCGGGCTCTAGTAATTGTTCACATGATAGCTAATGCTTCTTTCTCTATATTTGAATAATTCAATTTGATGTTTGTCAGTCTTCTTGATAAATACATTATCGGATGTCCTTCTTGTGATAATATTCCCAATACTGAATGTTCACTTGCATCTGTGGTAACTGTCACTTCCTTTTTTGGATAAACATTTTCACTACTGGTTTCTTTGCCATAATCATTTTTAATTTGTCAAAAGCTTTCTGCTGTTCCTCTGACCAAATAAATTCAACATTCTTTTTTCTTAAATTTGCAAACGGTTCAGTTAAGTCCATGTATTTTGGTAAATATTGCCTGTAAAAATTTACCAATCCCAAAAAAGACTCCAATTCTTTTCTATTTGTAAGTGTCGCTACTTTTAGTTTTTTTTCTATCAAGGCTTGGTCTTGTGATATACCTTCTTTTGAAATGGAATAACCTAAAAAAGATAGGTTACTACAACTGCTTATGCATTTTTTTTCATTTAGTCATTCCAGCATTTTTTAATCTATTTAAGATTATGTCGGTTTTCTTTTTTAATTTCATTTTATCAGTGGCTCCTATCCTCTTGGTAACAAATCATATTTTTCATGTTTCCTAAAACCTGTTCGATGGCTCTTTGAAATATGGTGCTTGCAGTTTTTATTCCATACAGCATCCTTTTCCATCTTAGTAACCCTATTGGTGTATTTATCGTGTTTACTTTTTTGAAGTTATCGTCTATCGGTATTTGGTGGTATGCCGTTTTTAAATCTATTTTTGAAACAACGCTCATTCCTGCCAGTTCATGCAATGCAAATTAAACATTCAGTATGGGATACGAATCCGAACAGATTTTATGATTTACGCCAATTTTGTAGTCTCAAATACATAAATCACCATCTGTCTTCCTCGCTACTACGATGGGTGATTTATTGCTCAAAATAAAGACCATCATTTTCCGAGACTTTTTGCCATCAGCCAAAGGCTTTCAGATCTGGTCAAAATACCATTCAGCTGGCTACGAATCAAAGAATTCTTGACACACTTCTTTGACTTCATCAAACGAGTCGAATCGGCGGCTCCTCAGAAAGTGTTGCATTGAGTAGAAAAGGCCGTAATCTGATGGAGTACAGTCAGGACTGTAGGCTGGATGTAGCAGAACCTCAACGCCATCCAGCTCTTCAAACTTGTCTTTGCTCTTTCTGGCGGTGTGTGGCTTGACATTGTCCTGCTGCATTTTGGAACCGACGGTGTCTCTTGCCCTTTCTGAACTTATCGTTTGTCTCGATTGTGCTGGACCAGATAAACCCATTTCTCGTCGGATGTCACAATGCACTTCCAAAATGCTCATCCAATGGATTGCTGAGCAATTGATGGTAAATTTCAACCCATCTGTTGGGTTGTGCTTTAGTGGGTTCGTGCGGATCTTGGCGCTGCTTTTTGTGAACAAAATCAAGTTGCTTCAAATGTTGGTGAATTGTTGATTTGCCAACTCCAAGCTCATCAGCCAATTCTTGAGTGCTCAATGAAGGCGCAATGTCCAACCCGGTTTGCAAGTCTCCATCACCCAACGGCCGTCCCAAACAAGGCTTATCTTCAAGACTCATGTCGCCAGAATCGAAACGCTTGTACCACTTTGAGATTCGGCAATACAAATCTCTTCTGCAGCTTTTCTGGTTGAAAGACCTCGCTTCTAGCAGTAATGAATCAAAACTTTCAGCTCATTTTTATCAATTGCCATGTGGAATACAAAGATGAAGATCACTATAACAATATAAACAGAAAATTGCATAAAAATTCAATTTTTGCAAGTGTTTACAAACTTTTGGGACAACCTAATAATTGGGAAAAAGGAGAAAAATATAGTTTTTCTTCTTTTTTCGTGTATGAAACAAACTGTTTTGAGCCAATGGAAGTTTGAAAAATGGCCATAGCCATAACAAAATATCAGGACCTTGATGAGGTTAAGGTGAGGTCAGATTCACTTCCTGCCCCTGCTGGGAAAAGGGTTTGAAAATTTGAAAACCTAAAAATGATGTAATTGAAAGAAAGAAGACAGAAAGATATTACATCATGTGAGCTGTTGATATTTCATTCATCAAGTCATGGCTCCCTGTATATCATGTGGGTGGAAAAAATAACCATATTGGTCAAAAGCTCTGTGTTGGATAGATCCCCCAAGAGAATTGGGGACAACTATAAAAATCCAAACTCAGTGCAAAAAATCAGTTGGTTGAGTAGTTTTTGAAATTGCAGTCAAAATGTAAAAACTGAGGGGAAAGAGTTCCCAATTGGGGAGCCACGAAACAGAGGCTGGTCGTCTACAACAGAACTTATGGCTGAAGATGTAAAGAAAAGTAGAAAAGCCTGCCGCTGATTAACTTGAAGAGTTAATGTCGAATAATGCACCTTCAATAAGAACCCCGAAAAAACGTTATTGTTTTAAAAGTTATTTGGAGAATTGAAAGCTCTGATTGTTCTTAATGAAAAGTTTGCATTGCTATGGAACAAAATTTAAGATTTTTGAGAGAGATTTTCAGGCGACAAAGACCAAACGACCCCTACACCACCCGCCACCAGGTGGCACTGTTATTTGGCTGTCTCTGCAAAGTTTGATAAAGGCTGAAAAGACGTGTTTTTTATGTGGAGAATTGACAGTCTGATTATTTTTAAAAATTGAAGGCTCTGATTACCTTTAATGGAACTTCGGAAGGACTTATTTTTATTTGAAGACTGAAAAGCTCTGATATTTTTATGAAACTTCGAAAGGACTTGTTTTTATTTGAAGATTGAAAGCTCTGATATTTTTAAACAAATCCTCTCTCCATTGTAAACTTGAATTTCAACAATTGTTATTTCTGCTTTTGTAATTACTTATTTTTTTATAAAGATTTTCTTTCATAATTCATCCAGGCATCTTCGAACTTATTCATTTATTTTTTTTTTTGGTGCCATAATTATTTTATTTTAACACGAGTGTACACAAGTGTCCAGTCTGGTTGACATGATAGAAATACGGTCACCAGGTTTTCTCAACGTGACTTGCTGAGATCAAAAGAACACAGTGTGGGCAGTGAGTTCGTTGTTGTAATAGACGTCTTGAGGACCAGCTACTGTGACGAGATTATCACGACTAGCGGCTTGAAAGCGTTGTCATAACTGGTGCTGTTTCAGCATCCGTAATCATCTACAGCCGGCGAGAGTGTTACATTCTAACTCCAAGGAACCTTCAAAGTATCCTAAAGTTTTTATGGCTGACTCATCAAATTGGCAGAGTTGTAAACTGCTCTTTCGTAATGGTGGCTTTCCAATGCGTTCCCAAAAATTTCTTGGTATCAGTGTTACATAACTCCTAGTATCCATTTGCATAACTAATTTGTTGTAGTTGTTAATTTTAACCTTTAATACGTCTTTTTTTTTGTTCTATATTCTTATTTTTCAATGTAAATACGTCCATATTGGTTTTATTTTCTTCCACTGGTTCCACATTTTTTCTTTTTGCTTTGCATACTGCTTGAAAGTGGTTCTTTTTTAAGCAATTATTACAAGTTTTTTCCAAATACTGGGCATTTTTCCTTTCTTAATTCATGATCACATTCACAATACGAACATTTTCTTATCTTTTTTACCATGTACGTCACAGCGTATATTTGTTCACTGGGTTGACTTTTATATTGGTTGTATTTCTGTATTAACTCTTGTGCTGTATAAAGTCAATGCGCGTATTTAAAGACATCTTTCCTATTTGTAGTTGTTCCATTATTTTATATTGGTGTGATGCATTGCATATACCTTCAATTAATCTTAATTGAATCAAGTCCACTTCAATAGTTTGTTCATCTTGTCCGAGTTTTTCAAATTTGCAATATCTACTCGCATTTTGTAGACAGTGTAGATACTTTATAATGGGTTCGTCAATTTCTTGTTTCAACGACATGAATTTTGTTCTTTCCGCCACTACCAATCTTTTCTTGGGTCTCATATTTCTTCTTATAATCTGACTTATTTTTTCGAAAGTCAGGTCTTCCAAGTTTGAGGGATATGCCATGGTGGAGACTTTCATTATCCCCTCACACCCCGCTGTAGCCAAAAATAAATCATAATTTCATTTTCACCTCCCTTCTCCTTGTTGTCTTTCAGCTTTTTACTTCTTGTACTGGCAGAAAAACCATGAATCCATGCATCTACAAAATCTGGATCTTCTAGAGACAAATGGGATCCTATCGGCGACGCCATTGTCATGATGTGAAGTATAGCAGTAATCCTTCACCTGTCCACTTATTCTCAGTGACCGAGTTATATCGACTTTCACTTACACTTATGCAAGTTAGGCATATTAATTTGCCAGTGTCACTACAATTAGGTTTTCAAAATATTCCATGTACATATATTTAAAAAAAATATATATTTATCTATTGCTCTAATACATGTGACACATATCTGACCAAGAAGAATTAACCCCAAGTCCCAACAGACCAGTATACTTATAATTTTTCATTTTTCTCTTGATTTCTGAAGAAAATTTAATAAGAGTGAAACATGCTAGATAGAGATACATTTCCTATTTTGTTGTTTCATTTTTACTCTAACATCATGTCGGATTCTGATCCTTATATTCAACTCATACAGAGATAACTTTCTTTTAATTTATTTCCATGATAAAAGTCTAAAAGACATAATAAACAAACTTAATAACATAGAACATCCCATCGAATTCACACATGATTTTAAAATAAATCTTTACCTCGCCTCAAAATCTTATTAATATGCAACAATAACAAATTAAGTTTTAGAGTTTACCACAAACCAACTAACAAAATCTAATTAATTTCTATTCTCTCTCTCTCTCTCTCTCTCTTTCTATATATATATATATATATATTGCATATTGAGTGGGGGTGCACTCAGCTTTAAATTATCACCTAACAATTACGACATACCTGAAACTCAAATTTTCAAAAAGGTTATCCACAATTTTGACCACAACACAACATTTTATTGGAAAATTTGAAAAATACAATAAAAAGATTAAACAGACATACACTTTTGGTTGTATTTACTCAAATTTGTTTGGATGAATACTTACTGCCTAAATATACCTATACACACACACACACAAGCACACACACATATATATATATATATATATATATATATATTAAAAAAGGATTAATTCAAAGATGTTGAATGGCCATTTCGATATGAAGATCCCCACGGGGAACGACACATCACCTCAGCAACAGAAAAAAACCTTTCAGAAACTGGAGAAAAATTAGTCTACTTTTCCTTTTTAAATAGATTGCAAAGAAATTAAAAAATAAATAATAAAATAAAATAAAAATAAAAATAAAGGGAAAGAAAAAGAAAAGGAAAAAGAAAAAGATAGAATAAAATCAAATAAATAAGAAAAGAAAAAAATTGACATCGTCTGGGTTCGCAAAAAAAAAAAAGGGGGAGAATGTAACTAAAAATTAACAGACAGCCGTGTTAAATCGACGTCAGTTAAAGCAACACGGAAAAAAGGTGGTAAGAGAGATAAAAGAAGGAAGGGAGGGAAAAAGAAAGAAACTAAAGAAAAAAAAAAAATATATATATATATATATATATATATATTTTTTTTTTTTTTTCATTTATAAACGCGTCATTATGCAACCCAGGTTTCTACCTTCCGGTGTCTTCAGGTGATTTACAATAACTGATTTGACAGGTTTTTAAGAACGCTTATGTAATAGGGATTTTTTATGAGTTAGAAGATTTTCATCCATGATTTTGTTTGGGAATAACATAATAGCTAACTTTTCTTCTTGGTATATATTTTGCCACTCTTATAAGGCTTGTTTGTTTTCATTATACTCCATGTTATGTCTGGGTCTTTTCCACACTTTAATTTCAATTTTCAAATTGAAATATGGAAAAAATCCAGACATAACATACACATAACATAATATAATGATAACAGTCAAGCAGTACAATGAGATAAAATATGTGGCCTGTGCCAGGAAGTTAGCTATTATGTTATTCCCAAACAAAAATGAATTGCTAAATGAAAGAACAGAAATCATGACCAAGTTTAACCATACCAACAAATATCTATTAGGATCATAGAATCATGGATGAAAATGTTCTAATGTCTCCTTATTTTGAAAATTGTGTGTTCATAAAAAGTCCCTGTTACATGTGTGTTCTTAAAAATATGGTAAAATCAGTTATTGTAAATCTCCTGAGGACACTGGAATGTAGAAATCTGGGTTGCGTAATAACTTGTTTACAAATGAAAAATATTAAAAAGTTCTACAATATAATTGTATTGAACATTTTTTAACACAACAGTGTACTGGTCTAATTTAATTATGACTAAAACCTAAATAATCGAATAATTATATATATATATATATATATATATATATATATATATATATATACAAACGAATCTCGATATGTAAAGTCACAAGTTTATTCTTCTGGAGAGAGTCAACTTTAGACTCAAAACACATGCAGTGACACAAATACTGTTATGGACACTTAATATATCATACAAAAAGCAAGTAATAATAATAATAATATTAACCACAATAAATCTACACTTTAAACAAAACATTCACGGCTTCTTGCACTTTTTCTTCTATACCAATTTCTCTCATTAGAACAACCCCTATTTCTGTTTTCAATATATATATATATATATATATATATATGCATGTACATACATACATATGTGCACAAATATATATATACATATATATACATGCATATACCCAGACACACATAAACACATATATTCGCGCATGCATATATATATATATGCACACACATACATATATACTATTTACATGCACAAAAAAGCAGTTAATATTCATTTTGTATCTTTTCTTTATAATTCTTAGTTCATGTTGAACTATATACACAAATGCACATTTCTTTCTTTCATTTTTGGATCTGATGATCAATTTTCAATGAAACATTTTCCATTTTTCAAATTCCTTAAAAACACATTCACCCACACACACTTATACATATGTGTGTGTGTATATAATTATATATATATATATATATATATGCACACACACACACACATATATATATGTATTTATAGAATGCATAATAGAAAGTGAAGTAGAAACAAAAGTGAAGATGATGAGACAAATTGAAAAATTTGTTAATGATGCATTTCAGCAAGAGTGTTTGCTTTTTTTGCCATCCTCAGGTTAGAATGAAAGGAAAATAAAACTATATGCAAGTAAAAATGCATTGCGATCTCTATGAATAAGCAGTAATCATAAATTAAATTAGATACCTTATCACCTCCAATGTCTAGACTCAAGAGAGTGTCTGTCCACCTGTTTGTTTCTTTTTGATTTTTCTTTAGGATAAATTTTATTTTGGACAAATATCATTAGGTTTATAAATAGCAAATGCAACAATTTTTACATCACATCAACAAATTAATAATTGCACGTAATGGCTCTAAATATTTTGAACAAACTAAACAGAAAGGGGATCCAAGAACTAATTTAGAAATAACTCGCAGTGATTGGTGAATATATCTAAATATTTCAAAAATGCCTACACACACATGTTTAAGTCTCGAATTGCACCAAATTCTGTAGAGAATTATTTTGCATACATAAATTTAAACAGGCATTTATACACACTTGCATTTAAAATAAACATATATTACTTTTATTACATGTGGCACACATAAATATAAACAGGCATGGGTTTCCTACTTTTAAAAATGATCATCTATCGCTTTATGACACATGACATGTATCAAAACCAACAAAATCAAGCCTCAGTCAACATTCCAATATACTGTCTCTTTGTGTTTTTTTAATTTCTAGATTTGTGTCTTATTAATAAAATCTCTAAAGAAACTTAATAAAGTGAAACATTTTGCATTAAAGACACTTCTTCAATCTATTCTTCCCTTATTCTATCGTATATATAAATATATTTATATATATAATTAAATTTATTTTTTTTACTTAAAATTAATATATTTTACATTGCTACATGTAAATTTCTATGTTTCGAGATTTTTACCTTGTCATCAGGTAATGTTAGATCATTGTTGTGAAAATGATTTCATTTCAATATAAGAAAAAAATATGTTTGTTATTTATAGATATGGGAAGACAGGAAAATTTTTGTATGTGTTCAATTTAACAAATCAGAATGTTTTGATTAGTTAAATTGAACTCACACATCAATTTTTCTGTCTTCCCGTATCTTACAAATTTAATTATATTATGCTCTACAATATTTGCTATATTGAGCACTTTTATAAAACAAAGTAAATGCCAGAGAACTCAGAATTATAAAACTGTTGGTTCACTTCACTTGTATATATATATATATATATATATATATATATATATATATATACTAGCTGTATAGCCTGGTGTTGCTTGGGCTTTTTAGTGGTTGTGTTGAAATGGTAAGTTCAAGTGCTTATTCAAAAAGCTCTAGTATGAGGTTGCCATGACGCGTAAGTTAAAAAAAGGTGAAGTAAATATGGTTTTTGCTGTATTTGTAAAACGGTATTCATGCTTGGTCAGTTTTGCTAATAAACATGAATAATGTATGTACAATTGGAAGAACGTGGGCAGGCATTACAGGAGCCTGTAATGTGATGCAATGACATTGTGATACAGAAGTGGATGCATTGTCCCTGATTGCAAAAAACTTGTAGAGAATGCGAAATTGTTATGGCATATGACAGAAAGAAGTTATAAAAAAAACTGATTTTTGTTGGAATACAATTAAACATCTCAGAGAAATAAATGATCGCAAAAAAGCAAGATTTTCCATTAATCTTTTGCTGCACCCTATGTGTCAATTGAAATTTTTGTTCACATATCAAGGCATTGGACCTTGATCTACCAGTAACTCAATTTTGGTTGAGTTTGAGAGAAGCATCTTGGAGAAATGCATAAAAATGTGCAAAAGACCACACAAAATTATGTTTGTCATTTTAATGAACACTGTACATTGATTTGAAAAGTTTTTGCTTACATCAGAATGATCTACAAGTTACCCGATTTTGGTTGAATTCACATAAGGTGTCTCAGAAGAGAAGAGTTTGTAAATTCTAAATGTTTCAGTGATTTCTGCCATACCCTACCCTATAAATCGATTCGAAAAAATTTTGCATACATTAGAGGTTCATGTTATGATTGACAAGTCATCCAATTTTGGTTGAAATCAGACTAAGGGTTTCAAAGGAGTAGGGCTTGTTAGAATGGAGACAGACAGTGAGAGAAAAAACAAGATGCATGGGATGTCAAAGAAAGGATAAGAGAAGGATGGGAATCAAGAAGATATAAGATGGCAATTGACATTGCTTCTAAACTTTTTGAGATTGTAGCTATCAGAGAAGCAAGCAAACAGAGAGGAGTTCTACAAACAGGAAGTGTGAGAAAAGGAACTGTTAGAGCAGAAAAGGCTGTTACATTTAACCATTTTGAAAGTAAAAGAGTGGGACCTTGATGCCAGTCTAGTAGCAAGTGCAAATACTTGTGGTTGGAAACTTTCAAATGACCTAATTTTTTTAAAAAAATAATTTTATTTCAAATCCTATATCTTTTTATTCCCTTTTATCAATAATTTATGCCTTTTTAAGTAAAGGCTTTTTTAATACTTCAACGTTTTGGGGAAATTAGATTTTTGAATTTGTCCAGCGTCTGTAATATTTAAAAAAATTTTTTTTCTTTAGTTTCTTTCTTTTTCCCTCCCTTCCTTCTTTTATCTCTCTTACCAACTTTTTTCCGTGTTGCTTTAAATGATTCAACACGGGGTCTGTTAATTTTTAGTTACATTCTCCCCTTTTTTTTGCAAACCCAGACGATGTCAATTTTTTTTTTCTTTTCTTATTTATTTGATTTTATTCTATCCTTTTCTTTTTCTTTTTCCTTTTCTTTTTCTTTCCCTTTATTTTTATTTTTATTTTATTTTATTTTATTTTATTATTATTTATTTTTTAATTTCTTTGCAATCTATTTAAAAAGGAAAAGTAGACTAATTTTTCTCCAGTTTCTGAAAGGTTTTTTTCTGTTGCTGAGGTGATGTGTCGCTCCCCGTGGGGATCGTCATATCGAAATGGCCATTCAACATCTTTGAATTAATCCTTTTTTAATATATATATATATATATATATATGGATACACTGATGTATATGTACATGCACGCATGAAGATTATTCTGAAAATAATGGCTTTTATTTATTTACACTGGAACTGCAACAGATATAGTATAAATATCATTGTATAAAACAGGCTTTCAGTAAAAAAAAGCAAAAAAACTCTTTTTCCATATAGTCACCACTACTGACTTTGTATTATCACTAGTAATGACTAACAACCTGCATACTACACTTATGAACATGGTTTGAAATGCATATCATTGTTGCCACTGCTGAAATGTATTATCCACTACCTAACTGTGCTTATATCCTCTGTTTGGTCTTTATAAAGTGGCCAATGGATGCAATTTTTTTAATGGAAGAATTCAGTAACCCACTTGTGGTTTGTACACAGTTTCATATTGAACAACCTCTTATTAGATTGATGCTCAGCTGCTATTAGGTAAAAAATATGGTCTGTTGGCTGGAAGATACAGCCTCTACTGCTATACCACCAATATTTACCTGTTATATGATGAGCCAAAATAATAAATAAGAAATATTACATTCAGAGCAAATCTAATGTATGTTTAATATGCATGTAAATGCAAATATATCTTTTTCCAATTACAAATATATAAATTTTAAAAGATGAGAACAAGATCAGTTATGTAAATACACAGAAATGCAATATCTGAAAATTAAGAAACTGACATAGCACAATAAAAACAAAAGTCTTTGATAAGGGCTAAAGAACCAGAAGTACTCAGACATTGGACAATTTATATCTAAATACACTCCTGATCAAAAATTTAAGACCACTTAAAAATCTTTAAAAAGAAATTTTTTTTTTATAGATAGATTTTAAACTCCTCCCACTTAAGGTTACCAATACTACAATTTAAAAGGTTATGGAAACAAAAAGCTACATTCCAAACATTTTATTTAGAAATTTACAGTTTTCTAAAATGAGGCGATTTACACATGATCAAAATTATAAGACCAGAGACAAAAATTCTATGAAATTGTACAAAAAGTGTATGAAAATATTTAACAACCAAATTTAATAATGAAGTCTACCTCCACTGCTTTTGATGACTTCAAAAATTTTGTTGGGCATGCTAGAAATAAGCGTTTCCATTAAGGTGCGGGGGATGTTGCTCCAGCTTCTGAAGATGGCTTCACAAAGTTCATTTTTTGTTGAATATTGTTTGCCATTTCGATAAACATCTCTTGTCATCCATCCCCAAACATTTTCAATTGGGTTCAAGTCCAGTGAGCATGCAAGATGTCCCAAGAGATGGACCCCATTTTCTTGTAGAAAGGTCAAGGTCCATCTTGCAGCATGGATTGCAGCATTATCCTGTTGGAATAACCATCCATCCCCACACAAACGATGGCCCTCCATCATCAAAGATGCTTTTTGTAGCATATTAACACAACCAGCCGCTCTCTGACGACCCTGCATCACCTGGAGCTCCATTGTCCCTCTGTAAGAAAAGGCACCCCATACCATTAGGGACCCTCCACCACTATGACGTGCGGAGAAAATTTCAGGAGGCATGTTTTTTTTATACCAATATCATTGGAAGCCATCAGGACCATCGAGATTGAATTTTTTCTCATCAGAAAACAGGACTTTCTTCCACTTCTCAACGTCCCATGTTTGGTATTCATGACCAAACTTTAAGCGGTCCAACTTGTGACGTGGAAGCAGCCGAGGAATTTGTTTACGCTTTTTATTTACCATGCCTTTTTGTCTTAAGTGTCGTCTGATGGTTACGGGACTGCAATCAGCATCTGTGACTGCCTTAATTTGACTAGAAGAAAGTCCCCCATCTTTCATAACAACCCGTCTTATTCTCCTACTCAATGCAGGAGAAATTTTTTGGGGCCTACCAGAGGATTTTGCTTTTCCATAATTCTCACTGTTTTTTAGAAAGTTGCAAATCACAGTTTTACTGCGATTTACCTTAGCAGCGATCGCCCGCTGTGACAAATTTTGCTTATGGAATTCGAGAATTCGAGAATGCTCAACTTTGGTAAGTTTGCTTGCTTTAGGCATGGTAACACCTTTATGCAGTGATTGCTAATCTCTAACTGAACTAAAAATATTGGAATTGCCATAGATCTAACAATTTATACTCCTGGTCTTATAATTTTGATCATGTATAAATCGCCTTATTTTATAAAAATGTAAATTTCTAAATAAAATGTTTGGAATGTAGCTTTTTGTTTCCATAACCTTTTAAATTGTAGTATTGGTAACCTTAAGTGGGAGGAGTTTAAAATCTATCTATAAAAAAAAAAATTTCTTTTTAAAGATTTTTAAGTGGTCTTAAATTTTTGATCAGGAGTGTATATACCAGAAATTAAGAAAATTATACAAAAAATAAATGGAAAACTCCTTAAAAAAGAACTTCTGTTGGTCTTTAACCAAATCTGCATAAGTTAAAATTACTGTCCAAATATAACCAATGTAGAAGTTTGGTTAAAGACTAATCAAAATTATTTGTTAAGAATTACTTTTACTTATGTTTTCAATATTTTTTATATTTCTTGGTTTTCAGTGAAATTAGTTTGAAATATATAAAAAAATGAACAAAAAATTCTTAAAGGATTTTCTTTAGCCTTTAATCAAACACTCATACATGCAGTAGGGTAAGTGAAAAAATGAAAATTCTGAAATCATATTCCTAATAGTAATAAAAGGTTGTGTCTTTACTTAAAAATACCAAATCCCAAATATTATCAAATTTGATTAATATCTTTGGCTGCCAAAATTAGTTTGAAAAATTGACATTTTAAATATGCAATTTTCAAGATATTTTATTTTTTTTTAATTTGACAATGTTTGTGATCTAATAGTAATGTAACAATATGAAGGCAGTTAGTGACCTGGTCAGACAATCAGCTTTGAAAATTAATTTCTCTCACTCATCACTTGCTTAAAAAGATTTATTTCTTCACTTGACCATTTTTAATTATACTTAAAATATATGTCTTAAAATAATATTTGCAAACAGTGTGAACTGAAACGTATCACAAAGTAAAAACAGACTAAGTGACTTGACTCTGCTGCTGATACTGTTAGGTCAAAGAGCACTTTGGACGGCAAAGTCCACCCAACTCAGTTTCCTGATTCATCCCTTTAGGAACAAACTTGTTAAAAGGGAAAGAAAAATGTTTTAGAAGATAATAGACTCAAGTGATAAACTTAATTCAATCCCTTCTGGTCAGTCATATTGCCCAAGGAAGGTTAACCCCTTAGCACCTGGCTGCAAAAAGATTCAATTTGCCATTTCACTTAAAGTACATTTTTCCATCAAGACAGAGAACCACTCTCCTCCAGTATCAAATAGGTGGAGTCAGCATCTAGAAGGCATTCCTGATAACAATATAAATATTAAATACAAAATTTGCAGAGCAGTGCACCAGGAAAACCAGCAAAGGAGTTGTTACTGGTGAGTAATGAAACTTTAATTTTAATTTTAAAACATGTTTTACAGGGTGACTACTCATCCCAAAATTCAACATAGTTTCCTATCTTTGGATCCCTACAACTTCTGAAAATGAGTGCATTACCTATCTATAAAGATATTATGAAATTTTATTTGTTAACTAAACTGAAACTGAAAGTTGAGAGAAACCACAAGAGCCTCATTTTTCTGACATTCCAGCCAAGTTTTGCACCATCATGCTAATATGCGATTCAGCAAGTCTTCCATCTGTACCTTTGACCTGCATCATACAAATGTTGGAGATATATAATGAAAAATACAGAGGGCTTTTGAAATCATATCAGAAACTCAAGAATAATGCGACATATAATGAAAAACTAAGACGATTACAAGACGATTCTTATCAATTGTTTGACATATGGTCCTGCAAATGTATCAACTTGTTGAAATGTTCCTGCAAAAAGGAGCACAAGGTTCCTGTGAATTATTGTAATGTTTTGTTGGACTAAAGGCCTGCTTGGAAAATGATCATAGGAAACACTGGAGAAACCAAAACAATATGAAAATGTGAAACTCAAAAAGTCAAAATGACAAAGAAATCAATTACTATTTCTCCAATTAAATCTCCTGATATTTCAACAGATGACTCAGAATCAGGGGTCATGGAGCAAGATCAAACACAATATGTGGCAGGAAGGTCAAGCAGCTTGAAGCCAAAGCAGATGTGGAAATCACTAACAAATTTTGCTATAACTTGCAACAGATTAAATGTGTTGGATAGAGCTGCAGCAATATTATCATCCTCCATTTTGCAAGACATAGGAATAGTTTCTACTGAATAAACAGGTCGTGTAATTGACAGAAGTAAACTATGAAGAGTGCATTCTAAAGCGAGGAGCATGTTGAATAACAATGAATCACATCAATCTAAAGCACCAAAGGCCATTTATTTTGATAGAAGAAAGGATAAGACAATTGTGAAAAAAAACAAATGTAAAGTTATCATGGAGGAACATATTTCTTTAATACAAGAGCCACAATCTAAACTTATTTATAAATGGAACTTTGTGTGTGTGTGTGTGTGTGTGTGTGTGTGTGTGTGTGTGTCCGTTACCTATAGACTCCGAAACGGCTGAACCGATTTTCTTGAAAATTTACACAGTTGTACTATAAACATCTGTGAGTGTTCTTAGCTAGGTTTTGTGTCGAGGTACCCCCAATAAATATCAAAAATCGATAATCGAAAAAATCAGGTTATAGAAGGAGTGGTCCGATTTTAATCAAATTTGATACACTCATAGACAAAGACATAAGAAACGATATTCAGATGTTTCAAGGTTGCAGTTCTTACAATAGTGCAGAAAATTTGATATCGATACCAGGAAATCAAAATTTGACTTACATCCATTCATTTTTCTTTCAGTCTAAGGTTTCGCTTTAACTGGAAACAACTATTGCTTTTTAGTCTTTCATGCCAATGTCCAAAGAGTCTGAGCTCCAGGACCATGGATTGGTTTTAAAGCTTTCATTACACCTGAGCAACGTCGGGCAATACTGCTAGTACATATATAAGAGACATGTTGCACCAAAAAGTGAGACAGCAAAAGATATCTCTCAAGCAATACTAGACTTCTGCTATAAGGAAAGTATATCTCTTGAAAACCTTGTTTGCCTTGAATGTGATGGAACTGCCATAAATACTGGTTATTCAAGAAGAATAATTAGACTACTGAAGGAGAAAATGCAGAAACCATTACAGTAGACCATTTATCAGTCATCTGAATGAGTTATCTCTGCATCACATCTTTAAATACCTGGATGGAACAACTACAGGGTCTGGAAGCCATTTTGCTGATGTAGAAAAAGCACTAACAGAATGTGAACATTTGAAAGTGAAAAGGATTGAAAAAATTTCTTTTAAATAAGAGTTTCCATACAATGATATTGGATTAACCACAGATCAAATATACCTTCTTGACATGTATCAAGCTATTGTCAAAGGCAAAGTTCCAGATGCTTTGGCTGGAAAAAATCTAGGAAAACTTTCCCACTCATGCTAGTTGACAACAGCAAACTGAATATTACTTCTCTATATTGGGACTGAAGAACCAGAAGAAAAACTGAAAGCAATTGCAACATTTATCATGAAAGTATATGCCCCTTCATGGTTTGAAATTAAACAATTTTGGACACTTGGTCATGGAGCTCCATATATTTTCAAAATTATTCAGAGATCTAAAGTCCTACCCAATGACCAAAGAAATGCATATTTTCTGCATCCCGAGAACATTCCCATTTCTATGCTCTATGATGAACAAGAATTTGTGTAAGAATTAGCCATCAGGCAAATTTTCAAAGCCAGACAAGAATGAGACAATGGAGTTTGACAATTCAGATTACCAACAATCAATTTTGATGGTTCTGATTACTTTTCTCTGATTTCTTGGGCAGATTTATCATCTTATATGAACCCCCGCTTAACCATGAATTTCACAACTGTGGAATTAAGGAAAAAGGGTAGAACTCTCCCATTTTTTGGACTGCCTTGTCACACCAAAGCTGTTGAACATTATGTAAAAGCAGTAACTGAAGTTTGTGCCTCAGTGTGGGCAAAATAATCAGGAGAGATTTATTTGAGCAATGTATTTCTCTAGACAAAAATGACAAAATTTGAAACAAAAAAACATTTTTTGTTAACTTAAATGAATAAATGAAGATTATGATTATTGACAACTATAATCATAAGTATTTATATCATTATTAGATCATAAACACTATCAAATTAAAAAAATAGAAAATTTTAAAAGTTGCGTATTTAATATAAAATGTCAATTTTTCCAACTAATTTTGGCAGCTCAAGATATTAATCAATTTTGATAATATTTTGGATTTGTCGCTTCTAAGTAAAGATACAACTTTTTATTACTATTAGGAATATGATTTCAAAATTTTCATTTTCACTCCCCCTTAGCATGCAATCTGGTCGCCCAATGATCACAGTAGCATAAAATTTAAGTAGTGGTTCAAACTTTAACTTTTTCTGAGTTATGATGTTATTATAGACTATAATAACCCAATAAGTACTAAACTCAATTCTCTACAAAAAACCAATGTAGTGTACCAATTTACATGCCCATTCAGAGATTGCATCTCTAATACTAATCAAAAACCTAGTACATATATTGGTTTTACTACAACCACGCTCTCCCGTAGACTTACATGTCATCTTTCTGATCAGAGTACTATTAAACAACATTTCTCTGAAAAACATAAACATGTAGGTAATATCAGACAGATTTTGGTCAACAATACATTGGTCCTTACTCATACACACAGTAAGAGGAACCTGCAGATTTGGAAGCCATGTACATCAAATCGAAACAACCAACACTCAATAAAATCAACTTTAAAACATGAAATAACATATTACATTGCATTTGACTACATGGTTTTGTTGTCATTTCACGCTATCCCGTGGTGTGACATCATAAAACCACATCACAAACTTAAGAACTGCGTTTATTATTTTTGGTAACTATTGCCGTTGCCAAGCGGAGTTTTATGTCAACACAAAATAAAATCATCAGTGATGGTGGATTTTATAATATTTCAGTTTAAACAACCTCTCTGAAGATAGCTCATGTGAGCCGAAAGCTTAGAAGAAAACCAATAAATAATTATCCAAATGTTGGAGAATTTTTGTCTTTATTTTCAACTGAAATTAAAGCAAAAATACGACGTTTAGAATGGCTCATGGTTAAACATAATAGACATTCATTGTCTCTTATATTTAACAGCATATATATATATATATATATATATATATATATATATATATTTGCAGTCACAAAAAATTAAACATGCATACAAACCCATATATAATGATCTAAATTAACAAAAACAATTATCTTCAGAATATTTTTTGTTTCTATATTATGACTGATCAATTTCTAATTGATAAAGTTATATCAGAATAGAAATATATAGATGCTAATTTTTTAAAATTTTTCCTTAAAATGATCATATCAAAAGAATACAAACTAATAAATAGCTAATATAGTGTTAATATTTGAATACATTTTAATAGAAATGGGTAAGTGATAACAGAAAACATATTATGGTATTAATCAGTGAAATTATTTTTTGAACATTCTATAACCATTTTTTGATATTTTCTCTCTCTTTTTTTAATAAGAAAAATTACTGAAGTGATATACATTGCTTATGTATATATTATGTATATACATTGCTTTAATATATAATATTAATATATACATTGCTTATTATGTGCTACCTATCTTTTCAATTCATATAATATTTATTGGATGTGCATTATGGTGCAGTGGATATTGGCTCGCAATGAGAAATTGGAGAACCGAGTTCATATTCCAGTTGAATTTGTTGCCTTCACTTATGTGCAAATACCCTTGGGAAAGATATTAATCCATCTCTTCCCTCCAGCTATGGGTCAAATAACAGGACAGATTAGGTTCTAGAGCCTTGGTTGGCAACCAGTCAACTGCAGAAAGTAATAGCAACCCACTGCGCAAAAATCTTCTACCCAGTCAGTTATGTCTCTTTCAAGACATGATTGCCCAAGCATGTATCACATATGGCATTTAACTGACTGAATATTTATCTTAGGTGAAAAAAGTAATATATATTTGCTTAATTTAATGATTTCAGAGAATAAATTTCTAGGTTATTGTTTTCAGGTGGTACAGTTTTTTAAAAAACAATTGTTTTTATCACCTATGGAAATTAATGGCTTAAAATATATTAAAATTTCAGAATTTTTTAAAAATGACTTAGAACTTTCTAGTCACTTCTGTAATGATTTGGAACTTTTTAGTTAATTTCAAAAATATTTTTTAAATGTTTCTGTTTATTCTCTAATAAATGAATCATTGAGTACACATCTGTATAGAGGCTAGGAAATTATGCATCTCATTAAAGAAGAAAAGGAATTAAAATAATGTTGTTTTTTTTCCAATGAAATAGGAAAACTGACAATAAAGCGAAATGTTTATTTTATTGCACCTGCGGTTATCCGTAGAAGTGTATTTTTATGTAACGACATCAGCAGTTGGGCTTTCTTTACAGTTTGTATGATGACGTATATGACGTAGGCGAGTAAGAACGGTAACTCTGCAACAAACTTCCGGAGAGTTACTTTCATACTAAATTTTCTAGCGGAGCAGTTTCACGTGTCGTCGTCGTCCAGAAACTTCCACAGATCTAACACCTACCGGGTAGATTGTTCTGGGACGGAGATTAGGCGAAAAGAAGAATCTTTCAAACAGGTTGGCTGGTTATTTTTATTGCTTTAGACCCGACGGAAAACCGCCTGTGTTTAACGATACTTACTTGGTTTTGTGCCTGCATTACAAAAAAAAAGATGTCGGTAGTGGGCATAGATTTCGGTAGTCAGTCATGTTACATCTCTGTCGCTCGGGCCGGAGGCATAGAGACTATTGCTAATGAATACAGTGACAGGTGTACTCCAAGCTACATATCTTTTAACGAAAAGTCTAGATGTATGGGTATATCGGCAAAGAATCAGGCAGTAAGTAATTTCCGTAACACAGTGTTTGGATTCCGGCAATTCCTGGGCCGCAAGTTTAGCGACCCGCAGGTCCAGGAAACGATTAAGCATTTACCTTATACAGTTGCGTCGGATGGAAACGATAACGTAATTATTAAAGTGAACTATATGAACGATGTCCAATCGTTTAGGCCTGAGCAAATGACTGCAGTGTTGTTCACGAAGTTAAAAGAGACTGCTGAAGCGGCCCTGAAAACCAAAGTAGTTGACTGTGTAGTATCTGTTCCGTCACACTTTACTGATGCAGAGAGGCGTTCTCTACTCGATGTCACTTACATGTGCGGACTAAACTGCCTGAAGTTAATGAATGATACAACCGCCGCGGCCCTGGCCTACGGTATTTACAAACAGGATTTACCCGAGGAGAAGGAAAAATCCAGGAACGTCGTCTTTGTCAATATGGGCTACACCTCTCTCCAGGTGTCCGTGTGTGCCTTTAATAAGGGCAAGCTAAAAATGTTGGCAGTGTCGTCTGATCCTGTTCTTGGCGGACGCGACTTCGATCGAGTTTTGCGTAATTATTTCATAGAAGATTTCAGGCAGCGGTACAAAATTGATGTTACCACCAAACCCAAGGCTATTATCCGACTCACGGCTGAATGTGAGAAGATGAAAAAACTTATGAGTGCCACTACGCAACCAGTTCCTCTTAATATTGAATGCTTCATGGACGACAAGGATGTGTCAGGTACTATGAACAGAGCACAGTTTGAGGACATGTGTCAGCCTTTGCTTAAAAGAGCAGAAGATACTATGAGGTCCATTTTAAGTCTATCTAAGTTACATCTAGATGATCTTCATTCTGTTGAGATTGTAGGAGGGTCATCTCGGATTCCAGCCATCAAGGCATTTGTGAAAAAAATATTTGGGATGGAGCCAAGTACAACTCTTAATGCAGATGAGGTCATTGCAAGAGGATGTGCCCTTCAGTGTGCAATATTGTCCCCTACTTTCAGAGTACGTGACTTTTCAATTGCTGATTGTCAGCCTTATGCTATTACGATGACATGGGTTGGTGGTGTCACTGAGGATAATTCTATGGAAGTTTTCCCACGCTTTCACCAATTCCCTTTTTCCAAGATGTTGATTTTTTACAGAAAAGAAGAATTCCAACTAAATGCCCATTATTCCCCTAATGAAAAAATCACATTGCCACAGTTGATGATTGGCTCCTTTAAAATATACAATATTCAACCTCAAATGAATGGCGAGAGTTCAAAAGTTAAAGTAAAAGTAAGAATCAACAACCATGGTATATTTAATGTAACTTCAGCTTCCATGGTTGAAAAGTTGGACAATGTTGATGGTAATGAATCAATGGATATTGATGATAAAAAAGATGATGATGAAACAGACAACCAAGATATCTCAAAAGCTGCTGATCAAAATGACACTGACACCCCAATGCAAACAGAGGAAAGTCCTGGCAAGCAAGCTGCAGGTGACAAAAAGGAACCAGCTAACAAAAAAATAAAAATGGTTGACTTGCGTGTCGAGTGCATCGTGCCGCAGTTCAGCAAGGACGAACTACAGCTGTGTGTTGAGAGGGAAAACCAAATGATAATGCAAGATAAGCTTGAAAAAGACCGTGCTGATGCCAAAAATGCAGTGGAGGAATATGTCTATGATATGCGTGACCGTCTCTACGGGCCATTAGAACAGTTCGTTGGAGAAAATCAGCGAAGTGAATTCAGCAATATCCTGAATGATGTAGAAAATTGGTTGTATGATGAGGGAGAAGATCAAATGAAGCAGGTCTACATTGACAAACTTGCCTCACTCAAGAAACTGGGTGATCCAATTTGTTACAGATATCAGGAAGCCATGGAACGCTCTGGAGCTTTTCAGGCCTTTGGCAGTGCCCTGCAACAAGTGCGCAAGTTTTTGGATCTCTATTTGCAAAAGGATGAGCGGTACAACCATATTGATCAGCAAGATGTAAAGAAGGTGGAAAAGTGCTTAAAGGAAAAGTCCGAATGGTTTGAGAGGACCCAAAACCAGCAGAACCAACGTAAAATGTTTGAGGACCCATTAGTGAGCTGCTCAGAAATCAATTCACAACGCTACAACATGGAATCAGTATGTTTGCCCATTATAAATAAACCAAAGCCGAAAGTTGAACCTCCAAAAGATAGTGAAACTAATGCAAAAACAAATGAACAAAGTAATCAGCAACAACAACCACCTCCATCTTCTGAAGGCTCTGCACAAGCTGGTGGTGAGAAACCAGACCCAGTTATGGAAGTGGATTAACTTATTACAAGATTTTAGGACTCTGGCTTTGACTAGTGACGCACTGCTATTTTGTAACCCTTGAAGAGGAGAAATGTGAAGAAGAAAAAAAGGGATAAACTCACTCACCACATGTTACAGATGAGTTACTAAATACTAATTCCTTTTCAGCATTGCCAATAATAATAATTATAAAAAAAAAAATGAATTGAAAGCAAAAGACAGATGGGTAACAGAAAACAAAAACTGACAAATTTTAAATTAGCAGTATCAGTGAAAAAGATTTTGTTGGTTCAAACAAGCTGTAAACTATTATCTCATTCTGTATCAGAAGTTTGAAGTTTTATGAAAATATATGAATCAAGAAATAATACTTATAGAAGAAGAAAAAAAAGAAATGGACCAAAAAGTGTGAGAGATAACAGGTTTAAAAAACTTATACAAGAGAAAAACAAAAGATACAAACAAGAGAATGTTTTCTTAAAGAATTTTGTTTTTAATCTAAGTATTACACAAGTGCTTTTCTCTCTCCTTCCCCTATTAATTTTCTTGCAAAAAAATATATTGTCAAGCAGTAGAATGCAAACATCTTTGTCAACTCTGTTTAAGTTTTCATGTTATGTTGGACCATTTTTAAGTAGTTAATTTCTTTCTTTATGTATTTATTGATTGATGTAATGTATTTTTCCAAGCTTTGAAAATGTTGAAAAGGCTTACTCTTCCATTTATGGAGGTTTACAATGGATGCAAGAGAAATAAAGCGTAGTTAAAGAATTTGTCTAGTATTTGTGATTGGTCAAGTTCCGTGGCTTCTACAAATGACTATGTGTGTGAATATATACTATTCACTCATATATGCAGGATGCTGATCTTCATTTAAACAAGTTATTTATTCTATTTTAGAGTTTGCAATTTTTGATGTTATGCTTTCTTTGGGCATATTAATCCTTAAATTTTAGATATGCCTGTTTTGAAAGTCCCTCTATAATCATTTTAAATTTAATGCTTTCAAAAGAACTTCTATTGTGCTTTTTTTTCTCTCCTGTGAAAGTTAAATATTAGAAAAGTTAATCTCCAACTAAAACAGCTTTTAAAATGAACAAAACATCTGAAATATTAATCCACTCTTGTCAGATTAATTTTCACTTTTTTCAAAGTATTACATTGTAAAATTTATAAAATTCTAAAGACTAATCTATTAATTTACACCAGAAGAGTTTTTTCACTTCTAAAATAATTTTATTCAAAGATTTCATGAATAATGTAAGTACATATCCTCACCACAAGTTAATTTTATTTCTGTTAGTGCTTTAATAAATTTCTTATTGAAAAATGTTAAAGAATAGAAAGCAAAATACATAAATTATATTTTCATCTATCTTAATCAGTAATATTCTGTCAGTAAGGATGTGCACCATTTTTTTTTTAATCAGCTTTGTAATACTTTTGCATACTTATATATATATATATATATATATATATATATATATATATATATATATATAAAAGCACCTACATAAAATCAATTTATAATTACAAGATAGCCTGAAAAAATATTAAAATGAGTTTTTAAAAAGTTGACCTTGTTCCATAAATAAAAAAACTATTCACATATGTATGCATATACATGCAAAATGTAATACTTTCTCTTAACACATGCCTATATGTAAGCTTTATTTAAAAAACTTAGGATACTGCAGTTACTTAAGCAAACTTCAGTCAAAATGCATTCATTCTCACATGCTGGCGCCTAATAGTTTACTTTTCTATTAGAATATTATTTCTTTTACAAAATTAATTTCCAAAATCTTTCTAGGACATAGTTTGTTCAAATGTTCTAATTGATCTATTGTAATGACTACATATATAAAGTGGGACCCTCTTATAAGCGTGGAAGTTCATTTCCTTACTCATAGGGCATTGTATTGTTTGAGTTGTTTTCTCACTTTTTTGTTTTTCTCCATAAAATCATAAACAGATAAGAAACTATGTAATAGACATATACATTTCATTTGTTCTATATAATATGACCAATTACTTATTGAAAGAAGCTATAACATTTTTTTTTGTTCTTTCTCTTCATTAAACCTGTGTCAACACTCCAAATTCTATTTAAAACATTTGCTGATAGTCTGGTCTTACAAGTTTTTGTATTACTTTGCTGTTTTTTTTTCTACTGTATATAGAGATAAAAAAAAAGTAAGAATCCATGCACTAAGAAACTTTTAATGTTTTCTAAATAACAATTGTCCACTTGGGACTCTTAATACCATTCCACTTGATTCTGATTATTTTCTACTCTTTTTATCTTTTAGGGAGATGATTTTGAAAAGAAAGAGAAAGTAAACAATAGTCTCTCTTTAATTTACTTGATAGGTGTAAATTACAGATAACATTCTAATTGCTAAAACATACCTTTTGTACTTTGAGTGAGAAACAGTTCAAGTTTTAAAAAAATAGGACTAGGAAGATCAAAACAACAAAACCAAACAAAAAAAGTGTAGAAAGATTAGCACTTTTTGAATCATTAAACAGATTTTCTCATATCTGACTTCTTTTTTTCTTTTTATTTCAAATGCAGTTTATTTTTATTCCAGTGAATACCAGAACTACCTTTTCACATAGTATTTTTTTCTTTTTTATTGTTTGTTGAGACTTAAAATGTACACTGAAATTCACTGTGATTTGATGCTTTTACCATTTCAGCCTTACTTGAAATATTTGCACTGTTATATGCAATATAACTTCTAGTATGTTTATTGAAAGTTATAACTAAAATTGTACAATGCTGCATTTCACAAAGATGCCTCTACATATTTTTTCTGATCTGATTAAAGAAACTTACAATTGGTTAATTTAAAATTAACAGTAAACTCTAATAGAAAATTTAAGTGCTGTCTTTGGCAAATGGTCATATTTGAGATTTATTTTCCAAAATTTCATATGTGCATAAAAAACTAGATTAAAATCCACTGTGGCATTTTAATATTTCTAATCTTCTTGACATTTTTTTTTACAGGCAAAATTAAATCTTGAATATTAACTTTTGTGCAAATCTAATTTACAGGAATATAGAATATTAACTTTTTTTTTTTTTTTTTTCATTGAAAAAGAAATATTTCAAACCTAAAATGCAACCTGGATATTGTCCAACTAAAATTGTTTTTCAGGACTATGCAGTATTGTAACCAGTAAAGATTAAACTCTCTGCAATAGCAGTAATCTGAGAATAGCTTATAAACCATCACATTTCTACAGGCACCTATATGAGTGGGCCCATGCTGTCAAAAATGAAGGCAAAAAATTTATATCGATATGCTGTGTAAAATTACAGCAACTTATATATTGATTTACCTACTGTTGAGTATCTTACATTAAGACAAAAAAAAAAGTAATCCCAACTCCCTAAGTGTGACAGGAGAGAAATATGTATTTTTCTTCACTACTCAACACCATAATTATTGCAAAAAAAAATAAGTTGGCATTCTTGAAGAGCAAACTGTGGTGGAGACTTACCTCGCCGAAGCAAAAGAAGGCGGTTTGTTTGCACGTGCGTTCGTAGACGTAATGGAACCGCGAGGCGAGCTCATGCGAGGCAGTTTTTCGAATGACACGGCGCATGCGTCATTGGTGAAAGTGAGGCTCTCGGAGAGTGGGAAATTACGAGACCAAAAAACACATAAAAAGAGCCTACTTCTGTTTCGGGTCACTTTTTGCTATTTACGACTCGAGAAGGCTACACCGGTGTTTGGGAGACAGCGTTTTGCTTACGGTGCGCAGGAAACGGAGTCCCTGGTGAAGCAGTGTTCCGGGTTCTACGAGTAGCAGCTGGCGGAGTGGTTATTAATTCGGCTACGAACTACACTCTGAGAAGACACAAATACCCACAAGCTATTTCGGCATCTATTACGATTTCCATTATGGACGGCAAAGTCTTTGATGTCCGGTTGATTCCTGAGTTCAGTGGCGCTGCAACTGATATGCCAATCGTCGAGTGGATCGAAAATGCAGAGTTGGTCTGCGAACTCTGTGCTATGGACAAAGTTGAGCGGATTCTTCCATTACGCCTCCGAGGCGGTGCTCTTGCCGTATACAGGCAGCTCAGCAAGGAACAGAAAGCGGATGCGGAGCAAATTAAACGGGCCCTCATGACCGCGTATGCGACAGATGCATTTGATGCATACGATCAATTTGTTACTCGGCAACTTCGCTCGGGAGAAACAGTGGACGAGTTTCTGGCCGAACTACATCGTTTAGCTCGGCTGGTTGAGGGATCGTTGCCCGAACGATGGATGATATGTGCGTTTGTTTCGGGGTTGCCACAATATGTTAGACAGCTTCTTCGTGCCTCGTCCAGAATGGAGACCATGACATTGGAGCAGCTTTTGACTCGAGCACGGGCTATCATGACCGACAACGGAAGCTGTAAGGAATCGGTCGCTGCATCCACTGGCAAAACACATTCGAATTCAGAGTTGCTCCCTGATAACTCGCGCAGTGAGACCTTTTTTTGCTACAAGTGTTCTGGACCCAACCACATGGCGAAGGATTGTATGCAGGGACGCCAAGTGAGGTCGGACGGTCGAGTGCGGAAGTCTCACCGTGAAACCCGATGCTTCAGATGCCATAAACTTGGACATACATCATCAAGATGCCAGGGAAACGCCCAAGGGGGGGAGACGTCAGCGCCAGTCTCCTCCCTGAGCAAGTGAGAATCAAGAAATTGCCCGCCGTAAAAGTGCTCGTGGATGGGCGAGAGTGCACAGCTCTGGTGGATTCCGGCTGCTCACAGACGCTGGTGAGCAAAGCTGTGTGTCGCCATTGGAGACAGAAGGAAGTAGGAGTACTGACGGCCGACGGGAAGACTTTGAAGTGCCGGGGGCACGGCAGAATAAAATTGGAAGTTGAACAGTCTCAGCCCGTAAACATTGAGGTCCTGGTCGTGGATGGACAATTGTTGGGTTTTGACCTGCTTATTGGCATCGACGCGATCAAACAGCTAGGAGGTGTTCGCCTGACGGAATCTGGTGAGGCATACTTTGGAAACCTGGATGGATGTGCCGCCATTTCTATCGATGAGCCCGATTTCAGTGTGACATTCGATGAAAGGCAAAGAGCGTGGACTGCAACATGGAAATGGGCAAGTGGTCGCTCGCCCGGCGAGCTGACAAATAACGTGCAAGAGTACACTGTGCCAGACCATGCCCGGGATGCGTACGAGAAAGAACTCTTGCTATGGCAACGTAACGGATGGTTGCTGCCATATCCCGAGGAGGAACTTGGTCCACCCAAGGGTCTAATTCCCTTGATGGCAGTCGTGCAGGAACATAAGCAAAAGGTCCGGCCGGTACTCGACTACCGAGAATTGAACGGATTTGTAGAAGCATTCACTGCCGATGCCGAAGTGTGCGCACAAAAGCTCAGAGAATGGCGACAGCAAGGAGTTGATGTGTCGCTCTTGGATCTGCGACATGCCTATCTACAAATTCACATTGACAAGAAGCTGTGGCCATTCCAAACAGTTATTTTCAAGGGCAAGCGGTTCTGCCTTACACGATTGGGGTTTGGACTAAATGTGGCACCACTCATCATGAAATCTGTCGTCGACGCTATAATGTCCCAAGATCGTGTGATCAAAAGTGCCACGTCGGCTTACGTTGACGACATTTTTATCAATGAGAGCCTGATTTCTGCATCGCGCGTTCGACAGCACCTCTCAGATTACGGCCTAGTCTGTAAAGACCCAAAACGGCTACGAGACGGAACTAGGGTCCTCGGTCTGCAGGTGTGGGGAGAGAACGGTACTCTCCGATGGAAGCGGAGTGGACAGATCCCGGAAATTCCCGACGTGGTGACTCGTCGACGTGTGTTTTCCATTTGTGGGAAACTCGTGGGCCACTTCCCCGTGTGTGGCTGGCTAAGGGTGGCGACTGCATTCATCAAGCGCCGAGCAAGTGCGGTAACCAAGAGATGGGACGAGGAAATCAGAAATGCCAATCTGCTTCGTATGCTGGAAGAGACGATGACCAGAGTGTGTGAAATGGACCCTGTTGGAGGAGACTGGTGCATGAATGGCAACGAGATGAAGGTCTGGGTGGATGCAAGTTCTGTGGCCACAGGAGTGGCGTTAGAGGCGAATGGAAGCATCGTTGAGGATGCTTGTTGGTTGCGCCCGACCAATGATGCCAGGCATATCAATCTGGCTGAATTAGATGCAGCAGTCAAAGGCATCAACCTGGCCCTTCAATGGCAGGCTACAGTGTTGCATCTGGTCACCGATTCAGCATGCGTACATCGGTGGATATCCGACACCTTGACTGGGAAGGCACGTGTGAACACTAAGGCGGCTGGTGAAATGCTAGTGAGACGACGCTTAGGAACACTGCGGGCATTAATGGAAGAATATAAATTGACCATGGATGTCACGCTGGTGAAATCCTGTCAAAATCGCGCAGATTGCCTCACCAGAGTGCCACGCAAGTGGTTGAATCTACATAAGGAGGGAAAAGAGCCAGTCCCGGAGAGTTGCGCTGCAATGAGGTGCCGACTGAATAAAAGTCAGGTGGTTGACGTCCACCGAGAAAGTGGACATGCGGGCGTGAAACGAACCCTATACTTCGCCAGACTTATCGACCCACTAGTGTCGAAGGAAATCGTGCGATCGGTTATCAAAGCCTGTGAAGCCTGCCAGTCTATAGATCCGGCGCCAGTTCATTGGAAAAAGGGAAAATTGAGCGTGGAAAACAACTGGAGTAGAGTAGCAATGGACATAACCCATTACAATGGCGTGCATTTTTTAACGCTCATTGATTGCGGTCCCTCCAGGTTTGCAATTTGGCGGACATTGCGTCGACAAGATGCACATAGTGTCATTCACCAGTTGAAGATGATTTTCTTTGAACGGGGCCCACCAACCGAGATATTGACTGACAATGACCCTGCGTTCACTTGCAGACACTTTAAAGAGTTTGCAAACAGCTGGGGTGTGCAGTTAAGATTCCGATGCGCATATTCACCGGCTGGTAATGGAATTGTGGAGCGCAGCCACAGGAGCATTAAGACCATCGCAGCAAGGAAGGGTTGTTCCGCGTTGGAGGCCGTTTATTGGTATAATGTCACGCCAAAGGACGATGTCTCACCTTCCACGGCACCGGCTGACGTGCTGCATAATTACCACGTCAGAGTAAAAGGCATTGAAGCCAAACCCCCACCAGAACCACAGATTATCGGAGGGAGATATGAAGAAGGTGACGTTGTCTGGGTCAAAAATCCGCACGGCAAATGCACAACCAAGTTCAGGACCGGGCGGGTAACCGAAATTGTCAGCCCACTGACAGTGCGAATTGATGGGGTACCACGCCATGTCAAAGACCTACGGCCATTTTCAGGACCATATGCATCGTCGGGCGATGAAACCGACACAGAAGAGAGTGAGCGATTTATTTACTTGGGGTCAGGTCAACCAAGTGATGGCTCCGATGGTCCACTAACAGCGGATGCTGACGTGCATGACGAAACCTCAGGTGACAGCCCATCTGAGGACGAACCTTGTGTCGTACCCCTCCGAAGGAGCACCCGCCAGAAGAGACCCGCTCCCGAATGCACTTTTTGTGATGATGAGATCAGGGGGGAGTGTGGTGGAGACTTACCTCGCCGAAGCAAAAGAAGGCGGTTTGTTTGCACGTGCGTTCGTAGACGTAATGGAACCGCGAGGCGAGCTCATGCGAGGCAGTTTTTCGAATGACACGGCGCATGCGTCATTGGTGAAAGTGAGGCTCTCGGAGAGTGGGAAATTACGAGACCAAAAAACACATAAAAAGAGCCTACTTCTGTTTCGGGTCACTTTTTGCTATTTACGACTCGAGAAGGCTACACCGGTGTTTGGGAGACAGCGTTTTGCTTACGGTGCGCAGGAAACGGAGTCCCTGGTGAAGCAGTGTTCCGGGTTCTACGAGTAGCAGCTGGCGGAGTGGTTATTAATTCGGCTACGAACTACACTCTGAGAAGACACAAATACCCACATGGCAAGAGCTTTCATAACTAGTAGTAAAGTTTAATAACTTGAAGTAAAGAGATTGAACTGAGCTGACACTGCCCCGCTATTGTCTCTCTAATGAGTGCTACCTTGCTATTCTATCTCTCTCTCTCTCCATGAGGGGAAATATACATACACACAACAATCTTTATTATAATAAGATAGTATATTAGCCCGTTTATAAGAAGCATTAAAAAAAAAAAGTTAAAGGCATCTAAATATTATGGTATAATCAAACAACAGTGTTGGGTAGAGGTTGAGCACCAGATTTGAACTGAAGATATGGTTAAATATACTGTTTTTGTTTTCTCTCTCTCAAACTCAAAAGATGCTTTTCTAAAACAGGTATGCTATATTACCGGCATCTTATAAGCCAGCAGATATGGCATATAAGTATACTATGTATCTTTTTATTTTTTTTTTTAAGTTGTTAACAATAATGTAAAAGTTAACTCTTGTCTAAATAGTGCTTTATATGAGGTGCTGAAAAGCTTTTAGACTCAACCAGTTAAATGCCATACGTGATACACGCTTGGGCGATCATGTCTCGAAAGAGACATGACTGACTGGGCAGAAGATTATCCCGTAGTAGGTTGCCATTGCTTTCTGTGGTAGACTGGTTACCGACCAAGGCTATAGAACCCAATCTGTCCTGTTATTTAACCCATAACTGGAAGGATTAGACGGATTAATACCTTTCCCAAGGGTATTTGCGCGTAAGTGAATGCAATGAATTCGGCTGGAATTCGAACTCAGCTCCCCAACTTCTAGTTCCGAGCCGATATCCAATGCACCACAACTCACATCTACTTCTTCTTTTAATATTTTTGGTGTGTTTTTTTATGATCTGAGAACTTATGTTGTTTAACTCTTTGGTTTGTAACATGTACTTTTAAGTAGATGGAATTATATTTTTGCTAGATTGCAATCTTTTTTTTTTTTTTTTTTTTTTTTTTAAACAATACTCTTTGGGGGGGGGGTCTTATCTTACTGAAGTAGACCTATCTAAAATTAAGTAAAACTTTTTTTTTTATTTAAACTTCAGATCTGAATGTAAGCAAGCAAACAAAATACTGATACACTAGTATACTACTGCTGAAATTTACAGGCAAAATTAAATTTGAAATATTAACTTTTACACATTTACAGTTATTTGAATTAGTCATTCATATATATTTTTTTTAATTTTATTTTCAAATAATCCTGATGCATTAAACCCTTTTAAAATAAGGAATACAATGAAAAAGTACCAAGAAGTTCTTGACCAAATCAAGAAGCCCATTTCTGTTGAAAATTCTGTTTTTTGGTATGATATACATTTGATATTTCAATCTAACCTGACTGCCATATGAATAACATTTTTTCATATAAACTTTAATACTCTATCAATTAAGTTAAAAATGTGATTCTTGTCTTAATTCAAATGCTTATCAGAAAATTAAAAAATTCTTCAAAAGGTTTAGAAAAAAAATTAATCAAACTCACAAATACAATTGAAATGTTACCAAACTTGAGGAAAAACTGACAGATCTGAAGAAATTTTCGAAAGCTGATTAGAATTTTGAAAATACATTTTCAAACTCTTTAAAAATGATTCAACTTTTTTGATTGGTAATCTGAGATAATTTTCTTTAACATTTTAAGAATAATTATTTTGAATATTTCTGTAAAGAAATTTAATGTCTGCATATAATTCCAACTGATTGTATCAAGCAATAACTTGTTTCTTTTCAAGCAATCAGCAGATCTAACCTTAAATTAATACATAAATCCAAAGCAATATTTAGTAAACTGCATCCCATGATGGCAGATAAAGCACTTTGAAAAATATTTTACGATTTTCTTTGATATCAGAGAAATCTAATAGGATTTATCTTACACGACGCATTATCATTCATGCTTTTTTTTAAACATATCTACATTTTTTCTTTTAACAAGGTTTCTATTGATATATAAATAATAATACTGAGCATATTTCTTTAAATATTTTCCAGTAACTTCATTGATCTAATAATATGCATGCACGTGTGTGTGTGTGTATATATATATATATATATATATATATATATATATAATGCACTCACACACAGGGTGAGATGGATAAATTGTTTAAATTTTACAAAAATGAAAATAACAGACATCTCATTTTAATATATATTTACCAAAATTACACAAAAAATATCTTGAAATACTAAGGAGTAATCCTGTTCAGTAAAATCGCCATTGGCTTCAACCACGGCCTCCAGACAACTTTGGAATCTTCTGCAACTCTGGATAGTCTACTTGTTAGTTGGCGAATGCTATCATAATCCTTGTTTTCAATTCAGTTCATCTTTAGTGTTACAAGGAGTTTTGTTGATATCTTGCTCAACTATGACCCAAACATAATAATCAAGGGGGTTGCAGTCTGAGGAGTCAGGTGACCAGATTTAAGATGTGATGCAGTTGTGGAAATTGTCTGACAGCCATGACTGGGTTATCCTGCTTGTGAAGCAAGTTGCAGAGTCTTGTTGCCAGACAAAGTTCTCTAGCAGCCACCCTCTTGACCTAGGGCAGCACTACTTCTTCCAGGCACTTGATGATGTCCTCCATGTTGAGTCTGTGGCCCAGTGGTAAGATGAATGGAGGTATAATGTCTCCATTACTAGTGTTCACTTCAAACACGCTTTATAATTGTCATTAGACTTATCCAACTCTTTCCAAATTCTCAGATTGATGCCCAAACACATCGAAATGTTTGTATTGGAGCTTCTGGCCCTAATACCAAGCAATACAGCATGCCATTTCCAAATTTTTGGCAGAGTGAATTGCACCATGGTGCTATTTTTCTCGCTGATGATTGATAATTAACCTTACTATACTGTGCAGTCAACAGAAACAATGCAGATGCATGAAATTAAAAATATATAATGGCGACAATTTACCAATCGCGCCATATATAACACACACACACAGATTAGTCAGTTTATCTTAATTTGGCAGAAGACCAAAATAATGGAGTCCTACTGAGGATTGAAACTAACTCTCATATACATCAGGTTTTTATTAAGTAACCTAACTGGTAACACTATAAAAATTGGAGAGTTGGGAACATGAATCCAAGATTGACAAAAAAATAATTTTCTACAGAATTTTATTTACATTCACAAATATGTTCAATATTATGTAAGGCAGTGAATGATAAAGAATAACAATAAAACAAGGTACATTTTTATTTATATCTATTAAAAGGCTAACAATACCATCAAGTGTTGATTACTTTTATCCAGGTTTACTGACTTTAAACAATTCTAATTATACAGTGGCCTCTCTCTGCAATGGAAATATTCATTCCTTTAAAAGACACTTTAAAATCCAAAAATGCTTAAAACTCTTCTCATTTGAGCTGAAACTATCAAACAGCACGTTATAAATATCATTTCTTAACTTAGAAATGATAACGTGAAAGTTGACAAGCTGCAATCTATTGAAGCTTAGACATATATGGTAATTATTTTTCTTTTGTTTTTTCCATTGTTAATCATCTTGTAAACTTTGATTTTATAATTTTCCTCAAAGGCATTAGTTCAGAAATGGCATAAGTAGTATTTATCCAAATTTAAGCTCACTTCATTCACTTCTTTTCTAAGTTACTAACTAGTAATTTTAAAGTTTAACTCCTAAGTACATCAACTTATTCCAAGAGTTACAGGATTTGAAAATAAACCCTTGAATATATTCACTGTTATATTTATAGTAGCAGAAATTGTACAATGTTAAGATTCATTCTTTTGTAACTTTCTCTCTGTTAATATTGGCATGTTCAAATGGTAAGCTGTAAGATTGTGTCAAGCCAATTAAATAGGACCTGCCTATCTTGAAAGTTAGCATTTGAAATTCTCATTCCCCTGATTCAAACAGACTACTGGTACAAATGGAAATCCACTACACTAAACTATCTAAAATCTCTTCTCTCATATATGTGCTTGAATCATAGGCAAAAGACATTTATGTTGATTAATTTTACTTATTGATTTTCCACATTATGAATAAACCTTCTCAAACAAGGAGGAAATTCCATCAGAAATTATCCATAGTTCATTTATATAGTCCAAGCTTTTGACTTTGTCATCATCTGTGTAGGTAGACAAATGGTAAGTTCCATATAACAAGTGAATGTTGTAACAGGCCAAATGTGTTACATGTGTGTGTGTGTTTTTTTTTTCTTTTTATACATTTAAAAATATGAGCTCTTAAATTATTGAGATGTTTGGAATTAGAAGATATTTTCTGCCACAATAAAAAAACAAGGAAATTGTGTTTTTAAAGTTTGTCAACTTTCAAAATATCATAACTTTTGAGATAAACCACTCAATTTTTTTTAAAGGAAGCTAAAAGCATCTACTTTAACATACAAACACTTACTTAGCTGATTTTCACATATATAGTGGAAAGTACTTCTTGTACTGAAAGCCTCAATTGTTTTTATTTATAGATGGTTTTTGTAGGAGTATTGTCTTATAACTTGAGGTGGTTGAAAGCTTGAGCAATGTTTCTTCTAAAATGAACTTTGGACAATTTCTAACAGAATTTCCTCCTTGTCAGAGAATGATTATTTGTAATTTGAAAAAAAAATTGACACAAAATGTTTGTTGCCCATAATAATATTTGCCTGAAAGAACATTTGCTACCTAAATGCACACTATGCTATCATTGTGCACATGTTTGTTTTGTTTTTATTTTTTACTAACAGGAATTTATATAAGGACGGAATTATACATTCGTTACTTGTTTTTATTAGCCTATAAATTTTTAGAAATATTGATCATAAAGTGCATTTGAGGTAATAATTGCAGCACTTCGAACAGCATTAACAACAAAAATGTGTAGCCTCAGAAACAGATGAGAAAACAATATAAAAAAGATGGCAATTTTACACGCTATCATAAAGGGTTTGGAAGGAAACTCCCATTGATACTAGAAAGAATAACAGTGGATTTTGAGAAGTCTAATTTCTTAAATTTTAAGAAAATGAGTTTATAAATTTTATTTGACAGTAATGTTAATTGTTCTATCAATGAATGCTGAATGAAAACTTAATTTTATCATTATATGAATGGAGATGTTTAGGTTACAACCAAAATTCGTTAACTGAAAAGAAACACTTTTCTCTTCTTCACATGCACTGAAAAATTGAACTTCTTAAAGTACCAATCTCTTAAAACGGGTTATTGATGATCCCAAACTCACACTATATTAAAGTAGTTAAAAATGGAGAAGTAAAACTTGTATTATCAATTGGACTGATTTTTCTCTTATTTAAGCACATAGAATTTGTTTTCCTGTGTGTACATTATAGTAACTGTGAAATAAAACCTTATTTATGGAGCAATCAGTGAAGTTCAGATTGCAAGAATGAATAACAGCTTCACTGAAATACATCAAATTTAATTGAGAGATAATTTCCCACAAAACAATTATACCTAAACACTTGAGGTAATCTATTATTCAGTGAAAATATCTAGTAATTTAATACAATCTTCCTTGTAGAATGTACTTTTATTTAAAAATTATTTAGTTAATCAACAGTTATTTTATTAAGTTCGCAACCAAGGTGGACACTTTTCCATACTGAATTAAAAGTTCTATCCCACTGCCAACAAAAAGTTCTTATTAACTGACAAATATATTTGCATTTTATAATTTCATATATCAAGTATCATTTCTGTACAAATTTCCATTATTCACTTATAAGCATTTAAGTTTTAAGGCCAATTTTCACCGAAAAAAAGGTTACAAACACATTGGCTGTTAAAGCAAATATTTTGTACTGAGGGAAATTACTGTTTACAGAGAAATAACTAGTTTCACTCAGTGTAGCTGATGCCTTAATATGATTGGTTAACTTCTGTCATGTGATGTTATAGTTGCTTGGCAACTTCATAGGATTAAACATGTATACTACCTGTCTTGATTAAATGGCTTTGTTGGAGAACATACTTGTTCGTTGCTTATAGAACGTACACCCAACATTTGCATGATAATATTAGTGGACCACAAATTGAGAGTGCACATATTAACATGTATTTTCTAGAAAATACATGAATTTTTATTCTCTCTATTCAACACTGAAAAAGGATTTGTCTCCAGTCGTCTGCCTGTTTTTAAAATTTTCCAAACACAATACAATGTCATAACGCGCTCTCTGTTTACAAGTTGGTCATCTGTGATTCGGATATTTTTAAGAACTCATTCTCATTCAAAACTTGTAATCATTTACTATGGTAGATTTAGAGATTAACAATTTCATTTACAAAAAACCTGTAGGTCGGCACGTAGTGTACGCAATCGAAAATTCTTAAAAAGCTGCCATTCTCAAACTTTTTGAGCACAATCACAGTTTTATTTATTTGTTTAATTTTTCTGAAAAAATTGCAATAGCTAGCAAATAATAATCCCAAAGCTAGGATATATAAGAAAACAACTGAGAAACTTGGAAAAAATTTCATGTGGTGTGTTTCATTCATATAATGACTTCTTCGGACTTAAAGAAAATAACAAAACCGGTCACAAAACCTTTTTCCACATTATTGTCATATTTTTCCCACTGAAATTGCCCTAGTCTCAATATATGGAAATTTATATTATCGTTTTCCCATCATAACTGTAGTGTAATTCTTATTTGTACTCGTGAATTCACACTTTTTACTTTTCAGGAAACCATGCTATTTTTTAAAAAAGTACTCACAGTAAGAAAAGAATGCAAACAGTTTGAGTTAACTGTTGCTAAAAAAAAAAGTACCAAAAATATTATTTGTTATGATTGTTGTATTTATTTATTTTTACATACCGCTAACACTTTAAAAAAATACTCCGAAAAATGCATTTAATTTAAAAATGAAATGTCTTAATTTAATTTGAAGGTAAATTTTTGTTTTTATTTAAAAGAGCCTAAAACTAAAAGAAAACTAAAAGATATTAAAAAATTAATTTCCATATGTAATAAATTTTTAGGCATTTTTTATATTACTAATTAACTTAAACAGTCACCGTACTTTTTTTTCTCTCTCGTCTCTCTAGAAACAAAACCGCTATATATAGACGAAAAAAAATGTAAACAGATTTTAAAATCTCTTTAAAATCTAATATTTGTCCTTAAGATATGAAGTCATTTTGCAAATTACTGGATTTTTCAAAATATTTACTTTTTTTTTACTCACACACACACGTTCATGGGTTCAAAGGTTAAAACACAAAAAATATGACACCCCTATTTGAAAAATTAATGAAAATAAAAATGAACTTTAACCAATATTTTACTTTAATATAATTTTTTTTAGTTCTCTACACTTTTAAGCTTAGCATTTAAATAAATTTATACATTATTAAGCAATCTTTAGTTTTTTTCTTTTTTAAACGATACTCTTGCTTGATTTTAAATTTATTACTTTCATTTTTTTTTTTTTAATTTTACATAAAACATGATTGTACCCAATGTGATTTTTTAAATAATTCTAAATTTAAGAGAAAATATTAAAATATAGCAGGGTTGCTACTTAAAAAGAAAAATGGGCAAAATTGGTAGTTATTGAATTGTTGAATATCAATGTTTTCGGAAACTTAACTTAAAATGGTGAAAGGCAAGAAATCAGAATTATTTCCCTTTTTTTTGTACAATCAGTCAAGTCAAGTGCCATACGTGATACACGCTTAAGGTGATCATATCACGAAAGAGACATGACTGACTGGGCAGAAGATTATCTCGCAGTAGGTTGCCATTCTGCAGTATATTGATTGTCAGCCAATGCTATAGAGCCCAATCAGTCCTGTTATTTAACCCATAACTAGAGGGAAGAGACTCATTAATACCGTTTTTTTTCTTTTTTGCATAAGTGAATGCATGGAATTCAACTGGAATCCGAACTCGGCTCCCTGATTTCTCGTTCCGAGCCGATATCCGCTGCATCACAACGCATGTCCAACAATTTTTGTACAACCCTACAGGAAAAAAAAAAATCGAACAATTTCTAAAAGGAAAACAAAGTTCTTTCAAAAACGTTTTCACACTCGAAAATGGCTATTAAACTTTACATTTTTCGATTCTTCAAATATGTTTTTAAAATGTTGCCGCAAGCAACAGCAGGATGAATTTCAAGATCACACTGAAAAATTACAAGTAATTTTAATATATATATATATATTTTGTAAAATAATAAAAGAATTTGTCACAAAAAAATTCTTACACTCTAAAAATATTTTGTGGCTTTAAATAACCTGCAAAAAGTTGAGAGCCCATAAAAACAAGTTAACCAATCAATGGACCAAGTTTAGAATAAAAAAATTGTTCTCTTTCTCTCATATATAAAATAGCTGTGTATATCGGTAAATATAAAATTTATATATTACAAAACACATTATTACTTTATATATATATATATATATATATATATATATATATATATTTATCAATTATATGACAAGTAATAATATATTTTGGTGTTATGGTAACAAGAAGCATTACTGTATGCTAACATATACTAGCATACAGTAATGCTTCTTGATACCATAACACCAAAATAATATATAATAGGATGTGCATTGTCGTGCAGTGGATATCAACTCAGAATGACAAATCTGGGAGCCGAGCTTAAATTCCAGTTGAATTCCCTGCATTCACTTACACACAAAAGGAAATTAATACCTTGGGAAAGGTATTAATCTGTCTCTTCCCTCCAGTTATGGGTTAAATAATAGGACATATTGGGTTCTATAGCCTTGACTGGCAACCAGTCTACTGCAGAAAACTGGCAACCTACTGCAGGATAATCTTCTACCCAGTCAGTCATGTCTCTTTCGAGACATGATCACCCAAAGTGTATATCACATATGGCACTTAACTGACTGACTGAATATATATTAAAAAGCAAATATATAGTAGGGCTAATACATTTTTATTGATCTTTTTATTCTTTATGTAATATATATATATATAAATATATATTTGACCAGGATGACTGATTACTTCATACAAAAGACAATTGCTAAAAGGTTTAACTTTGGAGAGAAACAATCATTCCTTTAAAAAAGAATTTTATAATATATATAGTCTGAAGAGGGTCACAAGACCTGAACTGTGTAGTAAAATAAAATCTACATAATAATAAAAAATGCTTGCAGTTTTTTCTCTTTCTCAAAAGGCCTAAACAATAACCAGCAATGTTCTTTTCCTAGGTTATTAAGTCAGAGCAAAAATACTTCACAGCATCACACCTCAAAAGAGACTAAGTTTGGATCACTATTTCAATTCTACACTCCCACAACCAACAGGCAACAAGAATGCTTTCATATATATACATATATATATGATAAAAATAAAGTTGCTATAGTTAAAGTGCTAGAGTGTATATAAATATAAAAGTAGACATTGAAGTCAACACCCAGCAGCACGGTTTGTTTCATGCTTAAATGTGATTGTCAATACACAGCTTGAGGATTGTACTTAAACATGAAACAAACTGTTGCTGCTGGGTGTTGATTTCAATGTCCACTTTCATATATATATATATTCTAAATGTATACTGTTAAATATAAGAGACAATGAATGTCTATTATATTTAATCATGAGCCATTCTAAACATCGTAATTTGGCTTTAATTTCAGGTGAAAATAAAGACAAAAATCCTCCAACATTTGGGTAATTTTTTATTAAGTTGGTTCTAAGCTTTCAGCTCACATGAGCCATCTTCAGAGAGGTTACAAGGACATTAATGTAAAAACATCCACTATCAGTGATAATTTTATCTTGTGTTGACATAAAACTTTGCTAAGCAACGATAACAGTTACCAAATAGCAAACACAGTTTGTAAATTTGTAATGCGGTTCTATGATGTCACGCCCCATGAGAGCTCGAAATGTTAACGTCCTTGTAACCTCTCTGCTGCCTTGATACACTATATATATATATATATATATATATACTCACTTAAAAATTACATCATCTTTCTACAGATCCATTCTTCATGAATCTAACTTATATTTACCAATATATAAAAATAAATGAAATAATATTAATTCCATCTGCAATGAAAAAATTACAACCAAAACAAATTTATTACATCAAACATCATTTCAGTGACTCACAGAAGCAACAACAGCATTTCTAAACACAAACACACGCATATACATAAATATAAAATACCTAACCAAATACAATATCATTGCATCATCTTGCTACACTTCATCACTACATTTCAATAATCTATTTGAAAATGACATCTACAGACTTTTCCTCATACACTTATAATAACTAATGTTACCATTCAACATACACATAGATAGAAAAGCATTTCTACATAAACATACACATACACTATTACACACTTTACCATCCAAAATATTCCTCACACATGTTTAAAAATTATCCATTGCTTTAATACATGTGACACATATTAAAACACACACACATATATTAACTAACATTATCATCCAACACACAACTAAGCAGACAAGCATTTCAACACAAATATACACTATTATATACTTTACTATCCAAAATATTTTACACACATACACTTAAAAATGATCCATTGCTTTAATGCACGACACATATCTGACCAATAAGAACAAACCATAATCATAACAGCTGTCTCTTTGTTTTTCATTTTTTTCTTGGTCTATGAAGAAGTTTTAATAAAAGTAAAACATGTTAAATTGAGATATGCTTCCTATTTGTTATTGTTATTTCTTTCATCTTGTCGGATTCTGATCTTTATATTCTACTCATTATCTATATTTTCATTTGTAAACTAGTTATTTAAATTAACTATTAGGATTATACAATCATGGATGAAAATGTTGTAACTTCTAATTTTGAAAATTGCACATTCATAAAAATCCCAGTTACGTGAGCATTTTTAAAAAATACTTAATTATTTGTAGATAAGCATAGCTTACAAAACAACAGATTGATATAAATTACTTAATTCGATTTCTAAATGAGCACATATGGTGAATTAATCAATAAAATTAAAAACAATAGTTCTATCACTTTCAGTCAAATCTGTATTGTGTGTGTATATATATATAAATGAGAGTATAACTATACTTGTGTCGAAAAACCTTCCACGAATCTACGAAGAAGGGAAAAACGGTTTTAAAAAAAGAAAGAGCTAAGTACATGAAAAGATGACTTAAACAACTTTGACAAGAACATGTTGATTTTTAGCAGGTTTGATGGATGTGTTAAGTACCTTCAAAGAATTTTGCTGCACAGCCTATTAATTCCTATGATCAAATAACTGAAATCTGTACATATTTTTTAATATGGATATTTACCCTGCTCCCTCATTGGAACAAATTGTGACACAAGGTTGGTTTTTAAAGTTGGGAACCCAAGCACAGAGCACAGCCACTGGTCAAAGATTATTCAGCCCCTACTGATACAGTAACTGGGTATAAAGCTTGACTTAGCATGTCTAAGCTTGTCTTTTTTGGATGTACAGACCTGCCAGGTGGCAACAAAATGTATTACATTACATGTTTTCTTTTTTTTTGGTTTGGTTTCTTTCTTAAATAGGCAAAAATACAATACACATGGCCTGAAGATTGTGTTAAAATATGTAACAGACTTGCCATCTGGTGTTGCCCTTAGTCTATGTAAATATAAAAATATAAAAGTGAACACTATCTCTGATATTGAGCACTTTTACTCATAAATATAGAGTATCTTAAAACTATATTTTTATTATATATAATATATATATATGGTCAATAACAAAATCCCATTCTTTGATGTTAATATAGAACTAAAAACCAAAGAATTTACTACTTATCTGTATCAAAACTCACCAGTAAAAACTTGTCTTTTAAACTATAATGCCCATGCCCAGAAAGATATAAAAAAGCAATGCTAAGAAACTTCTTAAATATAGCACACCAAAATTCCTCCCAAAGAATATTTCTGAGTGAACTAAAACACACAAAACAAACATTACTCAACAATAATTTTCCCAACTACATCACTGATAAACACATAAATTATTCATGCAAAAAATACATGATACCGGTAATAAAAATACCACATAGCGAAACATCAACATATTTTACTGCAACCAGATGCACAATAATTATAAGTAGGATGAATTCACAGCATGAAAAATTATTAAACACCATATTTCTGATGTAATTCCTCAAAAAATATTTAAAATTTATGATATATTACAAAAAAAGAAAACTGCAAACCTTGTAGTCACTAATAAAAATAACCCTATCAATTCTAAACTAGCAATAACCAATTTCGTGTATGAATTTCAATGCCCAGTACAAGACCTTACATGTCACTTATCAAACCAAAGTGCTATGAAAAACATTTATTAACCCATAATTTACAAAAACAAGGAAAATTCTGATTGAAAATACAAGAATACTATATAAATCACAATATCAAAAACATCCTTGCTATTAGAGATGCTCTATATATCAAACAACTGTCTCCTACCATAAACCTTACATTATTTAATAGTGGAAATTGAGTATTGAAAGTTTTTTCAAATAGAAAGATACGCAATTTCCAGTTGTGCACAGCAGTGAGAGCTTAGAATGAACACTCCTTTTTTAAAAAATCACAAGATAAATTATTACATTACAGGAAAAACATGAGAGGGACATCACACCCTTAAAAATAGCCGGAGAAGTAGCTAAAAGCACTTGGGATGATGATTCTGAAAAATTTTTACATTCCTTATCTCCAGAAAAATGTGAGAATGCTACAAAAAAAAAAAAAAAGAATAAAAAATGAATAAAATCTTCCTTATCAGCTGTATTCAATGAAAGATGCTTAAAAGAGTGGCTACTGCTCAAATATATATATATATATATATATATATATATATATATATATATTATCACTGACTGCATTTAAATTACTCTTTACTTTCCATTTCCAACATTACTATCTTTCCTAGAAAAGGATTTTGAGGAAAAATACAAAACATTGGTGGTTATGCAAAACTCACAAACTTTTTAAAAGAAAGTGACTAAATTACATTGGTTTTGTTGTTCACCTATACAATAATAAACATACTGAGAACAATGATATATTACAGCAGGGGTTGGCAAACTCTGGCCCACAAAGTGTTTTGTTCGACCCACCAGCTTAATACCTGAGCACTAATTATTTAATTAATTTTTGGAGCAAGTGACAAAAAAAGATCAGTTGGAGTTAATTGACTTACAATGCGACAATTTTTTTAAATCAAAATTTAATTCTGAATCCACTGTTGACTTCTACAAAAAATATGCTTTGCCAAGTAGAAAATATAAAAGCCTATTGAATAATGCAAAAATTATGGTATCATTATTTGGAAGTACATGTACTTTTGAACAAATATTTTTTGAAAATGAAATATACTAAGTTGTTTAAAAACAAGGTTGAATAATGACCACTCAGATGATGGTTTGCTTCTGTCATTGACAAATATTTCACCTGATGTGGAAAAGTTATGAAATGATAAACAGAAAAAAAGTGTCTCATTAAATAATTCACCATTTCATTTGTATTTCCTTTGTAGTAAGGAATTTTCATTTTTTGTTGATTGTGTTGTTATCCTGTCATTCTGGCAGTAAAATAAAGAACCTTGTTTAAAAACATTAACTTCATTGTTTTTTCTTTAAACATCCAGACCTAGGAGTCCTTCTGGATGCAGCGGTCTGTTGTCAAAACAATTTTATATGGCATTTGATATCATAGCCCTCCTCCAAGACAATGCATAGCTTTCTGGCCCATTCTCTCTAAAATGTTGCTGACCCCTGTTTTACAGTATAGGAAACTAAGAGTTAAAGTAAAAATAAATAAAATAATCAAGTCAGAAAATAAATTTTAAAACTTGAAATAATCTTTATTCAGTTACAAATAAATACAATAAAATTGCGGGGAGGGAAAGAAATGGATGAGAAACAATTTTTTTTTTTTAAATAAGCAAATAAATCCATCCAAAAAGTAAAAAAGATAAATGAAAAGTGAAAAAATAAATTTTATTTCACAAAAGAAAATTTATTTCTTCACATTCCATTTCCAGGAAAAAAATGATAGTTAGGAAAGAAATTAAAAAAAAAAAGGAAAAATTGAACAAAATATTTTAAAAAATAATAGATGGATCAAAGATTTTATTTTTTTGTTCTTTTTTTATTTTAGACATTTTATTTATAACTTTTATAAAAAAATTTATAACTTTTACAGAGTTGAGAAGAAAATGCAGTTTTTAGAGTTGCAGGAGGTTTCAGAGGGCAAAGGGGGTTGAGCACAAAGATAATATTATCATCATCATCATTTTTTTGTTTTTAACTATAAATATTAACACTCTATGGCTTTCAAAGTTTGCATTCACTATAATGACTGTCACAAAAAAAGAGAGTCAATTTATCTCTGATTAGAAATTATGTCTTTCCATTTTTAGTGTATGGTAACATCTGAAATACCTAAGATAAAACATCAGATTAATTGGCTTTTTGTACTATGTAAAACCCTACCCCCACCCCGCCAATAATCAGCCATTTCCATACAGGAAACATTTGGCATTCATTATCCGAAAGAGCTAGTCTCACTGTCAGTTGAAATTTATAAAATCTTCAGATAGGCTTTTCAAATTCACTGTTATTGCTCTTTCTTATATATATAAAGTTGTATGTTTAAAATGTATTTTTTGACAGTATTTATTTATTTCCATTATTATATATATATATATATATATATATATATATATATATATATATAATAATAGAAATAAATAAATACTGTCAAAAAAATACATTTTTAAACTTACAACTTTTTAGTAGTTTTTCCTATACATATTAAGACAGTATACGTGGATCATCAGTATGCTATATATATATATATATATATATAGGTAAAGAGAACCAACAGTTTTACGATTCCAACTTCTCCGGAATTTACTTTTTTTTAAAAAGTGCTCAATACAATAAATATTGTAGAGCATAATATAATATATAATTAAATTTGTTTTTTTAATTAAAAATACATAGTGACACGGAAATTTCTACCTTGTCATCAGGCAATGTTAGATCATAGTTGTGAAAATGATTTCCATTTAAATATAAATGAAAATATTTAAATAAAAATCTCAAAACAGAAATGTCCATGTCACAATGTATTTTTAACTAAAATACAAATTTAATTATATGATTATATCTGTAGTAATAAATTCCCTATGTAGTTACTTACAATAAGAATTTAAAAAATCAATCAACAGTCTAGAAATTTATTATTAAAATAGTTTAATTTCAATTCTGATCAATAACAATAAAATGCTATGGTAAACAATAGTAAATTAATTGCCGTTAATGTTTTTTAACTGCAAGCCACCTTCTTCAATGCATTCCCTACGTGAAAGAATGCATTGACAATTGTAACAACACAAATGGTTCTGACAGCTTAAGCATGCAAATGTATCTCATATAAATTGCTTGTTTCTGTGCAGATTTTTTTTCCAATTCTGTTTTACTTATTATAAATAACTGTAGTGACTTTATTGCCACTCTGTGTGTTTGTGTACACATACGCACACACACACACACATTATATATATATATATATATATATATATATATATAGTCATCCACAGACAGATCTGTTTCTCTGTATCACAGCTCATCAGTACAGTTAGCCAGCCAATTGCCTTTTACCCAAGAATGAAACCCGACCAAATAGGCATTAGCCGGCAATTCTACCTCTGAGCTATGGGCGCTTGGTAGACAGAGGCAGACATTTTAGTGTGTATATTATTATTATACACACCCAATAGCTGAGAGTGTTCTAATTCATTGTTGAATGAATGATGCATATATGCACTAATTCACATTAATCTAATAACATGACAGATTAATCCAAATATTTTTACCTGGTTTATATTAACAAAAACGAAGAGAAAGGGCAAGAATTTCTCAATATAAAAATAATAAAACCTAAACTGACCAAGATATTTGCACATGGTCAGAAGTGAACATATTGCCAAAAATAAGACTAATTTTAAGGAGCTCATGATAGTTCTTTTACATTTATATTTATTAATATCTGTTTGTCATTAATAATAAAATGGACATAGAAGTAGCTGATCAGTCTTCTCTTTTGATAGATATTTATTAAGCTTAGTCTGACACAGTGCCTAATGGTAGGTAGAGAACTTGTTTTATGCTAATCAATTTAGTATAATCTAAGTGGATAGAGTTTGCTTCATTGAAAATGAATATTCAAACTCATGATTTTTACTTGAGTTCAAACATAAACTAGCACTGGTTGAAAATATCTCAACCAGTACTCTGGATTATAGATATAGCACTTTGAAAATTCTGATCAACTCTCAAAATTACAGTATTATAATATAAAGGATTAATAAACAAGAAGAAATAAATAAATTGTTACTTTGTCACACAGATGATAAAGATCAGTATATTATAGCAAGTAGGATATTGATTTTGTGTTATCAAATAATAACTGATTATCATGAAAATTACTGTATAAAAATATAAAAGGCAAGGTTTAACACAATGTATATAAAAAAAGAGTGCTTATTAAAGTTTGATCACTCACAGAGGAATTTATATGACAAAGTGAGGGATAAATTTCATACTGTCATTAATTGATCACCTTCATTAAGAATTACTATAGTGAAACCTAATACAATACTAAAAAAATAGAAAAACTCATTATGGAAGCATGAACATTAATTATATTCTTATAATTACATGGTAAACGCGTTGCTAATTTTAAACTTGGTCGAAGTAGAAATAAAGAATTAAAGTAGAAACTGTGAATATTTGATTCAGTTAAATATTGAAACCTGCAAGTAAAAATAATAATTGTAAGTTTTTTACCCTCTTTAGTGTTATTATTATAGTTCACTTTCTGCTTTTCTTTTTCTTATTTAAACAGTAATAAATGGTAGATTTAACACTGTTACCCTATTGACAACAATATTTCTTTTTTATTTAACCCCTTCCCTCTGCGCAGAAGTGTATATACGTTTTTTTACTGGCACCGACAAATAAACATGTCAAAAACCAGCTACAGACTTGTTTATATGCCAATCTGAATTTTTTTTTATGCCCTTCTAAGCTTGAAACAAGTCCAATAGTCAACTCAAACATCTGGCAGAGGTGTTAGCCCCAGCTTGTATACTTCAAAGTGCCTCAGTTTCTTAGTTACTATATTAAGAACAAATAAAATTTATCTGAAAATGAAATGTTTTTTTCCCAAATTGGTAGGGAAGGGGTTAAATAACAGGTTTGACATCATCATATCTACTACTTGCTTCTTGACTTTTGAGCCAGGATCAATGCATAGTATCTGTTCTCTTCATTAATCAATCAAGAAGACACCAAGTTTCATTCCAGGGGATTTCAGTCCTGCAACAGCACCTTCTTCATTGCACTAAAAGAGAGAGGCTCACTGATATATAAATATTAGCTTGACAGTGGTTTGCATGGACTAGGCAATTTTTGGATTAGCTGATGGCACTTCACATTAAAAATGACCTTTGTGTAACATCCTACTATTGGGGTGGAGTGTGTGTGTGTGTGTGTGGGGGGGGGGGGTAATATATCTACCAGTCCTTGCCCCCTTTCCTGAAATAGTGGTAGTACTGCAATAAATGAAAAGTCTGTCGTCACAACTATTACACTCTCTGCCCTTTCCTCTTCTATTTATTATCACAATTATTACTTAAGGAAAGTGAGGAAAGGACAGAAATTGTACTATAGTAGCAGTTGTGGCGATAATGACTATTTTAATAAATAGCAGATCTAATGCCATTATCACTGCCATTACTATTATTTACTACAGCAACAGTCTCTGCTCTTTTCACTTTTTATTTAATAATGATGATGATGATGATGATAAATTACAAGGATGTATAAGCAAATAAAGCATTTTTCAGTTTTTGGAGCAAGTAAAAGAATCAAGAGAAACAATGCTGTATTGAGCATTAACTTCTTCACAGTCATCAAAAAAAATAAGATGGGTAAAAGTGGCTTGGCAGGAATACTTAACCCTTTCAGTGTTTTATTTTAAAATGAGAACATTCTCTTAATGATGTCTTAATCTTGTGCTGAATTTACAGTGGATATAAACCTGAGAGGATCTACACCCTTGGCTAGCATGGATTTTATAAACATACAAATATCCAAAAGCATCTGTTGTGAAATAATTTCTTAAGACTTTCATGTCAGTTCACAGGCCTCGATATGTTTGTACCAACATGAATAAAACCCAATTTTCTTATCAAATGTGTTCACATAAATTGATTCCAGCTTTTACTGAAGAAATATCTTAGCTAAGTTGTTATTATAGTTAATGCTTAAAAATAGGATTAATAATAGAGTATCCAAAAAAAAAAAATGTATACATATTCTGTAATGTATTTTATTTTTCAGGTAAAAATTAGAGATAGCAAAAACAAACTTATTTCAGTAGTACAAATTATTAGTAAAGTAGTACTGAAAGCATAAATAAAGGTAATAATATTACATTGTTTATACATTCAACAGGAGGTCCAGGTGTTTAGTAGGTATAAACAATCAAATTATCTATATATTTTGCTTGTTAATAACTGCCATGTCTATTTTCTAAAATTTAATTGATTAATTAAAATAAACATTACAATAGACAAGATATTAAAGTATTATATGTTTTATGTTTAGATAATGTAAAATCTCAAATTTTCAAAATGTTTAACTACTTAAAATTATTTAGGAAATGAAGTTGTCTTTTCTTTGTTTCTTCTTTCTTTAAGTTAGACTCCTTCATTCATATTCCATTTTTTTTATTATTTTAGGCAATGGCTTATATATTGCAGCCTGAGTTGAGCAAATAAATTGTAATTAAAGTTAGCAATGAGAATGTCATTATGGCAATGTTTAGCCATCATGCCCACAAAAAAAAAAAAAAAAAAAATGGTGTTTCAAAAGGACGGTTTTTCTGTTGACACTGCTATTAGTTTAAACTACCAATACACCCTTGGCAATATTTACAAAATTATAAAAATATGCTAACCAAATTCAACTTAATATTTATTATCATTTTTTAAAGAAATAAATTTGATAAAAAAAATATTTTTTATTCAAAAATTTATAAAAACCTAAAAAGACATCAACAATTTCTGCTTTGTGGAATGGTTACAAAATCATTGGCAAATTGTCACTTGATTTGATCTTTATAAAATGGTAGAGATTTCATTAGAGTTGGTTTGCATATTTTTGTGATTTAGCTAATTTTCATAAATTTATGAATAAAAAATTTGTTTTCATACTTATTTCTTTATAAATTGGTAAATGAAAAACATTGCATTAGTTGGTTCACATTTTTAGAATGTTGTAAATATAAAATTATTCTTGTAAATAAACAATGTAATTGTTTAATATTATTGTTGTAAATTCTCAAAGAACAAAGAAAATGTATAAATGCATGTTTATATGTTTGGGCTTTAGTAAAATCTTGATCCTTTCTTTTTGAAACAGTAAACAAATAGTAAATGTAGGGAGTAAAAAAAGGGAGTAAATGTAGTACAAAATAATAGCAGTTTCAAAGGAAAACCATCTTTTGACACACCATTTTATTGCAGGCATGAAGGTTAAACTTTGCTGTCATTATTATATAATCAGCAGCAGTTTTCAAAGTTCTCCTTTGAGTGTGTCTTCACATCTCTATAGTAAACAAAATACCTTCTCTGTTGGAAAATAAAAGTATGTAGAACTGTTTCAGTAACAGGAAAAGTTGACTGCTAAGAAGGGTTAAGTAAATATTTTTAGTTTTTTTAATATATAAAAATAATAACCACTCTCTTTTTTTTTCTTTTTCCAAATATTGAATCTTCAAAAGCAAAAGTATGTATGAAATTGTTTACTAGATATATGAATCTAAATATTATAATTTCATGCATAAATAATAGAAAAATCTGTTCAGGAAATGCTGTTAAAGAAAAAAATACTATCATGAACACGAGTTAAAAAACTAAAACTAAAATAAAAATGCTATTTCTTTAGAGCAGAACAAAGTTTCTTAACTAGACTCATGCACTCTGAAAGGCAACCAGGTGTGCCCCATGTTAAAAGAGGAGTAATTTATTAATTATTTTTATATTTAAAATGCTTATATTTTTTAAAAAGCTTCCATGTCTTTGTCATTTTAAACTGAATACTAAATTTCTTAGTCTTTAAGGAGTGGATAATCTTTTATCTTTTGCCTTCAAGGGAGTTAAATCAATCATTATTGTCCTTCAAAAAAAAAAAAAAAAATCAATTTTCTTGGAAAATGCTAAAACAAAAATTAATATTTTAAAATTTCATAAAAATAAAAAATTGAGAAACACTGGTTTAGGAAGTGAATTTAATAGGTATCAACATTTTACTAAGAAAAAATATAACCTCACTTAGCAGTCATTTGGTCACTGAAGGGTTAAGACTAAAAGAAAAATAAAGTTAAAAATATATCTTTCAGGAAAAAGAAAGATGGGTGGAGGTGAAATACACTTAAAATAAAAAATAAGAGAAAAAATAGCCTGATTGTTTTTATTTTCTAACTTGATGAATTACATTAGATTATGTTTGTTAAATTGCAAGGGGCATAATTAGTGTAACTCAAAGTACAATGGATTACACTCCCATTGGTCTTCTGCAGCTATACTGCTAACTACAGATTATTATTCTTTTTTTTCTTTCTTTTTTTTTAAACAGTAAAATATTTTATCTAATTAGTAAAATTGCCCCAAACACTTTTCAACAAATAAGACTAAGCCAGAAAATAAAATTGATTTACTTGAATGTAGTCAATTCTAATAAAAGGCTACATTTGTGAAGCACCCTGTGAAGATCAAACTCATTGTCAATGGCTTGTGAGACCAGTTGACTAACAACTGTATAATCACAAGAAAATATATTTTTTTATAACTTTAAAATGTGTTAAAAATAAAACAAAATTGGAGAAGAAAAAAAAAGTTCTTTTTATCATGCCACATATGACAGCATTAGTAGTTTTTCAATATCAATGAACTACAAAAATGTAAACAGCAAAAATAATATATTACAAAATCACTTTACAACAGTTATATGTCTAAAGAAACTTGACATTAAACATTGGAAAATGAATACAGTAATAACATAATCAAGACCATAAAAAAATAGAGTAAATTTCCAAAGATATATTCTATTTTACTCTTTTTATTAAAATGAACCAGTGCAATTTATTTACCTTTTCTGTTATTTCAAAAAGACCATTAACACTTACAAATTTTTAAATGAGATATATTTAGAATATTATGGTTAAAAAAAAAAAAAAAAAAAAAAAAAAGTGAAAAATAAAAAGTATTCATTATGAAAATTTAAAAGACAAACTGTAGAAAATCTAATCCTTATTTATATATATTTGATAATAAATGGATCAGATTAAAAATGATTCCTTATCAAAATCAATTACCCAGAGTTCAAATCAATATTAGTCATTTCAATAACAGTAATACTCACTATGTAAAATCAAGATAGTTGACATCAGGATAACAATTATGACCCCATCCCTGCTTTTTAAAATTCCCTTAGAAAAATAAATAAATAAAAATAAAAATTCCTATTTTTTGTTAGAAGTTGGATTAAATGACAAAGATAAGCTTACAAGTAAAATCTTACAAGAATATTTACACTGGTCAGTTAGATGTATGAATGAATTATATATAATCAGGTATCAAATGTGACAATATCTAATTTAGCAACAAAAGATATCTAAAAATTTACAAGTCACTTTATCTTTCTTTTGGACAATGAATACATAGACTAGAAATTAGTTCCCATTGGTTTATAATAATTGTCTAATACGAGGTCAGGGAAACACAAAATAAACAGGTACCAAATAATGTTAACTGTAGATATCAACAATGCCGTGCTCCCCTTTAAAGTACAATGGAGAGGCACAATTTATGAGACATGTTTCAAATATTAAAGCTATTCTGATATACATCCAGAGGGACTCGTTGCTTGGGCTAAAATAAAAATGTGATTTTGTTTTATATTCCCAAATGACAGATTTTATTACAAGGAGATTTAAATTAAAGCAATATTAGCCACTTTGATTCAATAGAAGGAACATCTCATGAATTTTACAATGGATAACACAGATTTGAACTCTAGATAAAGAATCATAAATTGCAATGTACAAGTTAAGTTTTCAAGCTTAAAAAATCTTTTGGGGTCCCGAGTAGGTTACTATGTTTTTTTTTTGTTTTGGTTTGGGGGGGGGGGGGGGGCTATACAGCAGGTATAGGCTTAAACCAGAACTTTGAGCTAAAATCTTGAGATCAACTTGTACACCACAATTTATAGTAATTTTATAAGTCACTAAAAAAGCTTTTTGTATCATGGTGAAATTGCATATAACATAGTTAATAAAATAAGTTCTATATAGTCTATTTTTTACATTAAGCATGTAATATTAAAAATTATATATTCATTATGTTGAAATAAAAATTAACAGAGCTGCTGTGCTTAATCTTATATTTGTTATGGGCTTGACTTGCTTTATAAAAGGTCATCATGTAGTGATTTGTTATTTATAACTAAAGAAAACAAAGAAAAATATAAGAAAGATGAAGTTCCACAGAGAAATACTTTTCATCTTTCTATTAGAAAGAATTAGAATATTTTAAAACAAATTATAACAGCCTAAAATAAATGAACTTAAATTGTTTTTACTTCTGGAAACACTGATATTGGACACTGGCCCAGATTTAAAAAAAAAAAAAAAATTTTTTTTTTTTTTTTGCCATAATTAAAGCAAAATACTATTATAAAAAAATGGCATCCCCCAAAATGATAAAATATCAGTTTTTCCTTTGACACTGCTATTATTGTAACTATTTTCACTTCTCGGCAATGTTTGTTTTAAAAAGTAATTATTAGAATTTTAGCAAAACCTAAAGATATGATGAAAGTGAATTTATATACTTTTTGTTTTTGAGAATTCACAACAAAAATATTAAACACTATTAGATTATTTACAAGAATAATTTCATTCTTACAATTTAAAAACTAATACAATTGTATCAAAACTAATGCAATATTTATCATTTACCAATTTATAAAGAAATATGAAATCTTTATTCATAAACTTATGAACATTTGCTAAAGTATAAAAATATATGGACCAACTAAAATTATATTCTTTATTTACCATTTTATAAAGCTTGAATTGATTGGAAATTAACTCATGTTTTGCCAACCATTCCAGTAAAAAATCTAATAGTGTAAATAAACAATCTAATAGTATTTAATATTCTTGTTGTAAATTCTCAAGAACAAAGAAAATTGTATAAATTCATTTTCATGTTTAGGTTTTATTACAATTCTAATCATCACTTTTTAAACAAACACTGCAAAAGGGTGAAGGTAGTATAAAATAATTACAATGTCAAGGGAAAAACTATCCTTTTGACACACTTATTTTTTTTTTTTTGCAAGTACAAAGGTTAAATACTATAAAAAAAAAATTATTACTCAGAAAGAAATGTATAAAACAAAAATTAATATCTATTTTTTTTTCTATTTCATTTTCATCTTTATGAATATTTTCTGGCTGAAAAAAAAAAAAAAAAAAAAAAAAAAAAAAAAATCAGTTTCATGGTCTTTTAAACTGATCTTTCATTTCTGATGTACTGAGAAAAATAAATGGCTACTAGCCATAAGCTTGAATATTTAAAATATTATCCTCATCAGTATGATTTTGTTAAAACTTGTTTTCACAATGTTTCACTCAATATTCTTCACATAACATCAATTGATATGGAGTGGGATTAAGAATAAATAAGATCAACACAAGATGAGGATAATATTAAGACCAACTAAAAAAAATTCAATAGAGACATTTGGTTGAGCAATATAACAAAATATTGATAAGCACAAGACAAAATAATTTTTGATATACATAGTTGAAAATAATTTTTAATTCATACCACTTCTAACACCAGAATAGCTATTAAGCTTTAAAATGGGTTTTAGATAAGAAGATTGTGTTGCATCATGTTTATAAGGGTTTTCTTTTCTTAAAAAAAATATTCAATATGTACATATACTTCAGTTGCCCTTTGTTGTTTTGATTAATTGATTTGTTTTCCACAGCTCAACCCTTTGATAAACTCATATTTTTGGAGATAATAGTTTTAGTGATACAAGTCTTACTAATTAACTCATAGCTAGGGGAAGAAGAGGTGGATTCATACCTTTCTCAAGGGTATTTGTGCATAAGTGAATATAACGAACCCAACGGGAATTGGAACTTGGCTCTCCAATTAACAATTCCAAGCCATTATCCCTTATACCACCTGCACATCCAAGCTTATAAGCACTCAGTATTCCCAAGCAGTCATCCATCTCGGTGCTAACCTGATTTAACAATGTTTAACTTCAATGACTGTATGGGAACCAGTAGTTTCAACTAAGCCCTCAGTTACTAAATTGGTACCAATTTTATACCAGAATCACCTATATTTATGTTTACTATGGCATAAAGAACATCACACTATACTCAAATTTTGTTTCAATTTATATTTAATTAAAACAATCTTATGCCTATAGTTATATTCTTCAAGTTTCATATTGCACACATCTTTATAATTTGTACCTATTTCACCCTCCTATGTCCATACAACCTCATTTAGTGACCCGCCACCTTGAGTGGCTCGTGTGCCTTATATTTGGTAAACTTTGTAAAAGGAAACAAAAGGGGTACACTTCAATTGTCTCTTCATTCATATGCTCAAGTACACTATTGTTATAGCTTTATGTATTGTCCATATTTTTAACTATCTTAGGATTATATATATTAAAAATAACATTCATGGCATAATAGCATATTTTAAAAATATCACTTAAAAAAATAAGATGTATACTGAAAATGTTATATGAAGCCATGAGAAAGTGAAGGGAAAGTTGTGTTCATGTCTTTTCCCCAAAAAAACATGAGTGCAAAAGCATTATAAACAGACAAGTAGAATTCAATTTTGCCTTATTTAATTTTTTTAAACTGACAACTGTTACACTTCATAAAATTCCTATCAGTTGAGAAAATAAAATATATCTTTATATTATAAAGTTATTTCAAACATTTCATATCCCTATGGTGAAGCAAACAAGTCATTTAAATGAATAGATACTCTCACACATCTTGCTTTGATGCATATTTTTGTAATGACAGCTTACACAATACTATGAATGACTGACTGATCTTTCTTTATCTAATTCATATTCATTAAAAAAAAAATTTTTTTATAAGTATTACTCATAGCAATTCAGCATTTCTTTTTGAAAGGGAGTATTCATGGTATATGAAAAAAAAAATTCCATGTGTTTATTAGATTTATGTGTAACAGAGCTGCCATTCTGAGAGAAAGAGAGAGATTTTTTTTTTCATAATTCATAGGTCAGTAATATAAATAATCAACATTTATAAAAGAAGGAATACTACCCAAATACATCTGTATGTATTAAATTTCATAGAGGAAGAATTATTTTGTTTCATTTTATATTTGAGACAATGCAATAAATAAAAATATTCTAGTTAAGTAAACATAACTTTCATGTTCGAGTTAAATGAAATTTCTACAGTAGAGTAAGCACTCACCTTCTTTAGTATGAAAAGCTTTTGAATTGCTATACCATAATCCAATTTAATAAAATGGTCATACTAAGCTCTTATTGACATCTTTGAAATTTTACTATCACCTATTTATGAACTCATGTATTTTTATTACTTCAAACGTTATTTTCTGCAGATATCCATATTCAAGTAGATACATTTATTTTAAATAGTATTTGTCTAATGGCCTGTGTACTCAAGAAAATTAAAGAAAATGTGCCCTCTGGCAGACCCCCCCCCCGGAAAAACCACTATCTGATCCCGCATGCTTTTACCGATTGACTTCAAAGAGCACCACAATAAAGCAAGGTTCTATTTTTCTTTAAAGCGCACACTCATTCAGATCTTCTAAAAACATATCTGCTCACAGGAACTAAATGAGTCAACTTGCTTTAAAACCAAAATAAAACCATACTTTGTGATGCTCTTTGTAGTCGTTAGGTAAAAAAAGCACACCAGATAGTTTTCTCAAGAATGCAGACAGACGAAATAACTAGTTTAAAATTGAGCATCTACTCAAATACAGGTATTCAGTAAAAATGTTTAAAGTAATCAAAAGATGTCAGATTAGAACTTATATATATATTAGTCCTATCACTCTAGCATCAGAATCTGCTTTCCCCAAAATAAATTAACTACCTTGTAAAAATATATTCATATACATTATATATAATAAAATTAATATATATTAGTAGTAGCACATTTTGGTTTAGATCAAATTCAATACTTTTCATTTAGAATTTAATGAAAAAAAAAAAAATTGTAGCAATTTTATTTTTGCCCACTTTGCAGACTTTAGTCATTTTTTTTTTCTCTTCACTATGGCTTGGGGTTTCTATATAAGGTAAATAGTCACATTAAAAATAAAAAATTTACAACTTATATTTGAAGTTAATTCCTACAAGTTTCAGCGGTAACCAAATTGTCTATACATTTTTTTTTTTTGTAACGATGTTCATTACCAATCTCAAAAATGTATGCATGGTTTAGTTGTTAAATGTTTTACCTTATTTACCAAATTTATATTTAAGAGTTTTATAATAAAGATTATCAAATACAAAAATATGTTATGCTCAAAATTTCTGAGTATGTATAACAGTTGCCAGCAATGAGAGACCATATATAAAGTGACATTTATTGTAAATCATGATTTTTATAAGAAAATGCCATATTCATTTTATTTTTTTTAAATTACACCTTAATTTACTCGTCCTTCTCCCAACTCAAAGTAAAAACAAATTAAACTCAATAAACCCTTAGACCTTACCATTTGCTGATGCACTGTTCTTGGAAGTAAAATTTGAGAACTGCCTGCATAAATCAGCAAAATAGAAGATCAGCAAATAGCAAGTACCAAGTGAAATATTAGGCTGAAATATTAAGCTGTGTAATCCCTTCAGTGGTTAGACACTGGAGTATGATACCATAAACTGGTTCTACATGCTCTATTGGGTCAAGAAATAATCCTTTTACCAATAAAATAACGATGCTTTCTTTCCTTTCTTGGGCTCAATGCCCACCAGCATGCCATTGTTGTTGAAATCGTGTTTTTGTTTTACAGACATAGTATCTGCACCCCATGTCTAACCCGCTTTTGTACAGCTTCAGGTGGCTGAGTGTTTGTTCCAGAGACACCATCTCACCATAAGTAAAGTTGATCAGAAGTTTCCCCTCCTTGCAACCAACCAAAATGAAACTCCCAAACAACCCTCCTCACATTTAAATTCAGAGTTTTCTGTCTCCTAGACTGGTTGCCAACCAAGGCTAGAGAGCCCAGTCTTCCCTGCTATTTAACCCATAACTGGAGGGAGAGAAATGGATACATACCTTTCCCCAAAGGTATTTATGCGAAAGTGAATGTAGCAAACTTGGTTTGCTGATTTCTCTTCCTTGAGCTGATAAACATTACACTACTCGCACATCCAACAGTAAAAATAAATAAATTGAAAGTAAACTTTCAGTTATCACTATTTGTACTTGACCTTACACTTAATTCTTTTTCATATGTGTATGTGACACTGACTGTTAGTGTTAATAAAATAGTGTTCAATGTAAAATAACAGAGCTATAATTTATATATTAATAATAAATATAAGAGACATCTTTACTTGAATTAGACTAAATTTGCTAGTGTTTTATGTAACTGTTAAAAAATTCCATCTTTAATTTTTTTTTTGAGCTTGATCATTATTTACATAACAGATTGTGCCAATTAATGTGTCTGTATGATATAAGACCTTGATGTTCACCATCAACATAAACCTGAATCAACCATAAGAGCCAACCTATTGATAAGTTAATATTTTTTTTTCAGTTTAGTATAGATATTCATTTTTAAATTTTAAGGATATAAAGATTTAAATATTTTCACAAAATGTTATTAGAGCAATAAAAACAGACATATTAAAAAGATAATTTATGACAAAGAGAGAGAGTAACAGAAAAATATATTACCATAAAATGGTAATACTGAAATATAAACAAAAAAAAACAAAGAGAAGCTATAGTGGTTTATCACTCATCAGAGCAGAGATCAAGGACAAAAATGTGCATATTGACTAAAACAAAACAAAAAAAAAATATCCAAGAAAAGTTATATGTAAGAAAATATAACACTTAAAAGCTAATTATCTTTAAGCTAACCAACCACTTCTGTTTACAGAGATGCCTGGTAGGACTTAATATGTACTGATTCAAATATTTCAAATGAAAGTCAAAATTAGCTCTGCTCAACACTAAAAACATGTCTGGATTATAAGACCGATAAACTGGGTTAGCTGTTATTTTTGTTTTTTTAATTGTCATAATATTTCAGTATTACAATTTTTCAGTAATGTTTTTGCTATGAATTTTCTTTTAACAGGTCTGTTTTATCGCACTAAGATAAAGATTAAAGAAGGGTAAAAGTAAGAATTATTAAATTTTTACTAAGTTGAAGAATGAACATAATAGAAAGGGCTAAACATTTAGGTAACATAATTTTCTTGCTTAATAAAATCATATTACAATATTTTATTCCAGTTGACTTGAATAACATTCAGAAACTTCTATTTAAGTTTAAATAAATGGTAGATATTTTGCTTTTCTTACTTAAAGCTCAAGGTGGAGAGGAGGTTTTAGCTTCCAAGAATGTTTTCTATGCAATAAAATGATTTTTTGTTAGTGTAAAAGACAATTATCAATAACTGCAAATCTTTCAAATTTTTGCTTTATAATGTAATGGTTGAGATATGAATGCAATTTAAAATGCAAAGCTTTTATAAAGAGTGAATAAATCTATATTAAGTAGTCAATCTGTTATCTTAAATTCCACCCAAAAGTGCATATCTGTCAAAACTGTATTAAGTATATAGAGAATAACTGTTTTTATAGCTTACCAACCCTTTGTGAGTTAAACTCAAAACATTTTGGAATTAATTTTTTTTTTTTGCAAGTAAATACTGCAGTAACAATTTTTTGAGAATAATGATTTTTTTCCAGATACAAGTCCTATTTAACTCATAGCTGGAGGTGGGAGATGGATTCATACCTTTCCCAAAAGGTATTTGCATGTAACAAACCCAACTGGAATTTGAACTTGGCTGTATACAGAGGAAACAATCCTGTAACCTCAATATATTTTCTTTCTGGCCCTGCCAAATAGTTTTGGTTGTTCTGTTTTTTTTTATCACTATCATACAAGGAATTTTTCCTGATTATAAGAGATTTAGAGGAATTAGAATTCAAGCAGTAATAAACCTAATTATTGTAATATCTAGTCACAATTTTCTTTCTACTCATAAAAACTGTAGTGATATTTTTTCAAATGAATATTTAAAAATTGTATCTTGAATATTGAAAATAATGCAGATTTTACAAGTACTAAACTGATCACCTTTCTTTGATTTTACCAAACATTCAATCAGCCTTCTCTTATTTTTACTAACAGTCAACTATTCAATAATACCATGGAATAAAGCTAATCAACTTGTATAATAAGATCTTCAATTTAATCTTAAATCAGATTTACACCCAGTTTGCACACTAAATATGGCCAGTAAATGACAATTAATAAAAACTAAAAAAAATGATGATACCAATGATCATAAAATATACCAAATGATTTAATTTTTAGTTTTTGGAAAGATGATCAGTAGATAATTGCCTGCCATCACAGGTGAATACAGAATACCTGTCCCAAAACTGTCATGAAAGTCTTTTGCTTTGTCTTACATATAAAAGAAATAACAACTGCTATTAAAACAGACTCACATGAGCCATTTTAAGCACTATAAATTTCACTAAAACCTGCATTATTTCAAAAGTAATTATAAAAAAGGTGTATTAAGGTGCTTAATATTATATTATATTAATATCTTTATTTTTTTAAGTAATTATCTGAAGTTGAAATTTGTTAATAATCAGCTTAATTTCTATTATACTCATTCATTTTTTTCTCTTTTTTCCACAATGTTTCTGAAATTCCAACCTATTTTTTTTCAAGGGAATGTTGCAGCACAGAAGACTATTAAACTGGAGAATAGACCAGCCAAAATATGGTGTGTAATAAGAAATAATAAAAATAATATTAAAAAAAAAAACAACCTGTGTCTTCTGTTGGTGAATATATAAAAAAGAAAAATATTTAAGTCTTAAAAAAATATTTGTTTTTAACATTAATTAAAAGTTAATGTAAGTATAAATAATCATGTGAGAAGAATTTCTTATATTACTAGAGCTTAATGAAAACTTGTTTTTGCTCTTCACTACATAATGCAAAGATTGAAAATAAAAAGTTCTTAAAAAAAAAACTCCAATAAAACAAAACCTTTCATTAAAATACCAAACAGTTTAAAAAAAAAAAAAAAAAACATGTGTAGAAACAGAACTAATTTAATTAGTATGACAAACAATTCCTTTATTAATAGACAAGTTTCTTTGCCATGCCAAAAATCTAAATGTAACTAGTGCTATCTCAGTTCATTCACAATAGTACAAGAAATGGTAATTTTTTTTTTAATGATTATTTTACTCATAGGTATTTTTTCTCATCCTTTAAAAAGCCTTGATTTTTTTCCCCTTACAGAGATTTCAATTTTAACTAGTAAGATGTAGCTAAGAAATACATTTTGAAAGAAATGTCTTTAGAAATAAAAAAATTAGACAGCTGCTAATAACTTAACTACTGAATTTCTATCATGTTTGTGAACATGCACAACTTATCAAGTAAACTTTTCAATAATCATTTTTTAATAGATATTAGATAAATTTAACCCTCTAATTCAACTAAAATTGTTATATTATCTAGTAAATAAATATGAAAATTCTAGTAATTTTCTCAAAATGTACAAAATGATTTCCAGTGTATTGTTACAAGTGTGTAACACATGCCCTATACTTTATTTATTAATAGTTTCATTGGTCTAAATATGTGTATATTGTTTAACCAAAAAGAAAAATATTTAGATGTATTATGATGAATATGAGAAACACTACAAGAGATATTTGGTTAGATTGATTTTTACATGTCAACCCTTGTTGGGTCATTTTATGTTTTTGCATGGGGCACCCAGTGAAGATCTAACTTTCTAATCAGGAGTCATGGTACTGCTAACCATTACGCTAGGCAAAGGAATCTGAAAGACATCTTGGTCATTTAAGTAATTATTGTAATTCAATTATAATATACAAATCCTTCGTCCTTAAATTTTTAATACAATAGGATGCTGAAAAGTTCTTAGCCAGATCCCTTTCCAAATGATCAAACATAAGAATTATTTTTGGAATCCCTTCTGATAGATTTAGGACTCTCAAGATGTAGTCAAGACAAAACTTTAAATTTAAAACCTTGTGAATTTTGAATCAATACACCAAACAATATTTAACATTAGAGATTGGTGGGAGGGGTGGAGAAAAACAAAACAGAATTGCAATTAGATATGATTATAGCTCCTTTTCAGACTGAATTAATTTTTAAATTTGACCAGTTTTAAGATGATTCAATTTTAAGTTTAACTTGTGATCTGACTATTAATCTACACTATATATTTTTCTGGTTGGATTAGACTTGGGTTCTATGATAGAAGTATTTTTACTTATGAATACCTAGTCTTAGTCATTTTCATGAAAATCAAATACAATATTCATACTGTATTTAGATGGTCAAATCTGGCCAGTCTATCTAGAAAAGATAGAAGCAAAAATTGTGAAGTCAGGCTTCAATAATATATAATAGCATAAAAACATTTTTAAATGTACATTATCCATGAAACCTGACTTTACAATTTTTGCTCTTCCTTTAACTCCACAAAATACCCTATGCATATATAGATGCACATTTTATTTTACTGTAACTCTTACACTACAAAAGCTTAGATGAAAACTATAAATAAGAAAAAAAAGGTTATAAAAGTCACAAAAGTAAGAAAAAACAAATTAAAAATTGACAGTTTGCTTTCAAGATTCATCACAAGAATAAAAAAAACCCACTACCATCAACAAAACAGAGTTAACAGGAAAACATTTTATTTATCAATTGTAATTAAAATGTGAGATTTTAATTTTCTAAAAAATTATTTGGTAGTATTAGTAATCGTTGCGTGGAAATAGTTTAAAGTTAAATAAAAATTACAATTTAATTTCTTTTTTTTAAATAGTTTTAATACTTAAATAGAGTCATTTTTCCCTCTAATGTATGAAGCTTTGGCACATTTTGCAGTTTTAGTTACATAAAAAAAATTGAACAATAAGGCTTATACCAAAATTTTTAATAACTTAAAATAGGAGACAAGCACTGCAGAATTAAAATAGAAATTACAATGTTGTTATTAGTTAATAAGCTATATCATTTTTTTTTTTAATAATAAAATAGATTATTGATTAGAAAAGTTAAAATAACAATAGTAAGCATACAATGCCAAAAAGTTTGCATGGATTAGGAGATTAAATTTTGTATAATAATCTTTTTTTAAAAGAATTTTTACCACTCAATGTCAGTTTTTGAGAGGATTTTAGAAGCAATTGAAGTACAAAAGCAAAAATGAGAAAGAAAACTGGCAGGCTGGGAAAATGTGATAGTGAAAGCAAAAAGATAACAAAAATTTACTAATATTTTAGTAGAGAATAGATAGTGACAGAGAAAGATGTTAAATGCTACAAATTCATGCCAAGTAAAGAAACTTAATTCTGATGTTTCTAGTTCTTTCAATAATAGACTCTTGAAGTCATGGAAAATCATAACTTGTGCCCAGTACTCAAAACAGAGATAAGATGAGAAGTCAATCCCAACTGTAATAAAGTGTGATCTGTGCTCAAGTCCCGAACCATGGTAAGCCATAACTCAATTGTCATTAAAAGAAAAATTGGCATCAGTGGAAGAGAGAGAGAGAGGAATGAGTAAACTTTCTTATAATTAGAAAGTATAAGAATCTTTAAAACAACAGACACTAAATTGGGGTCTTATACTCAGTCTGGGAACCACAAAAATAATTAAAAATCAAAAGATGGGAAACAAGTCTGAGAATGGATTCTAAAGTGTTTTTATTTATATATATATATATTTTTTTTTTTAAATTTATCTTTTGGGTGGAGAAAAGGACTTGAGAGAAAAAAAAACAAAAGAACAAAAACATATAGAAGGTCATGTCATTACAAATCAATTAAAAAATATTTAACTTGAAATAAAAAGATTGGCATACAAGGGGAAAAATAACCATGATTTCAAATTTGCAATTCAATATCCAAAAACATTGAGGTAAAAAGAGAGCTTGCATACAGAAAAAGAAAAGTCATGCATTGAAAAGAAACAAAATAAAACAGGAATTAAAAATAAAAACAAAACATGATTAACTTTAAGAAAATTTTAGGTATAAGCAAGTAAATTATTTTAAGTTAATTTCTTTACAATGTCCGGCACCATTAAAGAAATATGAATTTTTAATACTCTAAAAAAAAAAGGGGGGGGGGTAAATATTGTCGAATAGGGGTAAGGGTTGGGTAAGACTTTTGCTTGAATAAATCGACTAGATAAACACATTTATCTACCATACCTGATAGAAAGAACTGAGGTATAGACTATATTATGTTTGTGTGTTGATGTCTGAGAAAGATTTGATGAATAAGAATTTTTTAAATAAATAGACAACTTGATAAATAATGAAAGGTTTAGAAAATGTAAAATAAACAAAGGAGATTAATTAAAAAAATAAAAATAAAAGACTAATAACATTTTACTAAAACACTTGCACATAGACTCAGAGACAAAAATCCTCTTGGCCATAAAACATTTTAAGTCGAAAAGACATGGAGCAAATAACAATTTTCATTGAAAAATGTCATTTTTTTTTTTTTTTTTGTTTAACATTCTGTTTTCATTTACAAAAGTTTGTTTCTTTTCATGTTTTGGGAAATTTTTAAAAAATGTAAAGATAAATAAATAAGAACTACTGTAAAGGAATCATTTTACTGCAGATTTTGAGTTTTGAAATAAGGAGTATTGAATCATTGTTGAAAGATTAAGGACAGGAAAGAGGAGAAATGGAAAAGGGGGAAAAAAACTCCACACCATTTCACTTGAAGATGATGAAATAATAGACTGACTGAAACATTATGAGTGGGTGGAAATTAGATCCTAATAAACTTTCAACAATGACACAGTAAAGCCTCCAACAGTCCATTTAGTTACAGCAGATTCAAGAGCAGTTGTCATGCAATGCAGAAGTAGACAGATTGTAATGGTTCTCATCATTTCAGTGATTTAAAGTTTCTTTGTTCATTCAGATTTTTTTCATGATTATAAATTATTTTTGTTGTGTTTGTTATTTTGTCAGTTACCTTTTAACTGTGGGTAAAATTTAATCATTTTAGATGGTCTGTTCCCTGTTTTATAGATAAATAATTTTTTTAAAAAATCTGTTTCTTTATTTTTGATAGAAATATACACTATATGTATCAATTGGGGTCAAACAGCTTAATTTTTTTTTAGGGCGTTTTCTTTTGTTTAATAGAAGCATCCCAATTATATATGTTAAACAAAAATTTAGTTATCTTTTTGCATTACCTTATGGATTGACAGAAAGATAAAAGAAACAAATATAACAAAAAAAAAACATTCTTGTAAATATGATTGAACATGTACATACATGGCAAGTATGTTCAGAATAAAACAGGGCAAATATTTTTAGTTCAGTTTTTTTTCTTTTAAAATGACTGTTTAGATTATTGCAATATGCCATAAGTATCCACCCTCCTTGAAGGGAGACAGAGGATATTCAAATTTCTCAAATAGAGAGTAGAAGGCCCAGATTAGTAACTGGTCATATAATTAGATGCAAGGTTCCACATAATTTCCAGGGAAGAGCCCAGTAACACCATCCATAACTCCTTCCCACCAACCATCATCATTCTTCTTTATCACATAAATCACTGCATTTTCTGTGAAAGTAAGCTCATCTGCTTTGTCTGCCTGATAATCATAAATGGCCACCACTGAAAACAAAAATAAAAAGCAAAAATAAAATCATAATCTTCTAAAAACTTTCAAACTAAATTTGGTTATCTTCTTCACATTTAACAAAGACATTTTTCATACAGAATATTTTTATTCTGTATTATATTCAATAAGTCAATTTATTCTTCAATATTTTTCCAATCTACTCAGGCTGTCATTCTACAGACGTCAGTTAATTACATATTGGAAAAGAGAGGCTATTAGTGTGCCTTGAACTTACAGCTCTTATCTCAGAAAGTATACCATGCCTGTTCTTAACTGAAACAAAGAGGATTTTTTAAAAACTTAACTGAGTTATTTAAAGCTGAAAGATTTTTTTTTTTTTTGCAAATGAATATTGCATTCATTTTGGAAAGATAATATTTTTCCAGATCTAAGTCCTATTTAGCCCATAGCTGAGGGGGAAAGTGATGGATTCCTACCTTTTCCAAGGGTATGTGTACATAAGTGAATGTAATGAACTCAACTGCCTCTAGGATTTCTCATTTCAAGCTGTTATTTTTACACAATCCACAAACCCGAGTCAAAGAGGAAGCAAGTTAGGGTTTTAATAAGAGTTTATACTTTATTTTTGATTTATACTATATGATAGAATGACAAACTGAGAAGTTGTGATAAAAAACAACTGAAATTAAGATGAAAAAAAAAAAAAAAAAAATACTAGTCAAAAATTAATTCACTCCTAAGTCCTCATCAAAAAATATATAAAAAGAAAAAAACAAATTTTGTTCTACAATTAGATTGATTCAAAAGTTTCCTGCATTTTATTTTTTGGCCAAAATTTTTTATTCATATAAATTCTTAGCAAAATAATTAAGTCATTAAAGTAGTTTTTCTAACTTTATGTCAGCTTTCAAGTCAATTGCATCATCAAGAATGATGATATCTTGAACTTTGTTGAAATCATTGATCAAACAAGGAGTGTTGTCTGGAGTAAAATAAATAACAATCTGAAGGTTTGGAGAATAGGCAGTACATGAAAGAACTTTACACTTCAGTCCTATGATTGATTGTTGTATTGCATTTGGAAAACAAAGATAAGCATTGTAACACACACAAAGAAAAAAAATTGAATATATTTCCAATGCATTATTCAAATGAGGTACTTATTCCCTGTAGCATCACGCAGTTTATCCAGGTCCCAGTAATTTGAAATAAAAAATTTCATCTTAATCTTGTCAAATACAAACAATTTCCCCTCACCCCAGTATTTTCTATATATACACACACACAGAGATGTTGAAGGCTGTTCTGGAGCTAACTGAATTTTGAATTCTTGTAATACATCCATTTTTTTATTTATTTATTCTCAGTGGTTATAATGACCAAAAACATCTTTTGCGTCAAGCAAGAAGAGAAAGACAAGTATTTGAACACTGATATTTTTCTATATAAATTCATGTAGAGACCAATTTTTTAGCTTCTGAATTTTACTAAGGTTTGTAAAGGGTGTGTAAGTATACATTGACATTGTATAAATTAGGATTTGAGTAAATTTCAAAAGCATTAATATCTTCCTTATGTTGTGTATAAGATACAACAGGAAACTTTTGCATCAATCAAGTAAATGCAGAAATTCTTTCAGTGAATTCATCCTAAATTCTGCAAGAAAGTAAAAAAAAGAAATACAAAAAAAATTAAATGAATAAGCTAAGAGAAATAAAAGTTTTGCCTAAAGAAAGTTTTTCTATTACAGAATATAAGTAGATTAATTTTTACTGATTTTACAAGTATAGATTTACATAATAAATATTAAATTTTCAAGAAACCAATTTATTGGTTAATATATATACTATCATGACAATTTTTAATGTTTTGTGCATAAAAGTGAAAGAAAACTTAGAAATGCTTATAAAATGTTGTATATTTAATAACTAAACCTCTGAAATTTGTGATAATCTATTCTTAATACAATATCAAAATTTTATATAATATTCAGTCAGTTGTCCTACATGATACACACTTGGGGATCATGTCTCTTTCAATCCATGACTGACTAGGGAGAAGATTTTCCTGCAGTAGGTTGCCATTTTCTTTCAGCAATAGGTTCATTACCAACCAAGGCTATAGAACTCAATCTGTCTTGCTATTCAACCCATAGATGGAGGGAGAAGAGATGGATTCATAGTTTTCGCAAGGGCATTTTGCACGTAAGGGAATGCAACAAATTCAGTTGGCATTCAAACTGATTTCTCATTCCAAGCCAACATCCATTGTACTACAAAAGCTAAAACACATCTACTTACATTAAAATTAGACAAGCCTTGTATAAGCAGAAAGACTTTGTATTTTCACTTAACAGTGTGAACATTTTCAGATATTTTTGATCTTGCAATTCTAACACCTTTTGCTTTTTTTTTTTTTTTTTTGGTATCTGATAGATTTTTCTGCCGAATTTAAAAAGAAAAAGAAAAAAAAAAGTACCTTTTTCTAAATATTTCTTTGGCATCCACTGGGGTTCAGTAAGATCTGGCCCTGTAGCCGCATAAGGATCTTCTTCTGGCATGGGCAAAGGTTGATCATCATCAAGAGTATCACTGAACTCTGGTGGTGGTGGTGGCACCCCTCCTTGAGGATAGTCAAAATGTTGAGACACTGGAGGAGTGGAGGCCTTCTGCTGTTGATTCAAAGTAGGAGGAGGTGGCAAAGGAGGAGACACTGCACAAAAAAAAAAACATAAAAAAACTAATCTAGTGGCACAAACGAAACAAAAACGTAGATGTTTCATGTATTTGCTGAAATTTGAACAGTTAAAAAAAAAATACAGATTAAAATATTTCTTTAAAAAATTGTGACAAAAAAAAATAAATAAATAAATAAATAAATAAAAATGTAATGATATTATTTTAGGGAAGATAACTGTGAAAATGATATGATATGTATGAAATGGAGAGAAAAGTAACTGCTAAGTGATAGGAAGAATGAACAACACTGCAAATGAAACCTCTAGCGGAAAGAAATTAACAAAGAGAAAAGGAATGAATCAGAAACTATATGATAATAAAAAAACAACAGATCTGTCTAAATAGTCTCACTTCACATATCAAACAAAATACCAAGATTAAAAGAAAACAAAAAACATGCATTCAGGGATGCATAAAAAAAAAGAAAACAAGATGGGTATGTTAATTAGTAATGTTCTGAAATTATACATAGGTAACATGCTGATTTGTGTGTGCCTAAGAGAAGGAAAGGAAAGAGTATCACTGTTGGTATGAAAAGAAACAACCAAGACAGAGAGAAATATCATTTAAAATTCAACACTTGATAGGATTCTGCAAGTTGATTCTATATTTTAAAAGAAAATGAAAGAGGTTTAAGGGTCAAAACCATGGTTAAAAAATGAGGTTTCAAAACAAAAAGGCTTTTTCTTGCATCAGCTCAAAAGGGCTTAATATATCAGGACAAAGGAAGCAGGCTGGAAATTAAAAAATACACCAGGGTATGAGAAATGCAGATAATGATTATTTTGACAGTATTGGGAAAATTAGCTGAAGAGAAGATAAAAAAAAATGTAATTATATTTAAAAAGTGCCTTATGACTGATCAGTTCATTTTAGACTTCAACAAGTAGCAACTAAAAAAAAAAAAGTTTAAAAGTTCCATGGCTCTTAATGGCTATTTTCAGTGAAATAATTCTGCAACATCTTTAACTAGAGAAAATAAATCCTAGGTCTCATTTAATTTTAAGTATTCTATTTACAATTTCATTATTACTTCTTGAAAAGCAAGCATCCACTCTTTGTGATTTATTATTGGGCATCTTGGCCATCAACTTGCATATATAGGGAAAGCAGAGAGCAAATACTGAATTAATCTAACCCAATATATATGACTGAATTTATTAAATGAGATCATGCTCAAAAAGAAGTGTCAGTTTGCACAATCTCATTTTCATTAGTAAATTTTATTTTTGAATGTGTATCTTCAATGATAGAGAAATTCATTTTTGCTACTAAAATTGTTCCCTTCTAAGGATAAATAGACATTACTCCAGTCAAAGATTGGAACTTAAAGATGGAACAATATTACTTCAACTACCAACAAAAAAAGAAAAAAAATCTGGATTTTATTTAAGCGCACAGTATACTGCTTATTGAAAGAAAGTAAAATAACTCAGCAAACTGGACTAGAAGAGTCAGAAACTGAAAAACTTGTGAGCAAAGATTACAGGCAAAGGACAGTTTAGTTATATATAAGATATTAACATCCTTATCCTAGTACTGCTGTATGATATACCATTTATTATCTATGATAATTAGTGTCCTGAAATATTTTATCAGCATCATCACTATCAACAAATGTTCAGAGAAGGAAAAGGAATGAAGATAATATGAAAGAAAAATAAATCACACTTGAAGAATGAATAATATTAAATAGATTATAGTAAAATTTAAATTATACTAGATATCGTATTAAAAGTTTTCACTTGGTCATATTGCAAATTGACAAATATTTAATGGAAATAAAATTTTGATTTTCAATTACCCTGATGTTAAAATTATTAATTATTTCAAGAATAATCAATTTAGTATTATTAATAATTATGAAACAAAGGAAAATATATTAGAATGAGAAAATATGCAAGCATTATGCAAAAAAAAGTATTAGTAACTTGCAAACTATTTTTATCACTTTATTAGTAACAGTTAATGGGTCAGTTTTTTGTGATGTTAAGACATTACACTTAAGAATCCAATATTTTGTTGTATGATTTACTCATTACTTGAGAAAAGCTTGGTTATCGCTAAAATAAACAAGATCATTTTAAAGTGAATGGGTTTTCATATAGTTCTGAGGTTGAACTGAGCATTCTCATGATTTACTAGTAATTTATAGCTTATATAAAATTTGTCTAAAACAAATTAACAGGTTCCTTAATTTATATCCACAAGTTTTTTGTTTTTTAAATATATTGCTTGACCATGTCCTGAAAAATGTGTGGGCAAAAAAAGTCTAAACACCTAAGAAGGATATACAGTGTATTTATAAGGGCTTTGAGTACTGTTGACATACCCCTTATTTTAAAACCAGTACACATATGTAAACATATGTTTAATCTTGTCCTCATTTAAAGAAAATGTGATAATTGGCACATTCAGTTAGTTCCTTATAATTCTTGTTATTAGGTGTTATAGGTGTAGAATAACATATTGCAGAATTGCATACAATCAATTATGTGAGATTATAAACTTGTGTTAATACACAAGGAAGAAATACAATGTATTAATATATGAGTCTAAGTACTGTGGCCACAACCCTTATTTTGGAACCTGTGCTCTTATTGATCTCTATATATTATCAATGACTGTAATACAGCAATAAAACCTGTACACTAAATCAAGTAAATTGAAGCAAATATCCAATGTTGCAATTTTCCATCAATATCCATATTACACTTATTTATGCTAATTACTTGTAAATTTATCTTTAATTAGCTCAAAATATTTGAAATGCTTTTAGATTTAATCATAGTTGTCAGAATAAACTTATTTTAAATTTTGGTGCCACATTTTAGCAATATCAGAAGCAAAGGACCTACCAAGTTTATTTTGCTTTTTATTTTAATTAATCCTTTTTTAAGATAATTTTTTTTTCTAATTACAATATTTTATTTAGTATATATACCCTGCTGAACCTTGGTATCACTTATAATTGTCAATCAAATGCTTCACTAAAACAAAGTCCAAATAAGAGTACATTAATTTTAAGAACTTTATAATACCTAGCAAATCTCAAAAAAACAAGCAAGGAATTTGGAAAAAAGGGGTGAACATTCCAAATGGTTGTTAAAGGGAATAACAGGAAAACCATTGTTTTGAGCATATTCACTTCTAATACTAAATGCAACCAGATGGGCAAAGGATGACTGGAGCAAATCAGATTGTAAAACAAGATCCATTAGGATTGGTACAACTAAAAAGAAAGACTAAGGAGAAAAATTCAATTATTTAACACCTTCTATTGGAATGTTGTTGTTCTTCATAATGACTGGGGGAAGAGGCAGGCCTGTGAATAGAAACAGCAACAAAAACATAAGTGTACAACACAAAAAAATAAAACATAAAAAAAAAATTTGACAATAACAACACTCAAGCAGCGAAAGTGAATAAGGCAAAGAATAGAGCAATTATATACACCATTGATAATTTTTAAATCTTTTATTTTCCTATTATTTAGCAATGATTCTTTAGATAAAATGATGAATGATTGAACAAGAATAACTATCAGTATCCCAAGATGATATAAAATATGAAGTGTTTTATTTGTGTATTTTTGGGGGTTGTTTTTTAGCATGAGATTTTTTTAAAATATAGATCTTGTTGCTTGCAACAACAGAAATCAGGAAACAGCTTTACTATTTCCCATAAAATACAATAAAGAGGTGCAGTGTAAGAAACTTAGTACTCACAGAAAGAATTGGAGATACTCTAATTAGGAAAGAAATAAGGTAGAATAGCAATGTAATTATTTATACACTATAGATATTAGAGATTTTTAAAAAATTGGTATTAACACATTGGCTCACACATGACCTACTGGAGGGTTGTGATTGTATGATTGCAAGAGCCACATGACCCTCTGGTGGGTCATTTTCCAATTTTTTTCATATGAGGATTATTGGAAGTGGGATATTATGATTGATTGTTTATAATTTCTGTTGTTTTTTTGTTTGGGGGGAGGAGTAGTTTTCTTTATTTTTTATTTACACATACAAAGCTTGTACCATGCATTTATGTGGGATTCTGGGTTGTAAAAATGACTCCTGTACCAAATGACACACCTGTGGGTTGTAAGCAATAAGTACTATTTATGATATCCTTGCCTCATATATGAAACAAGGTTAAAACTATTCAACTGTCTTCGTATGATCATTTAGTTATAAACTAAAACTGTACTTTAAGGCAAATATTTTATCCCAAGTCCCAAAACTAATAGTTATTTTCAAAATATCTGTGGATGATAAATTTACAATAACTCAAAATAAAATAAAATAAAAAGCATATATTTTATGAAGTACAATATAGTATAGCACAACTAAAAGTGTTCTATCAAAAAAAGAAAGAAAAAAAAACAAACACTAATGGAATTATATTAAAAAAAAAGATCAAAAGAAAATTAAATTTTATTGGGGGATTAACAAAAAATCTGTTGGATGTAATAAATTTTTTTCAATTAATAGAATCTATAAAAAAAAAAAAAAATATGCATATACTCTAATCAAAAACATCCAAACAAAAATATATTAATATGTATTTAGTGGAAATTTACTCTAATACATCATAACAAACAGCTAGTAAGTCAAACTGATTAACTTAAAAATTCAAAATTTACAGAAAATTTAAGCAAAGATGTGCATAAAAATTCACAATACCAATGCAGTTTATCATTAGTTAAAAAAAATCATTTTCCAGATGTAGAGATCTCTTCTAACTAAACTTCTAAAATGCAAACAACAGAGCATACATTTTTATGTCTTTTTATTAAAATTAGTACTATCTTATTGGGCATTCAACCAAATATTTCAATAATCAGGTTTTTTCTAGGGATAACAATATTAAACCAATGTTCTTATTGTAATTAAAATTGTTTTTCTTGTATTTTTTTTTTCAAATCTGTAGATCATTATCAGTAGTAGTTAAACAAAAGGTCTAAGAATAACAGATAATGTTTTAGTCATTTTACTAATACAAACTGTTAATTAAATTCTTTAAGCTGAGAAGTGTGCATGTGTGTGTAAAATGTATATTTGAGCAGCAATCCTTCTTTTAACTATTTTTCATTAAAAACGGTCAACAAGGAAGATTTTATTAATTTTGATTTAATTTTTCCAGTATTCTTACGTTTCCTTTTTGTTGGAGAGAAGAAATGTACAAATGTTCCATAATTATTAACTTTCAAAGCATTTTCAGCCACTCTACTGGCCATTCTCAAGGATTTTAGGTTTTTGATGTAACAATTTATTTCATGTTTTTGAAAAAGAGCATTCTTTAAAAGCTATCACATGATGTGCACGTCTTTCTGTTTTTAGAAAAACTTTAAAATCTCTATTTCTACTGTTAAATAATGTACAGAGAGAATTGTTTGATATATAGTGCTTCTCTTATAGTGAGATGCTTTTAATATTGTGATTTAAATAGTATTTTTAACCAAAATTTTCCTTAAGGATTCTTGTAAATTATAAGTTAATAATAATTTTTTTTGAAGTGGCTGAAAGTGCTTGGAAAGCTAATTATGGAACATTTTACATTCTTATCTCCGACAAAAAGGAAACATAAGAATAGTGGTAAAAATTAAATCAAAAATTAATAAAATTTTCTTTGTCAGTCATTCTTAATGAAACATTTTATATAGATATCTCATTTTATACAAATCTTGCTTGGAATATTGTAGCTAAATCCAAACATTACAATAGAAAAGGAGATAAATGTAATCTATATGCCTTTTAGAAAAACTTGTCATCTTAAACCATATCAAGAATCCAAATTTGCTTAATAAAAGTGATTTAGTGATCACATGCTATCATAGAAAAAAATATTTACTTAAATTCTTAGACTAAGATTGATATAGCTCCCTCTTTATGTTTGCCTATTTCTTCTTTCCCCTGCAATATTACTTTTAACAATTATGAATTAAACCCCTTTTATTTTTTTATCCTTACATTTTTAATTCTAAATTTTACTTTATTTTTCTTTTATTTAAAATTTTAATTTCCCCTACATTTTATGTACATATAATATTTGAATATTTAAATTTTAAGACTCATGATTTATGCCCCTTTGATTTATCCTTGCATTTTATTTTTTAATTTTAGATTTAAAATTTTTATCCACATGTACCCATAAAATATTTAAATTTTTAATCTTGTTATTAAAAAATCAGTAACTTAACTTTATAAGATTTAATCCCCATGAACATTGAGTGAGCTTAAATTCAAATTTATTAAACTGTCAGTTTGAAATATGCACCTGATGATTGCATAACACATGAAACTCCGAATTGTGCCATAGACATATATATATATATATATATATTACACACACAGACATACACACACAAAAAGTATATATATCTTACAATAGGCACAGAAAGCTGAATTCCCTTTTTCTTTTCTTAATACAAATTCTCAAACTATTTCATTACTCAAAATATGTTCATTTTTAATTCAAACAGGCATCAATGAAAAGTAGACAGATATTACACATTGTTGTAGTGAAACAATTTTTTTTCCTTTTGTGGGTATTTTGACTGACCTTTCTGTCTCTGCAAATCAGATGGATATATTCAAACTAGCATTATCATGAGAAGTTGAGCAGGAGAGTAACCATCATCATCCACTCTATGGCTATGAATGAATGACAAAGAGGCTCAAGTCAAGACATATCGTCCTGCAGCCTTGGCCGAGATAGAACTCACTACACCCCTCCACTTAACAACATAGCTTTTAGTCATCATTTTTGTGGTGTAGCCACCTCAACAACATGGAATACAGACTCTCTCTCGGCTCTACAGGATCAATTCTCACTGACCCCAGTGATGCCTGGCTCTTCTAGTAATGTCTAAATTGCCTCTGAGTAGATGTTGGTTACTGTAGAGCCAACCTTTAGAAATGGGGATATGCAACTGACATTGATCCTAACTACCTATGCAGGCAATCACAAACTATAGAACATCTACTTTGCCTTGCCCCATTCTTGAAGATCCATGAACACTTAACCACCTTGAAAACATAACACCCCAGGTGCAACACTGGATGGGTGTGGTGTAGCAACTCAAGAGGAAGAAACACTATCATAATGAACATATTATATTTATATCTGAATTAATGGAAGTAATAATATTGCAAACAAACTTCACTGTTTATTACTAAAACTTGCAAATTATACTGAGAGTATCTCAAATTCTCTGTACAGCATTAGATTAAGTGAAATGTAAGCATGATCACTTAGCACTAATAAAAGGCTGTTTGGGAGTTATTGGGTATTTGTTAAAATGCTGTTTAAGGAAGTTATTGGGTATTTGTTAAAATGCTTTTTCCACTTCATTCATTATAATCATTCCCTTGCAAAATTACTATATACTTAGAATATCTAATAATCTGAAAATTTGGCTATTAATATAACTAGTTTTGAAAGAAAAAAAAAATAGCTATCCTAAATTAAGATGCTTCTTGAAATATGTCAAGAGTTTTCTCAGATACTCTTGGAATAATTGCTTCAAAATTATAAACAATACAAAATATATTCAAAATTTCCAATAATAAAAAAAGCAAATCAAGTTATTTTCAAAATTATTAAAAGTAATAGTTTTAGAAAAAAAATTAGAGAGTTAGTAATAATAGCAGAGAATATTAGATTTTTTTTACAATGGGCATTGAAAGCTTGTTAGCTTGGTTTGGGATGAGGAAATGCTTCCAAGGACTGACACCATCACCAAGTAGCATAAGCAAAAAGATTTTGATAGGTAACAGAATGGTTCATAATCTCTATGGATAGAATGAAAATGATATAGAGAAAAGTGAGGTCAAGATGTTTAACTGATGATATTAAGGATTTTGGATAAAAAAATAAAAAAAAAAGGCTTTTAAAACTGCACAGTTCCAGACAATATACTCGAATCAGATTTTAATTTTTAAAAACATAATTATTGTTTAGTTTCAGGTGTAATAGCTTAAGATGAGAGAATCATATTGAAATGTATAGGTATTTCTGAAAAATAAGATTAGGAAAAAAAAAAGATTGACCAATAGAATGGTAAACTAAATTGGTTTTAAAATGCAACGACTGCATCAAAGAGACATTTACAGATAAAAGGAATTATTTGAAGAAAAGAAATGACAGTCTTGCTGTGAAAAATAGGACATAGGTAAATAACCAACAAAATTTAAGACCAGCTAAATATTCTTAGAGAGAAAAAAAAAAAAAAAAATTTCATATGATGTGTAAGCATACACATTTATATTTCTGTGAAAAGTCTATGAAAAGACAAGTGTTCAAAAAAATAAATAAATATAAAGATTTAATTTATAAATTTAATTTTAATTTGCAAAAATAAACCTTGAAAATATTCATTTAGACTAAAAAAAAAAAAAAAAAAAAAATCCTTTCGGACTGAATGACAAAGTCCCCACCTAACAAATACCTATGTAAATATTTACCAGAACACTTGAAAATGTGGTCAAGATTGATGACAGTGATTGTCAAAGCAGCAATGAAACTGATTGATCATTAAAATCACATGTGGGGGAAGAGGGCAAAAAGGCAACTGACAATGGATTATATAATATTTAAGAGAGAAGTTAAAGAATACAATTGTTCTTTTTGATACCTGAAAACTAAAGAGAGAATACTTTACTTGAATCTGCACAGATAAAAGAATGGGAGGATAAAGAGAGAGAGAGTAAGAAGTAAAAATTGGCCTTGGAAACATCTTGTAAATAATAAAAAGATTACTATAAAATGATATGAGAAATGGATAGGAAAGTAGATAATGTTTGTTCTTTGGAGGTCAGCTATAGGTTAGATTGCAAACATGCCTTATTTAAAACATTAAAGAGCATTGATTAATAAAATAAAAAAAATTGAATAATAAATTTGGTAGTAATAGTAAATTTTAATGATACTGTAGATATCTACAAACTTATCTATTAACCTGAGTTTATGCTGACTTGAGGTTAGCTAGCACAATGTATGAAGATTGTGTTGCACCAAGACACTTTACAAGTGTCAGATCAGACTAAAAATGACAATCCCCACTTTTTAACCTTAACAGAGATTAGAAGTATTTGTGGCCTTGTGTGTGATGAATTATTTAAAATTCTACAACTTCCTCAAAAACAAAACATCACAAACCTATTACTATTTCCATGGCAAATGTTCAAAAGAATTACATTCCTTAGTTCTACCAGTTGAGACCTTTACAACTAATTCTCACTGACAGCTTCTTCCCAAGAACCGTTATTTTGTGGAACACTCCTGAGAGGATGCTTCCTTGATCCCTACAATCTTAACTACATCAAGTCTAGGGCCAACAGTTATCTGTATTACATATCTTCATAATCTGAACATTTCTTCTTACATCCATCATCCATAACACAAGCTCATTCACTAACTCTCTACCTTGAGTAGCTCTTAGGCATTATATTGAGTGAACAATCATCTAAAACCTGTCTATCATGGAAAACATTTGACTTTTACCTAGGCTCAGACACTGACCATTAGCTAAAGTAAAAAACAGCAATTATCTAGGTCAAGCAAACTTTCTGAAATGATCAAACAGGTTAACACTGATCAAAATGATTTATTGTGAGCCATTATTAAATTTTGACTAGTATTTATTTCATCTTAATTTTAGTTGCTTTACAATCCAACTACTCAGACTACCAGTTTATGGCTATCAGGAAACAGTACAAATTGAAAGAAAAAAAAAAAACTCAGTAAAACACAAAGGCATTCTTAATGTGACAACTGTTTTCATCAATTGACCTGCTCAAATCTAACCATATGAACTCATTCTTTATTTACTGCCTACCAGCTGCTCTGCACCATATTACTGATTTTTTTTTTTAGACTTAGCATTAGTAATATTTAATAAAAAAAAAAATCTAAGCTTTATCAACCATTATTATTTTGACTAGTATTTATTTCATAATGATACTGCTTAGTCTATCATTCCTTTCAATTTGTGCTGCTCACTAATGACTTTTCAATAACAATGAGTATTACTAAAAAGCAACATGAAAAATAGGAAAAAACAATAAATGGTTGACATGTTTATGTTTTGCTCAAACTAAATACTGTAGTAAATATGACAGATGACTGATTTGTGCATGTTCAGTACAGCAAATATTTTGTTACTTCCAACTTTAATTAAGTTGGAAACTTCATTCTAATTCTAAAAAATATCTGAATTTTGCTGCTGCTTTTTTCAGTAATATGAAATGAGTTTGAGAAATTCTGTATTTAGATATTTTATTTTTGAAACAAAATATCAATATTTTTACTGCATAAATCTAATTCTTAAAGCATATAAAAATATTTAAAATTTTTCAAGAATCTTTATCCAAACTTGGTACATGTGTAGGTGTGTATTTTACATGCACACACACGCACACAAATTTATTATATTAACTCTTTTAGATCATAATGTATTCTGAATAAACCAGCATATATTTTATCAAATTAAAATGTCTTTAATATATTCTGCATTAATTCAGTACAATGTAAACACTGATATTATTATCTAAGAAAATAAACTTGCCAAATAAAAATCTCAGCATAAAATTTTATTATTTGCCTTTTATAATTGCCATGATATATAATGCTATCAAGAACGTTAAATAAGGCATGTTCTTGGTGGGGTATTTGAGAGGTAAAATAAAATATTTTTAATGCCAAGAGCAAGGGAACAAGAGGAGTGGATGGAAAAGACACAAGACCTGTGTCATAAAAAGCCAAAAGAGTCAAAGACAAGCATAAAATATAGGAATGAAACGGGAATAGAATATAAAATGAGAAAAATAATTTAAATGCCTGCAAATGGTGAAGGATCCAGCATCTCTGATGGTGGCCGGGGAAGTAAACCTTAGAAAATAAGCACCATTAATAATTGGTTAAAAGAAAGCAATGCAACATAAAGAATTAGTATGAAAGCACAAATAGAAAAAAACAAAACAAAAAAAAAATATTAACATAAAGCTTAAGTAAACAAAAAAAATACATCTGGATTAATATATTAATGCGTGTTTATTTATTTGGAAGAATAGTTAAGATATAATTTCAAATATCCTTTCTGCATATATTTTAAGTTTTTCTTTTTTGTCCCCACCTTTTTTGAGAAATTTTCTTGTGATGCTCATTCTTATTAACAGCATGATTTTGGTTTCATTTTTGTATCAGCTTTTTCAGTACTCTTCAGAAAGTTTAAATCTTTATCAATTTCCTCCATTTTGTCTCTTGATATAGCAACATCAATAATGAATATTATTTGTATATTAACAATACCTTTATGTTGCAGATAACTGAGTAAAAAAAAAAAAAAAAAAAAAAACAATGGAATATGGTTACAAATTTTAAGAAGTAAACTTTATTTTTACCTGCTTATCCTTAGAAATACTTAATACTTTTAAGAAACTTTAAACTTATCTATACAAATCTACACTCCTATCATACAACAAATACTATATTCAAAGTAGATTTTACTCTCACTTGTAACTAATATAGCTTCTTTTATTACCTTTTAACATTTTTCAGCTATTCTGCAGTTTTCTCATAAGAACCTGGTCATTGTCACAGTATGAATAATAGCATACAGTAGTTCAATACTCAACCTGCTTATGAAGGAGAAAAATAACACCATCTTTTAACACAGGATAGTTCTTTTATTACTACACAAGGTAAAATACCAAAATTATTAATGGTATTTTAATAGTAATTGAAAACCTTGTAGAATAGCTGTACATTTACTTTAGCACAATTAAGTGATTGTTTGCCATTGCTCATTATTTTAAAGAACTAATCCCAAAAATGGAGAACTGTTCCCTTTCATCACAAGCCAATTATTTAACAAATAATTTTAATGAGAGTTAACATCATTATTAGGAGAGATACTATATTGGTTATAAAACACATTTAAAGTAGATAAATATGAAATCAAAACTCATTTTATTCTTTAATTTCTGATGTTAGGAAGAAAAATCCAATTTTAAATTACTTGAAGTTAGACTCTTATTATCCTAGCTCATATTCTGAAATAATTTAAATCAAACTTGAAAAACATTAGTTATAATGGATTTCATAATGGAATTTGGTTGCATAGAAACCACTTCACAGTAGTAATAATAGAATTATTAGTATACCAGACATTTACTTTTATTTAATAGATTATGAGCAAACAATAAACACAAAGCATTTGGATTGCTCCATAGTAGGTGTATACATTTTCTATTAATAGGTTGGTGGCATAATCAAGCAAGTGCAGATACATTAAGCAAGATTAACACATTCAACATACACTTGTTGTGAAAAGACATTAAAATTCCAAAAGCACAAATAAAACAATACAAAAATCAAGAGAATAATCTGATAATATTTTTAGTCTTTGGTCAATATTACCCTGGTGTATAGATATTTTAATTAATTAGTTAGAATTGTAGCATATTTAAATTTAAAACTTATTGAGCTCATAATTCCTGTTTTGGAATTTTCCAAAATACTTTTCCGCTATAAGATATTGTCTATAGGATGTTATCAAAAATATTTACCAAACTGAGCCAATTTGGGTCCACTCTTCAGACACAAAGCAGTCACTGAGAAATAAAATCATTATATTGATTTTCTAAGCGCCAATTAGATGCGACCCAAGGCCTAAAGTATGGGGGTGCCCAGTGTGGATCGAACTCACTACTCAGTTGTAACAGGTTCTAGCAAGACAAACTTGCTGTTACACCATGTTAGGGTGCTCTATTGAGAAATAAAATCATTATATAGTCAATTTTTGAGGCAATCTCATTGACCATATGAAGAAATCCCAATAAAATTATACAAATAAAGATGAGATATCTAACTTGTCAGGCCTTTGTACAGTATAAACTAGATACTTTTCATTACTTATAAATGCTGCTCTTTTTGGTTGGTTTGAGTTTTGTTTAACTCAATATCAACTTCTGTGGGTTATTTAATGCCAAAAAGGTAAGGTTTTAAAAAAATTTTAATGTTTGGTTATAGTGAAAAAGTTGATTTAGATGAAAATTTTTTATTTTAGAAAACTGAAGATGTCTTCTAGTTTTGTATTCAAAAATATTTTGCTGGTAATTTCTTTTCCTTCAAAAATGTATTGTTGGTAATATTTTTCCTTCAAAAATGTCTATTTTTCTATAAAAGTCTATTTTTATACTTTCATAGTGTTTTGACCCCAGTTTGGGGTTAACTATTTGCCCATAGCTGGGACCCTAACAAGTGCTACCACTCCAGGTCAGAGTGGACCTGGGAACAATAGCAATTAAGAGGTAGTTTTATGTTCCTTACAACCTCCCAGTCAGAAGCCTTGTTGTCAGATGCAGTTTACAGTCATACCCAAGACCTTTTTTGGTTTGGTAAACATCATTTATGTTCACTGATGTATATAATATCAATATAAAAGAAATTTTAATTCTTGTTAAAAAAATAAATAAATAATATAAAAAGCGAACTTTTCATAAAAATATTAAAATAAGAAACGGGTAGAAAAAAGTGTCTTGAACATTTTACTTTAACAAGCTTCTTCAGAGACATTTTAAAGACTTTTTTCATCTTTAAAAAAATCTCTGAAAAAGATTGTTAATGAAACATGTTAGATTAAAAACATTTTTTTCATACCTGTTCTTTATTTATTCTATTTATCTTGTCAGATTCCGATCCATAAATTCAATTCATAAAAATATTAGTTTTGAATTTAGCAGCTAAGCAAAGGAAATGAAATTAGCTTTTAGCATTTTACAAAAAGTAGTAATCACTACTTTCAGCATTTTAAAAGTCACTTGGCTCAAGATTTACTCCATCTCATAAATCGGGGTAAAACATTTACTGTTATAACTATATTTTAAAAAGTGTTTAATTATCAGCATCACAAGGTATTATTTGCATTCATTTACAAGAAATAGAGAGAGTAGTTGCAATTCAAATTTAAACATGCATTTGTAAGATATAGTAAGTTGAAATAAAGTATTTCAAATTAACAGAAAAAAAAAAAAAAAAAGATTTTTGAAAACTGTATAAGCAATAAAATCGAAAAGTACAGTTGTGTCATAACTGAAGGAAAAAAATGTTCCAAAATAGATCTCTAAATTGCATTTTTAAAAACTATGTTATAAGTAAATAATTTTCTGTTACATTTTTCTTTAAATAGTCATAGAAATCTGTTGGCAAAATTCTTTATATTGCAATTGTCTTAAATATATTTTATTTTTCTCTTTTGGTTTAATAAGCAAAAATATCAGAAATAAAAGTGAAATTATGTTATTGTATTAAAGTAAAATTATAAAATATAGTCAAAACAAAAACAGAAGCAAGCAGGCAATATTAGAAACAATTCAAAGACTGATTTTCAGAAAATATAGAAAATGTTACATTAAATTTGATGGTTATTTTGCAGGTTAATAGGATTTAGTATTCAGGCTATTTGCTCTAAGTCAAGCATAAATGTTAAAGATAGAAAAAAAAAACAATGCAAGTAAAGGTGGTATAACTATAATGCATTTTACAATAGATTTGTGATGCAGAAATACACTCTCTCACACACACAAGAAATCAACTTAGCATGACCAAAGAATAAACAGATAGACAATAGGTTTTATTCTTTTATGACGAAATGAAAGATTGCAATAATGATGAAAGGAATGCTGATTTGTAACATGAAGTTAAGGATAGAATTTCATGTACAAACCCAAAAGACATGATAGAACAAGCATAATGAGAGAGAGAGAGAGAGTGATGAGGTATGTTTTGCAGAGAGAACAAGAGCATCAACATTTGTGTGGCTGATTTTGTCGTTGTCAATAAAAGCGGCACATAGGGAAAGAGAAGAAAAGACAATGCATGGTAAGAGAATGACTTTACACCTTCAAATGGCATGTAGTCCTGTATTTCAGATGGTGGTGGAGGCAGGTCTGTGAAGAAAGAAACAGCAACTCATGATGAACCAGAAAAAAAAAAATTAAAAATAAGAAAATAAAAATAAAACACAAAAATACATTTGGAGATGATGGATTAGGGTTTGTTTTTTCTTTTCTTTAAATAACAGCATAAAATAATTCTAATGGCATCATGAATTCATTTAAAACTTACATGCAGAAAAGAGTTTCATTTTTCCAGTTGAGTATTTGTTTGGACACAAGAACGATAATCCCAGATTGTTTAGTCAGAGCATGGCAGATGGGGCTCTCTAGACATGGTTGGCAGTCAGTCTAGTAGAAGGACAACAGTGAATTTAAACCTGTACGTGGCCCTAACACACATTAAGCAAGACCTCTATTAAGTTTCAACCCAAGTGCTTCATCAAAAACAACTCCATGAACAAGAGTTATACAAGGATCCTATAATGAATTATGCAAGCGTATGTGAGAATGTGTATTTGTATTATTATAGGAATTGTGGTATACAATTATATTTAAGGCACTAATCAGAATGATTGTTGGGATATGAAATGTGATATCAAAAGAGATTAATATTAAGATAGTAATAATGGTCAGAATTATTTTTATGAACTGTTATATCAGAATAGCAAAACAGTAGGCTGCACAGATGTGCAGGTGTTGCAACATATAGTGGCTCAGAATAAAAAAATGACAGAGTCGAATTCAAATCCCTGTTGAGTTTGTTACATTTACTTAAATGCAAATACACTGGGAAAAGGGATGAATCCTTCACCCTCCAGCTATGGTTAAATATCAGAGCAGAATTGGCTCTCTAGCCTTGGTTGGTAATCAGTTGAGAACTAATTTCATGGCCTTAACACTGCAATAGAAATACCTTAAGCAAGATCTTTATTAATTTGGACCAAAGTGCTTCATCACCAAAACAACTTGAAAAAGAAGGTGCAAAAATCCATATAATGGATTATGCAACTATTGCAAGAGTTTGGATTATATTAGATTTTAGCTGATCATGTATTAATCTATACAAAGGTAGAATATAATTGTTCCTGTCTCCCACCACTTTTATAAATATATGAAACTAAAATGTTTTTGCATCATCTAGGCCAATGATTCCCAAAGTGTATGTCATGGTTCTGTGGAGTACTTCAGTTAACTCCAGGGAGCACCACAGGATATTTGAAAATTTTAATTATTTTGGGCAGTTATAATTTAATGCACTGATGCACATTAACAGTGATAGAAAACAACATCTAACTTATACATTGTGAATTATTCTGTCTATCTAGTGCATAACTTCATTTCAATATAAGACTCAGTTGATAGGCTAGATTCTAGATTGTCAAACATTTTTTGGTACATAAAAAAAAACTTCATATAAATAACCTCAGATTCACCAAGTCTTCAGTAAAGATTAAATCTACTGAATGGCAGTGTGAGCAATTTATGAAATTAATTTAAGTGTTTATGTAAAAAAATTATTCTTGTAATATGTGCAAGTTAATAATATTAATCAAAATGTTTAAATTTATTTTTTAAACTGTAATAATAATAATTTAACTAACTTAATCACAAGAACTTAAATGCAACTGTACAGTATTTTCTGACATAGGATACTGAAAAATATCTATACAGTAAGGGCAGCAGGATAACCAAAAAGTTTAGGAACCAGATATATAACCTAAATGACAGATCAAAGTATATCTATAATTGAATAGTAACAACAAACATTAATTTGGTTTTAAATGTTTGTGTGGATCAAGCTCAATGAAAATGTTATCATTAGTTAAAACATACATATATTGGCCAAGAACATGTATGTAGGACTATATTATAGTTTAACAGATTTTCTCTATCTTGTTAAGCTTATTTAATATATGTATATAAATTTTGTAAACAAAAATATTTGGTTTGCTTTAAAAGTAATCCTAAAGATGTTCTTCCCCACCCCTATCAAAGCATCTCATTTCACAAAGTCAATATTTTAAATAAAAGGTATCATTTTGCTTGGAATATAATGAAACTATTTTGATATTGGCTACACAAGAACCAGATTGATGATAAAGATTAAACTCACTTGCGCTAGTATGAAAGACTTGCATGGTACCTATCAATCTATGAAGTACAAATCAGACGTAATAAAGTAGTCAAAGTTTACATTCAAAATAAATATACTAGTAATACACAGGAAATATTTGGTAATGAATTAAATGAAGTACTAAAAATTGCCTAATTTTCATGTAGCAAAGAGCTTAAATTTAAATGAAAGATTTTCATTTCAGCAACACACATTTTCCTATCACATGGGTACTCAAATTGGAAAATGTTCACCAAGCAAAACCACTTTTGCACTTCTTTTTAATCTATAAGGAACTTCATTGCACAATTCAGCATAGCAATGTTAAGAAGGTTACATTTATATCAAACAAAAATTATCCAACATATATACAAGTTTAGAAATATTTTATAGAGAGGTAGGAGGTAAAAGTAATATCTTTTTTTGAGCATCTACATTTTAATGTATCTGATTTCAGAAGGGAGTCTCTGTAGTGCAGTTGATAATTCAGAGGTCATGGGTTCAAATCCTACTAGGGATGGAAACAGCGGATGTGTGTTGTGGTGCAGTGAATATCAACTCAGAGTGAGAGATCAGGGATGCCGAGTTTGAATTCCAGTTGAATTTCTTGCTTTCATTTACAAACAAATACACTTGGGAAAGGTATTAATCCATCTCTTCCCTCCACTTATGAGTTGAATAATAGGACAGATTGGGTTCTATAGCCTTAGCTGGCAACCAGTATGCTGGAGAAAGAAATGGCAACCTACTGCAGAATAATCTTCTGCCCAGTTGATCATGTCTCTTTCAAGACATGATCACCCAAGGCACTTGACTGATTTCAGAAGAAGCAGATACCTAGTTGTCTACTGTCAACTAGCATCCTTAATGTAATTATACAAGTAAATATTACTTTAAGCAGTTATATATTCTAATTCTTAAAACTCCCCCCCATTTAATTTTTGGTTTCTCCTTCCTGAATAAAATAATTTTTTATTGGCTATAAACTAGATTTTAACTTTTCACTTTGAGCCACTTCACATCAATTTTCTATAACTAGATTTAAAAAATTATGTTCAGTGTCAAAATTAATTTAGCCAGTAATTCAAAAGACTTAAAAGTTTATCCTCAGATTATCATATTTTGAAGAAAATTGTGTTTTCTGGCAAATGGGAACAAATACAACATTACACACAAATTAAGCAATCTGGGTTAGATTACATTCTTAAATGAATATTTACTAATAAAATTTCAGTTTAAAAAGATTATATATGACAAACCAATTTTTGTTCCCAATGTAGTTCATAAATCAATTGTTTCAGATATCTAAGACAATGAATTAATTTCAATTAACTGTTATAGAATATGCAAAAATAGACAAGAAAATATAAGTTTATAACTATAAAAATAACCAACACATATATATGTTGCATTCAAATTGTCTTTATTGCACTGTTAATGTGTGCTCAGTATTATGAATAGAAACAGCATACATTTCAGGTGCTTCTGGTAGATTTGAATTGCTTAAACTAAAAAGTATATGATGTTTTATTGGATATTAATTTAAACATCTATTGCTTAATGGTGAAAGAAATTCCATAATATATTGTGAATTTAAAGGACTATTTTTCAGATTGGGTATATTTTTTTTAACTATTAGAAATCTTTGAAATTAGTCCCTGCATTCAGTGAAAAAGGAAAAAAGTTTAAAACCTGAAAATTTTGGAACAAAAAAACATGGTATTTCAGTAACTGACATTTATTCTTTTAAAAAGACACTTTACATTTATATACTTGATTACAACTTCCAGGAACACAATGACAACTTTTGCTAGCAACTAGATGATATCCAGATTGTCTAAGCTGGACACCACTGCAATATGTGAAAATACTTACCAATAAAGCTATTAATCAATTTTTAGGAATATTTTAGGATCCTTTCGTTAAAAAAAAAAAAAAAAAAAAAAAAAAAAAAAAAAAATTAAAGATGTTATGATCTACCCTCTCAAATATGCATTTGTTATTTGAGGGGGGAAAAAATTCAGATTCCTGTTTTTACCATGACAGGTCACTTCAGTTGTAAATGAAAATCTACTGTGCTTCAATTAAAACATACAATTGAAAAAGAGAAATATTTGATTAACTACTTATTTTTTCATGCACACATAGATGACAAGTCATAAAAAAATGTTTGAGTTGTTGCAAAATAATATTGGAAAGCAAATAAATTAACAAAAAGATTTTAATTTATTTGATTATTTTTTCTTTTATTATAATCATTTTACTCCAAGGGGTTACATAAGAGGAGAGTGATGAGAAAGGGGAACAAGTTATAGGGGCTGTCAGAAAATAGGTGAGAGAAGGATGAGAATGCTAGTGCGTTGAGAGTTGCATGAGAGTAAAGTGGAAAGGGAGAACATAATAGAAGGGTTATCAGGGAAAGGATGTGAGTCAAGGAGATAAGTGATGGTAATTGATATTGCATTTAAATTCTTGGAGATTGTAGCTGTCAGGGAAACAAGTATATGGAAGGGAATTTCAAAGGTGGGAAGTGCAAGAAAAGAAGCTGATAGAGTAGAAGTTGCAGTTACATTTGATTGGTTTCACTTTAAAAGGGTGGGACCTAGTTGCTAGTCTAGTAGCTTGAGTAAATTCATGCAGAGGAGGCACCAGGTAGCTAAGCTCATCAGAGCAGAAGCTGTGAAAGTATTTGTAGAAGAGAGAGAGAGAGAAGCCATGTTACATCATTGAGAAAATGAGTTGAGCTACCAGGTCAGGATCAATTACTTCGCAGATTCTTTGTTGGATTTTGTCGAAAACCCTGAGATGAATAGCAGGGGCATCTGACCAGATGTGACAGCAGTAAAAAAGGCATGAGCGGATGGTAAATTTATATATGTGCATGATGGATTCAGACAAGAAAAACTTCCTGGCCCTACACAGTGAACCAACCTTTTTAACAGCAGAGTTAGCTATGGATTCAATGTAGTCATTCAAATTGAGGTCAGCTGAGAGTTAGGCCAAGGAGGCAGTGTCTTGCTTTCAGGGTGACTAGCCTGATCCATGCTGATGAGAGGGGGGAGAGAAGTGATTGTCCATGGAGGTTAAAGGATAACAGCTTCATTTTGAAAGCATTAAAATTTATGAGCCATTTCTTAACCCAGTCCACCACAGATTGGAGGTCCTTTTCAAGATCATATAAGATTATAAATTTTAGAAAATATACCTGTTAATTTAATTGCAATTATAGAATGGATTATGTCTTAATGCATCAATATAAAAAAAATTCTTAAAAACATGTTTGCAGGTTATTAATATACAAATACTAATAAAATTGGGTTATGAATGACTAACTTTGAATTGATATAATACAAACAATTTTTTTTAAATTTTAGGTCAATTCATTGTGAATTATAGTCTACAGAAGGTTTAAGTCTACATAAAAAGAAATTAGATCATCTGACATACTTGAAAAATTTTTTATTAATATTAAGTTGTAATATATTGTCAGATTTACAAGGACTTGTGATTTGGTGCTATTGAGATAAATTTAAGGTGGTTTATATTGTATCATTTGATATTCTAAGTATGGATATTTCCCTGTTTAATTAATTTTTCAAATGGCTCATTTTAAAAATTTGTTTTAAGCCTGAAAATATATTTACAAAGCAATCATACCTATTCTATCTTAAAATCATGACAATGCAGCTTAAGCATCAACTTCGCGTTTTGAAAAAGAACTGCTAATAAGTGGATAATGTAAGTAGTTTTAGAAATTTCCATCTCAATATCACAGTATTAAAAATGAAGCTTGAGGAAGATTCCCCAATATCAATGATGACCAATTGAAAAAAGAGAGAGAGAGAGAGAAAATAACCCTAAAACAACAATTTCAGCTCTCCATAAAGTTTATATCATATTTGGTTATAATTAAAAAAGTATAAAAAGAAAAGAGAAATTAAATAATAGTCAAATGGATTTTGGGATTTTAGATGAACTGAGAGAAAATCAGAAAATACACGTTTTTTGAGATGCACTCATCACTACTTACTAACAATATTCTTAATGACCTATTTTTAAAACAACTCAAGTTAAAAAAAACATACACTAAATGTAATTACCTAGAACTTTGGTGGTAAAGCAAGTTGCCAATTCACTTCATCTCCAAACAAAAAGTGAATTCTATAAAATATTTCTAACAATAAACACTTGTAATCTAAACAAACAGAAATTGCATGCTTAAAAATATCAAGTATATAGCAGTTTTGTTATTTGTGGCAAAACAGCAAATAAGTAATAACAATAATTTGTTTTTACAGGATTCATGTGGTCACAGCAGTTTTTGTACCTCTCCCCAAAGAATATCATACAAACTGTTATAAACAAGTCTCCTTAATGTGCATTTTACAAATTATATTCAACAATTACCAAGAAAAAATATTAATGATTACTGATTTGAGAGCTTTATCTCCACCTTTGAATACATACATAATCAGAATTATCAATTCAATATTCATTTATTCTTAAACTTCACTAAGTTTTTAATGATCCATTATATAAAAAAAATTGCAGATCCTAAGTGATCAAATGTCAAAAAGTAATTTACCAAACAAAATTCATAGGTGAGATAACAGAATTATCTAAGTTTTCACTGACCCATTATAATAAGAATTATTCGAATGGTTCAAGTTAGTAGTTCCTTTTTATATAATACACATTTTTATTATTCTCAAAGACAGTAGAAAATAGAAGAAAAAAAAAACTTACCAATTGCTCCTTGTGCCAAAGTTTGTGGTGGCACTTGTACACCATGGATCATATTGGGAGATGAGGGAGTATGACCTCCACTTCCTGTTTGGGTAATTGGCCGTGCCATGCCCACAGGTGGTATGACTTGTCCACCTGCCATGATTGTTGTTGTGGCTGCATAGCCACTGCCGTCTTTACTGCGGCCTACACTTCCACTACTGCTGCTACTACCTCCGCCACCTTGCTGGACACCCATTGCATAATTAGGAGCATAGTGTGACGGCACTGAAGGAGGGGCCACTGGTGGTGCTGGGGTTCGGTAATGAGAGGATCCCTGTGACCGTCCTAGAGTACCACAAGCCCGAACAGTAGGAGGGGTTGGAGGTTTTGATGTTGGGGCTTGTGTTGAGGAACCACTACTCATGGAAGCACTACGAGCAGTCCTGGGGTTCAGCGTCTGCACCTGGGGGCAGATGAAAGTATTAAAGAGTTAACAAATGATAAAAATTATATTTTAAGCAAAGAATATAGTAAAAGATATGGAGGTTAAATTTATTTAGATTAGTAACAGCAAAGCATTAGGTTGTTAGTAAAGTATTATTAATGAGTAAAGTTAAATGGTAAGAATACAGATTTTGAAATTAAAATTTTAAAATATGTTTACCAGCTTAATGATATATATATATATATATATATATATATATAAAAAAGAAATGTAATATTTGGTGTGTGTGTATATATATATATATATATATATATATTACTGTTAAAACTGGCTACTAACAGTTATATGTCTCGACTGACTCCAACGGTACTCTAATGAATACTATCAAAACTCTCTGGGAACTCACTAAACTGTTTAAGTTTTTTATTTAAAGGGGGATTGCCTAGTTCAACTGTGTTATTGGGGGGGGGGACTTAATCACTACACAACAGGTCAAGATTGTAGTGATTGAGGAAACATCCTCCCAGGGCACAGGTCCTCCCTGGCGGGATATCCATTCATCATACTGGTGGAAGTTCAGGGTCTGATCAGCAGTGATGGAGCGTAACCTAGTCAAGACTTTTGGAGGTGTGCCTGTATATTGTATCATGAGTATAGATGTTTACAAAGTATATTTTAAGGTAGATCATTTATGTAAATCAAAACAAAGGTTGGTTTGAGAAGTGACTCTCGGAGAAGCGGGTGCCTGCATTGACTGCCAGAACCTCAGAGAAGTGGCCATTAATTAACTACCTTCATTTAGAAAGGATTTTATAATAGAGAAAATTCTTCCAGCAATTTCATAACAGGAGAGCTTGTGTAGTAAACATTTGTGCCACACCTTGTCGAAGGCCTTCAAGATATCTAATGCTATGGTCTTTGTGGTATGTATGTCATCAAGGGGCTTACTAATTCTGTGTGTAATGGTAATTAGTAGTGGATTGGGCTGATCAAACCTGCTGCTCATCACACAAGAGGTTGTTCCTGTCTAGGTGCTCAGTAACCTTGTTAATAATAGCCTCAAAGTTTGCTGATGATATTGAGGAGACTAATGGGTCTGTACTGGAAGGGGTAGGATCAGTTGCTCGCATTCTTGAAGACTACACATATACTTGCCACTTTATACATGCTTGGCAAAGACTTCTCCTTCAAGCTGCAGTTAAATAACTTTGCTAGAATCAGTGATAATTATGGGGTGATATTCTTAAGCATAGTGGAATTTTATTCAAGCCAGTGTTTTTTTTTTTGGGGGGGGGGGCATCAATGTTTTTGATAAGTCTGCTTTTGCTGAGATGAGTATATTACTGAGATTGTGCTCAGTGAGACATGGGAAATTAGGAAGAGGAAGGCTTTTGTCATCTAACATTGAGTTTGAAGCAAAGAACTTTGCTTTGTCTATCAAGGAGGATATGGCCTCTGGGCTATTTATAATAGTAGGCACATCTGCTTTACCTCTGTTCATAATTTGGTTAGTGATCTTACAGAATTCATGAGATCCAATTTGTTTCTTTTCAATCTTGGCCTGGAGTAGCTGCACTATGCATTTTCTCTTTCAAGAATTCTCTTACAGTAATTGCAGGTGGTTCTGAAAGAATTAAGGGCCAGACTACATTGTTCCTTGTAATAAATTTTGAAATAGAGGTTCCAATGAGTAACAGCTGTAGCACATTCAGAAGTGAACTAGTGTTGACTGTTTGGTTTTTAGATTAAATTTTCTGTGGGTATAAAACACTATGCCAGAAAGGATCCAATCAGAAATTAGGGCAGCAATTCTGGAGGTAGCTTGTTTGAAGAAGGTTAGTAGAGAAGCTGCCATCACATAGGACCAGTCTGCCTTCTCATAGTGAAAAGCTGTTCTACATAATGATAAATCAGTGGAGGTCATTGGTTTGTAGTCAATCTGGACACTGATTAGAGAATGATCAGACAAGCCAATAGTGGGGGTGGGGAGTGGGTCGGCATAAAAATTTTTGCTGTGCATTTGTCAGGACAGTATGCTTAAAAAAAGGTGGGGGGGGATGTATACCCGGTATCCCATCACATCCAGGATTTTCAATGATCTGGGTCAATTCATAAGCAACTGAAAAGTCCCTGCAATATCAGCCTTCCTCATTGGTTTTGTTACAGTAGACTAACCACTTTTTGTGGTGAACACTAAGTCCCTATATATGTTACAATTGGCCAAGGGAAATTCAGTGAAGATATTGTCAACTCTTTCTGATATTTCACTGAAGATTACCAACCCTTCATCGTGGGGACAATACAGAGCAAAAATGAATGTAGTACTATGGATAAGGGCCACAGGGAAACATATACAGGAGGTTAGGGACTTCATCTTGTGTGTCCTTTCCAAAGGAAAATCCACCCTTGATGTAGGCACTGAGCCCATGATGATTTAGGTAGTCATATTTTGTTATAATGGATGAATACCTCAGAATTGTGAGATGAGCTGTAAAGAGAGTCAGAGTAAAAAGGTGGCTTAAGCATCAGTTTACTAAAAAAAAAAAGTTAATAGATGAGCCCAATCATTACATTAACAGCTTTTCATCTATTTTCTGTTATGAAATTGGCAATATTAAACATTTTCTTAATCTCAACTTTGTAATAATAAATAGGGAAGAGAGATAATGAATGAGCAAAAAAGCAAAAAAGGGGGAAACACACATTTCTTACTTTCATTCCATGACCAATATCATCTAAAGTGCCGTAATCAATGGCTTTGGCAATGTATTTCATTGGGCGTTCCACATGTTCAGGGAAGATGATCCCATTCTTTACTCCAGGGGGACGAGTTGCATTGCGGTTAGCTGTCAGGACACCAATCTCTCTGCGTGCAACCTTCTCTTTGTGAATCATCACCAACTGAAATAAAAAGAAAAAGAATTAGAATGTATTTTGACATTCAATAAAATCAAAGTTCACTAAACACATTTTCTTGAACTATATAAATAATAAAATATATAAAAATACTAGTATAATTTAATTCAGCCACATCTAAAATAATGAAAAGTATCTGATTTTTCATTAATTCTTGCCATGGTTTATTTTTCTCTTCCAAAACTACTCAAAATGAAATTATTTAGTTGAAATTATTCCATATATTTCATTTCTTATAAGTTTTTTTTATATAAATTTACCAAGCTTAGTCAGGTAAACAGTGACATTTTAGAGTGAATCAAATTTACTGTCATTTGATTGAAAGATTAGTCAAACCACCAGACTATAAACACTCAAATACTGTGTGTATAATGGTAATCAATAAAAAGAATTATTAGTTCATTGATTTATCTTAAATATTTCCACTCTAGTAATATTATACTCTTTATTCTATAAAAAAAATATGATCTTAATCAAATCATATGCATTTTACTTTGTTTGAATTTCTGATGAGGAATTATTTACCCTATTTACATTCAGACTATTGTCTTTAACTTTGTTGTTGATATCACACCATTTTGTCAGTTGTGCCCTCTGGCCTTCATCAGGTGTATAGTGATCTGGGCAAACCTACGGAGAATTCCAAATTAAACTATTTAATCTTTGGTAGGTAGACAGGGGTAAGAAAGAACAGTCTATAAAAGATAAATACCAGAGATTTTTTTAATAAAAATATTGTCTAAAAGCAGCAAAAGTTTTATATAATTTTAAAAATTATAAATGAGTTTTTTGCTTTATATTAAATAAAACCAAATATATTTTAAATTTGTTATAAAATTAAATGAGCTAGAATAAATCTGGTAAATTCATTTTGAACAAACTATAAACATGTAGAAAGTATAGTTTATCCAAATTTGCTTTAAATATTGATGTCACATCTGGTCTGATGTTCCTGCTATATATTTAGAGATTCTTAATAAAATTCAAAGAATCTACAATGTTATTGGTTCTGACCTGGCATCTCAGCTTCAGTTCCTTTCCCATCGCCATAGCATAGTTCCCTGTTCCTTTTCTATAAATACTTTGATGATAATTGTTCTGATTAACCTTCCTCTTTGATACTTAAACTTTAGGAATCTAAATGCAATACCAGATTGGTAGCAAGGTCTCGAATTTACAGTTGAAATAGCTAGATGTAGCCGTAAGTTCTATGACAACAGCGTCTTCTGTCACACTTCTCGTTTGTAAAACTTTCTTCTTGCTTCCCAGTCAACTTTGATCTTCAAAAATTGAAATGCAATGTCAATCATTATCTTCTATCTTAATTCTTATTCTTTTATTGTCCTCTCTCCTTAATAGTTTTTATCATTTTCTAACACTCAGTAACCTCTTGCATCTTAGTGGTTTTATTGTCTTGCTTGGTGTAAAATGATTAAAAAACATTTTTCCCATTAGCAATAGAGATATTTCTGTATGTTTTAATATTAATTGCAGTCATTTGAATGTTAATCACAACAAAAATGGGAGTGATTAGAAGATTTACTTTGTACCGTTTATTTGAGTAACAAAAATTTTGCTAGAATGTTAGAGGGCAGCATATCTTAGAATAATGTGTGAGAATAGTATTTTTAGTTCTTTGGGAGAAATATGGAGACTACTAAGGTTGCTCTATTTTTTAAGAGAGCTACCTTTTAAGTGATGATCTTCAAAGAGCTGTCTAAAATTATGAAAAGAAAGTTACCACTTAAATACATATTGATAATTAAGGAAATGTTTGTATATTTTTAACTAAAAGACATTTGGTGATCAGTTATTGCACACAACTTAACCAGATGAAAGCTGGTTATGTGATTATGATGGTACCTGTGTTTTATAGCCAGAATAGTTGGAGGTGATGCATTAAACATTGAAGAACTTTAATAAAAATAGTGTTGACACTAAGGCTGCTATATTGGTTGATTTTGACATTGTATTTTTAAATATACCACTTTAATGTATAATGAAAATATACTTATGCAGCATGCCAGATTTATTTTGTTTTTGAAAGATGACTTCTTTCCTTCATGAAAAGTCCCCTGACATCCTAACACTTTGCGAAACTAATCTTAACCCCTCTATCTGAATCTCCTCTGAATTCTCAATTCCTGGTTACCTTTCCCTTTTAAGGAAGGACTCCAATGTACATAGGCATGATCTGAGGGGTTTGTGTCAGTGAATACTTCCCTCTAGCTAGGGTGACTTCTCTCGAATCCCCTGACCACTCATACAAGAGTCTGTTTTTCACTTCTTAAATCAGTTAGCTATCAGTACCTTTCTCTTTCTCTCCTGACTGCTCCCTGCTAGACAGTATCTCTGATAATATAAATGAGACTATTTTCTCCTACCCATTCACCAACATATTTGTGTTCAGTGGTTTTGATGCCCACCATGCTAAGTGGCTGAAAAACTGTCATTGATCCTGCTGGCATTTATGCCATGAACTTTGCAATTACTCAATCTTTTACACAAGTGGTGGATTTCCCCACATGCTTCCCCAGTATCCCTACAGGACAACCTTTTCTGATAGATCTGTGCTTCATCTCTGTCCCTGATAAGCCTTGCAGCTTTGTCCGCTTGGTAACTCTGATCATACTGTAGTTTCCATTAATATCTCTACCCACTCCGCCCAGGAACACCCCCACCACCACCAGCAGAATTTTCTATTGCTATCAAGGAGCAGACGAGGATTCATTCCATGATTTGTGACATCCCTTGGGAAATAATGTTTAGCCTCCCTATTGACGACTGTGCCTCTGAGGTCACCTCCTGGGCAAAAGCTGGATCGATGCTTTCATACTGTCAAGAAGTTCAGTCCTAAACCTCATTCGCCCCCCCACCCTGGTTCTCTCCTGCCTGCTCAGCTACTATTACCCACATGAATCACTACCTCCAGCTATATCAGAGCCACACATCTGAACATAATAGGTGCCTATTTGTCTCTGCTTGTAATGAGTGCAAGAGGATTGTGAATGACACTAAGCTGAGAGAATGAAACAGCACATAGTAATCCACAAGTTCAGCTCCAAAGACTACTGGCAGCTCTGCAAATGTGTGCTGAACAACAGCAAATCTATCTCTTCTTTAATCAACAAATTTGAGGTCCTCACAGCCACGGCGGACAAGGCCAAGCGTTTTGCTCACAGATACTCCTCCAACTCCACAGTTGACTTGTCTGGAGTATCTGCATCTGACTTCCCTCCTAGAACTGAGGCTCAACTGAGAGATGTTTACATAACCCTCTCTCTGCTCTCTAACCAAATTTCAAAACTTGAAACGCCACATAAGGTGAGCAAAGGTGACAAAATCCTCATCATTATCTTGAAATGTGCCCCCAAGCTCTCATCTGTCCTCTTTAAACTCTATAATTACTGCCTCTCTATTTCCTACTTCTTTTCCTGCCTGCTGGAAGTTCTCTTCTGTGGTTCTTGTATTTAAGAACTCAGGAGAACCTTTGGACACTAATAATTACCCTAACAGCCTCTTACCAATTTTCAGCAAAGTGTTTGAAGCTATCATCAATGCTGAAATAGTTCAACATCTCACTGCTCATAAACTATTTTCGGACAGACAGTATGGCTTCTGTTTTGCCAGATCTACTGCTGATATGCTAACAACCATTACCAAGTACATATATCAGGCCTTTAATAAGAACGGTGAAGCTCAAGCTGTTGCTCTAGATATCTCTAAAGCATTTGAGAGGGTCTAACATGCTGGCCTTCTGTGCAAGAAACAGGGCTATGGTATCATTGGATGTTTGCTTAGTTTGATCCAATCATTCCTATCAAACCGCATAATGGTTGTCTTGAGCGGGCATGTCTCTAGATCCTATCATACAAATGCGAGTGTCGCCCAAAGCTCTAAGGTCCAACATTCTTTATAAACTTCTTCAATGATCTCCCTGATGTGACCAAATCCCAAGTAGGCATTTACGTTGACAACACCACTATTTACTCCTGCCTCAGTAAGAAATCTGCCAAGACAGACAAAGATAATCTCACTGCTGATCTTGAGAGGGACCTCCAATCTGTGGTGGACTGTGGTAAGAAATGGCTCATAAACTTTAATGTTTCCAAAACAAAGCTGCTATCTGTCAACCACCAGACAGTCCCTCCGTCTTTCAATCAGCATGGATCAAACTAGTCTCCCCAAATGCAATACACTACACCTCCTCGGCCTCACTCTCTCTTTTGACCTCAAGTGGAACGATTACATTGAATCAATAGCTAAATGTACTGGTAGAAAGATTGGGTTACTGTGTCAGGTCAGGAAGTTTTTCTCATCTGAGTCCATCTTGCACATATACAAATCAATCATCCAATCCTGCATTGAGTAGTGTTATCACATCTGGTTGGGTGCTCCTGTTATTCATCTCAAAGTTCTCAACAGGATCCAAAGGAAAATCTGCAATGTAATCAATCCTAACCTGGCAGCTCAACTCCAACCACTTTCTCACCAACAGGATATGGCTTCTGTCTCTTCTACAAATGTTTTCATAGCTTCTGCTCTGTCAAGCTTAGCTCACTGGTGCACCCTACAAGAATTTACTCGAGTAACCAGACCGAAAACAAGGTCCCACCCTTTTACAGTTAAAACAACCAAATGCAGCCGTCACTACTTTATCAGCTTCTTTTCTCATATTTCCCGCCTGTCGAACTCCCTCCCATATATTTACTTCCCTGATAGCAACAATCTCCAAGAGTTTAAATGCAATGTCAGTTGCCATCTCTCATCTCCTTGACTCTCAACCTTCTTATCCTTTCTCAAACACCCCCTGTATCCTATTCTTATCCCTTTTCACACTACTCTTGCAACTCTCTTCCCACTAGTATTTCCATCCATCTCTTGCTCTTTCTCTGACACTTCCAGTAACCAGGTCCTCTTTGCTCTCCTCCTATGTAACCTTTTACTCTGCTCTTACGTAGCACCCACCCTCACACAAACACACACACACTAGTGGCAGTATTACCTTGCTTGGAGTGAAAAGATTAAAGAAAAACAAAAAAAAAATACAGGAAACTGGACATTTTTATTTGGAAAACAAAATGAATAGACAAGAGAAACAATACAATATGTTAATATTGATTAACATTAAGTATTTTAATTTTGTCTCATCACACCTTCCTAGTCTCTGTCAGATGTTATCATGGTTAAACCCCACAATATTAGAGATCATTTTGAAAACATCTAAAAGGAATCCTTATTTCTTGCAATCTTATCGCAGGTATATCACTCAAATAGCAGAACTTTAAAACCAATTGTTCCCAAACATTTTCTAGTTGCCACCCACATCACAACCCTAACATCCCCTTCCCATGATATTATGTATACTGCAAACTGAAAACTAACACTGCAAAACATACATGAGTTTTGGTTTTTCTTAGATGCCATTAAATAAGATATTGACAGATGAACATCTGTGGCTATATTGCTATGCCTACACACTTATAGCATTGAACAATGCAGACATCAACTGTCTGATCTTGCAGGTATGTTGCATGTCCTGTCCAGATAGCAGCAGCAAGATACAAATATTAACTTTGGGCCAAAAATAAAATTAAACCATGTGTTCTGCATAATCCTTACATTAATTTTATCTTTTGTATAGCATACATGTTCTTAAAGTATAATTAACTTAGATTTTGTCATATAAATTTTGTAAAAGACAAAAAGACTTGAATGCCATTATACCACCTACTTTTTCATCACTGACAATAGGCTTGCAGTACTGCCCACTTTAAGAACTCCAAGTTTAAACTATTGAAGTGGTTAATAAATAAAAACTTCATTAAATATTTCCTCAATCTAAACAAATTTTAAACTGATAAAATGTAACAGCTGAAACCAGTTGTAATGCAAGATTACACAGCAATTATCATGCTATATTACACTTACTTTACTTCTTAATATATATATATATATATATATATATATATATATATATATATTATTTATTTATTTCTAGGAAAAAGATTTATACCATTCTTAATGAGAAAATCTTATCAGATCAACTTTCAACTTATAAACTAATCTTCCCATTCTATAGAGTTATGATGGAGTGATTAATTAAATACAGGGTGTGGTGGATAAATTGTTGCCATTTTATATTTTTAATTTTGCTCAGGTGTTGTTTGTCTGATTTTGTTTACTGCACAGTATGGTAGGGTCAGTTAGGCACTGTCTATGAGAAAAAGAGCACCATGACACAATTCACTTCACCAGAAATTTGGAAACAGTACTGCTTTGCATTTGTGCTGGAAGCTCCAATACAAACATTTCAGAGAGTTTGGGTGTCAATCTGAGGACAGTGCAGAGGATTCAGAAGAGTCTACAGTAGCTCAGAAAACTCACTGATTGTTCTGATAAGAAAAGAATTTCCAAATTTATTAGTGAGAGCATCAGACTCAAGTGCTTTGAGTAGTGCTGCCCTAAGTCAAGAGAGTGGCTGATGGAAGATCCCGTCTAGCAACAGGACTCTGCACCATGCCACACAAACTGGGAACCCAGTCATGGCTGTCAGACAATTTCTGCAACCACATCTTTCCTTACATCTAACCACGTAACTCCCCAGACTGCAACCCCCTTGATTATCATGTAAGGGGTAGGGTTGAGGAAAAGACCAACAGAACTCTTTGTATTTTTTGTCTAGTGTCTCACTGATTCTTGAGTAATGACAGGATATCAGCAGTGGACAGAGTCAATTGAAATCCATATTGTTTGTTGCTCAAGAGGTTGTCTCTAATGAGGTGACCAACAACCTTCTTGTTGATTACAGCTTCAAAACATTTGCTGATGACAATGAGGCTGATGAATATACTGAGACAGAAATGGTCACAACTGTATTTTTGAAGACAGAGCATACGCTTGACACATTCCACAGACTTTATCTATAAATTTCAGCAATTAACTAAAGGAAAGTAAATATTTTAAATCTTTTCTTTTTCCACTCTCCATTTTTTTTTCCCATCTCAGCACCAATCATCTTAGAAAAAAAATAAATAAATAAATAAATAAAAAAAATAAAAAATAAAAAAAAAAAAAAAAGAAGGGACCAGTAAAACTTTCCTTCCCTCAATTCATTTTGATCAATTTGTTTTTTAACATATTTCTTTCCTTACCATGACCACAGTAGAATCCTATACACGCACACAAAAATAATATTAGAACATTGTAAAAGTTTGTACCCAATTAGAAAATTAAAAACAAAATTTTGCATACACACACAAGAAAACAAAAAGACATTAGTCAAATACATCGTCTCCATTGTTTTGACAACTTTTTCCCATCATTCTAAAACAGGTACCTCCACAAATTCGCGGAAAAAACAGCATAGTATAAAGAAAAAAGGCCCCAAACTAAATAAAAACAAAGTTTTATCGGTAAAATGTTCATGTTATTAAGAGGATAGATCAAGTATTTTTTAATTATTTTCTGAAATTTTTTAAATTCTTTCTAACACATTCGAAATTTTGGTATAAAATCTTTTTCTTTTATCTGTGAGTGATGCAATTTTTACAAGGGTTTATTATGGCAATTTTTTTTGCTGGGGAAAAACAATTTGGAAATTCTTGTAAAAATCAAATAATGACAATTTTGGGACTTATTCATAAATGACTGAAGTCAGTTTTTAAATATATATATATATATTTTTTTTAAATCTTGGTAAAAAAAAATTTTTTAATACACTTAATTTCCTGAAATCTCTAGAAATTCGCAAATGTTCCTCCATGTACCTAATATTAATTAAATTCATTGAGAAATGCTAGCCAACTCTTTTTTTTTTCCCCTAAATTAGCCATTTTTCAGAAATTCTGCTTCGAATCATAAAAACAAAAATGCAATAAAACTATGCCATTTCTTATTTAGATAAGCTTTTAATTGGTTTAATAAACAATATATATTAAGGATATAGTTTGAAAAAAATTTTTTTTCAATGAATAATGAATTTTTACAAAAATTGTTTTCATTTTTACTATAATAATTTATAAAGTTGAAAAAAATCTTTTCAAATTTCCTCCTTCGTTCATGCTAGGCTGTCAAGTTAATACATGAAGACTATTTACTAATCAAAAATCGAAAAGCTTAATACAAATACATTTTGTGTGCATATGATGACCCGTATTTTCTTTTTACAGGTGGCCTTCCATGATAAATATTATTAAAAGTTCACACTCTTTACAGAAAAAAAAAATATATATATATATATATATATTTTTGGTAGAGTACAATTCTTTCATCTCGCTTTCATATTTCCTATGCCCTATGTTTCAACATTCAACGGACTTTGCAAATCATCCATTCAAAATTTAAAGTAAGTTTTATATTTAAATTTCTAGTTTTCTAATTTTGTTGAAAAAATAAATAAATAAATATTAAAAATAAAAATTAATAAATGCCATAACATTTCATAAATTGAGTTACTTGTCATGTTATATAATTTCATTTTGTTATTAAATTGTAAAATTATTTTTAAAGTTTTATATTTGAATTTTTTATAAAACATCTTCAAAACATAAAGCTATAAAGCTAAACTAACCAAAATTCTATAAATGTTAAATTTTTAATTTTACTATATAGTTAAAAAACAAAGCATATAATTAAGCTACATGAAATTATGTCAAATTTGTCTTCCATGCTTAGCAATTTTTGATGGCTTCTGTCTGTCATGTCAATTATCACTTCTGATAACACGATAACCCCTGATAAAGTTACCGTAATTAAGAAACACTTTTATAGTACTTTTTAGGCAGTAAGCAAATAATACTTGTTTCAAATCAGAGTAAGAAAAGTTTAAATTTGCTAATTTGAATAAAATAAATGTGCCAGCAAGGTATATTTCATTTTTGCAAGATTTTTAAAAACTGAGAATTGGTTTTTGTTTACAAAATGTGTCAATTGATGAAAAATGTCTGAAAAAAATTGAAATTTTTTTTTAAGCTCTGAAAAATTTTACACTACAATCAATTTCGGTTTGTATTTTGCTTACAGGAATTAGTAAATTTAATCTCTTGGCTGTCGATTAAGCTAAAATTAAAGCTTCAAGAAAACTATTTTTAAAAATTCAATTTAAATTTAGGTATCAAAAATGAGTGGAGGTACCTATTCTAAAAGCTTGTTGGTGTCATTTTCATAGTAACTTAGTGTTTTTTGTTGGAAGAAGTTTGTGAGGTAGTTTTTGACAGACTGTACAGTCAAAATTTGCATCATTTAAATTATCCTGTAGAGATCAGAACAAATGAAAATCCAAAGCAGCCAAATCAGAAGTATAATGGTAGGTGCTGGAAGATTTCCCATTTCAACTAAGTTTCTGTAAGATTTGTTTTGCAGCATGCGGTCTTGTTGTCATAGTGGAAAATGATAACTTTTTGATTTGCCAAAATTGGCAGTTTTTCTTGAACCCAATTCTCTTTAAATGATGAAAGGCAGTTGAGATATTGATTTTCAAACTCTTAATAATCTCTTCTGTGAAAATGTTCAGTTTATGATAACAAGTAAAGTGTCTTCATAGACAACAAATGGTCACTTGGGACGTGGTTGATTGTTTAGGTTAAAAATCACAGACAAAATCTACCAAAACACTTTTTGAGCATGATTTATATAAACCTTCTGAATGTTTTTTTTATCACCGTTCTGACACTCATTTCCGAAATCCAGAGAGCATAAAATGGGATGTGAGGGATGTACAACTTTTCATTCTCCACCATTAAGGTATTTATTTGTGGACAAAACATCAACAATGTCTGACTCACAACTGAATAATAAAAGATTTCAATCTGGAATGCACTAGAAATCAGCACTAAAGCAAACATCAGTGTCAAGTTTTTATTTTTATATTAACAATGAAAATCAGGTATAAACTTTTGCAATGATCTTTTAATTAAGAGAGAAAATATGTATTTTCAAACAGTTTAAGACAGGAAAATAAAGTTGCTCTTTCATATATCCCTGTTTGAATCAACAGCGCTAAACTGATTTACAGTCCTTTCATTGAGCATGCTTTTGCAAATGAAATATCAAAGCTCACCAACACCATCTTCAATTTCAAAGGAAACTTTTGGCCCTTTTGGTATTAATTGAAAAGATTTAGGGGTTTTTTTTCCCTATGATATTCATTTTGTTATCAAGTTAAATGAATGTGGATTAATCAAGTTAAATGAATGTGGATTAATCCCCACTTATAATATTCAGAGGAGACGCTTCTTAATTCATAAAAAAAATTAGTAGTGAAAAGAAAAATGTACTTAATTTGTCAAATTATCAATAGACAACTGGTGAATTGTAAGTCTTATCACATGAGCTTCATTTTTCAAACAGTCCTCTATGGTAACAACAGCATTTTTCTGCAGATCAAGAGACACTGCCAAACAACACAAGTAGTATGAGAATGATTTCAAACACGTGAAGGAAACTTCATTGTGTTGCCCTGTCAACTAAACTACCCAAATCTCAATCTCATTAAGCACTTATGTATTAAACCAACAAGTTTACCCAGCAGATTTTCTACCATATAATTTCCAGAAGTTAAAGGACCTGCTTTTAATATACAGAACAACCTTTAGTGGTCTTGTGGAGACTATACCTTATTAGGAAAGATCTATTTTGAGGGCACATCGAAGAGAAACACAATACTTAAGATACTTACCTGTGCAAGATGGTTGACATTGGATTCCATTTCGACCAACTGACCTTGTTGCAAGTCCAAAAGTTTAAGAAAACTGGCTGCCAAATTGTTGATTTGGTAAGCCACACTGGCCAGGGAGTGTGTTGTATAGTTTTTAGTTTCTTCCAGAGCCTTGTGTTTGTCATCAGACTAGGAAGAAAAACAAAAATATATATATATATATATTTGATACAAAACATTTTTAGAATATGATTTATCCAAAAATTTACAATAATATTAGGACCTCAAATAAGTTCTTGCTGATTTTTCAAAAAAAGTAATATCTTATTTACAAAAATTAGTAAGAAACATTTCACTGAAAATATTGCCCATTGCTAGTCACTAGTTTTTCCCTCCATCTTTCTGGTAGCATTTGAATTCCACATCGAAAAAACAACAAGTCTTTTGAGGTTAACCATGAGTCAACCCATTTTTTGGCATCTTTATAAGAATAAAAGTGCTGCTTCGACAGGCCATGTGCCATTGATCAGAACAAGTGATAATTGGACGAGGCAATATCTGGTGAATACAGCGAGTGGGGTAGGACTTTCCATTTAAGCATTTTCAAGTAGGTTTTCACCCATTTTGCAACATGTGGCTTTAGCATTGTCATGTTGAAAAATGACTCATGTGTCTGCTTATATAGTGGCAGTTTTTTTTTTCTTCAATGCTCAGCTCAAATGCATCAATTTTAATCAACAGTGATCTCCAGTGACGTTTTCAGCTGATTTGAACAGCTCAAACTACACCCAGCTGATCTTACCAGATGCAGAGCAGAAGTTTCAAACCATGGATATTTGGCTTTGCTGCCAATGTTGAAACATAGTTGGGCTTACCCCACAATCTTTTATGGTTAGGGACATCATAGTGTATCTACTTTTCATCATCAGTTATTGTACGATGCAAAAAAAAAAGCCTTTTCTTTTCTGACATCGAAACAGCTGTTCATATATAAAATGCCATTAAACATCTCTCGGCTTCATCTCGTACAGCACCCAATGTCCCTGCTTTTGAATCATTCCTAATGCTTTCAAACATTTTGAAATTTGTGTGATCAACTAATCTGTAAAGTTCAGCTTGCACCTGACAACAATCTTCATGAAGTAATGCCTCCAATTCTTTGTCTTCAAACTTTTTGGGTGCATCAGAGAATTCTTTATCTTCAACAAGTGTCTAAACCAATCTCTGCATGTTGTTTCCAATAGAGCATGATTGCCATAAGTCTTAACAAGAATCCTGTGTTTCAGCTACAGATTTCTTTTGAATAAAGTAGTGCAGTAAAATTCTCCATAAATACACTTTCTTTGGCACAAAATCTAACATGTTTAACATGAAAGACAAAATTGTTTATACTTTGGTAAAATGACATACACTGAATTTCAAGCTTGCTTATAGTACTTCCTTATATATGCATTACCATCTGAAATCACACACAACCAACCCAATTTGTTTTTTATCTGGTAAAGGGTGCAATGATATGTCATCAAATAAGTACATGAAATACTGTACTTATTGAATAGAAAATTGTACAACTGTTATAGCAATCTCACAACAGCATGTGATCATATCAAAAATGATGTTTCTTTATCATCCATCAGAAACTCACTGATTACTCTGATTTGATAAAGGAAATATATCAATAAAAAAGTGAAGACTTATAAATTAACTCATTTCAAATATCATCAGGGGTAAAAATCAGGAGAAAAAGTTCAAATCTTTAATCTATTCTTAGAACTTACTCTGCAAGTGTACAAGGACAAATGTAAAGAGATGGGACATGAACATTTAAAATAGAATACATCCTAAATTATTCTTCAAATAGAAACTGCTTGTTTTCCCCTCTAAAGAGTAACAACAATGGAGAAGGGATGCTGATGACATATTCATAGTTAGTACAAAAAGAATCTTGAAAAAAAAAAAGTCTTCATTTTTATTCTCTTATTTATGAGGTTCTGGTCTTTTTCAGGTGATATACATTAGAACCAAACCCTTTTAGCCCACATGCCATGACTTCTGCAGATATCTCAATTTCAGTTAACTCCCTTTTAGTAATTCAACTCTTCATTCAAGTATTTCAAGTTTTTGTTCACCTCTGCTGTGGCCAGGTATTGAACACACAACTCTGAGTCAAGTCAATGAATTACTTCAATCCTTTTATTCACTAGCTTATGTGTCCTTGGTCAGTTACAAATATTTGACTTATCAGCTGTACACAACCATTTTCTCGGTCTTACTCCTTCATCAGATCCTGTAAACTAGTGCTACAAAGTCACAAGTAAATAGCAAAAAACACTTCCAACAGAAAAAAAAAAAGCAATGGCAGTATATTTTAGAAGTCTATTTTCTTGAAAAACTGTTTTAAGAAAAAAATTTTATAAATCTCAACCAATAGTAATGATATTTGGTTAATAAATGTTGAATATCCCTAACACATCACTTAATAAGTCCCGGGCATAACCTAGAGATGGTGTCACTAATAAAGAAATCCATGATTTTTATGAAGTACTAACCTTCAGATGACACGTGACAAAATTTGGGCCTAAGTAGATTATTAGTTTATAAATTAGTTATTTAAGTGAAGCTACTGCTGCAAATTTTCAAAACAAAAAAACAATCTGAATTTTGTGTGTTGATAAAGCATTGCTTTCTGATGGGAAAAAATACTGTTCAAACAAAGCAATGGCTTGATAAGCGTTATTCAGACTCTACTCCATTGGAAACAATAGTTAAGAGTGGTATACTGACTTTAAATGTGTTTGTACAAACACAAATGATGCTGAATGCTCAGGTTATCCAAAATTAGTAGTTGTCCTGGACAACACCAAAAAATTCACAAACTCATTGTGACCGATCATAAATTGAAGTTGAAGATAGCAGTGGAGTTGAATATATCAGAAAGTAGTGTATTCACCATTTTGCATGAACATTCATCAATGAGAAAGCTGTGTTCAAAGTGGGTGCCACATTTGCTCAGTCAATCAATAACAACAATGTGTTGATGATTCAGAGTTGTTTGCAACTGTTTCAACACAACAAGAAGTTTAAAATCGGCAGTCAGCTGAGTGGACAGCAGCAGGTGAAAGCCATCTAAAGTGATGAAGGATGCAAGCATCAGCAGGCAAGGTTTTGGTCTCCATATTTTGGGATGTGTAAGGTACTTTATTCTTGGATTACCTTAATAAAGGAATAATCATCAGTAGCAAATATTATATAGCATCATTGGTGTCTTTGATGGAAAAAAAAAACTCGTCAAAAAACGGCCACAAATGAAGAAAAAAAGCAATCTTTCACCAAGACAATGCACCATGTCACAAATCGATTGCAATGAAGGCAAAACTACATGAATTGCACTTCGAATTGCTTCCACATCTACCCCATTCTCCAGACCTGGCCCCCAACAACTACTGGCTGTTTGCAGACCTCAAAAAAAAAAAAAAAAATGCTCCATGGTAAGAGATTTGGCTTCAAAGAAGAAGTGATAATGGGAAACTGAGGTATATTTTGAAGCCAAAATCAAATCGTTCTACAAAAAAAAAAAGAAAAAAAAAAGAAAATAAGGCATTGAATTGTTAGAGAAGTGTGTATCACTCTAGAAGAAGACTATGTTGATGAATAAAATCAAATTTTGCTTTAAGGTTTTTTCATTAGTTAGGTCCAGGATTTATTAAGTGATGAGTTATATGGAAATAGCTATTCTCCTCATTATCATTGAGTAAAGCAAAAATCCATCTTGACTGAAACTATTCCTAAAAATGATTAACTTTTTTTCTTTACTGACAAAATAATAGATGGTGAGGAAAGTAAATTAGATGTTTCATGCAATAGCATTAGGTATATAAAAAAAACAAAACAAAAAAAAAAACAAACACACAAGAATCACAAACAGATAAAAAATAAATAGATCTGTAATTAAATCAAAGCAAAAATAAACAAAATTTATATCACTTAAAATCTATCAAGAGAGATGATAAATAAATGAAATTTTCCCATGAAATATAAAAATTCTGAAAATAGAATTAAATTTTCTTAGCAAACTGACTTGCATATAAGACGTGTACCAAACAGCAAGTTAGTGACTAATTACTGAATTGTTAATTAAGCTAATGTTAAATGAGGTGGTTTTGGTTTTTTTTTCTTTTTCTAATTTCACTGAAATAACCATACAATTTATTCTTACATACTTCAAAAGTTACAAAGATACTTGTTTTTACGCTTAAATGACTACAAACAAACTGCTACTGACTCAACCAACCTACAGAAATTTAGAAGTATTTATAGAGAATAAAATTAGATGGTTATTTTTAATGTTTAAAAGGAAAGAAAGAAAAAAATTTTATAAACCTTATGACTTTTCAATTTATTAATATGAAAATAAATACTCTTTTGACCAGTTTTATTGCTAACATAGATACATAACCTTTTAATTTACATTAAAATCAAAATGCAATCAATAGCAGTTGTAGAAAACTTTCAAACCAATTATAATACCTTAAATTTCCAAAATAAAAATAACCAGGAAAACTGAATGTATTTGGAAAAACATTAGAATAAAAAAATATTCAAAAGTTATAGAGAACTTTTTAAAGTAAATGCTTGAACAGTAGGTTTTAATCTGCTTGTTCTTTTACGTTCTTATATTATATAGCCCTAGCCTGTTTTCCTCCCAGCACAGATCGTGGATAACGACCGCCTGTATCCTCCACTCTAGGTCCCTTTCTATAAACAAAAACATATGATGAAACAAATCAGAAATGACCCTAAACCAGTTAAAATCAAACCACCTAAACCCATTAACCTTTCTGTCACTAATATCCGAGGCATTCGTAATAACTTTCCTAGTGTAGAAGCGTTCCTGCATAAAAAGTCCCCTGACATCCTTGTGCTCTGTGAAACTAACCTCAACTCAGCAATTCCCTCCTCTGACCTTTCCATCCCTGGTTATCTTCCCCTGTTAAGGAAGGATTCCACTGTCCCCATGCATGGGCTGGGTGTCTACATCAGCAAACACCTCCCCATAGCTAGGGTGACTTCACTCGAATCTACTGACCACCAATACATATGTCTCTGCCTGTCTCTCCTCAGTTCGGTTAGTTACCTATTCTTTCTTTACCGTTCTCCCTCCTCTCCTAACTGCTCCCTACTAGATAGCATTGCTGACGACATAGATAAGGCTATTTCCTATCACCCATTCGCCCACATATTTGTTTTCAGAGACCTCAACGCCCATCACTTTGAGTGGCTTGAAAACACTGTTACTGATCCAGCAGGCATTCACGCCATGAACTTCGCTATTTCCCAATCCCTTACGCAAGTGGTAGACTTCCCCACTCGCTTCCCAAGCACTCCCTCGGGTCATTCCTCACTACTAGATATATGTTTCATCTCTGCGCCCGACAAGTCTCGCAGCTTTGCCCTCTCGGCAACTCAGACCACGCTGTTGTCTCTCTCAATATTTCTTTCCACTCTCACTCCCCCCAGGAGTCCCCTACCTACAGGACCTCCTACCTATACCAAAAAGCTGACTGGGATGCCTTTCGCAATTTCCTCTGCGACGTCCCTTGGGGAAAAGTGTTCGATCTATCAGTTGAAGACTGTGCCTCTGAGGTCTTGTCATGGGTGAAAGCTGGCATGGATGCCTTCATACTCACCAGGAAGTATTGCCTAAAACCTCATTCCTCTCCGTAGTTCTTTCCTGCCTGCTCAGCCGCCATTGCCCACAGGAACCATAACTTCCGTCTATTCCGGAGACAGTCATCTGATCACAATAGGCGCCTGTTCACGTCTGCTCGCAATGCGTGCAAGAGAACCCTAAATGACGCCAAACGGTTGTTTGCTGAGAGAATGTGACAGCACATAGCTGACCGCAAGTTCGGCTCCAAGGACTATTGGAGGATTTGCAAACGAGTGCTGAACAATAGCAAATCCTCAATACCTCCTTTAATCCATGAATTTGAGGTTCTCACATCATCTGCGGACAAAGCTGAGTGCTTTGCCCGTAGATTCTCATCCAACTCCACATTTGACTCATCTGGAGTACACCCACCTGACTTCCCTATTAGAACTGAGGCCAAACTGCATGACGTATATATTACCCCGACAGTAGTATCCTGAGTAATTTCAAAACTCGACCCCCATAAGGTGAGTGGAGATGATGGAATCCCGGTGATAGTCCTTAAGAGCTGTGCTCCTGAACTTTCCCCTGTCCTCTCTAAACTGTTTAACTACTGCCTTTCTGCATCCTGCTTTCCTGCATGCTGGAAGTTCTCTTCAGTCGTTCCTGTATTTAAGAATTGTGGTGAACCCTTGGACCCATCCAACTATCGCCCTATCAGTCTTCTACCGATATTCGGGAAAGTGTTCGAGGCCATAATCAATGCTGAAATAGTTCAACATCTTACTGCCCACAAACTCTTCTCTGACAGGCAATATGGCTTCCACTTTGCCAGGTCCACGGCCGACTTGCTAACAACCGTAACGGAGTACATGCTCCAGGCCCTTGATGAGTCTTGACAAGGCTCGCGCAGTTGTTCTGGACATCTCCAAGGCTTTTGACAGGGTTTGGCACTCTGGCCTCCTATGCAAGCTACAGGGTTACGGTATTACCAGTTGCCTGCTTGACCTAATCCAATCTTTTTTAAATAACCGCAAAATGACGGTCGTTTTGAATGGGCATGCCTGTTCATCCTACAGCACGAATGCTGGTGTCCCACAGGGCTCTATCCTGGGCCCGACGCTCTTCCTTATTTTCATCAACGACCTCCCAGATGAGATCAAATCCCAAGTAGGCATCTATGCAGATGACACCACAATATACTCCCGCACCAGTAAGAAACCTGTCGTGGCGGACAGACAATCTCGCTGCTGACCTTGAACGGGATCTACACTCTGTAGTGAATTGGGGCAAGAAGTGGCTTGTCAACTTCAATGCGTCTAAGACCAAGCTGTTGTCTGTCAACCATCACAGGCAACCTCTCCTGCCTCCCATAAGCATGGACCAAGCGATTCTCCCTGAGAGCAATACACTACGCCTCCTCGGCCTTACTCTCTCCTCAGACCTCAAATGGAACCGCTATATCAAATCCATAGCTAAATCTACTGCTAAGAAGGTTGGGTCACTATGTTGATCCAGGATGTTTTTTCCACCTGAATCCATCCTGCATATATACAAGTCAACCATCCATCCGTGCATGGAGTACTGCTGCCATTTATGGTCAAGCGCCCCTGCCGTTCTCCTCAGTGTTCTCGACAGGCTCCAAAGGAGAGCCTGTAATGTGATAGGTACTGATCTGGTGGTTCAACTGCAGCTGCTGGTGCCTCCTCAACTCGTGCAACCAGACTGGCAACTGGGTCCCACCCATTCACAGTCAGGTTAGCCAAATGCAGACGACAATTCTACTCCTGCAGCTTCTTTCACACTTCCCACCTGTGGAACTTGCTCCCATATTCTTGCTTTCCTGACAGCTACAACCTCCAGAAATTTAAATGACTATTGCACTCTAGCTCTCTCCCCACCCCTGTATATCCTTCCCTTTCTTTCCACCTATGTATCTGTCATTGCACCTGCATTCTCAGCTTTCTATTGCTCCTTTATAACTAGTTTGTACTCCTCACTCTTTTCTAATTAATCTTTTTACAGTTATGTAGCCCCCACCCCCTCATCAGTGGCATTTCTGCCTTGCTCGGGGTGAAATTTTTTTTTTTTTTCAATCATATCACCCCAAGCAAGGCGAAAACGCCACTGATGCGCAGGGGGCTACGTAAGAGTGAAAAGATTGGAAAAGAGAGAAACCGGAAACCACAACCTAAACAGGAAACAAGGGATAAGCCTCTTCACCTGTTCAATAGACCTGGGTGGAGTGTGAACCAGGTGATAGTTTAGACTATGTACTCCAATTGAAAAAAAAAATAAAAATAAAAAAAAAGAGTGAAAAGATTGAAGAGAAAAACTGGAAGCCACAACCTGAACATGATTTAAAAAAAAAAAAATATATATATATATATATATATGTGTGTGTGTGTGTGTGTGTGTGTGTGTGTGTGTGTGTGTGTGTGTGTGTGTGTGTGTGCTAGGAGCAAGATACCTGCATATGGATTAAAAAAATGAAGTAAATACACAAAAACAGAAAAGGTTGTGAGGAAAGAATGCATCTTCACATTAGATCTCTACAGCAAGGCAATCTTAATAGAATTGGAATTTATTATGGTGGGCACAATCTTAACGCAAGATACACAGATGACAGTATTGACAGTGGATACAGAAAGAAAACTGCAGGAACACCAAGGTAATAAAGAAGAGCAGGAAGAAAGAACTAACCATCTATGGTAAAACAAGAGAATCTATGATTATCAACAAAAACAGCCCAAGATATGCACTTCAAATTGATGTCAAAATCAAGTAAGTACATATCTGGGAAGTGTGATAATGAAATCCTGAAGCACATTGGAATAGAGAAAGATGCTTTCTAAAAGCTAAACAAAATAGGAAAATTTTGTTAGAAAGAAAAAAGTGCTGAACAGTTATGTAATATAAATCATCCTATATAGAAGTGGATATTGAACAATTTCTTCATTGAGGTAACAGATGTGGTTCTACCAAAGAATGCTGAGAATACCACGGATGGAGCATGTGAGCAACAAGGGAGTTTTAAGAAAAATGGAGACAAAAAAAGGCATTTCGAATCAGAAAAAATTTTAATTTTTTTGGAAAACAATGAAGAAAGATGACTTTAAGAATTTGACACTGGTAGGATATTGAAATCAAGAGAGACATAAGAAAACAGGGAAAAAGCTAGTGTAAAAATATGACAAACTAGGGAGTAGGAAGGATAATTAAAAAAAAAAAATTATTGCTAAAAGATACAAAAGATAAAGTCACAAAATTGGAAGAGCCATGATAGCCCAGACCATAAAAGGACACTGCACAAAAAAAAAAAAAAAAAAAAAAAACTTTTTTTTAACACATTAAAAATAAATTACATTAAATAAATTTTTAAAAAAATCAAAACAGTTATGAGTTTTAGGAATGTTTATTGAAGAAATTTAGAATTTTTTTTTATTTTTAAGTTGCATTAAGCACTATAGAAATTATAATTCAATTATAAAATATCAGTGTAAGAGAAGGAAAAAATGGATCAATAATTAATTGGAATAATCACAGATAAATGAAATGAGCATTCATCGCATTTTCCTACAGCTTCAAAATCCACACACTCAATTTGAAGATCATGTGCTTGCTATAACAACAAGCAACATTTTGGACAATATTTATTATAAAATTTTTATACAGGTAACTCCACTTTTTCACATGAAAAGTTTAAAATAAATTTTGATAAATGAGAAAGCTATTTTGAAGCTTGCATTTTAGCTTTAATTGAAAGCTAAAAGAATTAACTATTTCTTTTAAGCAAAATGCTTTGTAGAGTATTTTTCAAACAGAAATTATATTGAATGGAATCGTTTTTTTTTTCTAAAATAGCTGATTATCACCCCCTTTTAAGCTGTCTTTCATCACAATGTAATTTTCTTTATTAAAAAGGAATCTTTCAAAATAAAAATTTACTTTTCTGAAAGTAATTTGATTTGAAACAAGTATTATTTACTTTAAGATAACAAAAAACAGAAAAACGGACTTAAAAACAAAACAGCAAGTGTAGTATCTTTCAACACCAGACAAGCACTTGTCAAGCACTGATAAGCTTTTTATATGTTTATTGCCGTCTACGGAGACTATATTGAAACATAATTTAAGAAAACGGCTGATAATCGCTTTTAAATTTAAGTTACTCACAATTTCGGAATCATTCTACGTAAATAAATTGGTAGAGCGGAGGTACAAACAGTAACACACACCAAAATTTTATAAAAGTAATTTAATTAATTTATTCATTTTTGAATTAGTCCTGACTCTGGTCCCACAATGAGAAAAAAAAATTAACCTAAAATTAAAACTTTTAAAATCAAGTTTGGAAGTTTTTTGGTTTTTGTTTTTCATTATGCTATGTTTATACTTATTTTTTTAACGAAAAAGTGGAGGTACCTTTTTTTTCAATAAATTATGAACGCAACCTAGTGTAATGTTTGGCAATAGAGAGAAAGAAATAAAACAAACGGTAACGAGTAACAGTTGTTTTTCTAAAATTCTCTCAGCTCACAACAACCACCGAATTGAGTCCGGGGGGAAGCGGGGGTTCATGCGGCCAACAAAAAAAAAAAAAGAATTCAGCAAAGACGTGCGTGACTCAGTTTGGTTAGAGAGTGGGAACTTCCTCCCGTCACAATTTTCTCTCTTAAAAAATATGAGAACATCCAAGTAGTACGTATCAACACTAGAGAACATTCATTTCAAGCATTTTGATAATTTTCAAAAAGTTGTATTTTTTTTTTATGTCTGTACCACTTTGATTTCAATGTTAAAAAAAATTAAAATCCGAAATAAACTGTACTGTAAACAGTGTAAGTAGGTAAAATGAAGCGAATTCAGAAAATAAAAATAAAGCTTTATCAATACTCAACAATAATACACAAAGAAAGAGAGAAAACGATTCTTGATGAAATCATTGTCATTATTCATTTAGAGAAAGTAAAAAAAATTATCTGAAATGTAAAAAAAAAAATTGAACAATTGATTGAAATGGTTGGAAAGATGAAAAACAATTTTTAACAAATTAAAAAAATATTTTTAAAAAAAATCAATATTGAAAGATTTCAATTTCATTTATGATATGTTGATAAAATGCTTTTTAAACTTTCTTAAGAAAAAAAAATTGCATTGTTACTTTAAAGATTGAATCATAGGCGTAACAGTCGATTATTTTCCATTGAACAGTGAAAAATAATTCTTTAAGAATTTATTTTTATTAAAGAAAAAAAAACACCTGCTGCTGGTCGAAATAGTAGTTGTTTAACAATAACAGATGCCTTTTTATGACATGCTTACTGAAAGAGACGTAAATTTAGAAACTGCCCCCACCAAAACCTAACAAAAAAAAAAAACTCCACCAACGTGCAGCTCTTAGCACGTTATTTAGTTTGCATAGAGTTGATTTATATTCAGTTGACAAGACAAAAAAACTATCGGCATTTATTTAGAGAACGTTGAGGAAAAAAGAAAAAAATATGCAAGAGAGAAAGTACACTTAGTGAGTCAGCGAAGATGAAATGAAAAAGAAATCTATTTGTTGTTAAGTTGTTGTTGGAAAATTTACTCCTTTTAATAAAAGATAATTTAATTATCTTTCTTGTAAAAGTGACAATGGATCGTGTGTCACTTCTGTATTTAGACTGTGATTTTTTTTTTAAATGGGAAAAAAAGTAAGTAAAAACATTGGATTTTTACAAGTCAGTGCTTGTAATGTAGCATCATCACTTTGAAAAATAAACATTTCATTTTTAACTGTTGGTAAAAGTGTTAAATTAACTCTAATCAGAAACAAGTGAGAAAACTAGTAAAATTTGTTCTGTGTATATTGTAAGTTTTTTTTTTTTTAATAAAATAAAAAATTATCTTTGATTGAATTTAAATAAAATTATTCAAGTTTTTTTTTTAAAAAAATAATATTTGGATCTTTTTAGGACATGGCTTTTTTTAATATTAGAATATAAATCGTTTTTAGTTTGTTTTGTTGTTTGTTTGTTTTTAATATCATAACATAGATATTTTTTAACACTCATTTTATTACTTATTTCTGCGTCATATTTACCATTTCTAGCGCCACAGAAGACAAAAATAGAATTAAATAGAATTGTGCAAACAAGAGATTTTTAATCATTTAATCTATATTCTATAATTTCGTGATTATCTACTTTCTTAAAATCCACATACATCACAGTAAGGTATATATAGTTTTACTTAAAATAACCACTATTATTATTCGTGGAATTAAGCACAAAAACGGTTTGTAAGACTAAAAGCACTAAGAAGTCATTCGCTATATTGGGTTGCAGCTAAAAAGTGCTGAACGGACGACGTTATTCTAATTTTCTTTAAAGAACTAAAGTAACGTTAAAACCAATGATGAAAAGCTAATATTCATTGTGACCAAGTTAAAATTAAAAAATAAATCCCTTTATCAAAACGTCAAAAGTTGATTATTTCTTTAGAATTAAAAAGGGAGTTTCCTCTAAGCGAATTCGCAAGCATTGTTAGCTTTTTTTTTTTTAGAAATCCAAGACTGTGATAAATAAATGAAAGATATCACAATAAAAACACATAAGAATGTTTTTTAAAGAACCTTACCTGAAGATAGTTCCCTTCGCAATATTCTGCGACCCTGTTAAGATTGGCATAACTTTCCTGGAGATGTTGTCTTCCCTCTGGTATCTCCTCCTCTATCAACTGCACCAACTCGGCGGTAGCCATTTTGTCTGTACTAAAAGCTTAAACGTAACTGAAGCATTACGTAATTACCTCCCCTTAATACGCTTTTTCATTTGTCACGCTCAGAGCAATTATGTAGCTTGAATAATTTAACATTTCAGCTGAAATACATTTAGAAGAATAACCCATTAATTGTATTAAAGTTGTAACTGTAAATTATTATTCTAATAATATTTCAATTGAAAAATTTGGTAATGTAATATGTTAAAGTTGAATGTTTTACTTTTTTTGTTTATTCATAACCATATAACTGTTCTAAAAATATTTTGATCACTGATTTCTCTAATCATCTTCAAATGATTTATTCATTTGTATCCAACTGTCATCAACTTAGCCTTTAAAAAATTATTTCCTTAGAAATTGAAATGTTACATAAAAAAATAAACACATTGAATATAATATGATGACCTGTATCATTATACACAAAAAATATATGAAAAGTCCCTAGAAGCATATTTTGAATATGTGTCTAATAACTTTAAAATTTAGGTCTTAAAATTTCAGTAATACTTATAACAAGACTTTGTAATGAAATACACAAAGAACATAATTTATGATGTTAAGACCCATAATATTGCAAATTCTTTGGATTTTTTTCAAGATTCTCTAAATACAGTAGATTTATAAAGGTGTAAAATAGATTCTGGTGAGAAAAATTGTCTAACACAACACAATCAATTCATTTTCCTTGCAATAAACCTAACAATGAATTTGATATAATTCTTCCACTTCATGTCAATGGAAAACATTAACCTGAGAAGATGCAAGGAGTTGCTCTCCTGAAGGTTAGCTATAAAAACTTTATTTTTATTACTTTAATACTTTAGTCTTAAATAAAGGTTTAATCAGCTAAGATGTTTTTGTACACATTCTTTTGAGAAAAGTGTAATTTAAGAACACCAAATGATTTGTTAAAATAATTGTTACATATGTATATACTTTATGCTGAATAGTTAAAACCACCAAAGTTGTTATGAATTCATTTTGGCCAATGAGAGAAGTGATTGCAAGAAAGCAGTGACTGGGAAGACAAGAAAAAAACTTTTGTTGAGAAAGTTAGCACTAGTACAACATGAAAAATATTGTAATTTTGAAATACCAAAAAAACAAGAGACATTTGTTTTGAAGAAACAGTAAATATTTTGACTGAAATTTTTAGCAAGAAATACTCATTGAAAATGTACAAAACTGATGATAAAAGAAGGCAAAGATTTTGTCACATATACTACAGTTGTTAACAAGGAATGTGAAAGATACAGATTAAATGAACTGACTCTGGATATGTTTAAAGGATTAATTTTTTCAAGGTTTAGCAACAAAAATGCACAAAAATACAAGTGAGAATTCTACCAAAACTTGGACTGAATAATAATCTTACACTACTGGAAATATCAGACAAATGTCAAAGAATCCTAAATCTGTGATGTGATGCCAAAGAAATTAAGGAAAAATATGCATACATACAAGCTAAAGAAAAATGTGCCAAAAGGAAACTTAATCCATCTTTCAGATGTAAAAGGTTTGGAGATGACTGTCTCTTTAAGAATCCAAATGCTACAAGTGTGGAAAAGGAGGACATAAAAAGCTACACTGTAAAACTAAAGCAAGGAAAAATTATCACTGAAAAAAATTTGAACACAGCATTGCAATGGAAAAATAATCACATAAAACCAAAGAAAATTTGTGTATGTGAAAATTAATAATGTGAATGTAAAACTGCAGCTAGACATTGGTAGTGATATCTCAATAATTAATGAAGCCACATGGAAAGCAAACAGAAAATCTATATTAAAGGGGACTTCAAAAGTCACATGTAGTATGTAAGGTGAGAAATAACCTTTTATCAGCGAGATGATTTGTAACATTTAATTCTGTAAAATGTCTGATAAAGCTAAAGATTATGTGTTTAAAAATACTGGAAACTTATTTGGTGCTTACTGGATATAATTATTTGAGCTGTGGGTTTCACCTATAATTTAGCAATTTATTGCAAAATGTAAGTGGACAAATGACCAATTAAAAAAAGACAGAGTAAAAATTTAAAAGAAGAATTGAAAAAAATGTTTTCTGAATGTTCAGTTGGATGTGTTGGGTCAGTATTCCAAATTCAAAGTGAAATTTCAAGTGGAAAAAGAGTTAACACCAGTGTTTAAACTGAAACATAGTTTACCATTTGCAGTATTGGATCAAGTCAGTGAAGAATTAGACAGACTTGAAAAAATAGATTGAAAGTATATGTAAAGAAAAAAAAATGTGTTCGTGCTGATTTTCAACCTAGTTAAACTACCAATTACTAAGTCCAGATGAAATTTTTGCAAAGTTAAATGGTGGAAAAACTTTTTCAAAGCTGGACCTTTTTGAGGTGTATTTACAAATACAGGTAGAAGAATAATGTTCAGAGTTAACAACTATAATTATATGATTGTATTTAAACTTATTTATAAATGGAAATTTGTCTCTGTGTGTGTGTGTGTATCCGTTACCTATAGACTCCGAAACGGCTGAACCGATTTTCTTGAAAATTTACGCAGTTGTACTATAAACATCTGCAAGTGTTCTTAGCTAGGTTTTGTGTCCAGATACCCCCGATTAATATCAAAAATCAATTATTGAAAAAATCGGGTTATAGAAGGATTGGTCCGATTTTAAACAAATTTGATACACTCATAGACAAAGGCATAAGAAACGATATTCAGAAGTTTCAAGGTTGCAGTTCTTACAATAGTGCAGAAAATCGATAATATATATATATATATATATATATATATATATATATATATATATAAAGTGATAACAGGAAATCAAAATTTGACTTACATTCATTCATTTTTCTTTCAGTCTACGGTTTCACTTTAACTGGAAACTTTTTAGTCTTTCGTGCCAACATCCAAAGAGTCTGAGCTCCAGAACCATGAATTTAACGCTTTCATTACACCCGAGCAACGCCGGGCTATACTGCTAGTAAGTGATTATATAAGTTCATCTGACTTCTTTTTGGTATAAAAGCAGTTCCAGCCATATTTCAACAAGCTTTGAATTAATGACTACCATGCTTGCAGATTGTGATTTTGTAGTGGCTTATCTGTATAATATATCAATTAAATGTGTATCTAATGAACAACATATCAAACATGAGAAAAAATATTTTTTTGAAAAAATACAAGAATACGATTAAATCTCGGTGAGAAAAAGTATCAATTGTTTTTACCTAAAATCAAGTATCTAGGACAAATCATTGATAAAAATGGTCATCAACCAGATCTATTAAGGGCAAGTACAATAAAGAATATGCCCCCCTTAACATGGGATGTGTCTTACTTCCTTAGTGAAAGGAATATACTTTATTTCTATTCCCACATGAGTTAGTAAATAAAATTAAGACAGGTCACCATGTAATAGTAGGGTGGAACAGAAAAATGAAATGAATGAATAAATGCTTGTTCTCAAAGAGACATTTATATAACATACACAATAATACATATATACAAACAGGTGTCCACACGTGGAGAAATACATATCTATCATATCTAATGCAAAGCAAAGTATCAGAAGGAATAAAAGGAAAAATTTTTACTTATAACTTGAAGATACCTCTATTCAGTCATTGTCATAACTCCAAATTGGAGGAAGAAGGTTGTTCTTTTCTGTCCAGGCCTTTGGCCTAGGCAGAAGGGAACAACCTTCTTCCTCAGTTGCTGTTAGCTGAAAGTATAGGAATAGCGTGCTTGGGTCACTATCAGGAGTGATGTCACAAGCGGTAGTCATATGACCACATGACTTTATCTTGACCAAAGGGAGATAAGCATCTTTTGTATCCTTATACTAGGTTACAAGCTTTTCTGGGATTAGCCAACTACTATCAAATTTAGGTAACTAATATGGAGAATTTGAGAGCTCCAGCAAACAATCTACTTAAAAAAGGCGTAAAATGGAAAATGGAACTGGACTGATAAGTGTTCAAATGTGTTCTAAAGAATAAAAAAAATACTAGCATCAACAGTAATTCTACATAAATACGATGATGATAACATGAAAGTCATTGCACATGCTTCGTGTTCACTACTACCAGCAGAAAAAAAATTCCAGCCAGATTGAAAAAGAGGCATTAGCAATAATATTTGCACTGAAAAAATTTCACAGTGGCGTTTTCATTTGCAGAGAGACCACAAACTTCTATTATCAATTTATGGCCCCCAAAAAGTAATTCCTACACATACAATGAATAGATTACAACATTGGTGTATCATCTTATTAAACTACAATTTTACAATGGAATACCAACCATCCAATAAATTAGGACACGCAGATTGGTTATAAAGATTGTTACCAAAAAATACTTAACCATTTGAGGACACTGTTATTGCAGCATTAAAAAGTGAAATAGAAATCAAAAATATATTATACAATGTAGTGCACAAATAAAATAAAATCAGAACTTTGTATTTTTTGCATTTTGGGTCAACTTCTAGTTTTTCTGTATGTTTTCTTTTTTTGGTAATCATACATTCAACAAATTTTGGGGGTATTAGTACATCAAAAGTATCATACAGTACTTGCATAAATTCTTCCTTTCTTGTAGACCTTTCTTCAGTAAATTTTTTAACTGATTGCAAAATTCTTTGTGTCCCCATTTTTTCTTTTTACCATATATATCATCTTTTCAGTGAGTGACATTATTATGCCATCTTTCTATATTTCTTTTCCATTTTTATATATTCTGAAAAACACTTTTTTGACAAGTAAAAAATTTTTTGTTCTTTTTGTTATCCATTCTTATTTTTTTTGACCTGTTACAACTTGTTGAAAACTTATTTAATTTTTCTTGTGGACATCAACTCTGCTGGCAACATGCCTGATGGTGTATTGGGATTTCATATTATCTAGTATATGCTCAAGAATTTTTGTAGTGCTTCTTCACTCACTTTCTTATTACTTACATTTTCCAAAGCTCTCTTAAAAGTATCTACAAACTGTTCAGCTTTTCCTTTTGAGCTTGGGTGATACGGTGGGTTAGTAATATGTTCAGTCAAGAACAGATACAGCATTTGCCAAGAGTGAAAGAAGTTGGGAAATTTTCCATTTTTTTCTGAATTATTTCACTTAACTTCTATTGTTATTTCTGAAATTCCAACTGCTGATATTGCTCTTCTGGTTCCTGCATTTTTACCCTCTGAGCTAGTATTTTTTACATATTTGAAAAATATCTGTTTTTACTTTCTCTTATTTTTTTTACACACAGCAAAGAGAAATTAAATCAGTGTGGTTTAAAATTTTCATTGTCACTCTTATCATGTGTACAGAAATAAAAAGTTGTTTTTTTTTTACTTGTTATAACTCAGTGTGAGTTTTGATATCCTTGTCACTCCTGATATAAATGGTATGAGTTTTGATTCCTTGTTTCCACTGTTATAAGTTGTTTCTAGTGGTTATAATATTAAGTCTTGCTTACTGTGACTTAGAAATACTCTTGACTGACTCCAACAAGTTTTTTTGACTCACTTGGAGGTTTCTATTTAAGGCATCTAGCCTGGTTCATTTGTGTTACCAAGGTTGTATTATTTACTCCACAACATTAATATAATGTGGAAAGGTTCTAGAAGGTTACCATAATTTGAGAAAGCAGATGAATTGTTTCACAATTGTTTCCACATTTTCAGCTGTTTTGTTGATGAGTGATTTCTAAACAATGATTTCCTGATGTCATCATTTCTTAAATAGGCGTCTATTCAGATGACACCACCATTTACTCCCATTTCAATAGGAAATCTGCCAAGGATGACAAAGTAAACCTGGCTTCTGCTCTAAAAAATGGGCCTCCAATCAGTGGTTAACTGGGACAGGAAATGACTTGTAAATTTTAATGCTTCCAAAACAAAACTACTCTCCTTTAATCACTATAGAGGAACCTTCCTGCCAGTCATCAGCATGACTGATGCAAGTCTCTCTGAGGGCAACACACTGCTCCTTCTTGGCCTCACTTTTTCAACTGACCTGAACGAGAACGAATACATTAGATCTGTAGCTGCATCTACTCCAAGGAAAGTTGGGTCTCTGTGTTGGGCCAGAAAGTTTTTCTTGTCAGAATCCATTTTGCAAAATTTACTATTCATCCATGCATTGAATACTCTTGCCATATTTGGTCAGGTGCTCTTGCTATTCATCTTGAGGTTTTCAACAATATTCCAAAGAAGGATCTGCAATGTAATCAGTCCTGAATTGGCATCTCAGTTTCAGCCACTTTCTCCCTGATGTGACATGGCTTCCCTTTGTCTTTTCAACAAATATTTTCATAACAACTGCTCTGGTAAGCTTTTTTCCCTGGTGTTATGTCTACATTAATTTAAAGCATGTTACTAGATTGGCATCTAGGTTTCCCCCTTTTACCATTGAAATAGTTAAATGTAACCAACAGTTACTTTCCTTGCTCTTCCCACTTGTATAACACCCTTCTGTTTACTTGCTTCCCTGATAGATACAATCTCCCAAAATCTAAATGCAACACCAATTGCAATCTTCTATTTTCTTGAAATCCATTCACCTTTTATCCTTTCTTCAATACCCCCTGTACCCAGTTTTTTTTATCTCACTATAACTGCTGTGAACTAGTGGTGACCTTATCTTGCTTAAGGTGAAATGATTAAAAAAATAAAAAAATAAAATTTCAGGCACATTTCTCAAATTTATCAGCCATTTTAACAATCACAGAACAGTTCCAAAACATTACAAAATTTTGTCTAATCTAAACTTATTTATAAATGGAACTTTGTCTCTGTGTGTGTGTGTGTCAGTGTGTGCATGTATCTGTTACCTATAGACACCAAAACGGCTGAACTGATTTTCTTGAAAATTTACACAGTTGTACTATAAGCCTCTGCAAGTGTTCTTAGCTAGGTTTTGTGTTGAGGTACCCCCGATAAATATAAAAAATCGATAATCGAAAAAATCGGGTTATAGAAGGATGGTCCGATTTTAATCAAATTTGATACACTCATAGACAAATACATAAGAAACGATATTCAGAAGTTTCAAAGTTGCGGTTCTTACAATAGTGCAGAAAATTTGATATTGATACCAGGAAATCAAAATTTGACTTACATCCATTAATTTTTCTTTCAGTCTACAGTTTCGCTTTAACTGGAAACAACTATTGCTTTTTAGTCTTTCATGCCAACATCCAAAGAGTCTGAGCTCCAGGACCATGGATTAGTTTTAAAGCTTTCATTACACCCGAGCAATGCCGGGCTATACTGCTAGTAAATGAATATGAGAAAATAGCACAAAGTAGACTGATCTAATGGGCACTAATGAGCAGTAGCTTTATGCACAATTTCTGTTTAACAATGCAAGCATAACATGTAGAAACCAGAAACTTTTTGATACCATCTCATAAATTGTTAAATTTATTTGTTAGCATTGTTCAGTTCTATGGTATTTAAATAAAGACTACATGACTAGAAATCCTATTTTTAGTGCTAAGTTCAACATCCTAGTTTTATTTCAAAAGATTTATTTAAAAACCTGAGGATACAATACATAGTCTACTTTTGACAATATTGCTTTCCCATTAGTTACTTTCGCTATAATGATTATTCTCTCATTATTAGTAAAATTAAAAAAAACACAAATACATTTGGCAAGGAGGTGAAAATACAGGTTTATTTGCTAATTAAATTTTCATGATGAATAGAAATTTGATTTTTCCCACCTTAAATAGTAAAAGGAAAGAGAATTATATGCTAAAAGTCCTTGATCAACTTTTAACATTAATCCACTAGATGAATCTGGATAATAAAATAAAGTTACGTACATAGACAATTATTTTGTGTCTGCTCAAAACCCTGAAAATGAAATATATAAAGTTGGCTGCCTCACCATCTGTGCATGAATGTGTGCAAATATTATCTAAATTGTAATGTCAAATAAATGCAGTTGGTATTCACCCGAGCTTCCCACAAAGATGGAATGTGGCACAAGGCTGATGTTACTGTGGGGCATTTTGAGCATATACACTTGGACAAAAAATCCCTGTAGACCCCATATAGGCAGGGTCAAACATCTACTTTTCCCCAGATGAGACTTTGCTCTTCAGCATAACCTCATCTGGGTTCCTATCCATCCAAAGGCAGAGAATCCAATAAAGTCAGAGTTTCATCAAATAAAAGCAGTTATATCATTCTCTCCATAATTATGTATCTTATCTCTTGCCAAATATAGTAGTTCTTGCTTCATAAAAATAATTAATTTGCATATTCAGCTTTAAAAATCAAATTAAAGAAAAACTTGTTATCCATTTATGTTCTGATCTTTGGGATCTTTATACATGCTTTGTTGATGCTTTTATAATTAAATTGCTTAGTTCATTCAAATAAATCTATTTTTTTGCCCTGAAGCAGTAACCACTCAGCATTTATATCAGAGCTTGAGAGTAAAAGGAAATAAGCAAAATTGATATTTTTAATAACAAACTTTATATAAATTAAATGACTACTAAAATATTTAAACCTATCAGACTGCTTCAATTATAATAATTTTGCTAATACCTTTTTATGATAAATGTAGATCTCTCAAACAAATAAATTAGAGGAGCAAGAGAAAGAGACTTCAACTATGCAATACTGAGTAGCATTGTTAATATGATATAAAAGGGATACCATTTGCTTAAACTACAGAAAGATTACATTTAAAGCTAGAACATAATATACCTCAGAAGTAATGGTTTTTATTACAACTCCGTGCCAAAATGCCTAATGATGATCTTATAAAAAAAAAGTTTGGAGGTAATTCCTGTGAGTGAACAAACAATTGGCATTGGAGAGATAAAGCATATAATTGGAATAATCAGTAATGAGCCACATCTGTATTCCATTATAAAAACACCCTTTTCATATTTTCTCTGTTGCTGGTGTTTTGTTGGTTGCTGATGGTAAGCAGAAAGTGAAAACATTTATTGTAGAGATAGAAAAAAGAATGAATAAAAATAGATGTTCTTTTATCTATCAAATATTAGAAGCAAAAAAGAGATCATCAACTCTACAGATTTTAACTTAAACATAACTCTACTGATGTTCAAGTGACATATTTCACCTTCTCGGGCTAACATTTTCCACTTATATGAAATAGAAAAATTATACTGATTCAATTTCTAGGTCTACTGCTTGGTTCACTGTGCTAGACAATTTTTTCCATTAGAATCTATCTTAAATATTTATAAGTCTACCATTCCTCCATGCACTGTATATTGCTGCCACATAGGTCGGGTGCTTCTGTTATATATTTAGAGATTGATACAATCAAAAGAAAAATCTACAATTTTATTAGTCCTGACCTGGCATCTTGGCTTCAGTCCTTTTCCCATCACTATAACATAGTTTCTCTGTGCTTTTTCTGTAAATATTTTCATAGTAATTGTTCTGATAAATTTTTCTTCATAGAACATAGACTTCATAATTTAAGTGCCATACTAGATTGGTGGCAAGGTCTCATCTTTTTATAGTTGAAATGTCTAGATGTAATTACTTGTATATGAATTTGGAATGAGTAAAATTGAGTCCATGGAAAGAAAAATAAACAAATATATCCGAAAATGGTTGGGTTTGCCTCCAGGTTTGTCTGATATTGCATTTTTTTTTTTTTTTTAATTGTATTACCCGGAGCAAGGTGGTAACGCCACTGATGTGCAGGGGGCTACGTAATAGTGAAAAGATTGGGAGAGAGAAAGCCGGAAACCACATCCTAAACAGGGAACAAGAGATGAGCCTCTTAACCTGTTTAATAGACGTGGGTGGAGTGTGAACCGGGTGATAGATAGATCTATCTACTCCAATTGAGAAAAAAAAAAACAAAGTGAGAAGATTTGAAAAGAGAAAGCCGGAAACCACATCCTAAACAGGGAACAAGGGATGAGCCCCTTAACCCGTTCAACAGACGCGGGTGGAGTGTGAACCGGGCGATAGACAGATTTATCTACTCCAATTAACACATTTCCTATTTGTTATCATTCTTTCAGATTCTGATCTATATTTGATCTCAACTCATTAATCATTATCTATAATTTCACGCTAAAGTAGATCCTACTGGTGAGAACAATGAGCTACAACTTCTTTCAATATTGCAAAGTGATGACATAATATTATACATGCCAGGAGTGGAAAAGCAATTACTATAATAGAAAACAGAATAACCATTTACATGGACCATATAAATCTAATATCAATTCAGATTTTTTTTTTTTTTTAATCATATCACCCTGAGCAAGGTGGTAATGCCACTGATGTGCAGGGGGCTATGTAAGAGTGAAAAGATTGGAAAAGAGAAAGCCGGATTGAACAGGTGAAGAGGCTCATCCCTTGTTCCCTGTTTAGGGTGTGGTTCCCGGCTTTCCCTTTTCCAATCTTTTCTTTTTTCTTTTAATTGGAATAGATAGACTAAACCATCGCCCGGTTCCCACTCCACCCACATCCATCAAACAGGTGAAGAGGCCCATCCCCTGCTCCCTGTCTAGGATGTGGTTTCCGGCTTTAGGCTTCGGTAAATCAGAGCAAGAAGGTGGCTTAGTTACTATATTTTCAATTTATCGGTACATATAGCCATATCACATAAGATAAATGAATACTGAATTTAGAATACTCTCTTGGTCAAGTCTAAGTTCCACTAAAACAGCTTCTTCTCACAAACTCCTAATTTGTGGAACTGACGTTCAAGAGGTTGCTTTCCAGATCACTACAATATTAACTTGTTCAAATGTAGAGTTAACAGCTATCTTCCCTACACTTCCTCATAAACATCTTTGTAACTGTCTACATTGAGTGGCTCTTGGACCTTGTACAGGGTGGACATTAATATGAAAAAAAAGCATAAAGAAACAAAATGTGAATGTAAAGGGTAGCAGTCCAGGAAATGTAATCAATGAGACAAGTTAAAATTCAGGGCTAATCTGTGGCATTCACTTTTACACAAATGATCTTTGGAAAAAGAATGAACTTGTCTCTTTTTCCCCACTCCCAGATATGGGTTAAATAGTAAAATAAACTAGACTCTAGTCTTGGGTGACAACTAGTCTAAGAGAAGGAAAACTCACTTTCAAACCATGAAGAACACAAAGAGAAACCACATTATCATTTTCCCCCAAGAAGCCATGGCAATTCATTGAGAATGAAATAAAAGAATCTGTGAAGAACCATTTTTTAAACCTTGAAGGGATGTGGTATTTAGGAAACTTTAGCATGTAACTAATGTAACAATAGCACTTTTTGTAACTAAAATACCTGAATTTAAAATTATATTTTTCTTTAAATATGTGAAAAAAAAAAAAAAAAAAAAAATTTTTTTTTTTTGTTAAGTCAATGAGTGTGATATTTAACAGATCTACAGAAAAGTGTCTCCAGATCCACTATTTTCCATTGTATTCAGTGCAATAAAAGTTTTTTTTTTCACTTTCTTCACTGATCAAATAGGTTAACATCCTACAAAGATGAACATGCCACAATTAAAATCAATGCAAATGGGTCATGATTGGCAACCAACTTCAAACTAAAATGGTCAGAAATCACTTTGAAAAACATGTTATGCTTTGTTAGGTGCAAGAAATTTAATTACATTATATTTAAGTAACTTTTGCATGTTTTTTCTAGTTAAAAATTAAATAATTTCTTAAATTGGGTTACAAATTTGTGACGTACTATTAAGTCATTTTTTTTTAACATTATGTTGTGGAATAGTTTTTGCACTGAAGGTTATAATCATGCTGTGTCGGTTGCTAATCGACTTAACGTGCCCAAAATGTTAGGAACTTGGTAGTCTTCCACTGAAAGCTGACTCCTTAGTATTCGGCTAACTGCCACCTAATATCAACTGCTTAGTACTTCTACTGAACTCCCATAGAAGTCTAAAGGACTCCTATGAACTTCCCGTTAACTCTTATTAATATAGGAGGGAGAGTCCATTATCTGAGGAATAGGTATGTTTCCCCATAACATTTTAAAAAATGGGTTACCTTATATTATAACAGAAAGTTATCAATTCTACAGTTGAAGTGACAATAGTTTATTATTATTTATTCAAACATGTTTTCATTAGACATTATAAGAACAAATAAGAAATCCTTTCAGTTTGAAATTCCTAGAACCTGCAGAAGGCCTGAGAATACAATGGTCGAAATGTTGTGAAAATGGCAACGAAGACGAGAACAGACCAAATAATGTAAATAGTGTAAATACTACCTCATCTCAGAAATATGGACAAATAAGAAATAGGAAATGTTTATCAATCTAACATGCTTCACCTTCATCAAAACTTAATCAGAAAATGAGACATGGAGAAAAAGAAGCAACTCAGGTATTTTTACTTTTGTCTTGTTTGATTTTCATTGGTTAATCATATTTCATGAAAATCAAAAATACCAGAATCTCTTCCCCCCTCCACATCACACTTTCCGATGAAGTCCCAACGAAAGTGAAACATGCTAGATTGATAAACTTATGCTGCAGACAAGCAAAGCTAAATTACCATTTAAATCGATTGTGGAAGAGTATAAATCCGGAAAAATTAGACTTCAAATGATGTTGGATGACTCCAAGGATAAAGCAATAAAAGCATTATATCCTACATTAAAAACAGGCAGAAAGTGGAAGGTCAGAGAGACAATAACAAGTGCTAAAGACAATCTAGCTTTCAATGAAGTCATTGGATACACTCAAGCAGGAAAAGAATGATTAGGACTAAATGAAAGGCAATGGTGGTCAAAAACATCTGGTAAAGATCTCCGAGACATGGTCATCCAAAATGTAAGGAACAAAGAAGATAATAAAAGACTCATAAAAGGAGTTCAACAATACCAACAAGACCAGTGGACAAACTGGGAGGGGGCTCTGTAGAAATCTATTACTTGGAAGAACATTTGGCAGATCGCTCCACTCAGATTGAGTTTTTAATATGTTCCACATATGACATATTACCATCTAAGAACAATCTTGTTAAATGGAAGAAAGAGAGTAAGAAAGGAAAATCCACAAACATTAGAACATGTTCTTAGTTCCTGTAAAACAGCCCTTGGCAAGGGAAGATATACATGGAGGCATAATAGTGTTTTGGATGAGCTGGTCAAAATTATAAAGAAATATATGAAGTCTGAGTCATCTAATTCAACCCAGAAATTTGTTGCAAAGGGAAAATGTTGGTTCTAAGCAAATGAGCAAATGTCAAGCTATACCCAGAAAAAGTTTTCTTAATTCTGGTGGCATTTAGGAGGTATTTGCAGACCTTCCTGGTTGGCGTAATGATTACCCCAAAATAATATCAAGTAAAGGTCTGCGACCAGATATTGTTCTTCTATCAAGGGTGAATTATAAAATCATCCTGGTTGAATTAACAGTACCATATGAAAGCCAGATGGAACAAAGCCACAATTATAACAGTAATAAATATGAAAATCTAAAATCAAAGTTAATAAAGGAGGGGTATAATGTAATTGTTAGAGCAGTGGAAATTGGAGCAAGAGGTTTTGTTGCAGCCACTCTGTACCAATTTCTGGGTCAAATTGGAATCAAAGGGCGTAATAGGACCAAAAATATGAAATGCCTAATAGAAATCACTGAAAATAGTTCAATATGGATATGGAAGAAAAGAAATATTCCACGGAATGTTTCAGCAAACATGACAGCATGACATGACTGATTGTGAATGCATAATGAGGTTCACGTTGCATTCTCAGAATGCAAGGTTTGCCGTTTTTCGTAAATTTAATTTCGCCGTTAGACATTTAAACAAGTATAACTACACTTGTATATCATTATAATGGGGCCTCACATCAGTGAGGGGGGGGGGTGCAAATGAAATTGTTGAGAGGAAGGCGCAAAAATGGTGCACATTCTCTCCTGATGACCCGAATAATTTAGATATAAATTCGAAAGGATCAAAAGAAGTTCAATGAAGTTATATGCTGTAGAGAAGCTTGGTGGAAATGTTATTGGCATGAGGAGTATTATATATTCAGCTCACTTCAGGTGAGTTTCAATTACTTTCCAGTAATTTCCTTCCTCTATGCTAACAGTTTTTTTTTCTATCACATTTTTCATAAGTGGTTTAATTTCTCTGTGTAAGACAATTTGTAAAACACACACACACACATATTGCATCTTAGTATGATGAATGTTTATGTACTTCAGTATAATATATAAATCTTTTCATGTAGAACTCATTTTGAGAATCTATTTCTTTGGGTCATTTTACTCCTTTCTTATGTCATCTTAGTGTATCCTGGATATACTAATGTCTACAGTGGAGCTTGGAGAGAGAAAAAGACCAACATAAGTCCACTCTCTTTTCAAATGCCCCATTATATCAATTGAGGAATTTTCTATTCAAATGTAGTTGCTCTAAAGTTTATCATATTATAAATAGTATTCCTACCATAGAGTTTTCACTTCACAAGCAGTCAATATATGTCACCACAAAACAATTGTTTACTGAAGCTATTCTAGGGGTTACTTAATTTACTATAAAGTAGTACAATGAAACAGTTAACATTTCCATTAATGTCAGTATAGATTTGGTTACCTACTATATTTATTCTTTCTTTCTTTCTTTCTTTCTTTCTTTTTTGCTTGATTATGGTGATAATTGTTGTTTTTGTATTACTGTCATCATCTTTGCACTCATTTACTATCATTTATTAAAACAACAACATGACATTTAAAAACTTTTCTGACACAAAGCTAGCTTTTCATTGTTATATCTTAAATTGTGTATTTTTTCAATCATTTCACTCCTAACAAGATGATAAAGTGAGGCATTACTGTGAATGAATGAATGAAACGGAGAAACATTGTTAATGAAAAAGGATATTGATAGACCAGGATTTGAGGTAACAGATGACATGGCATTTAATTTTTTGAAAATTGTTGTTGACAGGAAGTCAAAAGAAATAGAGTTCCACAGGAAACAAGTGCAAGAAAAGAACTATTAGCAATGAACTTACAATCATATCTAGTAATGTCAACAGTAGCTCCCAACCTAGTCAGTCAGTTAAGTGCCATACGTGATACACGCTTGGGTGATCATGTCTCGCAAGAGACATGACTGACTGGGCAGAAGATTATCCCGCAGTAGATTGCCATTGCTTTCTGCGGTAGACTGGTTGCCGACCAATGCTATAGAACCCAATCTGTCCTGTTATTTAACCCATAACTGGAAGGAAGAGACAAATTAATACCTTTTCCCAAGGGTATTTGCACGTAAGTGAATACAATGGATTCAACTAGAATTCGAACTCGGCTCCCCGGTTTCTCGTTCTGAGCCGATATCAACTGTACCACAATGCACATCCTAGTACTGTGATTAAAAACATGATGGTGAAGTACTAAAAAGGAAAGCTCATCAGAAGAATTGTCATGAAAATATTTATAGAAAAAGGCACCAAGAAGCTATGTTATGGTGGTGGAAAAGTGATTGAAGATTATATGACCAATAACATTGCAGATTCTTCTATAGAATTTTGCCAAGTGGAAGACTTATAAAGGTTCAAGATAGATTCTGGTGAGAAAAAATTGTATATCACAACACAGTTAATTAACTTTCCTAGCAGCAGACTAATAGAAAAAGAACCAGACAAAAAATATTCAATGCATGGACAAATGGAAGACTTATAAAGATGCAAGATATATTCAGCTGAGAAAAATTGTCTAGCATGACTTAGTGAACCAACTTTCCTAGTAGCAGACTTAGCAATGGATTTTCATTGTAATATCTGATAAGTAAGAACTTGTAGTCTTCTATTACTAATTTCTGCTGTTTTGTTCATCCAGTCATTAATGATTCTACATTTCAGATTGCATATACCTTAACATTTGATAAATGCTCCAATTCTTAAAAATCTCTTAATTATTTAAAATGAATAAACAGCTGCACTTTTAAATAGTTGCCAACTCTTTCAAGGACATAAAGAAAAAGATATATAAATATTAATTTTCAATTTAATTCCTGTAGATACACAATATAACTGAAAATTACACTGCTTTTGCCTTCCGAATTCAACTAAATAAAGGTCAATCCTTTCCAATAAAGGGCAGTTGACAACCCTACTGTTGGGAATTCCAAAGTTAATATTTATGTGAAAGCCTGTTTAAATTAACTGTAACTCTTTTAACAAAATTCATTAGAAAATCTTTACCATTTCAAAATAAATTAATTCAACACATATATGGATTAACAGAATAATAATAACAAAAATCTTATGATCCCGCATATGATGGTAAACTGCATCTAGCAGCAAGGCCTCTGATTAGGAAGTTGTGAGGAGCATGGAAGCGCCTCTTAATTGCTGTTGTTCCCAGGTCCACTCTGACCCAGAGTGGTAGCACCTGTTAGGGTCCCAGCTATGGGCAAATAGTTAACACCCAAACTGGGGTTAAAACACTACGAAAGTATAAAAATGCACTTTTATAGAAATATATATAAAAATAGACTTTTATAGAAATATATACATAAAAATAGACTTTTATAGAAAAATATACATTTTTGAAGAAAAAATATTACCAACAATACATTTTTGAAGGAAAAAACTATTTCAATAACACATTTTTTAAAGAAAAAAATTATTACCAGCAATAGGTTTTTGAATACAAAACTAGAAGACATCTTCAGTTTTCTAAAATGATAAAAAATTAAAAGTTTTTTATCAAAATTTAATTAAATCAACCTTTTCACTCTAACCAAATATTTAAAAAAATACCTTAAAATCCCACCTTTTGGCATTGAATGAACCACAGAGGTTGATATGCTGTGAAAAACTCAAACTCAAAAATCTTACATGTATAGTTTAAACAAACAATTGAGATACAAAAAAGGAAATTAAGTTGATGAAATTTAAAGTTGGTTGATAAAGATAAAGTTTTGAGTGAAATTAATGTTCTTTTCAGATGTTTGAGTTTATAAAATGTCTTCATGTAGTTGTAGGGAAAAAAGAAAGAAGTAATATACATTCAAAGAGAGAGAGGGGGTAAATACATACACAGAAAGAGACAGGAGATTTTCATACACAGAAAGCCAGAGAAATCCATTAAACTTTTAACCTGTGATTTTTAGTGTAAGCTTGTTGGTGAAAGTGTGTAGATAATTGAAAAGTGTTCCTTTGAGGTCACTAGTAATCATAGCAGAATTCTGTTGAAATAAGTGCATTTACTGTATTTTTTGTTGCCAACATATTTCTTTTTAAAGACTGAAGGTTAAGGACTTTTAACACCAAGAATAGAACAAATTGATTGGTCCAGTATTCTTCCTCTTTATCATGTGGTATTATTCTATACAATGTCCATGCAGAAAAATAGATTATTTAAATACTTTAGTAGTCATATAAGTGGAAAATGTTAGCCCGAGAAGGTGCAATATGTCACTTGAACATCAGTAGAGTTATGTTTAAGTTAAAATCTGTAGAGTTGATGATCTCTTTTTTGCTTGCTAATATTTGATAGATAAAAGAACATCTATTTTTATTCATTCTTTTTTCTATCTCTACAATAAATGTTTTCACTTTCTGCTTACCATCAGCAACCAACAAAACACCAGCAACAGAAAAAATATGAAAAGGGTGTTTTTATAATGGAATACAGATGTGGCTCATTACTGATTATTCCAATTATATGCTTTATCTCTCCAATGCCAATTGTTTGTTCACTCACAGGAATTACCTCCAAACTTTTTTTTTTATAAGATCATCATTAGGCATTTTGGCACGGAGTTGTAATAAAAACCATTACTTCTGAGGTATATTATGTTCTAGCTTTAAATGTAATCTTTCTGTAGTTTAAGCAAATGGTATCCCTTTTATATCATATTAACAATGCTACTCAGTATTGCATAGTTGAAGTCTCTTTCTCTTGCTCCTCTAATTTATTTGTTTGAGAGATCTACATTTATCATAAAAAGGTATTAGCAAAATTATTATAATTGAAGCAGTCTGATAGGTTTAAATATTTTAGTAGTCATTTAATTTATATAAAGTTTGTTATTAAAAATATCAATTTTGCTTATTTCCTTTTACTCTCAAGCTCTGATATAAATGCTGAGTGGTTACTGCTTCAGGGCAAAAAAATAGATTTATTTGAATGAACTAAGCAATTTAATTATAAAAGCATCAACAAAGCATGTATAAAGATCCCAAAGATCAGAACATAAATGGATAACAAGTTTTTCTTTAATTTGATTTTTAAAGCTGAATATGCAAATTAATTATTTTTATGAAGCAAGAACTGCTATATTTGGCAAGAGATAAGATACATAATTATGGAGAGAATGATACAACTGCTTTTATTTGATGAAACTCTAACTTTGTTGGATTCTCTGCGTTTGGGTGGATAGGAACCCAGATGAGGTTATGCTGAAGAGCAAAGTCTCATCTGAGGAAAGAGTAACAAAGTAACTAGTATTTATCAGTTATATGTTGTATAACCTGCCACTGGAAAACAACGATCGTCTTGACAGACGATGATGAACACACACATATATATAAAAATATAAACTTATATTTTCATTCTTCATCGGTAATGGTCATGTGGAATAGGAGGGTAGCCAGAGAGAGATCATGAACATGCAGGAGTTATTGGGGAACTGTTAACCAATGGGGGTTCTACTCTCTCTCACTCTCTCTCTCTGTCTCTCTGAGTTTTTTCTTCTCTCTGTCTTCTGCCAGAAACGCCAAACTTATATAACCTAAAATTCCTACACATTTTTGTTTTTTAGGGTTGTCACTTAATTGACATCATCTATGGCCAGATACATCTGTCAATCATCTTCACCAGCTATCACATTTCAACTCAGTTGTCACCTGTGTTTTCTATCTTTGATGTCAATCATAGCTTTGTCAGTTATCACCTTTCAAGCCTTTGTTGTTACACCCTGCAACCACCATTCATGGCCAGAATATATTTTTGTCAATCATATTTTTGCAGGGTCAAGGTAATATATTACATAAATTGTTTAGTTAATTTCACCTTCATGTAACTATTTCAGCTGGTTTTACATTTTCATAGAAGGAATAGAACTTTAAACATAAACACATAAGGGATAAATGAACATAACAATATAGGTTTAGATTGTGATGATTACCCCCACCTGGTTTACTAAGATGCTTGGAAAGAAGTGCTAGGACTATAAAACAATTGACATAACCTTTTCTCCTTCTTTCATTTGCTCTAAAAAGTAGCAACATTAACACAAGGTCAAGAACATTTTTCTCTTGACATTGCTATTATTTTAACTACCTTCATTTCTCAGCAATGCTTACCGTTTTTAAAAGCAATGATTAAAATTTTAATAAACCTAAACATATAAAAGTGAATTTATAAATTTTCTTTGTTCTTGAGACTTGACAACAAAAATAATAAACATTACTTATTATTAGATTGTTTATTGCAATAGTTGGCAAAACATTGGCTAATTGCTAATCAATTCGAACTTTATAAAATGGTAAATGAAGATTTTATTTTTTTTTTACATTTTAATAATTTAGTAAATGTTTATAAATTTTGAATAAAAAATTGTTTTATATTTATCTTTGTAACTTGGCAAATAATAAATATTGTATTGTATTAGACTTTATGTTATAAAATTATTGTAAATAAACAAGCTAATAAATAATGTTTAATATTTTTGTTTAAAATTTTCATTTGCAAAAAAATCTATAAATTCACTTTAATATGTTTAGGTTTTATTACAATTTTAATCATAACTTTTTAAAGTAATAAACATTGCTAAGAAGTGAAGGTAGTTAAAATAACACAACATATACCTTTCCCTAATAGCAAAGCCTTCAATATTTTTTTTCTCCTTTTTTGCTATCTGTGTACACACTACTATATTTTCTTTCTTCCTGTATTGTTATTGTTTATATAAAAATATATGTTACATTTCACCACATGTTGAAATTTATTCCTTCACAAAATGTTAAATTCAATTTCTTTGAGGGTTTTCAACTTCAACTTCATTCTACACAAACATTTCTGACAATAAAAGACGGTTTCTATAAGTTTAAATTTTGAGTGTGTTATAGTATTTGGCAGTATAATACAAGTATGATAATGTTATAATAATAGCAGTGGCAGAAGAAAAACAAAAAAAGGAATGTCAAAGTTTGCAACAAGTGGACATGAAATGAGGGCACACTATGACAAGGTCTTTATACATAGGATTTGTGCAATTCTTCATGGGGAAAGTTATATTCTAAAATCATTAAAATGAAATAGTCAGTTAAATCATATTATGCTATAGTGGTAATAAAATGCTGCAGGCAGGATTAATGCTTAAAGGTAGTGTGTGTTGATGGACATTAGGTTATTCATTGCCATAGTTGCTGAGAAGATGGGTAGGTGCGTTGGACAGGAGAAGGTTGCATTGTGCGTGTTCATATCACGTCGGAGTCACCATTTTATAGTGGGTTGCTTATCTATTCTTTTCTGTTAGTTAGTAGTGGAGAGTCCGTTCTAGTGAAGGGTAGTTGTATACTGTTGCAGGTTAACGGAATTTGGCTTTGTTGTAGATAGCCTACTATAAGTCATAAAGAAAGGTTATAAACCAAGAAAAGCAAATTGAGTTGAAAAATAACATTTTATATATAACACATATAAATTAATGTTTTTACAATTGAAGTAATACATGTAGTATAGGTCCAACGGAGGTTAAAATGTTCATGGCAATAAAATGCTGAAAGAGAATTTATGCTTAGGAATTTGAGAGCGTGTAAGTAAGGAATGTCTTTGATGTATTCGCTCCTTAGGTCAGTAAGTAGTTTTGAGACAGGGAAGAAGGAAAGAAGTAAGGGAGGCTAGGATAGTAAGCTGCTTGACTTAGGTCAAGGGGATACTGATTACACTCCTCTCTTTCGAGTCAGTCCGTGTGTGTGTCAGCCTGCGTTGGTCTGTCTGTCTATGCTTTCTGTATCCGCTTTTTATATTTTCTTTTTGGATCACAGCAGCTCATTTGGGATTTCACACTTGTATTTGGTTCTGGGCTTCCCATTGGCTGATAAATTAAAATTTGCGTAGGCTCGCGAACTGGAAATTTAATATTTAATTAATTAGTTGTCAACCAGAACATCTGTGCGGAGCCGGTGGCACAGTAACGACTTTTGGTCATTTGCTTTTTGGTCATGAAAGCGCAAACATCCAGTCCATCGCTTTTGCTCGGTATCACCACAATGCAATACATGTTTAAATAATTTTTTATCTAAAGTTTAAAAAAGTTAAAGTATTTTTTTGGTAAAGTAATCTTTTAAATATTAGTGTTTGAAGAAATTAAAAATGATATAATTTGCAAAAAAACAACAAAAAAAAAACATACATTTAATATTGCTTTCACATCTGGTTTGCCATATATTTAGAGATTCTTGATAAAACACAAAGAATCTGCTGTTATCAACCCTGGCTGGTATTTCAGTTTCAGTCACGTTCTCATCACTAATGTAGGTTCTCTGTACATTTTCTAAAAATATTTTCATGGTAATCGTTCTGATGGAATTTCCTCTTTTCTTCCTCATTTTTATGAATTTAAGCAAAGTAAATTGATAGCTAAGTTTCATCATTTCACAGTTGAAATGGCTAAATGTAATATATCTTCACACTTCTCGCTCATAGAACTCTTTTTGGCCTCTTGCTTTCAACTTCGATCTTCAAAACTTTAAATACCTTTTATTTTATTGCTCTATCCCCTAAACATCTTTCTTTACTCTTCTTATTTTTTCACATGCAAAACCCCTTGCATAGTGACTTTACTGGCCTAAATTTTCCCCCTAAAGCATTAGGGGGAAATAGTTTTTAAAAAGTCTTATTGCAATTAGTATTTGTTATAAGTTAAATTTTACTCGAGGCAAAAGTTGAGTAAGTGTACCTTCTTACGACCAACGTTTAACAATAACATGTGTATGTCCTATTCGCTTGTGATTTTTTTTCTAAACAGCTAATTATCTCCCTTTAACCAGCCGCATTTTTTTGCAGTTCAAAATTCTGAGACTAAAGTTCTCTTTTAAAATACGTCAGCAAATAGACAATTGTTCTCAAAAGAATTTTATTTTAATTTTATTTCTATTACAAAATTGGATTTGAGTGAAATTTTTAATACTAATTTTTAAAATGAAAAATACGAAAACCTATCTCTCTGTCACTATTTTGTCAAACAGCCGAATATTTACGAAAACTATCGAAGTTGGGAAGCCATATTGCAAATAATTTTACATCGAAGTATGCATGATCGACAGAGAAGCTAAGAAGTGGGATACACTTAAAAACACGTGTGAGAAATTTTTACTGTTATTACCAGATTTATTTTAATTGTTATCCTACTACTTTATATATATATATTTAAAACGTTTAAGTTATTGTTTTGATGCATTTTTTAACTACAAAAGGGGGCAATTTTTGTTTTGAGGAGTAAAAAAAGGATAAATAAACATATCTTTTATTTTTTAAGATTTCAACTGTTTGTTAAACTGCCATTTACATCAAATAACATGATAATGGTTTATATCCTAAAAAAAAAATCCTAGTCAATGAAACAAACATCGTGTTTTTTTTCTCTCTCTATAGTTTATATGAAACTTACAATTAGCAAACCTGAGTTGAGGTATAAAGTCTAAAGTTGTCTGTTGTATTGACATTTTTTACCTTATTTTATTTTTGAATTTTTTTATTTATAATCAACTACTTTAAATGAAAGTATTTTTGTTTTTAATATACAACGCATGTATAAGAAAAATTAAAAATATATTGAATAAAGTAAAAGTCAACGTAACTAAAAATAAACGACCGATGTGCTTTTTTTTCTCTTTCTCTCAAAAAACAATTGTATTGTGACAACTTTGCCCTCCTTTCCTTCGAAATTGTTACACTTTTTTGAGTCAGAGTTCATTAGCTTAATAAATTATTTGGAGAATTATTTATAAATTAAAATTTGACCCATAGCTGTTTGTTACTCAAACTGAATGATTTTTTTTTTTTTTACTTTTGTTTTTGTTTTTAAGTAAAAAGTTGAATCTTCGTATGACAATGCGATGCTTATCTATATAGGTTTGTAATTTTTTTTTTTTTTTTGAAAAACTTGAAGAAACCTGCATTATTAAGAATAAGATATAAAGAAAAGTAAAAAAAAAAAGCATCTTATTATTGTGACTAGCAATAAAGAAAACATGCTTTCTTTCTTATGTGATTTTCTAGTGTCTGGAAGAATAAGTTCGTTTTTTTTTTCTTTTTTTTTTTTTTTTTTACTACGATTCTTTCGGACTGTAGTGAATTTTTATCTAAATTTATTTAAAAGTGCCAAAATCACAAAAAAATATAACCTTTTTCATGATAACTTTGCGAAGAAAAAGTTTTTTTTTTTCTTTTCAGTTTCATTTAAAAAAGATAAAACGTAAAAGCTCAGTTTTCTCTTTTAAAGAAAAACAAAACAAAAAAACAAAGTTAAATTAAAAACGGCTTATAATGTTTTTTTTCTTTAACCGGTAAATTTTTGTTTTGTTCCCCGAAGGCCTTTCTTTACCACTTCAAATCTCTCTGAAACATCATTATTTCCGTGCAAAAGTAAATGCTGAACTATTGTTTATTGACGAAACCTACCTTTTTTCAATTTTACAACCGACTTTTTTTGTGGTCGATTACAGGAAAAATGGTAGGTTCCTTTAATAAACAAGTATCGATTTGATTTTTTTCAGCATATACATTTTATTTGCACGTAATTAAGGAAGTTTAGGAAAGATTTGACGGGGTAAAAACCTTCAGGGAACAAAATAAAAATTTACCATTACTTTCATTTTATGCCAAAACAAGTAAAAAAATTAATTAACTTTAATTTTTAAAGATTTTATTAAAAATGTACAGCTAACACCAGTCAGTGCGAATCAAAGGTCAATTTGAGTGACTGAGGCTATTTTTGCCGTAAAACTCTTAAGAATCTGGTCATTCGCTGACGAAAAAATCTAAAAAAAAAAACAAACAAGATTTTTAAATAAAAGATTTCGAAAGTGTTAGAAAAGATTAAAAAATAGTTTGATCTTTCCTCTTAACAGACATTTTGACGATAAAGCTTTGTTTTTATTAAATAGCCTTTTTTCAATATCATGCTATGCTGTTTTTTTTAGTTTTTTTTTTTTAGTGAATGAGTGGCGGTACCTTAAAACACAACTCACGTTTTTGCTAGTGAAAAACATTAATTTGGGAATTCTTACAAAAATCAAATGATGGTCGAATTTTAATGAAACTTTCGTGACTTCTTCACAAATGAATAAAATTATTTTTGAAATCATTTAAAAAAAAATCTTGGTTTAAATTTTATTTTTATCATGTTATCATTGTTATCCCCCTCTGGGAAATTCATGAAATTTTAAGAAATTATATTTTGTTGCGAAAATGTTTAATTAAATGCAGAACTCCTTTGAAAATGTAAATCATTTATTTTTATTTATTTATTTTATTTTTTTTTTTCAAACAGTTGGCCGCTTTTCCAAAATTCTGCTCTAAATAGTAAAATAAAAAATGCAATGAAACTATGACATTATTATTTATTTAATTAGATAAATTTTTCTTTTTCTTTATTCATAATAGCCTGAAGAAAAAAATTTTCAATGAATTTTTATAAGAATCATTTTCATTTTTTCTTTTTTAGTTTATAAAATTTCAAATTGTTGCGGTTAGGTTTTGTTAAGTGAAGACTATATTTACTAATCAAAAATTGCAAAGTTCAACACAAATCATTAAGGGAATCGATTTTCAAAATTTTTTTTGTGTAAAGTATGTTATTTTCTATATTAAAAGATCACTTGTTTCATGGTTTGTAAGGGGAAGCACTTACAGAAAAAAGATTTTGACAGTTATGTCAATTCTGGTCAACCATACTTAGCTAACATCTGGCTGTTATCAATAAGACACACCTCAGTGATTAAGAAACACTTTTATTCTAAATTTCATGTTATAAGCAAGTAATACATGTGTAAATCAGATTATTTTAACTTTAAATTTGCTAATCCCCCCCCAAAAAAAGTGTCACAGATGTATATTTTAGTTTTTGCAAGATTTTTTAAACCAAGAATTAACTTTTGTTTGCAAATGCATCAATCACACAAAAATGGACAAAAAAATTAAACTTTTTAATTCCAATCAATATAATTTCTGTTTGAAATACACTAAAGTATTTTGCTTACTGGGAATAGTAAATAGTAAATCAAATTTAAATTTTAGCTTTTAAAGATAAAATTAAAATTTCAAGAAAACTTTTAAAATAAAAGTTAGGTATCAAAAATGAGTGGTTGTACCTGTCAAAATGTTTAATAGGAAAGACTAAAGTATTTTTTTTTTTTTACACAGCAGTGTGGGACCATAGTTTACTATGGGAATTTTAGCTCCTTTGGTGAGAATTTATTAATTGTAAATTCTTGCAAAAAATCAAATAATTGTCAGAATTTAATGAAACTGTTAGGACTTATTCACAAATGAATTACTTTATTTATGAAATTATTATTTTTATAAAATCTTGGTAAAGATTTTTTTTTTTATACATCTTTTCCCCTCACCCCAACTTAATTAAATTTCCAGAAATTAAACTTTGTCCACAAACTTTGTTTTATTAAACACATGACTCCTTTTGTCTCTTTTTTTCTTTCTTTTTTTCTAAACAGTTGCCACTTTCCCATAAAAATGCAGTAAAACTGACATTATTTAATTAGATATCATTTTAATTGCTTTTATAAATAATATATATTAAGAGCATTATTGTCTGAAGAAAAAAAAACTTTTGCAATGAATAATGAATTTTTACAAGAATTTTTTTGTTTAATATATAATTTATAGTTTCAAAAATCTAAAAAAAAAAATTTTTAAATGTTGCCTGCATTATGCTTTTAGGCTAATTGAAGACTATATTTACTAAGCAAAAATTGAAAAGCATAAATACAAATCATACTGTAAGATTTTTAAAATACATTATACATTTTTTTCTTTTCACATGTATAATATAATATTACCTTGTAATATATTGATTAATTATTCTCCAAATTCTCTAACATTTCTTTGGAGATATATCTAATAGATAATATCAAAATTAAACAATTTTACTTTATATGGTAAACTTTAAGATTTTGTATTGTAACATTAAAAAATGCTTTGAATTATATTAAATTTAATTTTCTGGTTATTTTTTTTTCTGCACATTGAAATTAGAAAGAATGGAAAAAATTCTGGTATTATTTCTATATTTTAAACAGAGCCAGATATATTTGCATTTAAAAATGTGTACTTTGTGTAAATGCTTTTTTTTTAGGTTGTAAAAACACATAAATTTAAAAATATTCCAAATTTCATCTAATTACTGGATTTTAATAAACCTTTTTGTTAAAGAATCTTTCTTTAAAATTTTAAAGATGACTTTCAATTATTTTTAAAAAAGTAATATAGCCCCACCTAATTTTTTTATATAAATATACTCGGGTTATTGTCTGCAATATCAACAATTATTTTTGCATCAAATCAAATGTATATCACTTTAAAAACATGTTAATCAACTTGTTAAAAAAGAAAAATAAACAAGATGAAAATAAAATATTTGTCGCTATAGTAACATGCATATTTTTCTTTGGTCACATCTATGCAACTTCTTTCAAATTATAAGTATGTATGTAATTGTATAAAATCATTATGCATATATTAATAACAAATCATGAATAAAGAGTACAAAAAGAAGCATATTTTTAAAATGAATGGTTTATAAAGAAATCTAATTGAGAATATTAAAATCTGTGAGCTGCTTAGTAATTAATTGTTAACATCATATACAATAAGGCTTCATGATTGCAGTTATGTAGTAAAGTTGATATATAGAGGAGTCCATGTTAAGAATTTAATAATGAATTTGTAAGAAATAGTTTGGATAATATAAAAACTGGGAAGAATTTCTAGCTTTGTCATTTCATGATCAACACATTTTGTTCTATAAGTCTTTCGGGTAAGTTTGTATGGGAATATTGTTCAGTTTGAATACAATCAGTCAGTTAAGTGCCATATGTGATACATGCTTGGGCAATCATGTCTCTTTCGAGACATGACCGACTGGGCAGAAGATTATCCCACAGTAGGTTGCCATTGCTTTCTGCGGTAGACTGGTTGCCAACCAAGGCTATAGAACCCAATCTGTCCTGTTATTTAACCCATAACTGGAAGGAAGAGATGGATTAATACCTTTCCCAAGGGTATTTGCGCGTAAGCGAATGCAATGAATTCAGCTGGAATTTTAACTCGGCTCGCTGATTTGCCGTTCCGAGTCGATATCCATTGCACCACAACGCACATACAATACTTCATGTTAAATATTCCATTGTTGGATTTCAAGTTATCAATATATTTTATGATAAAATAGATATTTCTTCTGAGCTACTCTCATATTTAACCTAATTATATAGTAATAAATTTGAACATTTTAAGAAGATAGTTATTATATAGGGTGTGTGGACAGAAAGTTCCTATTTAAAATTAATAACTATTAATTATTGGCTGATTTTCATATAATGTTTTATTTTACACAGTATAATAGTAGCAGTACAGTGTTTTCCTTCTTATATGGATTTTGAAGGATGACTGCTTCTGTTGGTATCTCCTATACTTATCAGCTTTGAATAAGAAGTCCTGGCATCTACTGAAGCATGAGTTCCATGTATACTGCACCACAATCTCTGCACTTGTACCATATACCACTATACTTTGTAATAGGATGCTAGCTGAGCACACTCATGCAATGTCAGGTGTTTTACTTTCTACTTTCATGGCATTGTCCCATTCTGGACTACACTTGTCACTGAAATAAAAACAACAATTAGCAATGAAAGTCTACATTTTTGGAGGATCACAATATATTTTGTTTATGCAAATGTGGTTAACAAAAATTATAGGTAATTTTTCAATAAGGTGTTTCTTTCCATTCACCCTTAATCTAGCAAGACCATTCTTCACACATTGTTCATATTATTCAGGTTACCATTATCACATTTTTTAGCCATATTAAAATTTGGAGCTAAAGTATCTGATTTAATTCTGATTTCTTTGCAGAAAAACATGATGTCTGGAAGTCCTTTTGGTGATTCTAGTTTGGATCAGTCCAATAGTACGTATTAAATTTTGTCTAGTAAAATACATAATCATAAATTCCCTTCTATGTGTCCTGTCTTTTTAGGATGTAGGTGATCATGGCTTTCCATGTCTCTCTATGTCTCTCTATCCCTGGTGGCTCTTAGCATGCTTGCTCCTGTTACACCACACAACCCTTGTTCTGTCATCCACCTGATCAGGCCCTTCAGATATGTTATACACTGATTTCCCCTGTCTCTTTTTCTCTCTATCTGGCCTGTTAGTATCAGGTTCTCCAAGCCCTCATTCCTCATTGCCTGTCTCAGGAACTTTAGCTGTCTCTTGCTGATGCTCAGTATTAATTTCCTTTTTGTTTCCATCCTTTCTGAAACCTCATTATTGCTCACATGCTCAATCTGATATCCACAGCATCCTTCTGTAGAACTACATTTCAATTGCTTCAAGTTTTTCCTTCATCTTTGATGATATGGTCCAGCATTCACTGCCATATTGAAGAACTGACATCACATAGCAATTCAGTACTCTTTTCTTTGTTTCTAGTGAAATTTTCCTGTTTCTTAATACTCTACTCAAATTCTGGAATGTGTCCTTCGCCATGCCAATTCGCCTTCGGATCTCTGTGTTGCACTTTCCGTCTTCTGTTATAACACTTCCCAGGTATTTAAATTTTTGTACCTGCTTGATTTTAGTATTCCCTACCTGTATTTGGCATTTTGGGCTGCTTCTTGCTGATGACCATGCATTTGGTTTTCTTGCAGTTTATTTGTAGTCCTTTCTTGTCACTCTCTTCAGCTACCTTCTGTAGGAGGTCTTGTAGTTTTCTTTCCATGTCTGTTATCAGCACTCTATCATCTACGAACCTTATGTTCAAATTGTGGCCTCCGATGACAAATCCTGGCATAACATCTAGGGTCCTCAGAATAGTCTCACTGTACAAGTTGAATAGATCTGGTGAAAAGACATATCCTTGTCTTATGCCCCTTTCTATCTTTGTATATCTGCTGAATTTGTTACCTGTCCATATGCAGGCAGTTTGCTGCCAGTAGAGATTCTTGATTACTCTTGCGTCTTTCCCAAATATGTCGAGGCTGCTGAGCATCTCCATCAATTCTTTGTGGCATATTTTGTGAAATGCCTTTGCATAACTGATAAAACATAGTCCTTCTTCATTTGTATTGCCCTTTCGGAGAGCATCCTAACCAGAAATATGGCATTCCTTGTTCCAGTGTCTTTGATAAACCTGCACTGTTCTTGTCTTATCTTGGACATGATTCTGCTTCTTGCTCTGTTCATCAGAACTCGGATGATTAATTTTGTAACGTGGCTCATTAAACTATATGTTCAGTGGAGTTTGCACTTGTTTGCACCTGGTTTCGGTAGTGCAGTGACATCGACTTGCTGAGGTCATCTGGTATTACACCATCATAATAAATTTCATAAATTATTTCTGTAATTTTCTCTATGCCAAATTCTTCCAGGGCTATCAGCAGCTCTATTACAATGCCATCTGGTCCAGCTGTTTTATTTCTATTCAGTTTGGCCATTGTAGCTTCCACTTCAGACTTTAATATTACCAATCCGTCCTCATTTTTGTGTATTATCAGTTGCTCTCTCTTGTTGTGGAAAAGATTTTTTATATATTCTTCCCATTGCTGAAGTATTTCCTCTTTCTCCAATATGATTGTTATTTAATCATAAATAAGGCTAATATTATATTAGCATATTTTTATCAGTAATTAATATTTTTTTATAATATTTGTGATATATAATTCATATCTTACTTAATAATATACCCAGTTTTATAAACTATTTTTGCAATTAAAAATTAGCTGCATATCACAGCAATGTTTTTAAATTAATTTCTGTAATCTATTTTTTGTTTTTAATGTTCATTACATATTAGCTTTTAATTTCCTGTTAAAAACTGTTAGTATTACTGCGATAGTTCTGTAATGATTTTGATAAAGGAAGCAAAAACTGTAAATCCGTTTACTTATTTTTAAGATAAAATGGTATACTTTTACTTGTTGACATGTTATATGCACTGAGAACAAAATATTACTTTCTATTGAAATATAAGAGCTAAATGTTCCTTTTCTTTTAAATTCTCAAAATAATTTGATACTTTTAAATTTTGTTTGGTCATCATTGGAGCTCAGTGATTAAGGCAAATGTCTACAGTATTTGCCAATAATTTTCAATTAACTATCAAAATTCCTTGTTTAGAATTAACTTACATAGTGACAAGATAAAGAATAAAATAAGGTACATGTAAAGTACGAATTTATTTTGGTCATGTTAGTATTTGTATATTCTAGGTCCTGCATCATTAAGATCTAGCAAATTTTCTTGAACTAATTCTGTTTAAGAGTTACAGAATGCTTTTTAAGTGAAAAAGTATAGGATAACACTCTTAAATTTTTAGGTTTTATCTTATGCTCAGTGACATTCATGACAGCAGTCATACTTGGCAGAACAAAAATGCTAATTTCAAACTATAGCAAAGAATCTTTTTTAGTTGTAAGTCTAGTATTTTACATAACTGTCATTTGAAAATGATTAGAGATGAAGAAAAAAAAATCAACTTGTATAAAATTATGAAGTAAATCCTTTTCATTCCTAATAAGGATTTGAAAATTATATATATATATATATTTTTTAATTTTTTTTTTATTTTTAATAGTGATGGATGGTGATTTGAAAATTGAGACCAGTCCCACTGGGGATCCACACTTCACTTTTATCCGAGCAAATAGCACTGGTTCCCTTGCAGCTGGATGTGCTTCCTCAGCTTCTTCAGCCCACAATACTGGTTAGCAATTCTTTTTAAACATTTTTCTCTTCTATTTCAACCTGTTAAGTCTATTTGTATTACTGGAAGAATTATTATAAACAAGTCAATGTTTCCAAAATATAATGATGCCAGGAATATTATGTGGAACTGCACAATTAAAAATTTGGAATAAATCAACATATCTTTGTATGAAAAGTTGTATTTTTATATACACTTGTTAAATTTCAAACCAAGTTTCTCAGTCTGTTTCCATTTTTGAAAATCTGTTTACTCTGAGATGAAGAATTGTTTGGTTTATTAAAACTGATTTTTCATCTCAGTTAATAGTTTTGCTACTTAAACACCAAACGATATTAATTACATCTTCCTTTTCGAAAATTGCAACATCATTTTAGTCTTCTCAGTGAACAGTAATTTGCTACAGATTTGGAGATTGTCTTCAAGTATTATTTCAGCCATCAAACCTGGCAGATTTTCAGTTACAACCCGTCAAAAAGTTTGACGTATTGGTCATTCAAAGTTCCTTAAAAAGATATCCAATCTGCTGGAGGACCTTTTTTTCAATATTCATTGATATTTATTTTAACAAAAACTTATTTATGATGGATGAAGGTCCAATGCATAGATTAGTAAAGACACAAGAATGGCAAGTCAAAAACAGATATTAAATTATGCTCATAAAAACTTCTACAAAAGAACATTTATTTTGTATTTTGAGTGCAGTCTCATTAGGTATTTGATAAAAGAAATTTGCTGATTGGATAAATTTGATGTCTGCCTGAGTAAAAGATCATTTAGAAAAAAAAAACAGTTGGATATTGAATTTTGTCATATCATCATACTTTTTCATGAAGTTACTAATCTATGAGTTGAACTAACTTTTTTTTTTTTCCATCAGCCATTTTAAGACCATGCTACTTAAACTTGGGTGTGTGTACACGTGTGAATCATTGATTTCTATTTATTTCTATCAGATGATGAAGACAGTGACAACAGAACAATGATGAGTTACAAAGACCGAAGACGAGAAGCTCATACCCAAGCTGAGCAGAAACGAAGGGATGCCATAAAAGTAAATTCTTCTTTACTGTGCCAGCTTATGTTTTTGTAAATATTTATATGCTAACTTGTCTATTTATATCTGTACATAGAAGAATGTTCATAAATATGGTTGAGAACAAAATAATTGGTTCCTCTATGAAGATTTTTTAATATTTCCTAAGTGCTGCTTAGCAGAGCAAAGAACATTTAATATGGCATTTCTAAATTTACTAGTTTTATTTAGGAGGTTTATACTTTGTGCACAGAAACAAACGAAATTCACAAAATTTAAAAATATTCCAGGTCAAAATACTTGACCCTTAAAAACACTTTTTTGACACCTTGTATATCCTGCTTTGTGATCATCAACAACTCTTATTTTTTTCCTCCCTTTTCAGTCTTAAACTAACTCATGTTTTTGACATGATGTTTTCACAGCTAAATCGAGGCCACCATGAAGTCAAGCTCTAGTCAATAAGAAGCGAAAGCGTGTGATGTCATTATCTTGAGTCCTTTAACTTTTCAAGAAGGGTGTCATCGTTTGTCTATTAGATATTTCACAGTGTTAAATTATTAATCTATTTTTTTCTTTTAAATATTGCATTAATTCATAAACAAAAACAATGCCTTACAGATGTGTTGTACCAAATTGCAAAGAGAATTAGAATTATAAAAATGGCCCAAAAGTTCATGTATTTTCTTTTCCAAAAGATAAAGAATTATCTGATGTTTGGATTTGTAGTATCAAAAGGGACAATTCTTTACCTACTAAATTCAGCAGAGTGAATATATTTTTTGTATTAAAAAATAAGTAAATTTAACTGAAATTTTTATGATTAAATCAATTTCATATCTTTGTAATTCACTACACAAAGTTAAGACATAAATCTAGCGAAAAAGTTATGTTCATGTCTTAACTTTATCACTCATGTTATTTTTAAAAGCTAAAATCTCGTTTTTTAAAAATAAACTTTAAAGAAATTTTTAATATAAACTCATAAAGGAATAAAATATAATTCTAAAATTTCTTTAGAATTGTTGTATTCGTAAATAAAAGAAACTTTAAGGATTAAATTAATTTTGTGTCTTTGTAATTTACAACACATTAAAAAGAAAATTGCAAAAGTTTTTAAAAGCTAGAAACATCATTAAAAAAAAAACTTAAATTTTCGATATAAAATTATGAAGGAATATTTTTATAAGCATAAAAAATAATTTTAATAGTCCAACAATTATTTAGAATTGTTTTTTTCATAAAAATGTTTTTAATTTATTTTGATTTAAAAATGTATAAATGTTAAAAATTCTCTCCTTATTTGTACTTAACTTCATCACTCAATCATTTTGTTGAATTAATATTATAAATTATAAGATAATCCTTAAAAATATCAAAACACTTCACTTTTCCCTGAATTCTAAGAAAAATACTTCATATTGTAAATTTTTGCTGACTGATGTTTTTCTTAGATTTTTACATGAATTTAAAATAGGTTTGGCTTTTTAAATTTTTTCTTTTATGTATGTTAAATTTATTTTTGACCAGAGGATATAAGAAAACTTGTCAGCATTTGACGATAAAAACAGGTGTCAAAATTGCAGTTAGACTTCAAAAAACATATCTTCAGGATGGTGCTATCCCTAAAATTCTCCCAAACTCATTGACCACCTCTAGAGAGTCAGCAGATTCTAGGAGAATTCAAATGGAGAATATTGCCCTTAAGTGTTTTAATTAAAAGTATTACTGATGACTTAGCATATAAAAAGCAGAAGAAATTCCATAATATTGATGTAGAAGGGAAATTAAATTTTTTTTGATAGAAATTATTGGAGTGTTGTTAGGCAGCAAGAAACACTTATTATATGCAGCAGCATCAAAATCTCCATATCCAAAAAACAATCTCTCTTGTAATTGAATTTGATTTTACTGTACATATGTTTTGTAGTGATGTCGAAATTAATACAATAGAGAACTATAAGGTTCCTAAAAATGTAACTGATCAAAATACTCTTGAAATTCTGATAGAAAGAATAAGCTTGATTATTCAACATAATGACATTTTCTTCATTGTTATATAACTGCTCCCCTAAAGGGTACAGATTAAGAGACAGCAAAATATAATTTTACCAAGCTATTCAAACATTAAAAGACTAAACTTATCAACATATATGAATTCTTTGATTGAACAACAACAATTTTCTTATGTATATTAAAAATAAATTTGAGTTACTAGTGCAATACACTGCAGTATCTTGTTGATGAAATTCATCTAAAACCTTATTTTGATTATAAGGATGCGTTAAAATTTTTTGTTCTGTTAAAAAACACAATCGAAAAAATTTTAAAAAGAATTTAATTTTTGCATAGGGACTAATTGTTTTGTCCCCAACGATACATTGTAATTGGGAAAGTATGAATTTTTTAATCATTTCACCCCAAGCAAGGCATTCCACTGCCACTATTGCGCATGGGGCTACATAGGGGAAGGTAAAGAGAAGGAGTGGTTAGACATAGGGAATGTCAGGAGGAAGGTGACAGATGAGTAAGGATACTGAGGATGAGGGTTGGGCAGATGGGAAGTGTGTTTGATAGAATGGGAGCAGGTTAGTGTGTTAGGTGTCTATTGACCTTACATTTAAACTCCTGGAGATTGTAGCCATCGGGGAAGCAATCGTGTGGAAGGGAATTCCACAGTCGGGAAGTGCAAGGAAAGAAACTGTTGGAGTAGAAGTTGCGGTTGCATTTTATCGGTTTCACTGTAAAAGGGTGGGATCTAGTTGCTAATCTAGTATCTCATGCAAATTCATATCTAAGGGGCACCAGTGATCTAAGTTCATCAAAGCAGAAGCCGTGAAAGTATTTATAGAAGAGACACAGGGAAGCCACGTCGCGCATGTGGGAGAGAGACTGCAGGCGGTCTGCCAAGTCGGTATCTATCACATTACAGACCCTCCTCTGAACCTTATTGAGAAGTCCGAGGAGAATAGCAGGGGCACCCAACCAGATATGGCAGCAATATTCAATGCACGGGCGGATGGTAGATTTATATATGTGCAGGATAGATTTAGACAGAAAAAACTTCCGGGCCCTACACAGAGAACCGACTTTCATAGCAGCGGATTTAGCAATGGATTCGATATAGTCATTTCATTTGAGGTCCGCTGAAAGTGTGAGACCAAGGAGGCGTAGTGTTTTACTCTCTGGGAGGCAAGCCTGGTCCATGCTAATGGGAGGTAGGTGAGATTGTCGATGATGGTTAATTGAGAGTAGCTTCGTTTTAGAAGCATTAAAATTTACTAGCCATTTCTTACCCCAGTCCACTATGGATTGGAGGTCTTTTTCAATCTCGGCTGTGAGGTTAGCTTTGATGCCTACACCAGATTTTTGGTCGAGGTGAGAGTAAACTGTGGTGTCATCGGCGTACAAACCTCCTTGGGCTCTTATGGAATCAGGGAGATCATTAATGTATATCAGGAAGAGTGTAGGACCTAAGATGGAGCCTTGGGGGACACCTGCGTTTGTATGGTAGTTCTGGGAGGCATGTCCGTTTAATACCACCTTCATTGTGCGGTTAGAGAGGAATGACTGGATTAGTTCAAACAAATGTCCAGTTATACCATAGCTCCGCAGTTTACATAGAAGGTCAGCATGCCAAACTCTGTTGAACGTCTTAGATATATCCAATACAACGGTTTGGGCTTCGCCATTCCTGTCGAGTGCCTGGTATATGTACTCAGTGATGGTCATTAGCATATCAGCAGTAGACCTGGTGAAGCGGAAACCATATTGCTTGTCCGAGAGGAACCTGTGTGCTGTGAGATGCTGAACCACCTCGGCGTTGATAATGGCTTCAAACACTTTGCCAAAGATCGGAAGAAGGCTGATAGGGCGGTAATTTGCAGGGTCTGAAGGTTCTCCATGAGTGTAATGAAATGTTTTTGGCACAGACCATTTCCAAAAATCTGATCAAACATCAGAACTTGTTTTGGAATTCCTTTTTGGTCAAACTGAGAACTTTTCAATATTTAAACCCTCCCCACACACACTATTTTTATTTTTCTCTTTTCCATTACAGAAAGGTTATGATGAACTGCAAATGATTGTTCCTAAATGCCAGCAACCTGACAGTTTAGGTTCCCAGAAACTCAGTAAAGCCACTGTGTTACAGAAATGTAAGTGAAATTATGATTCTACAAGGTGTGAAAAGTAGCTTCCTGTTAGATATTTACATAAATCTTTTACATAATCTACACTTTATTTATTTTACTTGCTATTTGTTATAATTGTACAAATTAAAATAGTTATATTAAGATATTTTCTTTGTCTGATATAAATTTAAAATACTTTTTTCTTTTCCTGCTTAACAGTTAGACATTTTCTGAGATGCACACTTCAATTGTGTCTCATGTCTTTAACCCCTTAGCATTCAACTATCCCCATGAATATTGGCTCTGTGTTTACCCTCTGCCATGATATATGATGATGTCATTGTAAGTAGTGCAGGTATTTACACAAACGGTAAGATTTTGAGAACCAATATCTACAAGGTGAATGTTAAAGGGTTACTGGAGTAGTAATACATGATAATTAAAGGTTGTGTTCAGGAATTGCAGACCTCTGGTTTGACTTAAGAAAATGCAAACTTTGTCTAAAATTTTAAACCAAAAAGAAAAACAGTTACAACAACAAAAATAAATAAAAATTAGAGGAAAATTTTTAAATGGAGGTATGTTTGTTAGATTAGGCCAATTTTTGCTCAAGGTTAGTTTAATTAAGCACTCAAGGATTAACCTCACTAACAATAGATTGTACAATTAGCCTTCTAACTGTTCTGGAACAAGTGATCAAAACTTCGAAATATATACTGCTTTTAAAATAAGGTCTCTTCATTTCAATCACTGAGTGAAATGTTTCATGGTATGAAAAGGCAAAGCATTCTTGAAGCTCTAGATATTAAATCCAACTAATCAGAAATCATACTCTCAGTAAACAAATTGTTGCTTCATTCTATTAATATTAATAATAATTCCTCATTTAAAAAATTCAATATAAATTTTTGCTTGATGAAAATCTTTCATCGGGTATTTCCATATTCAGTCAATTCTATTTGTTTGGTGCATAACACTATGCTCAGGCACCTTGTTCGTTCTCTCTCTCTCTCCAGCTTTATAGGTATGTATATTAACATTAAATACAGTTCTTCAAGCTGGATTACTTCATTAATTTGCTAAGTCTAGCTCTTTTTCATAAAAATGTAATGACAACAGCAAATAGTTATAGGCTTGCTTTCAGGATGTCAGAACAGTTTGAGTAACAGTTGATTTTATCGTCACTTACTGTTGAGAAAGGTATGAATTGGTACCTACTCCCTCCATCTCTAAATAGTAGTTCTTGTATCTTGGGGGGGGGGGAATCATTATTTCCTAAAAATAACTTGTTAATGCAATATTAACTAGTAAAAATTAAAATTATTATGATCTAAAAAAATGTTTTATGTCAAATAGCACAGAGAGTTGATAAACCATAAAAAAATCAACCAGTATGTCAGTTCTCATGATGATTATTACTGGTGGTGAAATTTGCTTGACTCTGTTTTTAATAAAAATTCACTCAAATGTATAATTAATATCCAAGCCTTTCACTTTGAGCTTCTGATCAAAATATTTTTGTTTTGCTTGTTCATACCTCCTTTAAGCAATTAGTCACACCGCATGACACAAGATTTTTTTTGTTCACACTAAAAAAAAAAAAAGTTCTTTATCTTGCTCCTCTTGATGGACTCTAAAAACTTTTCTCAATTAGAATTTAGGAAAGAAAAATCTTATCCCTAAACACTTAACTCTTCTATCTCTGACTACTCAGCTGAGATGCAGCTTAGGAATAGCAAAACTATGAAGTCCTAGATAACTTGTGCATAGTCAGTGTTATAAAAATGCTAATAAAATTTTCCTCTCTTCTCTTTATTTTTGAAAACATTTTATACAGCAATTAAGTCTTTTGAGCAGCTGGGAAAAATTTTTTCTTTAAGAATTTTCTTTTTTTAAATACCATGTTTCTCCAAGGTGTAGGCAATCATGGCTCTCCACAGATTCCTTTCCTTTATTATCTTTGAATTGCCCTGACATTTGAAAATATAATGGAGTGATTTTTTTTTTTTCATTGCATTCTCAATGATTTTGAATTCAGAGTTCTTTTAGACTGGCTGCTACCTATAGCTACTTTTTCCCTTAACCCAGAGAAAAGATATTCATGACTTTCCCAAGAGCTCTAGCATGAAATAAACACAACAGACTAGGCAAGAATTTGAACTTAGCTCTTTGATCCTACTTTCCATGTTGATAAATGTTTCATTATCCTCACATTCTCTTCAAGAGTTTGAGCGATAAAAATGAAAATCTATAAAACATGTCTGTCAACAGCATTTTGGTTGGTGATCTTGTTTAAATTATAAAATTACATATTCAACTTTCACTTTGTTTTTTACTTGGTTTAAACTGAAGTTAAATTCAGTGTTCATGTTCTGAGCATGCTTAGCATATTTATGTATCTTAATTTTTTAATTCCTGCTAATTACTGCTTTGTTCCTAAGTATTGTATTTTATGGTAAAAAATATATTTTGGTGTTATGAAGTACTTAGACACAAGTGTTTAATCAGTACTGTTTACTTTTCTGTTAGTACTTCAAATAAGTCTTATCTGTGCATGTCTAATTTGACTTAGCTGTATGGTACAGTGTTTGTCTATTGTTAAGCTCTAATAACTAAAATAAATAGCAATTATGGCTTTTGCTCGAAGTTCTAAGCAGTGGATAATCCCTTTATTTACACTGTATGGGTGATGGGAGTTGTAGTTGAGGTATTCTCTGGTAAATGTTGGCTTGAACCGATGCTCTGTTAAAGATATTAGTACATTCAGGAATGCTAGTTTGTTGTTGAATATTATCAATGTTCTTATTGATTTCACAAGGTCTGGTAGCAGCTGGTGTGACCAAAGTATGAAGGTTTCATCCATAGATTTAGCTTCAGGTGGATGCCATCTTTGAAGTATTCCATGTATATATTAGCCATTGCTAATCCTTCATTTGATGTTATTTGTGTACTTGAAAGTCTGTCAGGTTATCTATTGGTTATACCAATCTGGTTGGATTGGATGGGGGCTACTTTGAGCAGAGTTTTGGACTTTCCTCTATACAGAGACCATATATGTGAGGTAGGTTGTTCTAATGTTCAGACAACTTGATGTTGTCATTAATTAATTAATTTAGGTGGCTTTTCTCCAGTGTCTCTTAGCCTAAGACCGATGTCCTAAGTATGGTGGTTGTTCAGCAGCACTGATGTTTATAATGTGTGACTGTGTTGAATTCTTGTCTGAGATATCAGATTGACATTTCTATTTTGTATCCACAAAATCTTGGTGCCAAGTCTCTGCATTGATGTAGGAATGTTAGAGGGTTTGATATTCATGCCAGCTTTCTCCATATTTTCAGTATATTGGGTCCATACTGATCCTTCAATATTTTTCTGAGATATTACATTGTTCAGACTGTCATATTCATGTTTCAGCTTGGAATTTTGAACCTAACTGGAGTAGATTGTTCTTGTTCCCTTTCCGATGTCTTAGTTATCTCCATTTAACTCAACTAAGTTTTTGCTCCCCCTGATAGAATTTAGGAAACAAAGATCTTATCCTTAAACAATTCATGAACTCAAAACTCTTTGGGTCAAGTCACTGGGCCCAGCCAACACTTTTATCCACTGGGCCATGTGTCCTTGAGGACATCAGTGTATGAATTTTTGGGGACTTATAAATCTCATGTCTCAGTAACCGTTTATTTTTTTATTTTTTTATTTTTTTTTTAACCAGAGTTTATATTAGTGTTTGTAATTGGTTTTCTCTAGCATTCCATATTACTAGTTCCTATATTGTATTCATTTTTATGCTTGGCTGGCTTAAATTTTTGTGACCTAGCTTTCAAACCTTATTTGTCTATTTCCCCTTGTGCTACAGCCTTGCAATGTTCTTGTCACCTTTATTTTAAGTGTGCAGCTCATTTCTCCTTTATATTTCAACCACACCTGCATAGGAAGGCATACGCACAGTCTTTAGTCTTGTTCTCCTCTATTGAAGGTCTTTCTCAGGAGAGGTATCTGCAAAGTGTTGAACCACTTTTGAAGATTGTCTTGATCTTATATGGACCACAGATTTTTAAAATTCTTTCAAATAATCCCTTCACCTAGGATAGGCAGACCAAGGCTGTTTTCTGAGTATCATTATCCTCTCTACCCCTTCTATCCACATTTGTTAGAGCTGCTGTCATGTACCTAGAGTAGTTTTTATGCTGTGAATATGACAAAGATGAGGATAACAGTCTAAATAATGTAAATACCTTATCTCAAAAATATAGACAAATGTTAATATATATCAAACTTTCTAGTATTTTTTTTTATGTCTAAATTTTATTTCTTTGAATTAACTGTGATTAATTTTACATGCGAAAGAAAAAAGGTTTAAAGTTTGTCGATATTAAACATTCTTTATCTTTTTTTTTTTTTGTCTTCTCTAGCAATTGACTACATTGGTTACTTAGTGGATCAGAAATCCAAACAGGAAGTTGCTTTGGACAATCTCAGGAAAGAAGTGATGGCTCTGAAAATTATGAAAGCGTATGTACATTGTTTTCATTCTTGGTATGTTTCTTATAAATAATTATAAGAGCTTACAATTGCTTCCATTAGTGTTCTTTAAAATATGTTTCAGTTTATCAGTTGAAATGTTTTCAATAACTGTTCAACAAATTATTACTCAGTATTTGTCTATATTTCCAAGATGGGATAGTATTTACATTATTCTGACAAAATGAGGACAATAATCCGAATAATGTAAATAGTGTAAATTATATTTTTTTTAAGGAAAAACATTTTCTAAATATTTATGTTAATGATTTTGCAAGTGCTATACTTTTACTGACAAGGACTGCTTTATGCATGCATTTTCATATAACGATGTCATAATAAATTCTCGGATTTTTCAGCCAACATTTTCCTGCTAAACCAAAAGTACTAAAACACTTGTTGGTAAAAGCTTGTGTTAATAACCTTTGGTTAATGAAAAACAGTATTTCATTATTTATATTCAAACAGTTGAACTTCTGATATGCATGTGACATTTGTTCAGTTATTGAACAAATAACTATAGTCATGGTTTATTATATTGAATACTCCATGTTCTTGCTTGTGGATAAATTGGTTTGCATTTAAACTATGTGATTTAATTTTTGATTAGTAATAGCATCAGAATTGCAAATAGCTAATTTTGTGGCACCAGATTTTTTTAATGCCCATATTTCTCTGAGTATATTATTTTCATCTTGCCATATAAAAGTTCAATTTACACCAAATTTGTAGGAGCATATTATTATGCTAATGGATGAAACACACGCACACACACACACACACATATATATATATATATATATATATATATATATATATTTTAATTCAGATACTTCAATCCAAAGGAAAAAAGCAGGAAGGTAAATTCCAAAAAACCCGATCCTAATTAATATTAAAAATTTATTTTAATATTAAAAAATGATACAGGAAGAGAGCTCCATGTAATAAAATATTACAGAGCAAATATATATATTAAAAAAGGATTAATTCAAAGATGTTGAATGGCCATTTCGATATGACGATCCCCACGGGGAGCGACACATCACCTCAGCAACAGAAAAAAACCTTTCAGAAACTGGAGAAAAATTAGTCTACTTTTCCTTTTTAAATAGATTGCAAAGAAATTAAAAAATAAATAATAATAAAATAAAATAAAATAAAATAAAAATAAAGGGAAAGAAAAAGAAAAGGAAAAAGAAAAAGAAAAGGATAGAATAAAATCAAATAAATAAGAAAAGAAAAAAAATTGACATCGTCTGGGTTTGCAAAAAAAAAGGGGAGAATGTAACTAAAAATTAACAGACCGCCGTGTTGAATCATTTAAAGCAACACGGAAAAAAGTTGGTAAGAGAGATAAAAGAAGGAAGGGAGGGAAAAAGAAAGAAACTAAAGAAAAAAATTTTTTTTAAATATTACAGACGCTGGACAAATTCAAAAATCTAATTTCCCCAAAACGTTGAAGTATTAAAAAAAGCCTTTACTTAAAAAGGCATAAATTATTGATAAAAGGGAATAAAAAGATATAGGATTTGAAATAAAATTATTTTTTTAAAAAAATTAGGTCATTTGAAATTAAACTAAATAAAGACAATACTAGGTAAAAAAAAAAAAAAAAAAAAAAAAAATTACAATTATTATATATACATATCAATAGAAGTACACACACACACACACATATATATATATATATATATACACACACACACCATTTAACGAATAAGAATACATATATACATACACATACACACACATACATTCAATTTATTACACACTAATATACATATACATGCGCATACACACATATATACATATATGTGTGTGTGTACACACCTATATACAAAAAATTCATATAGACAT